>CM055962.1:3877500-4475000 GCA_029531755.1 Holothuria leucospilota | reverse complement strand
GGGCCCCAAAAAAAGGTTTGGAAAAATACCTTTTTTTTTGGGGGGGGGTTTCCCCCTTTCCCCCCCTTATAAAAACCGTTGTCCTATTCTAATAAAAAATTATCTTTTTAAAGTTAAAAATTACCATCATAGATGATCTGCCAGGTGAAAAAACACGGAATTTCCCCGGGAAATTTCTTCAAAATTTTATTTTTATCATGTCCCAAAATGCTGAAACAACGCTTCCCCAGCGTGGATTTTTTGTCCGGGGATCATATGGACCCCACCGGGCCCCTTGCTAGGGGGATTTTATTTGGGCGTGTTTAAGGTCCCCAATTTTCCCACCGGCTGGGTGTTTTTTTTCAAATGGTGGAGGCCGGGTTTTAAAATTTCACTTTTTTATGTGCTCTGCGTTTTTTTTATACAAACAGTGGGAATCCTTCCCTTTTTCACACATAAATGTGTCGTCCTGGGGAGGGGGCTAAGGGGGCACCCCTCCCCTTGGGGAAATTTTTTTTTAAATTTTAAGGGTGCTTTAAGTGCAAAACGGTGCTATCTTTGGGGTTTTTTTGGGCTATCCCTACGTGACTGGGAAAAAGTCCATAATTTAGTGGGAAATTTTAATTTTTTCCCACTGGCTGGGTGTTTTTTAAATAAAAGGGAGTGGCGGGGTTAAAAATTTTTCCCCTTTTTATCCCCCCGGGGTTTTTTTATCAGCAGTGGGGGTCCTTCCTTTTCACTATTTTAAAGTGTCATCCCCCGGGGGGGGGTCTAAGGGGGGGGGGGGTAGCCCCCCCCCTTTTTAGAAATTTTTTTTTAAATTTTTGGGTTTCTTAGATGCAAAATGGGGGTAACTTTTGGGGTTTTTGGAGCTGATGGTATTAGGGAAAGGTGTGGGAAAGGGTTAGCAAGGGGGTTTTTAGAAAGCTTTGTTTGTCGTAAATGTATTTAAAAATTTCCCTCTGCGGCCGGGTCCAGAAATTTTTTAGGGGGGGGGGGGGAAGATGGAAAAACTCATGTGCACCGAAAGGGTTTCCCCCGAGCGGAAGCGCGATTCCTACCCCTGGTGTCCAGGGGGGGGGGGGGGGCCCGCGGATAGGGGCCCCCTTTGGGGTCCAGGGGCAAGCCCCCGGAACTCCCCGCAAATATTGGGTTTTTTAAAAGCCCGAAATCGGCTCCTTTTATGTCAGTGAGATTTTATTCCTTTTCAAAGTTGCATGGAATTTGATGTGTATGGGGTCAGTATAATTTTCTATATGTTTCCTGCAGAAGTTCCGGGGAATCTAAGTTTATCTTAAAACTTACACGCCCAAAATTATGAGCCCATGCCCGGTAACTTGAAAGATTTTGCCATAATGGTGTTTTATTTTCGTTTTACCGGGATTCAGGTATAAGGGCGTCAGATTTAAACAAAAAGCCCGCGAAAATTTGAAATTTTTCATTTAAATTTAAATTTGCTATTACAAACGGTTTTCAAATTCCCCCTTTTTGTGGGGTCTTTCAATTTTGAAGGTGGGTTCGATCTAATTTTTCAGTTCCCCCCTTTTTCCCCCTAAAAGAAAGGGGGGTTAAAAAAATGAAAATTTATTTGCTTTACACCTTACAATGGGTGGGTCCTCTGAAATCACTTTTATGCCCCTGAATAAATTTGGGTTATGGTAGAACCCCACCGATGATTAATGCGAATCGGGTTTTGGGGCCCTTTTTGATGTAAAAAAGGGGCTATTCAAGGCTAAAATTTCCCCAAACAAACACATCAAGGGTTTACTGGCTTTTCCCAATTTGTCTCATATCCGTTTTCAACGTCATCAAGTAGGATTTCCCCCCACCCGCAAAAAAGGGCTTTCCTACAGATAACGGGGCGGGAACCAATGCGACGGGGACAACAATGTTCATTAAAATCCCGGGAAATGCACAGAGGGTAGCCTCCCATCCCGGGAAATTCTACTCTCCCCCGCTGGTGAAACCCCCTTGAATCAAACAGAACCCCGACCCAGATAAGAATATTTGGAAAAAAATTACCAAAAAAAAATTTTGAATAGTAGTAAAAAAATGAAGAACTAATTTTGGTTTTGGAGCAGGGTTCAGCTTTAAGACGTACTAAAATTTTTTCCCAAAAAAAATATATTGTTGAACTTTTTTATGATTCATGAGTCAAATGTTCAATTTTAAAAGAAAAGACCTTTTACCGCACAGTAAATTTCGCCACGCTTCAAATGGAGAAGAGGGTCCCAATCTTTGAAATTCAATTTTCCCAAAAAAATTCAATCCGCTGAATCTATTCCCCGAGATGGCCCCGACCTTCCCCAAACTGAGCCTCAAATAAAATGCAGCAACGGCACTGAACCCAAGCGTCCCCACAACTAAACATCGTTGTTTTCCCAAAGATCACAAATTTCCCCCATTTTTATTAAAAAAATTTCACCTTCCCCCTGAGGGGGGTTTGAGCCTGAAAGTCGTAGAGGACGTCGGGGACGGGATGGGGAAATTTTCAAAACAAAAAATTAAATTTTGAGCTATTATGTTTGCTCCCTTTTGTTTGCAATTGTACAGCAGAAAAAAAACTAGGTCCAAAGGGAAATAAAATTAAAATATCCCAGGGTTTAAGTCGAGTAAAAGGGGGGAGGTTTTTTAGCTAATAATACCCCCCGGGGGAAAATTTTGGCACAAAGATTGCGGGGAGCTCGCTTGAAACCCCCATCCTTATGAAAATGCTAAAAATAAAACTTTTGGGGTTCTAAATGGACGTAAAAAAGACCGCCTTGGAAGAATACTTTTTTAGTTTTAAAAAATTTTTGGCCAAAACGTAAAAAGAAGTGATTCCCTTTTTTGCTTACTAAAAGCTTCAGGAGCTAAACGATCGCCGCGCGCCCCCAAAATTTCGTCACTTTTTGGGCCCCCCGTCTTTTTTCATCTATTTGTGATTCGTGCCGAATTTTACAGGGTTTTTATTTTTCGAAAAAATTTTTTTTCTTAAAAAAAAAGTTTACGTTTTTTTATGTTTTCCGGCTACCAGCTAACCATTAAAAGTAAAAACGGAAGCGGTTTTCCTAACGCGCCCAGTGATACTTACTGCTAGGGAAAACGGGGGTGAAAACAGGGTAACAACGGGAAACTTGCGTTGGTACTTACAATTCTGCTCTATCTTTTTACGTTCTTACTTTTTTTTTTTTTTTGTTTCCTTTTTTGTGGCCCTTGGGGGTTTTACCCGCTGGAATCTTTGTATTGCGGATGGGGGATGATGAAGAGATTTGGGCCCAAACAAAAGCCTGTCTTTTTAATACTTTATCGGGGGGGAATTGTGTTAGACTATATTTTAGCATTTTTTTAAAAAGGTAAAGTAAAGAATGATTTTTATGTCGTTTTTTTTTGGCCAAAAAAATTTTTGTTTCTTGTTGATGCGAGGAAAAAATATTTTTAAACTCCGTGTCGAAAACTTAAGGGAAACATACTGGGGCAATATAAAAAACTTCAAATTTTCAGGAGTTTCAAGAAATTCAACATTTTTAACATTTTTTTTAAAGTTTTCGAATATTTTAAAATAATTAATTGAGATACGGGTGGAAAATTGCAAAGGGTTTTTTGTTTTATTTTTTTTAGGGCACGGACCTCTGCACCCTAAACAATACAAATCAAACCGAGGGAAGAAATTTTGCTTTAAAATTTTAAATTTTAAATTTGTTTCCCGACCCAAAAAAAAAAAATTTTTTTTTAAAAAGTGGAAAATTTTAAAAAAAAAAAAAGAAAAATATAAAAATTTTTAAAAAAACCCCTTTTTCTACTCCCGGGGTGAAAAAACCTTGGGTGTTTTTAGCTTTTCTGTCTATTAAATTTACCTTGCCCTTTTTAAATTTTGCCTTTTTTTAAAAAAAGCCCGTTTTCCCCAAACCCCCCCCCATAATTTTCCCCAGGTGTTTTGATTCTTTAAAAGGGTTTTTCACTCTTGGGAAAACCCCGTCAATGGGTTTTTCAAAGCGTTTTTGAAATGTAACCGCAAAAAAAATTTTTAATAAAAAAAAGAAGTTTCCCAAAATACAGCTAAGTCCCGTGTCCTAAAGGCGTTTCCAATCCCTTTTTAAAAAATTTTTACCCTTTCCCGTAACTTGTCTCCCCCTTTTAAGCCCCAAAAAAAGACCCAAACCCCTAAAGGGTTTTTAAATGCAACAATTCGTAAAAATTTCCAATTTTATACAACTATGCTTCCCCGGATTTTACCCAACTTTTTCCCCAAAATTAACTTTACATTTCAAAAAGAGTGAAAAAGTTTCTTTTTTTTCCTTTTTAAAACGTACATTTAAAGTTTTTTTTGGTTTTTTCCCTTTTTTTCCTTTTTTGGTGTTTTTTATTTTTCCCAAAAAGAATTCATAATTGGGAGAATAAATTCCTGGACTTTTTAAAAAACATTTTTTTTTAATTTAAAAAAAAAAAATTTTAATTTTTTTTTAAAAAATTTTTAGGTATTCAAATTGGGGTTTTTTTTTTTTTACTTGAAATTTTTTTACTTTTTATAATTTTTAATTAAATTATAAAAATTTTTTAAAGGCCAACCTTGTTTTAAATGTGCAAATTTTTTAAAAATTTAAAATGCCATTTCAGGCCCCCCTTTAAAAATTGATCTGAGTATATTAACAATGTAAAAATTTATGAAACGACTGCATTATGTTGAATCGTTTTGTATATGGACTGAAAAATATAAATTGAAATATTAAAAAATTCGTAGGTTTCTCTTCTTTAGAAGGCTATTCTCACCTCCCAAGCAAATGGAAACCTAAGTGACTACATAAGTTCCATCGCAGCCTAAGTGTCAATTAAGGTGTTGGATTAATTTAGAGCCAAAAACAGTCAATATAGTCAAGAAAGAAATTAAATTTTTATCAAGTACTTTCGAGTTAAATGTAGGTAAACAACATATCTTTTTGACAGCATCGTCAAGCAGGTAAATGCAAATCGTGATTAAAAAGCTTTACTTATCAACGTCCATACTAAGATATATTTCAGATTCTTCCCTTTTTCATTTAAAACTAATTACGTACTATCTCATGTTGTTAATTCCTGGAGAAATAAGCGATCCTTAATAAAGTATACATTTCATAATGTGATTAAGTATTATATGCCTCACAAACTTAACTAGGAAGATGGATATTGTTAAGTGCTATAGTCTGAGGTGTATGTACGAAATTTCTAAGATGGTTTAACGGGGGCATAGGAGAACGTGCCCACCCAGACAAGCCGTGTCACGCACACGGTGACATGCCCCCTGTGGAAAAATTTTGGATGTGCATATAAATTTAAAGGGGAAATTGATTTCCAAAGAAAGGAAGTTTGACCCCCAGTCCCCTGAAAAAGCTGTACTCACGTTATTGATCATTGTCAACAAAAAATTTCAAATCGTAATCACTACCCCAAAAGTCAACGTGAAACACGATTTACCATCCTTTAAAATAAATCAAAGCTCCTCTTCCAACATTTAATTATCTAAAAATCTTTTCCCTAATTATTTTAACATGGTTCCGAACCCACTGTCACAGACCTTTATGCCATTCCCCAAATAGCGCATTGTTCCCAAAACCCATTTAATAGATGCTCCCAGCGTTAGTGCGCCCTAGCGTTTTCGTTCTAAAAAATTTTATACAAACATTGGTATCTAACTCAAATAGGAATTCAACATTTTATCCTAAATTTTCGGAAGTTTAAACACACTTTTCTTTCCAAAAAACGTTGGTTCTAATTGTAAGAGTTTACCTAACGTTTTATTGATGGGTATAGAGTTGAAACATTTTCAAGTTAATATATATTAAACCCATTTTGAAAAAAATCCGTTATAGTATCATTTGTGAAATTGAAATAAGTTCGCATTAAATATAGTTCATTATATTACTTACTTTTTTACAATATGCTTTGAATATAGGTATCACTGTTGGCCATTAAACAAAATGCAGTTCATTCCATACATGTAATAAAACCATTGTACATAAAAATCCAAGTAAACTTCGAGCACAAAAGAAGTTAGAGAAAGAAAAAGTAAAATTTACATTGTGTATTTCTTCCCCTTTTTTTGATGAGGTTGCTTAAAATTTAGCAATTTGCTATTCCAAAACATTCAAAATTCCGGATATACATGGATTAAAAAACGATATCTTATCCGTAAGTTTATGTTACACATTCTTTGAAGTAAACTTTATGTTCAAAATAATTTTATAATTTTTTTTGAAGGCCCACAAGTAAACTCAAAATACCAAATTTTTCTTCAAATGTATTTAAGGGAAATATTTATAATATTAAAAGTTGGGGAACTTGTTGCACTGATTGAGACATTTAAACTTAATGAAACTGCTTATATGAATTCCATTTCCCTAATGGTTAAAAAAGGTACCTAGAAAAAAAAATTTGGCTAATTTTTTATACCTCAAGCATAGGTATGAGACTATTTTGGAAAAATACCAAAATATAGGCCACATATGCTCGAGGTATTCGTAATTTTAAAATCCTCCCATATAGTCATTCAAAATTTTAATCAGTTGCATTAATATCATTTTTTACCCACTTTGTAAAGGAAAATTTTTCTGAAAATTCATTTGGGAGTTTTTTTTTATTTTTTTTGTTTTTTTTTTTGGTTTTGTAAGGGTGGTTTCTTTTAAAAACTTTTTCGGCCCCCCCGGGAGGGGTCTAAAGGGCCCCCCCTTTAAAATTTTGTCAAAAATCTTAAAAAAAAGTGTTTGCAAAAAGGGAATTAATGATGGATATCCTTTTTAATTCTAATTTTTAGGAGATTTTGTCTGTGGGGGTACCCCCCAATTTTTTTTAAAGGGGGGGTTATAAAAAGGGAAGAAAAAGAATTTTAAAAAAATTATTACTTTTTGAAGTTTTTTTTTTTTGGCCGGGTTTTTTAAATTTTGGTACAAATGCACCGTTTTTTCTTTTAAAATTTTTTTTTATTTTGGAATCCCCTGGGGGGCTTTTTCGGGCCCCCTTTTTTGAAAGGGAAAAAATTTTTTTTTATAAATAAAAAAAAAATTAAAAAGGGGGGGGAAAAAAATTTTTTTAAAATTTAATTTTTTTAACAATTTTAAAAAAAAAATTGGGTTTGATTTGAAAAATTTTAAAATTTTTGTAACCTTTTATTTTAAAAGGAAAATTTTTTTAATTTTTTTGAATTCCCCCCTTTTTTTTGGGAAAAAAATTTTGTTTTCTTTTTTTTTAAACGGGGAATAAACTTAGGAAAAAAATGTAAAACTGTTCACCCCCCCCCGTTTGAATAGGATGACTTCCTGTTGAGTTCCCTTTATTTAAGGAATCTAATTTGCTATTTTTGGTGATGCCATATACAGTATTCCTTTCTGATTTTGTTTTCGAAGTTGGGGGTCAGCTATCACGAATTTGTTGGGTTTATTGCTTAAACCTCTTGTATATTCTATTTTGTTGTGTAAACAATTGGTTCCTTGGGCGGGTACAATCCCCTTATATTTTAGAGTAATGGCTTAGATGCAATTTGGATATTTTAACTTCAATTTATGCTGAGTTCTTTTTGTAAATTTGGTCTGGCACCGGTTTTAAAAGTGACAAACAGCGATTGTTCTTAAAAAATGAAAGATGCTCTAAATTCCTTCATAAGGACTCCGAAGAAGGGACTCTTGGACAGTTTTTCAATATTATTATGCTCCAGTATTAAAGATATGACGTTCGGGCAAAGGAAAGGAAAATTTTCAAAATTTTTCCCAAAATCCAAGCCCAAACCAAGAATTAATGAAAATAAGAACAAATTTAAAAAAAAAAATTTGTTTTAATTGACTTGAATACTGGATAACTTCATTTGATAAAATTACCACTCTTTTACTATTTGGTCTTAACTTGTCTTCCAAGACTTTGAAGGAATAAAATTTAATTTGAGAACCTTAATTGAGAATAATCATGGTAATGGGTGATAAGGCTATGGAACTTAGCGAACTTGTAAAAATGTTTTTAATTTAAAATTTTATTAAAATTTAAAAAAAAATTTATTAATAGATATAATTAGTAAACACCCTACAAATTTTACTGAATGGTTTTGGGCCATTTAAAGTTTTCTGGAAATTTTTGGAAAAAAATAGGCATAGCCCATTACCCAAAAGGGTAATGGTAAAATGACGGAAAGTTTAAAAAATCTTTTTAAATTAATGCATGTCAATTATAATAAAAAAAATAGATCAAAATTTTTATAACTCGACTTCACAATTACTAAACCTTATCTGAATCTGCGCTCGAATCCAAGTAACTGAAGAAATTTGAGTCACTCGAGTATTGATGTAGCCTTTTTTTCTGTAATTAAGCCATAATGTGTAGATCATATGATGAAAAAGTTTAAATCCTGCGGTAAAACTTTGGAATTCTGGATCTTTTATCTTGATAATTTAAAATTTTCTTAGGTTGTTTATAAATTAAGGGGTTTTATTAATTTACATTTCGACCTTATAAAATTATGCAATATATTTAATATTAAAAAATTATAAATAATAATTTTAAATTTATTATATTAATATTTTATTTAAACATTATATAATATCTATTTAATTAATAATTTTAAAAAATATTATAAATTTTTAAAATCTAAGATTAGATGCACGTCATGTATAATTGTTAATTTATAATAATATTATAAATGACATTTAAAAAACAATCCATTGGTCATAATTAGACATTTATAAATTTATTATATAATTTAAGGAAGTTTGTATCATTTCTTCTCCTTTCCATCCAAAATTTTTATCCTTTTGTGGCCCTTTTTCATTTTTTTTCCCATGGAAAGTTTGTACCTGAGGGCCTGTATTATAACGCATGTCACTGTCACAAAAATGTCATCTCTGTATGTCATCTTTTGTCAATTTTCTGCTGCTTTTTCATAGAGTTTCCTTACCTGCCGTAGGTTGTTTAATTTGCCGTGCTTTGGTCTCTAATATAACATCCCGTCCTTTTTGCAGAATAAAACTTTTTTAAAACGAAAAATTTGTTATCATTTAAAAAGGAAAAAACAATTTTAAGTACAAAATTTGTTCCAGAAAACAAATCCATAGGCTTTACACTTTGAGAAAATATTTTGAAAATATTTAAAAAATATTTGAATTTGAACTAAAAGGGAAAAATTTTGGTGGTGTAAAGGGCAATTGTCCAATAAATTGTTGACAAAGTGGATTGATTTGGATCCCCTTAGTATCAACCCTTAAAAATGACTTAAATAGATGGCATTTTCAAGAAGGCCCGTGTAGCCAATAGCCATTTCCTCGCTTTGGAGCTCAAACTTTCCATTGTATAAAAATTAAATTAAAGGGTTTCTGATGCCGAATACACATATGTATTCAAAATGCGTGTGGTAATATACAGGTTGCGTTCCAAAGGGCCCTTTTACTACAAAGCAGATATTATTTTAAGAGTTTTTTTGCATCTTAAGTGGCCTTTTTTAAGCTTCATTGGAAAAGAGCCCTTAGTTCTGTTATTGCCAAATGTCAGCATGGCGTTTGGGCTGTTCTCCTAAAGGGTTGGAGTATAGTTTTGCCGACTTTCGCCTCATTGAATTTCCCATATTTATTGTGCTGGACTAAAGCACAGATAATTCATTTGTCCTCGGATTTTATCAGGGTTTTTGACTTGGTGGTCGCCCCTAGCACCGGTCCCATAACGGAAATACCGATATAAATTAGGTAACATACATACATTTATTTTTATATTGAATTTTGGCGGTTCAAAAACTGCTTTAGAATTGCCAAATAGGACTATGAAGAGCTTCCAAGTATCACTTAAATTAAAGAAAAACTTTTCAAAGGCCATAAGAATGTTTCAATTTCAGCTAAAGAGATGGCTTCTGGCACTACAGCTTATAGAGTATCAAATGGACAAAGGGCTCAAACAGACCAGTGAATTGTAACCATGTACTGTTTTGCAGGCTATAAAAACTTTCTGTTATACCAAAAAAAATCTGAGAAATTGTTGATGCGTCTTACCTGCCAACTAAATTGATTTGTTTCTCGCCTGCAGTAAGTATTGACTTTTGAAATTAAAGCACTCGAAAACGTAATTTTCATTTTCAAGAGGTATTGTTTTCCCACTTTGGGGCCCCCCTGGTCCATATTTTAAGAGTCCAGGGGCCCCCATATTTAAGATGATAACATGTTTTGAAACATTTCAGTCAGCAAACTGAGATAATAAGACACATAATGGTTGACCCAGTAATTTTATTGCCGATCGATTGCCATGAACTCTGTAAAGTCGCTTAATCAATTTCTCTAATTAATGACAGGTTCCCTGAATAAATGCACCATCTTCGTAAATAGCTCCCCCCCCCACATATTGTAAGGGTCAATACAAAAACAGGTCATTTGTAGGGAAATCGATTGGCTATGCTTTCATTGAGAAATTTGTGATTAGTAGGAAACTCCAAGTTTATTAGCGAACTAAGAACTTCCACACTGTGTCTGTGTGGTTTGCCATAAGTAATCTTGTAAATTTTTTATGATCCCCAAATGCATGCCATGTGGCTATTTAAATTTCAAATTGTGCAAATTTGATGAAATTGCTAGGCCAGGTTTCTTCAATTTGGCTTTCCCAATCCTTAATAACATTCCAAAGAGAGGTAATGCTAAATAACATCACAGTTCGTGGTTAAGTGGTAATTTGCCAGGGGTGGGCACATTACCTAGGAGCCTATTTCGATTTTTGAAGCAGTTTCTTGTAAAAATGGCCTGCCGTCCTTCACAGGCCCCTGAATTTCATATCGATGAGCTAACTCTTCATAGGGTTCACACTAAAACACGTACCAGGGAACGAGTCACAGAGAAGTTAGATAGGTGAGATTCACGACACACCAACACGAATGTGTTATATAAGTGTCAACAAGATAAATACGGTTCAAGTTAAGTTTTCCAATATTGTTCCCATACAGTGCAAGTCCTCCCTTTAGTCGGCCTCTTACGACAGGCGGGAATACAGTGGGCGATTCTGACAACCCCCAGCCCACAGATAGTACAACAGAGAGCCACAGTAGGCCACAATAAAGTGGCAACTCAAGTACCTACTTACCTGTTAACTAAATGTGAATTACGATTTCATAAGTAGAAGTGTGGGGCTTTATGGCCCCAAAACCACACTGAAAGTACTTACCGCTGCTTGTCTCTTCACTTATATTAAATATTATGTTATCTTCGAAGACAGGCTAAAGGTGCATGAACATCCTTGAAACAGATTGCTTGTCAGGGCGTGAATCCATCCTAAAAAGATGGGGGGGGTGGGGACTTCACCATTTGCGATTGCCGCCCTGGAGGGTTCTAAGGGAGTGGCTAGTGACTCCTTCCCTTTGAAAAAAGGAAATTGGAAGATTTTAATATGGCAAATTTTGCCATATTGGAGGCGCAATTTACTTTTAAAATGTAGTGTCAATTCGTATTCACAGCTTAGTTTTTTTATATTTTTTTAAAAAGTGGGGGGGGGGGACTTTTTTGGAGATGTCCCCTTCCAAAATTGAACGGTCGCGTTCCACGCCCTCCATGATCCACGCCCTGCTTGCTTGCGGTGAGAGAAGCACTACGTGGTGTGGCCACTTGCTTCTTTTTGTTTTAACACCAATTGATTATCCGAGAAAAGGGGATGAAACCCCAAGAGCCGAAGTTTAGGGCCCGTGATTGTTTGGAATAATAGTATCCAGCATTCTTTGCTGAGGACTCACAATCCCACTCTTTGTCTTAGAAAGTAAAAACTGCTCATCACAGAGATTCCTTCGACCCCATGTCTAAAAGTCTTGTTTTGACAAAATCCCTGCGTATAAAAACGTTATTGGTACCTCAGCGTTTCAAACGCAAATGACTTAACATCCCCTCATAGACACTACAACCTCCGATCCTTCGTAGCTTACATCTCCTGTCCTACACTGGACACTTTGTCTTCCACCCAGTCAACAAAAGACTGTATGTTGAAGAGCCGACGTACGAAAGTTATGGTAACCCGCGATTAAAACCGCTTTGAAGCTACGGAGAGTGTTTAAAGATCTCATTACCCGTCAAAGGAATTTAAGACTTGTTTTAAAGTCGTCTACAGCCCGGAACCTTAAAGGGCGAAAGATCCCCTCAGTACAATCTCAACCTCTCAGGCCAAATAAATGTCAGAGAGAGAAAAACTGCGTTGAGGTATGGGTCTACTTATTTTTAGAGGGAGCCATCCCAGACTCATATTCTTACGTTCCTAAGAGAACAAATAAAAATTGAGAATACGTGTCCCTCGTGCTTCATATATAAAGCAAAGGGTTTTTCAATTAATTCTGCGGAACCTACTCAGTCACAGAAGATGGCGCACAGTCAATCAGCGGATTTTGACTTGCTGGCAACGCCCCAACAACAATAGCGGTCGTTGCTTATTCTAAGTCAACAATTTTAGATCTTGAATTCAATGAAGGGGAACTTTTTCGTGGTACCCTAGACCTAGTCTTAATAAATCCACGAGGAAACTCCTACTACTACCAAGACCGCGTAACTGAATGGTACTGCCCCCTCAGCTCTCCAAGAGTAAGGCGCTCTAATTAACTACGGAAACAAACAATGGATTGCCGCCCCGGTTCTAAAAAAAATGACCTATATCTCACATGTTGGAACGTGCTATAAAATGCTTGAAACAAGCACTCGCACGTAACTTCCTAACATGAGCACTTGACGAAACTAGTCCTCAAATGCACCGATAACTGCCTGTAAATGGCAAAAATCTATAAGTCTTCAAATGAGATCACTTGCTTGAGAACAATTCAAAGTTTTGTAGAATAGTTTTCTGATGACACTTTTCTCGACAGCCATATTAAAGGTGATCGAGCGAGACAATGATATAAGAAATTATGAATATCCCTCACGTACGAAATTTGAAAGGTTGCTACTGATGAAGCTCCGCGTAATAAACGCATGATAGCAGAAACCGGTCTAAGCTTGATCATAAGAATTCAAACTAATTTTCTTAACCCCGCTACTAAAGCGTTAAAACTCACCGATGGTAAAGAACTATAGTAAGTTATTTGTCTTACAACCCGCCGGCAGTTTTATAAAACCTATATCTCTTTCGCATGAGTACCCATAGATAGACTCGGGCGTTTCCTAAAAATATCGGTTTCGAAACGGCTTCACGTGACGGTCAGATGGTGGTACCACCTACCCTTCCTTTCTGCTAAAATTACGGACCTACTTGCCACTCTTCATCGATGACTGATACATTTGAAAAGAATTTTTCGACTCAAGTAAATGTGTTTTTTGCATTTTTCATACTTTTTATGAGGAGCTTAGTTGTTAACAGTATGAAGAAGGATAATTCAAGTTTGTTTTATATTTTTCTCTCCTAATATTCTGAATTGCCAAAGGTTTTTTAATGTCTGGAACATACACGTTTTGGCATTTCATTCACGTGCCACTTAACAGCACCTAAACATTGCTTGCTGTTTTGTTTCATACTGAAACAGATAACCTTATTTTTGTCTTGTCTTAACCTTTTAGCAGGTTATCAACCATTAGGAGGAAACGATTTAAAATATTGAAGAAATGATATTATAATGGTAGACTGAAATAGGAAATTTAATTTGCTTATGTCATGACTGAAAGATACAAATACAGTTACCGAATGGGGGAAAACAATAGCAACAGTTTTTCGATTAGCACGGTTTTGTTATAGCATTGGGTTAATGTTTTACCCTCAGCAGGTAATATCCCGAACCCAATGGCCGGATACTTCATAAAGCTGAGTTATGGTTCACCATCACCAGAGTAAAGTTAAAAAAAGTAGGCTAAATAAGTCCCACTAGTAAATTCCAAGCTGCTTGTAAACACATTACATCTGAGATACCCCTCGGTACAACGCTTGTAATCAAAGAGCAGGGTAAAAAGTGACAACATTTCACTGATTTTTTTTTTATTATGGTCCCCCCCCCCGTTTTGTGGGACACTAAAAAGCTTCCTTGAAGTTACCGTTCAGGTTCTAGCCATTCAAATTAAAAAAAATATATATACTATACAAAGGTTTGGAATTACTTTGAAGGGTTTTTCAGTGTCAAAATGTTTTGTGTTTCTGGCTTAACTCCTATCATACTGTTTTCTGTGTAAGAGCTTGTAAGTAAGAAGTTAATCTTTATGAGGTGTGTCCTTCGTACTGTTACTATCTTAAAATGAGAGCAGAGAAGCTTTGTCACAGCCAGAAAACAATCAAACACAACCAACAAAGAAGAAAAGACAGAGAAAGAACAGGCATGTGAAGACGCAGGGAGGCAGAACGGCTGGAGCACACAGCAAGGGAATCAGTCAAGAGGCAGGCGCAGAGGGTGCCTTTTTCGAAAAACCTGGATTTAAAAAAAAATTAAAGAAATCATGTTTAAAACTATTGTAGAACTATGTGTGTCCCGCAGAGTTTCTTTTTTCTTCCTCTTCTTCGTTCTGGTTTTTAATGGTAAGAGGGATAAGAGGAAGAGAAAAATAGAAAGAAGGAGTGGGAGGAGGAGAGCGGCCACCAACCCAAACTTTTGTCACGTGTTTGTCTTTCGTTCGGCACAGTTCAAGCGACATATCGTCATGGTCACCACCCGGTCATTATTACCAAGATCATAACGGGTCTCATATACATTTTGCATTATCAGATTAATACTTTTCCTGCTCTGAAGCAAATGGCAATGGATTACATGATTGTGTGCAAATGTTCCGTTCACGACCGTGCACTTTTTAGTGTTTTGGGAATGTATAGTAAATGAAAATTAAAGTGAATCAGCACGAAGGGGAATCAACATCTATATAAATGAAAACCACTTCCTCTTTTCATACAACTTTAAGGCGCTTTTGCAATGGTCTGCTTTCCTTAAGTAAACCATCTTGTCAAGAAACACTTAAAGGGATTGCCATGACAAAAATCAATACCTTCAAAAATGCCGAATTTTGCTCATTAGGAGGTGAAAACCGCATCCTCAATGCTTGTAGCGTTTGGAAGACATTACATTTTCAAAGAAATGGCGCAATTTTTTTTTCTCAGACGGAAGTTGCATCATGGGAAGCTGTGATGTCATCACGGGCACAGTTTTCATTTGACAGAAGGCCTTGAATTTCTTTATGACTTAACAAAGCAACACCCCTGAAAACCCCTGCATTTAATATTTCTCAACTTTGTTTATTTGTGTGGACCCTACGATCTGTTGTAGATTTTATGTTAAATCTTACACTGAGGAAAAGAATATTCAAACTTCCAGCAGTATAAAGATTTCACAAGGACAGAACAGGACTTCAATTTATAAAGAAAACAAAGAAATCTGAGGGGGGGAAAATGTGCCCCACTTTTTACATAACATTTTTGTGACCATTGATGAGAAGTGAGGTATTTTTGGAATTTGGACAACAAATAAGCAGTGTCTGTAACGTTAGAGATATCTCTCTAGTTTAGGAAAAGAGTATTGCTACATGACGTGCTAAAGAGTATTGTGCTACGGGTGTGCTACTACCGACGGTGCTACGACGGGGGTTTTAAGGGCAATGAACTAACTGTAATATTTTGTTCTTTTCAACATAGGATTCCTAATAGCAACTCCACGTAAAATGCCTTTAAAAAAAGACTTTATTTTAAACACGCCAGTCATTGATCACGTCAGGGCTTGATGCTCGAGGTCCCGGACTCGAGTCGCGTCCCGGATCTTAAGTCCGCTTGTTTTTGGACTCGGACTTTGACTTTTGACTCGGGCTCTCTGACTTTGGACTACGTCCCTCTGGACGCCCCGACTTCGGCTGTGACTCGAAGTCAGCCATCAAGTCCAGCCTAGTACTAGGGCCTAGTGTTTCTTGATATAGCCCACCAGTAGGCCTAACTTTAAGTATCACCATAGGTCTACTTGTAAGCGGTAGTTAAGACGTAAGAGTACGCTCGTAGGAAAGTATGGTAGTTTTTAGGAATATTTCAACAGTTTTCTTATCAGCATCTCACAACCATTTAATTTGTTCTGTGTAATACAGCATTGAGGCGCATCAGGAAGCCGCTGCATGCATTGGAATCAAAACTAATTATATGAAATGCATTAGTATAGGCTCAACAATATGAATTAATGCTGACTCCTTTTATGTATTTATAATATGATGCCTGTCTGTGTGTGAAATGAGGTGGGAGGAGTGAGATTGCTGGTAACTTGGGGGGGGGGGGGGTGGGGGGGGGGGGGGGTGGGGGGGGGGGGGGGTGGGGGGGGGGGGGGGTGGGGGGGGGGGGGGGTGGGGGGGGGGGGGGGTGGGGGGGGGGGGGGGTGGGGGGGGGGGGGGGTGGGGGGGGGGGGGGGTGGGGGGGGGGGGGGGTGGGGGGGGGGGGGGGTGGGGGGGGGGGGGGGTGGGGGGGGGGGGGGGTGGGGGGGGGGGGGGGTGGGGGGGGGGGGGGGTGGGGGGGGGGGGGGGTGGGGGGGGGGGGGGGTGGGGGGGGGGGGGGGTGGGGGGGGGGGGGGGTGGGGGGGGGGGGGGGTGGGGGGGGGGGGGGGTGGGGGGGGGGGGGGGTGGGGGGGGGGGGGGGTGGGGGGGGGGGGGGGTGGGGGGGGGGGGGGGTGGGGGGGGGGGGGGGTGGGGGGGGGGGGGGGTGGGGGGGGGGGGGGGTGGGGGGGGGGGGGGGTGGGGGGGGGGGGGGGTGGGGGGGGGGGGGGGTGGGGGATATGCAAATAGGAATAAACCTATTTTAAAGTTTTGGTAATGTTGCGAGGAAAAAGGGCCTTTTTTTTTGGGGGAAGGCAAAGGGCATCTGAGGTCACTGGAGGAAAAAAAGCCGAAGAGTCCCCAATCACGATATTTAAGGTAGGAATGAGGGACACTTTTCATTTTTTGCTATTTTAGATTTGTCTTGATGAAGGAAGAACCCTTTTGTTTTTGGGGAGGTCAAAGGTCTTTTTGGGTCCCAAAAGGGGTAAAAAAAGAAAAATTTTCCCCCAAAAACCCCCAAGTTTTTTAAATCTGGGGTAAAAAAGGGAAAAATTTTCCCCAAAAATTTCCAAGTCATCACTGGGGTTATCAGAGGTAAAAAAAAGTGAAAATTTTCCAAGAATACCCCAAGATATTATCGGGGAAGTCACCAGAGTCAAACAGAAAAATATCCCAAGTTTCCCAAGATTGTCTTTCTGGGTCACAGGGGTTAAAAAAGAAAAAATTTTCCAGGGAATTTTTCCCCCATGAAAAAAGGGACCCTTTGGAGTTGAATCCCATTAAAGGGACCCCTTCAGATTTTTTTTTTTTGTTTTTTGGGGGGTTCAAAGGTCAGGGGAAGGTCAGCAGAGGTAAAATTTTGGTTTTAAAAACAAAATTTTGTAGTAAAGGGAAAGAAAAATTTTGGAGGGATGAACCTCAGTGAAAACAAAGCTCCCCATGGGCCCAAGGAAATCACTAAGCCTTTGGGCTTTTTTGGGTTTCAAGTTTTAAAAAGGATGGAACAATTTACCTGAAGGGATTTTCAATACGAGCGGGGTTTTAAAATCAATTTCACTTTTTTTTTTTTTTTAGAAACCCCCACACCTTGCAAAATTTTCCCAAAATTTTTCCGTTTTCCCCTTTAAAATTTGGGCCAAACCCTGAGTAGCACGAGGGTGTTCTGTGCAAAAAAACTAGGGAAGATCTTAGGTGTTTCACGGTGGTCTCTGTTAGAAAATTTAAACATCTTTTGCTTTGTATTTCCGTAATCATTGCAACCGGTGTGCAAACTGCCAAAAGTATAGCAAATCTCTCATATTTATGGTTGTTTTTAAGCCATTTGTGTCACATTATAAAATTAAAAAATTTTTAAAAATTTACCAAAAATTAGGAATAATCCCCTGGCAGTTTTACCTTTTGTTTTAATGCATTTCTTGGCCCAAAATTTTTTGAGAAATATATTATGTAATTTTATGACAAATTTAAAAAGTACTTTTTAAACCCTTTCACCAAGGGATACCATAAACGAAATAAAAAGGGTTTGGAAAGCTCAAGCACATTGCAGTTTCAGAATACTGCAGGGAAATTTAAAGCAAAACTGAAAAACCCAGGAGCTGAAAATACCCGTAAAACTGTCAAAATTTTTATTTCAGAATGGAAAAGGGTCTGGGGAAAAAACACTTTCCCCAAAAGAAAACTCGTACGAAGGGGGGGGGGGGGGGGGGGCCTGAAAAAGTGGAATGGTTTCCCTGGAAAGGGAACATTGACTTTCCAAATGGTAGTAAATATGAAGGGGAAAAGGGGGGAAAAGGCATTGGTGTTGAGGTAGGTATTTGAACCGGGAATCAGGGTGCCTGTGTAAGTTTTCCCTTTTTTAATTTTAAATTTGTGGGAAAACCCCGAAAAACCCATTCACCCCAAAATTTGAAAACAAATAATTTTTTGCCCTGGATTTTCCTTTTAATTTTTAAAAGAGCTAAAATTTTAAAAGCTTAAAACTTGATTAAGGATATGTAAAAAATTTTTAAAAGAGGTGGATTTGAAAGTCATCTTTAAACAGGAAAAATTATTTAAATTTTAAATGCCAAAAAATTTAGCCATTTTAAAATAGGGCCACGCATTACATGATGAAGAAGGCCCGAAGGGGTTTTTCCCAAAATTAAAATTGGTGTCCCCAAACCCGGGGATGTATAAGTAGATTTATTCCCGGAAGCGAAAACCTTTGGGGGGGATTGTTTGCATTTCATTTCATCCTTTGGTTTTGTTTCTAATCCCTAAAAATATAAGGGGGAGGGGGGGACCCGGGAGTAATTCACCCAAAAAAGAAATTGGGCCCCTTTTTTCGGCCCCGTATGGAGTGTTCTGAGTGTCGGTGTGTATAATGTGTGAACAAAAAAAAGGGGTCGCGAAAGTCCTCCTAAAAATTTTGTCCCGGGAACTTTAAAATTTGGTTTGGTAGGGGCCCCTAAGTATGAAAAATTGTGCAGTGTAATTGAAAGATGTCATAGGTCAAAAGGGGGGAAATTTTCCAAAAAATTTAGTTTTTTGCCATTATTTTTCCCAAATTTGGGATGTTAGAAAAAAAATATAAAACCAAAAAGATATCCCGGAAATAATTTGATGATTTTGAAAGAGGCCATTGGTTGCTTTCAGTAGGGGTCAAAAGGGGCAGAATGTTTGGAGTATCATTAGAAATGATGCTGCCACAAAATAAACAGTACAGTTGCTGTAGTATTGTACTGTCAATTTTCTTTTAAAGTGTGATTGTTCAGTTTGTACCATGCAGGTACTGGTGGTGCACACCTTTGCACCAATAACCATATTTGTAATATTGGTAACTGTTTTACACGCAAAATATTTTGCAGGTATGGTTACTAGAATTAAAAAAATACAGGGTGTGAGGGTTTCTGCCAAGGGGGTGGGGTAGATAAATGTATATAATGGAATTAATTCCCTCCTCACCTGAATGGCAATGTACCAGGATATCCCTGTTTGAATCATATTTATAAGTAAAACCTGTTTGGGCCAAATATAAATTTAACCAATGAAATTATCATTTTCACAAGCCAGTGTAGACTTTGAGTCACTGTAATACTTCTTTATTTCTATACGTCAGGTGTTTGATATGTGGTAGCCGACAGGAGTATTTTAAGATGGTCCTTTCTGTTTTCATGAATTTTGGTATGATTCTTCCCTTTGGCATTTACATTTAGTATGGTTACACCACAGTTTAACATCATAGCATTATACAGCTCCCTCTTTCTTATTATGTTAGACCCCCAGGGTTCAAACTTTGAAGTACAATTTCATTTTTTGTTTTATTTCCTTTGCATATAACATTACATGTACTAACTTTAAGTGCCAGACAGTACTTAAAAAATTTGTTCTTTCAATTGGCTGGTCGCTCTTGGATATCTGCTAAATTGAGTAAAGTCCTCTAGTAGTTGTTTCAAAGCTTCATTTAGGTGTAAATCTATTATGGGATATTGTCTGATTTTAAGGTAGCTGACAAAGGATACCACATTTTGTACAAAATGAGGTTGTCCTTACTGATTAATTTAAAACCTCCCTCTTACCTTTCTTATTCTGTCAGACCCCCTGGGCTCAAACTTTGAAGTACAGTTTCATTTTTTTTTTTTTCATATTTCCTCTGCATATGTTTAAATCCTAACTTTAAGTGCCAGACAGTACTTAAAAAACTTTGTTCTTTCAATTGACTGGTCACTCATTGGATAGCTTGCTAAATTGAATAAAGTCCTCTAGTAGTTGTTTAAAGCTTCATTTTAGGTGTACAGTAAATTATTTCTGGGACATAGTCTGATTTTAAGGGATCTGATAAGGATAAACCATTTTGTACAAAATGAGGTTGTCTACTAATTATTTTTAAAAACGTTCCTCTGACCCCTTTCTAAGTCTGTTAGATGCCCTGGGCTCAAGTACAGTTTCATTTTTGGCTCATACCAGCATGCTGGTGTAAGCATGGCATCACTTTCTCTGGCTGTCTGTCCACAATTGTCAAAATGCTTGTCCTCCCACATGCTTACAGGATTTGTTTGAAACTTTGGGCACAATTTTCCTATGGTGGTGGGCCATTTGGGTGTTCAGGAACTTTTGGTCCAAGGTCCCATGGGCCTGTGGGCCCTATGGCCCGTTTTATGAAATTTTGAAAAAAATGCTTCTCCTCCTACAATTTTCTCTTGAACAATGTTGATGGTTGGTCATAATGTTACTCTGTTAGTGGTACCTTCAGGGTGTTCAGGAATTTTGGCCCAAGGCCCAACCAAGATGGGCCGTAGGGTCCATTTTATGAGAAATTGCCAAATGGTCAACCCTTCCTCCAGTTAATGTTAAACAGAGTTGACAGCCTGTCATAATGATGTTGGGTTAGTGATCTGTTTATGGCATTGTTGAATTTTGGTCCAAGGTCCCATGTGGACCCTGTAGCCCTTTTTTATGAAATTCTGCAAAAAATTGTTGTAATGATACTGTGTTAGTGATACCTTCAGGGTGTTCAGGATCCAATTAGGCCCAAGATGGATCGTAGGTCCATCTTGTGAAATATTGCAAAATGCAATAACCTTTTGTTACAGTGGCCCGTCCGCCATGGGTTCCAGAACTACAAACCACAATAAAAAAAAAAGGAGAGGAGGCTTCCTTCGAAGTAGTTCCAGTATAATTTAAATTAAAACCTGTGCTTTCAGGTAACAAAAACAACGGTGAAGCAATTGAGAATTCAGGAAGGGGAAAATAATATAAATGAATTACTCACGAAAGACTCTTCCTGGTACAAAATTATCAAAGTCCAAAGAATAATATCCATTATAACACGGGACCGAGAGACCGAGACCCTCACACCTTGGCAGCCAGGACAGCTCTAACTACACATAAGAAATCAAGAACCCATCCCCTAAACCAACACAAAAAGATAAATTGCTGACCAGCTAGCCAGGTTGTAACAAACAATGGGTCTCTACATTACTTACTTAAGGCAGAGCAGTGTAATGGAATGAAGCAATGAAATGAATTGGAATGGGTTTTGTTAGTCAATGGATGAAAATGCAAGGGTTAGTGTTGGCCCTGGATGAAAAGGTGAAGATGGATGAGAATATATGACAGTGGAATGGATTGTTAGTAAACACTGCCCCCCTTCCTCAAAACCGACCCGAGTTCCTTTTAACATTAAAATATAGGCTTCAAACTCATAACATATTTTTAGGGGTAGGCAGTAGGAGGCACATTTGCAATACACAATATATACATTATTACACACAACGCACCATTTGTAAGAAAAGTCCATTTCATATATGTCTCCACAACCACTGAAACAGCATCAAAATTTGTACTGCTCACATAATAACATAAAAGAGTCATAATTAGTTCATATCTGAAAAGGGTAAATGTTCAGAGGGTCCAAAACTATAGGTAATAATATCCTAGCTTTAATATACGGCACTCCGACCATGTAGACAGCGTTGATAGATAGCTACGAAGAATAAGGTCGAGTAGTTCACGCATGTCACACTTCCTGCACAACAGGCATTCTGTACCACTTGTAAAGTTTACCCACTAATACATATCGTAGTCTTTTGTCCATGCAGGCATACGTCTAATTCGCCTCTGAGGCACTGCATCGGGGTCTGCAGAAGTGGAAAGAGGTAAATGTTCCTGATCATAGTCTAGTTCGACTTCTTCTGCATTGCCAAATGGCATATCAAAAGTTTCCCCTGAAGCTACCTGTGGCGGAGCGGAATAACATGGCTTAAGTCTATCAAAGTGTACCAGAAATTTTTTTCCATTGTCCAGTCTCTTTATTTGATAAACAGCATCTGAGACCCGCTTCGAAATTTTGCATGGTCCTTGCCAAAACTGTTGCAGTTTAGGACTTAGCCCCTTTTTCCTAGCTGGAACATATAGCTTAACATTGTCACCTTCGGCGTAAGGCTGCCCCCACTTTTTCATATCATACAGCTTCTTTTGTCTACGTTGAACATCTCCCAAGTGCTCTCGAACAGTCTGAAAAGATTTCTCAAAACAATTCTGTAATTTTTTTGCATAACTGTCTGAATCATACTCATCTTGTTCCGGTGTCGGACATAACAGATTCAATGGTAAGTTCACTTCCCGACCAAACATTAAGAAATTTGGGCTGTACTTGGTACTTTCCTTGCATACTTGATCTGTAAGCAGACATGACCATAGGAAGGTATCATCCCAGTCATTTTGTTCCTCTTTCACGTACATACTTAGCATTGTGGCTAAAGTTCTGTTCAAACGTTTCAACGAGGCCATCCGACTGGGGATGATATGCAGTTGTGTTTTGTTTTATTAATGTCCAACAATTTACATACTTCTTGGAACAGGCCACTCTCGAAGTTGCGCCCCTGGTCACTCTGGATTGAGTATGGTACACCAAATCGGCAAAAGAATTCTTTCACTAGTACATCAGCACAAGTAACAGCCTCTTGATTCGGGAGGGCGTAGGCCTCAGCCCATTTAGTAAAATAATCAGTTACAACTAGAACGAATTTGTTCCCTCTCTTAGACATTGGCAGAGGTCCCATAATATCAATTGCCACTCTTTCCATAGGAAAGCCTACATAATTAAAATTTGCCAAAGCGGCCCTGGGTCTACGAGTGGGTGATTTACGTTTCGCACACTTCGTGCATTGCCGTACCCATAGACCAATGTCCTCTCTATAGCCAATCCAAAAATATTGTTTTTGTACCTTGGCAAATGTACGGACTCGCCCTAGGTGTCCGCCAGTTACTGAACTATGGGCTTTGAGAAACACTTCCTGCCTCATGGCCTTAGGTACTACTATTTGTCTAAATTTTACACCCTGGTTCGGGTTGTCATGATAAAACTCCCGAGATAAAACACCATTTACAAGCTTTAACTGATCCCACAAGAACCAATAAGCCTTTGTTTCCCTACTAAAGGCAGACACATCATGATTACTTGGCCGTAGCCCTTCTTCTAGCCACTGGATTACAGGTTTCAAATGCTGATCGGCTTTTTGGGCAGCTAATAAGTCCCCTTTATCCCCAGCTAAGACCACTGGGGCACAAACCTCCCTGCCCCTCTGCAGCTCCTCAGTCTGGACCATTTCTTCCTTAACAAGTGGCATACGGGAGAGGGCATCAGCATTTCCATGTTGGGTACCAGCTCTGTGGACGATTTCAAAATCGTACTCACTCAAGAATTCTAACCAACGGGCCACTTGACCCTCGGGCTCCTTAAATTGAAACAACCACCTCAAAGAATTGTGGTCCGTTCTGAGAACAAACTTCCTGCCCAACAGGTAATGTCTAAACTGTTTTACAAATTTGACTACTGCAAGAAGTTCTTTTCTAGTAGTACTGTATTTGACTTCAGATTTTGTGAGTTTCTTACTTGCATAGGCAATAACATGTTCTTTGCCATCAGCCCCAACCTGAGACAGTACGGCCCCAATTGCACCATTACTGGCATCTGTATCCAGTACAAATTGTTGAGAAAAGTCTGGATAGGCCAAAATAGGGCTACTAGTCAAAGCCGCTTTGAGATCTCTAAAAGCTTTACTATGCTCCTCAGTCCACCTAAATCCAACTTCCTTTTGCGTTAAATGATGTAGGGGAGCAGCTGTTTGCCCAAAATTCTTGACAAATTTCCTATAGTAACTACACAAACCCAGAATGTTACTCACCTCCGTGACATTACTTGGAGTGAGCCAATTCTCAATAACCTCTACCTTCTCAGGATCTGTACATATACCTTCACTTGACACGACATGCCCGAGGTACTTTACTTTTCTTTTGAATAGAGAACACTTGGTGGGTTTGAGCTTTAGGTTTGCGCCCCTTTCAACCGATCAAAGACTTGTTGCAACTTTTCGAGGTGCGAGTCGAATGACTCACTAAACACTATAATGTCATCTAAGTACACGCAAGCCAGTCTCCCAGTGAAGGCCAGCCAGAACATTATCCATTAATCTTTCAAAGGTTGCAGGTGCCCCCCGTTAACCCCAAAGGGAAGAACTTTGTATTCAAAAAGCTGTCTCCCAGTTGTAAATGCAGTTTTAGGGCGATCTTCGGGGGCTACTTCTACCTGCCAGTATCCACTGGCTAGGTCTAAGGTAGAGAACCACTTACTACCTCCTAATGCCTCAAGGCTTTCCTCAATCCTAGGCAGGGGGTATGAATCTTTCCTAGTTACCTCATTAAGTTTCCGATAGTCTGTGCAGAAACGGGTTGGAGCCATCTTTTTTCCGCACGAGCACTATTGGGCTAGACCAGGGGCTAATAGAAGGAGTAATAATGTCAGCATTTAACATTTCTTGAACTTTATTTTCTACCTCAGCCCGCTGAGCCACAGGGAATCGTCTAGCATGTTGCTTAATGGGGGCTGCATCCCCTGTCTCAATATGGTGGAAAACCCTATTCGTCCTTCCCAGCTCCCCTCAAGGGAGAACACATCCCTGTTCCTTTCCAAAAATTGCCACACCCTTTCCTTCTCACTGTCATCCAAATCTTTGGTAATATGATTAAAAAGCTCACCAATGGGGAATGGTGTTCTCCATTCGTCCCTCCATTACAGTTTCCCCAAATTCAACCACTTCCGAAGGGTGAAGAAGCCCCAAACCTGTCCCTTCGTATACCGTTACAGGCTCCTGCTGTAAGTTCATTACCCGCACAGGTACTTTAGCATTAGTTTTCACTTTAACAAACGTATGAGCAACTAATAAACCCAAGTCTTTTTCTTGGAACTTGGGTTGACACTTCTATGACCCCCTCCTTCATATCCGGACAGGGAACATGGATCTTCCCCGGCAAAATCATTTCACTTCCGGGGGGAATGGTAACAGTTTCAGCTAGAGTTACTTTACAACATTTGGTCATTGCTAATTGGTCCTCATGTAATAATTTCACATACTCACTACCAAATTGAAGATATCCATTATGGAGGTCGAGTCTTCCCCCATACCCTTTAAGAAAAGCGATACCCAGAATCCCAGAATTTACAATATTTGCTACATAAATGGTGTGTTTTGTCCTAACCTTCCCCAAGGCCAAGTTTACTACCCCTTTTCCTTGCACCTTGAGGGGTTCACCCCCAGCTCCTACAAGAGGAAGATTACATGGTTCTAGTGACCTCCTGACTGAGTCAGGCAACAATTGCCATACATCGGCATGCAACAATGTAAACTTAGATCCAGTATCAATCAAAAATTTTACATCAACTCCATTTACTCGCCCATAAGCAAAAATGGTTTGGCCAACAGCCTGAGCCTTGTTTTCGATACCACCCTCGAGTTGGTCATCGGCTCCATGAACAACTCTTCTTAGTTTAACAGTCCCTCGTGGGGGTAATAAGGTTGAAATGAGGGTGGTCCCCCATATTTGCCATGCCCTTGTGGGCAATTCCTCCTAAAATGACCTAACTCACCGCAACTCCAGCAACCCCGCCCACGTACGTGGGAACCTTGTACTTCAACCTTATTCTGCATTAACTGTTGGACATTATCATTCAGTTGTGACACTTGCGTAGCTAAATCATTAAGCATTTGTTGCATATGGCTAGTTTCACCTGTTGAAGCTACTAAATTTGGGCCTTTTCTGGAGGCTTCTAATTGCATAATTGCTTCCTCCTCCATTGCAACCTTTAGTGCTGCCTCTAATGACGTGGGTTTACGTCTCCTTACAACCGTACGCTGCACGGCATTATCTAAAGCTTCAATGAAGTAGTCACTACCCAATTCATTCTTTACTTCTGGCGGCATATCGGGATATGCAGCATTAATTAACCTTCTAATATCAGCAGCTAGCTCAACGAGCGGTTCACCCTGCTTTCGCTTACGAATTCGGAGGCGAGCACGGTACAAATCTTTCTGCCCATGTGAACCAAATCGTACTTGAAATAAGTTACACACCTTCTGATAATCTGTCTTAGCAGAGTCCGGCATATCCCTATAGAATTGCACAGCCTCACCTTGCAACTGCACAAGGAAAAACTGTAATTTCTCTTGTTCCTTCCATCCATTAACATCACTACACAATTCAAAATGAACTTTGTAATCCTCAAAATTACTCTTGCCATCATAATCTTTAGGCTTAACTACTGGCCTCCTACTGCCTTGACCCCTATCTAAATCACTATCCTTATCCAAAGAATCAAAATTACTCACCCTTGTGCTGGTGAGGAGAGCTGCCCCGTCTTCCTCTTGCCCACCAGGTGTGAGGGCCGGCGAATTAAAAATTGACCCTTCCCGAATTCTCATGCTTCTCTTTTGTATTTCCTTTTCTAACCTCCTTATCTCACTTTTTAATTTTTTTGCAGACTGCATTCTAATGACCTCTTACTGCAATTACAATAATGATAGAACCCTGGATCGAACACTCACAAAATAAAATCCACCAGCAAATAGGATACTACACCCCATCTGTACTACCAAAATTTGTTACAGTGGCCCGTCCGCCATGGGTTCCAGAACTACAAACCACAATAAAAAAAAAAGGAGAGGAGGCTTCCTTCGAAGTAGTTCCAGTATAATTTAAATTAAAACCTGTGCTTTCAGGTAACAAAAACAACGGTGAAGCAATTGAGAATTCAGGAAGGGGAAAATAATATAAATGAATTACTCACGAAAGACTCTTCCTGGTACAAAAATTATCAAAGTCCAAAGAATAATATCCAATTATACAACGGGACCGAGAAGACCGAGACCCTCACACCTTGGCAGCCAGGACAGCTCTAACTACACATAAGAAATCAAGAACCCATCCCCTAAACCAACACAAAAGATAAATTGCTGCCCAGCTAGCCAGGTGTAACAAACAATGGGTCTACATTACTTACTTACTTAAGGCAGAGCAGTGTAATGGAATGAAGCAATGAAATGAATTGGAATGGTTTTGTTAGTCAATGGATGAAAATGCAAGGGTTAGTGTTGGGCCCTGGATGAAAAGGTGAAGATGGATGAGAATATATGACAGGTGGAATGGATTGTTAGTAACACTTTCTTCCAATTAATGTTAAACAGAGTTGATGGCCTGTCAGTGATGCCTGGTTAGTGATCTGGGGTCGGATTTGCATAAGTTTTCCGTAAGTCAAATACATATGAACTACGTAAGAACTTTCTTAGGATGTATTCACGAAAACAACTTACAAAAGGAAGATAACAGGAAAAAATTTTCGTGACATTCCAGAGGCTGCCATCAGGGTGTTTGAGATTTGGGGTCTGAAGTCATTTGAGGTCATTTAAAGTCATATGATGCTTGTACTAGTAAAGACTAGAACCCAGGTACCTTTGGTTGAAGGTATGAGCTTCTGCACCATTGGCACTCTAGTTTCATATTTCCTTTGTTTAAATTATTTACACGTACTGCTTTAAGTGCCATACAGAAAGTACATAAAAAAATTTGTTCTTTCAATTGGTCACTCTTGGATATCTTGCTAAATTGAATAAATTCCTCCAGTATTCCTCCAGTAGTTGTTTAAAGCTTCATTTTAGGTGTAAATTATTTCTGGGACATTGTCTGATTTAAGGGATCTGATAAAGATAACCATTTTGTACAAAATAAGGTAGGTCTACTAATTGCTTAAAAAAATTACAAAATACAAACTGAATAATACAAATAATCAGGGTTGCATCTACTGTATACTAGACCAGTTTAGTGGTGGGCTCCAAGTGAAGAGTCCAAAAAGGGCTTACAGTACCGTATATTCTCTAATAAACAACCTGGGGGCATTGCATTGTGGAAAAGTTGGGCGTGTATTTGAGGGTACATTTTAATTAAAAAAATAACTAACTGCTAAAGCCTACACTAGCGTCAAAAGAGCTACGATATGTAAAGGTGAAGGTTAACTTTCAGGGTACCTCTAATCCCCCAGCTTCCTTGTATTGTTGTCGTTTTCCTGTAACTGTTGTTGTCATAGTCCCTATGTTTTTAATAAAAAAATTATAACACCTTCAACTTGACCATTGAATAACTGTTTCGTCTTTCAAAAATTTACAGAGGGGCTTAACAGAGGGAGAGCGTTTATTAGAGACTATACAGTACTTGAGAAACTTCTAACGTTGAATAGAGTGAGGTCTAAACTAGATTTATTGGCTCATATTTGTGTGCAATAAGTGAACAAAGCTCAGAAAATACCACAAAAAATAGATTTTTCTTCCATGTTCCTTCAAAACCAGTTAAACCATCATATTTCCTACAGTTGGCAGTGAAGTTTCACTGTACCAGGCTTTATGACCATGGGTTCCTGGTGCTAAAGAGAAGTCTGGGACAGTGTTGCCCAGTGCCGCTCACTGTATAACCCTGCAGGTAATGTCAGGGGCGGCACCAAGGGGGCCATGGGGGCAAATGCCCCCCAGTCAGAGCCTTTGCCCCCAGTTGCCTCCCCCCCCACTCAGCTCCTGAAGTATAGTGTAAAGTAAAGTGTAAAAAGTGTCAAGAGATTGCTAATAAGTAGCTTTTAAACATATTGTCACTTTCCAACTTTTCATGTTGTCAGCTATAAAGAGTAATAGCCAAATAAGCCTAGCTTGCATTAAAATCATTTGGAATCTTTGCTTTGGATGATGCATTATGGACCAACATACACCTATCCTGAGACTTAATTTTTTACCAAGAGATTTGCTAAAACCTCAGAGCTTCCGGGGGCTTCGCCCCTGGACCCCCACCGGTGCTTTGTCCCTGGACCCCACCAGGGGCCCTAAGGCGGGCCCCTGGACCCCACCCGGTAAGTCTCGGGCTTCGCGCTCGATTTCGCGCTGCACACCAAAACTTTTTGCCCCCCCCCCCACCGTTTTATTTTGCCCACCATTTGCCCCCCCCCCCCCCCCCCACTTTTAAAATCCTGGTGCTGCCACTGAATGTGATGATATGCTACAGCCTCTGTAGGTCCATACATTTGGAACCTCTACATGATGAAAACATCAGAAAACAGTTGATGCATTTTTGCTCCAATAATTTTCTGAAATTTGTTCTTGATGTGAAAGTATTCAAACTGGTTCATGCCAAAACCATGCAAGGAAAGTTGTGATTGTGTAAGTACATGCTGTGCCCTTGTGGTTTGTATAGGACTTCAGAAGAAAAAAGTTATATTGTGGTGTTCCTTTCATGCTAATATCAGTCATGCATTAAATTTTAACTTGCTTCCAACTGTCCTGAAAATGTGTGGTTGCCCAAAGGACAGCCTTCTACATAAGTTTTTGAATTATGTGATAGTTCTCCAGATATCTGGTCTTTTCAGACTGCATGACTACTGGTAGAATTGGACACTATAAGAACTATAACAGTGTCTGTCTTTACTTTATGATATTGTGTTGAATACATATTATGTTGTTGTCTTCTTTTCATACTTACACAGGGTAAATACACTTTTGCTGATGGTCTTGAATATGATGAGGGAGAATGGTTGTACTGTGATGGTTATGACAGGAGATTTTACACGGAAATATGCCAGGGATTAAAACCAGCAGGTAACAGAAAGTACTAACGTAATCTTAATTTATTACCAATAAAGATATCTTCACCATTCTACTTTGGAAGGGCACATCTACCGACTTTATGAAAGCTAATTTTGAATTACACTTGTTCTTGTTAAAATCAGTCTGCTTTCTCTCCAACAGCAGTACCTCACAGAATCGTCAAACAATATCACACACATAATAGAGAAAAGCAAGTTGGTTGTTGGATGCCCAATGCACTATGTTCTCAAGGAGTTGAAAATATTCTACTTTTATAGTGATATCATTAGCTCAAATTGATGTAATGTTGCTTTGAGCCTCTAACTTGGGTCAAGAACAATTTGAAGCATTTTCAATGTGAAAATGTACCTTTTTTACAGTAAATTACTAGAGTCTACTGGAAAGGGTGAGTCTAGTGGCTTGAGCCACAGTGAGACTAGTTAAGGTTGATTTTAGTTTGTTAAACCAAAGTTGGTGAATGTTGTCAAGATGCTTTATTTTCGAATGATGTTTTCTTTATATTTCTGATTTTCATGGTGTATTTTCAGTTTCTGATGGTACTGTATGGTGGCAGAATTTTCCAAGGCTAAAAACCTTTTTTTTTTTTTTTTACAAATTTCTGTGAATCTGTCTGCATGATAGATCAGTTGCCAGTTGAATAGCAGGGAAACATGTTTTGAGTAAAACTGAGTCTAACAGTGGCAGGAACTGTTTCCTATGGACTAGGAACATTAACCTTTTTTTGGTTTCGATGATAAGAGAAACCAATGCATTCGTGATGGCGTATGTGTGTATGTATGTGTGTATGTGCGTGTGTGTGTATGTGTGTGTGGGTGTATGTGTGTGTGTGTGTGTGTATGTGTGTTTGTGACACTTTGCTCGTTAACACGATATCTCAAGAAGGGAAACTCTGACAGTTCTCAAACTTGGTACATAGATGCCCCATATTGAGAGGAAGAACCCTATTGTTTTTGGTGGGGGTCAAAGGTCATCTGGGGTCACCGGGGGTCAAACTCCGAAAACCTTGTTAACACGATATCTCGAGGTAGGAAGCTTGGATAAATTTCATACTTAGTATGTAGATGCGTTATGGTAAGAGGAAGAACCCTATCGTTTTTGATGGAGGTCAAAGGTCATCTGGGGTCACCGGGGGTCAAACTCCGAAAACCTTGTTAACACGATATCTCGAGATAGGAAGCTTGGATAAATTTCATACTTAGTATGTAGATGCGTTATGGTAAGAGGAAGAACCCTATCGTTTTTGATGGAGGTCAAAGGTCATCTGGGGTCACCGGGGGTCAAACTCCGAAAACCTTGTTAACACGATATCTCGAGATAGGAAGCTTGGATAAATTTCATACTTAGTATGTAGATGCGTTATTGTAAGAGGAAGAACCCTATCGTTTGTGATGGAGGTCAAAGGTCATCTGGGGTCACCGGAGGTCAAACTCTGAAAACCTTGTTAACACGATATCTCAAGGTAGGAAGCTTGGATAAATTTCATACTTAGTATGTAGATGCGTAATGGTAAGAGGAAGAACCCAATCATTTTTGATGGAGGTCAAAGGTCATCTGGGGTCACCGGGGGTCGAATGCTGAAAACCTTGGTAACACAATATCTGAAGTTAGGAAGCTTGGATAAATTTCATACGTAGTATGTAGATGCGTTATGGTAAGAGGAAGAACCCTGTCATTTGTGCTGAAGGTCAAAGGTCATCTGGGGTCACCGGAGGTCAAACTCTGAAAACCTTGTTAACACGATGTCTCAAGATAGGAAGCTTGGATAAATTTCATACTTAGTATGTAGATGCATTATGCTAAGAGAAAGGACCCTATCATTTTTGGTGGAGGTCAAAGGTCATCTGCGGTCACCGGGGGTCGAATGCTGAAAAACTTTTTATCATGATATCCCAAGTTAGGAAGCTTGGATAAATTTCATACTTAGTATGTAGATGTGTTATGGTAAGAGGAAGAACTCTATTGTTTTTGGTGGAGGTCAAAGGTCATCTGGGGTCACCGGAGGTCAAACTCTGAAAATCTTGTTAACATGATGTCTCAAGATAGGAAGCTTGGATAAATTTCATACTTAGTATGTAGATAGGTTATGGTAAGAGGAAGAACTCTATTGTTTTTGATGGAGGTCAAAGGTCATCTGGGGTCACCAGGGGTCGAATGCTGAAAACCTTGTTAACACGATATCTCAAGGTAGGAAGCTTGGATAAATTTCATACTTAGTATGTAGATGCGTTATGATAAGAGGAAGAACCCTATTTTTTTTGGTGGCGGTCAAGGGTCATCTGGGGTCACCAGAAGTCAAACTCTGAAAACCTTGTTAACACAATATCTCAAGATAGGAAGCTTGGATAAATTTCATACTTAGTATGTAGATGCGTTATGGTTAGAGGAAGAGCCTTGTTGTTTTGGGTGGAGGTCAAAGGTCATCTGCGGTCACCAGGGGTCGAATGCTGAAAACCTTGTTAACACGATATCTCAAGTTAGGAAGCTTGGATAAATTTCATACGTAGTATGTAGATGTGTTATGGTAAGAGGAAGAACCCAATCATTTTTGGTGGCGGTCAAAGGTCATCTGGGGTCATCGGAGGTCAAACTCTGAAAACCATGTTGACACAATATCTCAAGATAGGAAGCTTGGATAGATTTCTTAGGTAGTATGTGGAAGTGTTATGGTGGGAAGATGAATGCTATCATGTTTGGTGGAGGTCAAAGGTCATGTAGGGTCACCGGGGGTCAAATACTGAAAATGTTTTTAACATGATATCTCAAGATAGGAAGCTTGAATAAATTTCATACTTAGTATGTACATGCATTATGGTAAGAGGAAGAACCCTATCATTTTTGATGGAGGTCAAAGGTCATCTGGGGTCAAAAAGCAAAATTTTAAGAATTCCCAAGATCGTCTCATGAGTTCACCAGAAGGCAAAAAGCAAATTTTCCCAAGAATTCCCAAGATCATCATCTTGAGTCATCAGATGTCAAAATGCAAAATTTCCTAGGAATTCCCAAGATCAAATATGAACCTAAAATTATTTTTCCAACATGTTAAGATAGCACTTGACCAGTGACTGAAAGACATGGGACATCATGGCATTATTTGGAATAGAACATATATCATCGAAACCTCAATGCGTTTTTGCATTCTGGTTATTCTGTAAATTTATTTTCTACAAAAAGTCACATAGCAGCAGCTTGGTTATATTATACAAAGGAAGATTAAACTTCATTCTGGCATCATAAATAACTTGCTAAGAATCCAGCAGTTTCTTTTTGCAAGGTAGGAAAGAGGATTTCCTTTAGTGAATGTGTATACTCAATCATGCTGTATTGACTGCACTAAAAGGTTGTTCTTTCACACCCCACCATTCTATTGCCTATTAAAAAATGGGGTATATAATGTAACCAATCCTGTAGCCTAAGGCTGTTGCAAATGCAGGGAGCTCTCGAATGCATTTTTGTGGAAAATGCTTGTGGCAATAAGTCTTCACGATGACATCTTCACCTGAACTGTACAGTCATTAGTAAATCTGTGAAAGTGACAGTTGATCATTTTGTAGAGGCCAATTCATCATTAAGTGCAGCAGTGTGCTACTGAAAAAATTGCCATGATGGTCCCTTACACAACACCCAACAGGGATATTCCTAAGGATCAATGAGTGGTGGATGCTAGACCTTTTCCTGACGAGTGAGGGTTACATTCCCAACAATATATCTGTGTCAAGAATGGTTAACTCATAATCCTCGTTTTAATGTAGTCTGTGCAAAAAGTACAGAATAGAACTTTTACAGAATAAAGCAGCATTTGCCAAATCATACGATGGTCAATGTGCTGTCCTATGTGTGATCATTGATGAACAGTACATAGACTGACATCCACCTTTGTGCTGCATGGTTGAACTACACTCTGACTTTGACCAGATGCAACTGACCATGAATACCTAAACTCCTCCCCGACGAACAGTATGGTCAGGTTGAGTTGCATCTCATTCCAAAAGACATTTATTTCACAGTGTCAGACATGGTGTCTGTTTCATGGCAGACATGTATTTATGCAATACATTACTTCTATTCTCCTGAAACCCTTGATTTCTTCAAAAGACTATGGCATCCTGAGTAGTGTTGTAGAGATCACTTACTGACTCCAGAGAACCCATAATTTGTGACTTACTTTGCCAACAAAATATATTTTCCGAACAAACAGAACAGTCAAATCTGGGAGGGATTTAATAGGTCTCTAAATAAATTTATTCAAAGCAATATTTCCAGGCAACACTAAGTCACATTAAGTAAAATGTAATCATAAAATTTCCTGACATTTTTGTTGCCCCCCAAAGACAATTTTTTCCTGACAAAGTAAATGAGTTGCAAAAGAAAGTGGCACATTTTTCCTGACAGCCTGCAAAATTTCCCCACAGAAAGCACTTGCAAATTTCAAGGTACACCACCCCCTCACCTGGGGAATATGACACCCATACACAATTTTTCCAGTCTGCTAAGGGGCTTTCGTGTGAATTAATTTAAATTCATCAGTTGAGGCGAGGAAATTTCAGTTTGATGTGTTTTGACTGAAAAGTTAAACTATATTTCCTTCAGACAAAAATCAGGTTGGAAGAATGTTTCAGTTCGGCAGGGGATTCTCAAAAAGTAGTTAATGTTATGTCACCTTATCAACTGTCTTCAGTTTGATTTTACACCTATACTCTCTCATTTTGTATTAATCTTGCTAGATTAAAATCATCAGTTCACCTGTGAACTTTGAATTTTTCTTTTTTTAATATTAGGGCGATCCCAGCTTACAGATAGAGTGCCACCTCGTGATATTCCAGAAGGATGTTATGACACTGGAGATGGGTTTTATAATCCAAATACAAGAATCATTGTCGATTACAATCATAAATTTCTTAGAAATGCAGGTAAAGTATGTTTTCATGTTATTTTCAAAACTTTGAAATTTTTTTTGTGCACAATTACTGTATGTTTACAGGTGTATATAAACATGCTATATATACTATCAAGGTAGTGGTACGTAAATCGTATGAAAAACTAATTCTTCCATAAACAACATAATAACAAGAGGACAATCCATGGTGTTGCAAATCTCACCCCCCCCCCAAACCCCTGTATTCTCTACATATCTTGGAGTTAAAAGAAATTTCCCAACATATAAATCAAACAAAATAAATAAATCATTACAAAAGAGCACTTTGAGGTCATTAAAACTACGATCTCAAACTTAAACAACTAAATGGTACTATTTAAAATAAATTATATTTCATCACTCCATACATATCATGCAGTTTAATGATCTTTACTAACATACTGTTAGGCAATAAAATGGATAAAACCAATTTTAACTCATTTGAACTTTGACCCCTTGATTTTCTACATATGATGCCAATGACTATGCATGCAAAAGTTTTCATGTTCACTGACCTGTTCACCAACTTTAAAGCTTTGGCAAAGTTGACCTTTTATCTACATTTTGACCTTTAAACTTGCATCTTAGTAACCAAAAGTATGGTTTCAAATTCATGCAAATAATGGGAAAAACCTAATTTTTGATTCCTTGCCAAAGGCCGAAGGAATCTATGCAATAGTGATGTCGTGTGTGAGTGAGCATGTGTGTGTGTATGTGACGCTTTTGTTTGTAAACACGATATCTCATGAAGGGCAACTCTGAGGGATCTCATACTTGGCATGTAGATTGCCTATATTGAGTAGAGGATCCCTGTTGTTTTGTGGAGGTCAAAGGTCATTTGGGGTCACAAGAGGTCAAAAGGTCAAAACCTTGTAAACATAGTAACTCAAGAAGGGTAACTCCGAGGGATCTCATACTTGGCAGGTAGGTTGCCCTATTAAGTAGATGATCCCAGTTCTTTTTGATGGAGGTCAAGGGTCGTTTGGGGCCACAACAGGTTGAATGGTAAATATCATGGAAATTGCTTGTAAACATGATATCTCTAGAAGGATAAATGTGAGGGATGTCATACTTACCATGTGGATTGCCAATAATTATTAAGTACATGATCCCTATTGTTTTTGGTGGAAGTCAACGGTCATTTGGGGTCACCAGTGGTCAGAAGGTCAAAACCTTCTAAACACTATATCTCAAGAAGGGTAACAATGAGGGATCTCACACATAGCCTTTAGATTGCCCATGTTGAGTAGATGAGCCCTATTGTTTTTGCTGGAGGTCAAAGGTTACTAGGGGTCAAAAGGTTAAAACCTTGTAAACACGATATCTCAAGAAGCATAACTGTGAAAGATCTCATACTTAGCATGAGGATTGCCCATATTGAGTAGATGATCGCTATTATTTTTGGTGGAGGTTAAAGGTCATTTGGGGGTCACCAAGGGTCAAAAGATCAAAACATTGTGAACACTATATCTCAAGAAGGGTAACATTGATCTCATGCCCATATGGAGTAGGTGATCCCTATTGTTTTTGGTGGAGGTCAAAGGTCATTTGGGGTCACCAGGGGTCAAAAGGTCAAAGCATTGTAAACACTATATCTCAAGAAGGGTAACAATGAGGGATCTCATACTTACCTTGTGTATTGACAATGTTGAGTAGATTATCTGTATTGTTTTTGCTGGAGGTCAAAGGTCATTTGGGGTCACCAGAGGGCAAACCTTGTAAAAACGATATCTCAAGAAGCATAACTGTGAAAGATGTCATACTTAGCATGGGGATTGCCCATATTGAGTAGATAATCTCTATTATTTTTGGTGGAGGTTAAAGGTCATTTGGGGATCACCAAGGGTCAAAAGATCAAAACATTGTGAACACTCCATCTCAAGAAGGGTAACATTGAGGGATCTCATACTTGCCTTGTGTATTGCCCATGTTGAGTAGATGATCCCTATTCTTTTTGCTGCAGGTCAAAGATCATTTGGGGTCACCAGAGGTCAAATAGTAAATACCCTGGAAATTGCTTGTAAACACAGTATCTCCAGAAGGATAAATGTGAAGGATCTCATACTTGCATGTAAATTGCCCATATTAAGTAGATGATCCCTATTATTTTTGGTAGAGGTCAAAGATCACTTGGGGTCACCAGAGGTGAAAAGGTCAAAAACTTGTAAAACTATATCTCAAGAAGGGTAACTGTGAAAGATCTCATACTTACATTGTGTATTGCCCATGTTGAGTAGATGATCCCTATTATTTTTGGTGGAGGTCAAAGTTCATTTGGGATCACCAGAGGTCGCAAAGTCAAAACCTTGTAAACATATTTCCAGAAAGATAACTGTGAGGGGTCTCACACTTGAATGTAGATTGTTCGTATTGAGTAGATGATCCCTATTATTTTTGGTGGAGGTCAAAGGTCATTTGAGGTCACAAAACATCAAAATCTAGTAAACATGATATTTTAAGTAGGATAACTATGAGGAATCTCATACTTGGCCTATGGATTGTTCATATTTAGCATGTAGGTCATTTTGGGTTGCAAGATTTCAAAAGTATTTGACCTTATTAACATGGTATCTCAAGTAGGATAACTGTGAGGGATCTCATGCTTGGCATGTGGGTGATTCATGTTTGTTACAATATATCCATATGGAAATTTAGGAATTACAAAGCCTTTTGGCTTTCTGTTAACAAATTGACCTTTGACTTGTGGTCTTTGACCTATGATGTCATCAATTATGCATGCACAGTTTTCATGGTCATACACTTTCTCACCAAAATTGAAGTTCATCGGACTTACTGCTTAGGAGTTGGCGTCACACTTTCGCAAAATTTTAGGCAAATTTGACGTTTTACCTACATTTTGACCTTTGACATAACCACAACCAAAAAACACCATTCTATGCAGAAAGCCAAATGGCTTAGTGATTTCAATTGCCATGCAGATATAATTTTAGTACTGTGGTTTCAACTGGACACAGTTTCATTGTGAATTTACTACATTAAATTGTATCAAAAGTTTAATTCCGTATGTAAAGATCAGACATTGATTCATGTTAATATGGTTATACATGGGGCATTACATGCCAGATATAAGACCCAAATGTGTCATACTTGACAAATTATGTTTAGGAGGTTTCACCAATTATGAGCTCCCTCACTATTACTAATCTTGCATATCATGGTTACAGGCAGTTTTCAAGGTGTATACCATTTGACCTATGGTGACCCCAAATGACCTTGCATCTCCATCAAAATGAATAGGATTCTTCATCTTAAAATGAAGCACTGACATACCAAGGATGAGATACAAAATAGTTTCCGTCCTTAAGTTACAGTTTACAAGGTTTTCACAGTTTGACCCTGGTGACCCCAAATAACCTTTGACATCTACCAAAAAGGATAGGGACCATCAGAATATAGTTCGTTCATGTGCCAATTATATGAGATCCATTACCTTTCTTGAGATATAATATTTACAAGATTTTGACCTTTTCTGCTCCCATGACCTCCAAAGACCTTTGATCTCCACTACTTATTATAGGGATCATCTGCTTAATATGGGCCAACATTCCAACAACATGCCAAGTATGATATTCCTTAAGGCTACCCATCTTGAGATATCATATTTACAAGGTTTTGATTTTTTGACTTCTGTTGGACCAACATGACCCTTTGATCTCCATCAGAAATTATTAGAATCATGTAATGAATATGGGCCACCCATGCCAAATATGAGATCCCACACAGTTGCCATTCTTGAGATATCCTGTCTACAAACTTTTGACCTCTGTTGGCACCAAATGACCTTTGACCTCAACCCAAAATTTTAGGAGTCAGCCACTGAGTATGGGTTAATGACTTGGCAAGTATGAGATCCTCACAGTTACCTTTCTTGAGATATCCTGTTTACAACGTTTTGACCCTTGGAACTCTGTTGGCCCTAATGATCTTTGACCACCAAAGATTTTAGGAGTCATGCACTGAATAAGTATGAGATCACTTACAGTTACCTTTCTTGAGATATGTCGTTTACAAAGTTTTGACGCTTTGACCTCTATTGCCCCAAATGACCTTTGATCTCTACAAATATTTTTTGAATCATTTGCTGTATATGGTCCATCCACATGCCAAGTATGAGATCCCTCACAGTTACCCTCTTGAAATATCCTGTCTACAAACTTTTCATCTTTTGACCTTTGGTAACCCAAGATGACCTTTGACCTCCACCAACATTTAAGGTGTTATCTTTGTAATGTGGGCCATCCACATGCCAAGTATTAGATCCTTGACAATTACCACTCTTGAGATCTTGTTTACAATGTTGTGACCTTTTGACATCTTATGACCCCAAATGACCTTTGACTTCCACTAAAAACAATAGGTGTTATCTATAGATATGGGCCATCTACTTGCTAAATATAAGATCCCTACCAGTTACCCCTCTTGAGATACTGTGTTTATGAGCACTTTTCTAAATTGTTACTATTTGACCTCTGTTGACCCCAAATGACTTTTGAACTTCACCAAAAATAATATGGATAATCTACTGATTATCAGCCATCCACTTGTATGAGAGATCCCCAAGGTTATCCTTCTGGAGATAACCGTGTTTACAAGCAAAGCGCCACATACACACACACACATATGACATCACCGTTGCATAAGTTCATTTTTCCTTTGGCAAGGAATAAAAAATAAGCATATCAGTTATAGGATAACATGAAATTTTATTACTATTTTAAACATACTGGTAGGCAAATAATGGCAGAACAACCAATTTTTGGTTTTGATGAAGAGAAAAACCTATGCCTTCATTATGGCATGTGCATGTGTGTGTGTGTATGTGCATGTGTACATGTTTGTGAAGTTAGCTTGTGAACACAATGTCTCAAGAATGGAATTTCCAACAGTTCTCATAGTATGTGGATACCCTGTATTAAGAGGAAGAAACCTATTGTTTTAAGTGGATGTCAAAGGTTATCTAGGGTCATCCAAGGTCAAACTCTAAACCCTTGATAACATATTTCAAAGTAGGAAGCATGGATACTCTTCATACTTAGCATGATTATATCAAGAAGAACCCTGCTGGTTTTGGTAAAGGTCATCTAAGTTCATTGGAGGTCAAACTCTGAAAACCTTGTTCACACCATATCTCAAGGTAGGAAGCATGGATACTTATTTATACTTAGCTTGTAGATGTTATGTCAAGAGGAAGAACCCTATTGTTTTTTTGGTGAAGGTCATCTAAGGTCATCAGAGGTCAAACTATGAAAACATTTTAACATGATATCTCAAGGTAGGAAGGAAGCGTGGATACTCTTCATGTTTATCATACAGATGCATTATATGAGCAGTTAGAGTGAGTTAGATGAGGTTTTACAGCTCATTTCTAACTACTTGGTTTAAGTTGGCCTGGCCACAGCCTTTTATGAGGACGAAGAGTGCTGTTGTTTATGAAAGAGGTCAAGCTCATCTAAGGTCAAACTTTGAAAACCTTGTTACATGATATTTCCAGATTGAAAGCAAGGATGCTCTTCATACTTTGCATGTACATTCATTGTATGAAAAGTAAGAACCCATTGCTTTTATGGAGATCAAAGGCCAGATTTTTATGCTTGGAAGCTTGAAAAATTACAAATGGCTTACTTTTACCCAATTAAATAGAGAAATGCTGGTGATTTTGATGTTATTTTTGTGTTTTGGTGAGAAGTCATATCAGCTCACCATTTGTCAAATTATGAAAAACCTTTTTGGTATGATATCTCAGGTAAGAATCATGACATTTCTCATACATTGTGTGTGAATGCACCATATTGATCCAGAACTGTAGACTGATTGAAGCTAAGATCTACTGAAATGAATTCATTGAAACCCGAATGCCTTTTTTGCATTCTGCTTAGCAGATATGACCTTTGACATCTGACTTTGACCTATGACATCAGTTTACAGATGCACAAGTTTTCATGGTCAGGTACCACCCAACCAAGTTTAACCTTCATTGAAGTTACAGTTTAGAGTTAGCATTACTCTTGTTTCGCAAAATTAGGCAAATGTGACCTTTTACTACCTACATCTTGACTTTGACCCTACCTTAACCAACCAAAAAGCACTATTTAATAATCATCTTATTAGTCCTAGCATATCACATGGTTTAATTACTATTTCTAACACACTGATAGGCAAATAATGCAATTAAGAAAACCCATGTTTTGCAAACTTGGTCTTGGACCTCTGATGTCATCAATTAAGCATGCACAAGTTTCCATGATCAGGTATCTACCCACAAAGTCATCAGACGTATGTTTTAGGAGGATGTCACGACACATGCTTAGTTTTGTTCACACACACTGTCACTCACACACACACACCGTGTCACATTTCTAGTGTTTGAACGAAGTACAGTATTCCATGGCTCTATACATAACATGTAGGGAGATGAAGTTAAATTTATTAAACAGTGTGTAGTTTGTTTGTGACAGTAACATTTAATAATGCAACATTCGCTTGACCAGTGATTTGGTTAAAGCTTTCTACAACTCAGTTTCATCTACAGTTTAGCTGAAGCTTGTAAATGTCCATCTGTTTTCAAGAAGTAGTAAAAGTGAACATCAGACTGGATATGAATAATAGTATTACACTGATGATGTCATGAGACTTTAGTTAAATCATTATATAGTGGCATACTGAGTGCATATTTCCCTTTAATGGCTTTCTTACATACAATATGTTTTTCAACTTGAAATAAATTCACAGGCAGATCTGATTTGCTTCACCAGTGTCAATACCTTTCACAATATCTTACACAGTAAAATTTTGTAAATTATTTTTCATCCTTATTGACAGATGATGACGAACATGAATGGATTGTTAAGACCTGTCGCAAAGGATGGGATGAGATTGTGGGTCATCAGACTCCAGAAGCAACTTAGCAACATCGTGAATGTAATAGAGCTTATCACAAGTGGTGCATTCTTAAATTGTCTTTTGTTTGAGTCAGGAGACCCAACTTTTATGTGGTGCATTTTTGGTGCAAAGTAATGTTTGATGTATACATGTAAAATCACCAATGTTTGTCTTGCATGTGCATAGACACAAAATCAGAGCTGTAAATATTGATTTGCTTAAGCTATCATTAAATTACTTTTGTACTGTATTTGTATTGTAAATAGTTTGTTAAGAAGTGATTGGGTTTAATACAATTTGAGCCATGTGGAATGTCTTTTTTGCTTGAGCACATGTCATCAGATAAAGTTGGGAAAGAATACAAATATTCCAATAAATAATTTGGTGGGGAATATTACATTTTTGATGTACCAGATACAGAGACCATCTGCAGTAAAGTTGAATTAGTTTAAAGAGAACTTGACAATTATTAACATCACATATTGTGTAAAGTGGTAAGCTTTGAAGAAAGTTTTCTATTGAAGTACATTCTCTTGAACCTGGACTGAAAAGAATGGAGTAACATTTTCAGTGCAGAAAGCAAAAACAATCACTGGAAGCATGTGAATGTGTGCAAAACAACTTGCTGCATGGGTGTTTGGTACAGAATAATTCTGGCATGCACTGTAAGTTTAACTCACTTATATTTGATAATCTTGAGCAAAAAAATTGTATAATGGGTAATTGCAGCTATGTCCAGCTGCAAGAAATAATGCTTCATTGAGAACAAACAGCCATGATGACTTCAAGCAAGCCTAGTTGTTTCAAACTCTGTAAATGAGCTATAAAAGAAAATTTCTTCCTTAATGCTATGTGGATTGGGCGGAAACTGCAATTGGCCAGTTCTTCTCTGAAGCTAACTGAATAAAAAAGAAGCCTCCTAAAACAGAATTCAGGAAAATATAAACAGATGTCATATCAGTCATTTTAGAGGAAAAGCAAGAAAGCAGAAAATTATGAACATCAGAGGAATTGTCAAAGGTGTTGCAGCTATTTGCTCTGCAATGTCAACAACATCATGTTATGCTATAGTCTCTTACCAATTAATGCAATACTTCCCGTTACGATTGTCACCACAATAATATGATTTCATGTTTTACCATTTTTTATTCATAATATTGGTAACAACAGAACTTGTTCCTCATGCATATCAATTAACATTGTCACTTAATACGGAGGAAGACACAAGTTAATCTGAGTCACACTCATAAAATACAAAAAATAAAATTAAACGTCTAAAAGCTCCATCATATTTTTGTTGTATTCGTAACGGCATAAATATATGCATGTAATGAAAGAGACTATAGCATAACATGATGTTGTTGACATTTGGCATAGCAATAGCTGCAACACACCTTGACTAATTCCTCTGATGTTCATAATTTTCTGCTTTCTTGCTTTTCCTCTAAAATGACTGATATGAACATCTGTTTTATATTTGCCCCCCCTGAATTCTGTTTTAGGAGGCTTATTTTTTATTCAGTTAGCTTCAGAGAAGTAACTGGCCAATTGCAGTTTCCGCCCAATCCACATAGCATTAAGGAAGAAATTTTCTTTTATATCTCATTTACAGAGTTTGAAACAACTAGGCTTGCTTGAAGTCATTCATGGCTGTTTTTGTTCTCAATGAAGCAATTATTTCTTGCAGCTGGCATAGCTGCAATACCCATTATACAATTTTTTTTGCTCAAGATTATCAAATATAAGTGAGTTAAACTTTACAGTGCATGCCAGAATTATTCTGTACCAAACACCCATGCAGCCAGTTGTTTTGTCACACATTCACACCATGCTTCCAGTGATTGTTTTTTGCCTTTCTGCACTGAAAATGTTACTCCATTCTTTTCAGTCCAGGTTCAAGAGATGTACTTCAATAGAAAACTTTCTCAAAGCTTACCACTTTACACAATATGATATGTTAATAATTGTCAAGTTCCTCTACTTTAAAGCTAATTCAACTTTACTGCAGATGGTCTCTGTATCTGGTACATCAAAAATGTAATATTCCCCCACCCAAATTATTTATTGGAATATTTTTCATTCTTTCCCAACTTTATCTGATGACATGTGCTCAGCAAAAAAAGACATTCCACATGGCTCAAATTGTATTAAACCCAATCACTTCTTAACAAACTATTTACAATACAAATACAGTACAAAAGTAATTTAATGATAGCTTAAGGCAAATAAAAAACAATATTTACAGCTCTGATTTTTGTGTCCTATGCACACTGGCAGACAAACATTGGTGATTTTACATGTATACATCAAACATACTTTGCACCAAAATGCACCACATCAAAAGTTGGGTCTCCTGACTCAAACAAAAGACAATTTAAGAATGCACCACTTGTGATAAGCTCTATTACATTCACGATGTTGCTAGAGTTGCTTCTGGAGTTCCTGATGACCCACAATCTCATCCCATCCTTTGCGACAGTTCTTAAACAATCCATTCATGTTCGTCATCATCTGTTTCAATAAGGATGAAAAATAATTTACAAATTTTACTGTGTAAGATATTTGTGAAAGGTATTGACACTGGTGAAGCAAATCAGATCTGCCTGTGAATTTATTTCAAGTTGAAAAACATATTGTATGTATGTAAAGCATTAAAGGGAAATTATGCACTCAGTATTGCCACTATATAAAGATTTAACTAAAGTCTCATGACATCATCAGTGTAATACTATTATTCATATCCAGTCTGATGTTCACTTTTTACTACTTCTTGAAAACAGATGGACATTTACAAGCTTCAGCTAACTGTAGAAGAAACTGAGTTTTGTAGAAGCTTTTAACCAAATCACTGGTGCAAGCGAATGTTGCATTATTAAATGTTACTGTCACAACAACTACACACTGTTTAATAATTTTAACTTCATCTCCCTACATGTTAATGTATAGAGGCCCCATGGAATACTGTACTTCGTCAACACTAGAAATGGGGACACGGTGTGTGTGTGTGAGTGACAGTGTGTGTGAACAAACTAAGCAATGTGTCGTGACTATCCTCCTAAAACATACGTCTGATGATCTTTGTTGGTAGAACCTGATCATGGCAAACTTGTGCATGCTTAATTGATGACATCAGAGGGTCCAAGACCAAGTTTGCAAAAAACATGGGGTTTTCTAATTGCCATTATTTGCCTATCAGTGTGTGTTAGAAATAGTAATTAAACCATGTGATATGCTATAGTGACTAATAAGATGATTATTAATAGTGCTTTTTGGTTGGTTAAGGGTAGGGTCAAAAGTCAAGATGTAGGTAGTAAAAGTCACATTTGCCTAATTATTTTGCGAACAGAGTAATGCTAACTCTAAACTGTAACTTCAATGCATGTTCAAACTTGGTTGGGTGTTACCTGACCATGAAAACTTGTGCATCTGTAACTGATGTCCTAGGTCAAGTCAGATGTCCAACCGTGGTCATATCTGCCTAAGCTAGAATGCAAAAAGGCATTCGGGTTTCAATGAATTCATTTCAGTAGATCTTAGCTTCAATCAGTCCTCAGTTTCTGGATCAATATGGTGCATTCACACACAATGTATGAAGAAATTGTCATGATTCTTACCCTGAGCTATATCATACCAAAAAGGTTTTAATAATTTGACAAATTGTGAGCTAATAGGACTTCTAACAAAACACAAAATCAACATCAAAATCACCAGCATTTCTCTATTCTAATTGGGTAAAGTAAGCCATTTGTATTTTGTCAAGCTTCCAAGCATAAATCTGGCCTTTGATCTCCATAAAAGCAAATGGGTTCTTACTTTCATACAATGAATGTACATGCAAAGTATGAAGAGCATCCTTTGCTTTCAATCTGGAAATATCATGTTAACAAGGTTTTTCCAAGTATTTGACTTAGATGAGGCTTGACTCTTTCATAAAACAACACACGCACTCTTCGTCCTCATAAAAGGCTGTGGCCCAGGCCCAACTTAACCAAGTAGTTAGAAACTGAGCTGTAAAACCTCATCTAACTCACGTCTAACTGCTCATATAATGCATCTGTATGATAAACATGAAGAGTATCCACGCTTCCTTCCTACCCTTGAGATATCATGTTAAAATGTTTTCATAGTTTGACCGGATGGAGCTGATGACCTTAGATGACCTTCACCAAAAAAAACAATAGGGGTTCTTCTCTTGACATAACATCTACAAGCTTAAGTATAAATAAAGTATCCATGCTTCCTACCTGAGAATATGGTGTGAACAAGGTTTCAGAGTTTGACCTCCAATGGAACTGTAGATGACCTTTACCAAAACCAGCAGGTTCTTCCTGATATTAATCATGCTAGTATGAAGAGTATCCATGCTTCCTACTTTGAAAATATGTTATCAAGGGTTTAGAGTTTGACCTTGGATGACCTAGATAACCTTTGACATCCACTTAAAACAATAGGTTTCTTCCTCTTAATACAGGGTATCCACATACTATGAAACTGTTGGAAATTCCATTCTGAGACATTGTGGTTCACAAGCTAACTTCAAAACATGTACACATGCACATACACACACACACATGCACATGCCATAAATGAAGGCATAGGTTTTTTCTCTTCATCAAAACCAAAAATTGGTTGTTCGGCCATTATTTTGCCTACAGTAATGTTTAAAATAGGAATATAAATTTCATGTTAATCCTATAACTGATATGCTTATTTTTAATTCCTTGCCAAAGGAAAAATGAACTTATGCAACGGTGATGTCATATGTGTGGTGTGTGTGTATGTGGCGCTTTGCTGTAAACACGGTTATCTCCAGAAGGATAACCTTGGGGGATCTCTCATACAAGTGGATGGCTGATAATGCGTAGATTATCCATATTATTTTTGGTGAAGTTCAAAAGTCATTTAGGGGGTCAACAGAGGTTCAAATAGTAACAATTTAGAAAAGTGCCATAAACACAGTATCTCAAAGAGGGTAAAAAAAACTGGTAGGGATCTTATATTTAGCAGTTAATGGCCCATATCTATAGATAACACCTATTGTTTTTTAGTGGAAGTCAAAGGTCATATTTGGGTCATAAGATGTCAAAAGGTCACAACATTGTAAACAAGATCTCAGAGTGGTAATTGTCAAGGATCTAATACTTGGCAGGTGGATGGCCCACATACCAAGATAACACCTTAAATTTTGGTTGAGGTCAAAGGTCACTTTGGGTCACAAAAGGTCAAAAGATGAAAATTTCGTAGACAGGATATTTCAAGAGGGTAACTGTGAGGGATCTCATACTTGGCATGTGGATGGACCATATACAGCAAATGATTCAAAAAATATTTGTAGAGATCAAAGTCATTTGGGGCCAATAGAGGTCACAGCGTCAAAACTTTGTAAACGACATATCTCAAGAATGTAAAACTGTAAGTGATCTCATACCTTATTCAGTGCATGACTCCTAAAATCTTTGGTGGTCAAAGATCATTAGGGGCCCAACAGAGTTCAAAGGGTCAAAACCTTGTACAGGATATCTCAAGTGGGAAAAGGTAACTGTGAGGGATCTCATACTTGCCAAGTCATTAACCCATACTCAGTGGCTGACTCCTAAAATTTTGGGGTTTGAGGTCAAAGGTCATTTGGTGCCAACAGAGGTCAAAAGTTTGTAGACAGGATATCTCAAGAATGTGCACTGTGGTGGGAATCCTCATAGTTTTGGCATGGGTGGCCCATATTCCATTACATGATTCTAATAATTTATGATGGAGATCAAAGGGTCATGTTGGTCCGAACAGAAGTCAAAAAAACAAAACCTTGTAATATGAGATATCTCAAGATGGGTAGCCTTAAGGGAATATCATACTTGGCATGTGTTGGAATGGTTGGCCCATATTAAGCAATGATCCCCTATAATAAGTAGTGGAGATCAAAGGTCTTTGGAGGTCATGGAGGCAGAAAAGGTCAAAAAAAAAAAAAAAAAATCTTGTAAATATTATATCATCGCAAGAAGGTAATGGATCTCATATATACTGGCCACCACATAACGAACTATATTCTGATGGTCCCTATCCTTTTTTGGTAGATGTCAAAGGTTATTTGGGTCCACCAGGGTCAAACTGTGTGAAAACCTTGTAAACTGTAACTTCAGGACGGAAACTATTTTGTATCTCATCCTTGGTATGTCAGTGCTTCATTTTTTAAGATGAAAGAATCCTATTCATTTTGATGGAGATGCAAGGTCATTTGGGGTCACCATAGGTCAAATGGTATACACCTTGAAAACTGCCTGTAACCATGATATGCAAGATTAGTAATAGTGAGGAGCTCATAATTGGTGAAACCTCCTAAACATAATTTGTCAAGTATGACACATTTGGGTTCTTATATCTGGCATGTAATCCCCCATGTATAACCATATTAAACATGAATCAATGTCTGATCTTTACATACGGAATTAACTTTTGATACATTTAATGTAGTAAATTCACATGAAACTGTGTTCCAGTTGAAACCACAGTAACTAAAATTTATATCTGCATGGCAATTGAAATCACTAAGCCATTTGGCTTTCTGCATAGAATGGTGTTTTTTTTTGTTGTGGTTATGTCACAAAGGTCAAAATGTTGTATAAAAACGTCATTTGCCTAAAATTTTGCGAAAGTGTGACGCCAACTCCTAAGCGCAGTAAGTCCGAGAACTTTCAATTTTGGTGAGAAAGTGTAATGACCATGAAAACTGTGCATGCATAATTGATGACATCATAGGTCAAAGACCAACAAGTCAAAGGTCAATTGGTAACAGAAAGCCAAAAGGCTTGTAATTCCTAAATTTCCATATGATATATTGTAACAAACATGAATCACCCACATGCAAGCATGAGATCCCTCACAGTTATCCTACTTGAGAATACCATGGTTAATAAGGGTTCAAATACTTTTTGAAATCTTGCAACCCAAAATGACCTACATGCTAAATATGAACAATCCATAGCCAAGTGATGAGATTCCTCATATTATCCTACTTAAAATATCATGTTTACTAGATTTTTGATGTTTTGTGACCTCAAATGACCTTTGACCTTCCACCCGCAAAAATAATAGGGATCAATCTACTCAATACGAACAATCTACATTCAAGTGTGAGACCCCTCACAGTTATCTTTCTGGAAATATGTTTACAAGGTTTTGACTTTGGCGACCTCTGGTGATCCCAAATGAAACTTTGACCTCCACCAAAAATAATAGGGATCATCTCACTCAACATGGGCAATACACAATTGTAAGTATGAGGATCTTTTTCACAGTTACCCTTCTTGAGAATATAGTTTTACAAGTTTTGACCTTTTCACCTCTGGTGACCCCAAGTGATCTTTGACCTCTACCAAAAATATTGGGATCATCTACTTAATCTATGGGCAATTTACATGCAAGTATGAGATCCTTCACATTTATCCTTCTGGAGATACTGTGTTTACAAGCAATTTCCAGGGTATTTACTATTGTTTTTTGACCTCTGTGACCCCAAATGAATCTTTGACCTGCAGCAAAAAGAATAGGGATCCATTCTACTCAACCATGGGCAATACACAAGGCAAGTATGAGATCCCTCAATGTTACCCTTCTTGAGTGGAGTGTTCACAATGTTTTGATCTTTTGAACCCTTGGTGATCCCAAATGACCTTTAACCTCCACCAAAAATAATAGAGATTATCTACTCAATATGGGCAATCCCCATGCTAAGTATGACATCTTTCACAGTTATGCTTCTTGAGATATCGTTTTTACAAGGTTTTTTTGGGCCCCTCTGGTGACCCCAAATGACCTTTGACCTCCAGCAAAAAACAATACAGATCATCTACTCAACATGGGCAATACACAAGGTAAGTAGAAGATTCCCTCATTGTTCTACCCTTCTTGAGATATAGTTGTTTACAATGCTTTGACCTTTTTACCCTGGTGACCCCAAATGACCTTTGACCTCCACCAAAAACAATAGGATCACCTACTCCATATGGGCATGAGATCAATGTTACCTTCTTGAGATTAGTGTTCACAATGTTTGATCTTTTGACCCTTGGTGACGCCCCAAAATGACCTTAACCTCCACCAAAAATAATAGCCGATCATCTACTCAATATGGGCAATCCTCAAGCTAAGTATGACATCTTTCACAGTTATGCTTCTTGAGATATCGTGTTTACAGGTTTTAACCTTTTGACCCCTAGTACCTTTGGACCTCCAGCAAAACAATAGGCTCATCTACTCAAACATGGGCAATCTAAAGCTATGTGTGAGATCCCTCATTGTCTACCCTTCTTGAGATATAGTGTTTAGAAGGTTTTGACCTTCTGACCACTGGTGACCCCAAATGACCGTTGACTTTCCCACCACAAACAATAGGATCATGTACTTAATAATTATTGGCATCCACATGGTAAGTATGACATCCTCACATTTATCCTTCTAGAGATATCATGTTTACAAGCAATTTCCATGATATTTACCATTCAACTTGTTGTGGCCCCAAACGACCTTTTGGGGAACCTCCATCAAAAGAACTGGATCATCTACTTAATAGGGCAACCTACCTGCCAAGTATGAGATCCCTCGAGTTACCCTTCTATGAGTTACTTATGTTTCAAGGTTTTGACCTTTTGACCTCTTGTGACACCAATGACCTTTGACTCCACAAAACAACAGGGATCCTCTACTCAATATAGGCAATCTACATGCCAAGTATGAGATCCCTCAGAGTTGCCCTTCATGAGATATCGTGTTTACAAACAAAAGCGTCACATACCAACACACCATGCTCACATCACACACGACATCACTATTGCAATAGATTCCTTCGGCCTTTGGCAAGGAATCAAAAATTATGTTTTTCCCATTATTTGCATGAATTTGAAACCATACTTTTGGTTACTAAGATGCAAGTTTAAGGTTCCAAAATGTAGATAAAAGGTCAACTTTGCCAAAGCTGTTAAAGTTGGTGAACAGGTCAGTGAACATAGAAAACTTTGCATGCATAGTCATTGGCATCATATGTAGAAAAATCAAGGGGTCAAAGTTCAAATGAGTTAAAATTGGTTTTATCCATTTTTATTGCCTAACAGTATTTTAAAGTAAAGATCATTAAACTGCATGATATGTATGGAGTGATGAAATATATTATTTTAAATAGTACCAATTTAGTTGTTTAAGTTTGAGATCGTAGTTTTTCCATGACCTCCCCCCCCAAAAAGTGCTCTTTTGTAATGATTTATTTATTTTTGCCTTGATTATATGTTGGGAATTTCTTTTAACTCAAAGATAATGTAGAGAAATACAGGGGTTGGGGGGGGTGAGATTTGCAACACCAGGATTGTCCTCTTGTTTATTATGTTGTTATGGAAGATTGAGTTTTCATACGATTTACGTTACCACTAACCTTGATAGTATATATAGCATGTTATATACACCTGTAAACATACAGTATTGTGCACAAAAAATTTCAAAGTTTTTAAATAACATGAAAACATACGTTACCTGCATTTCTAAGAAATTTATGATTGTAATCGACAATGATATTCTTGGTATTTTGGATTATAAACCCAATCTCCAGTGTCATAACATCCTTCTGGAATATCACGAGGGAGCGGCACTCTATTCTGTAAGCTGGGATCGCCCTAATATTAAAAAAGAAAAATTCAAAGTTCCCAGTGAAAACTGATGATTTTAATCTAGCAAGATTAATACAAAATGAAGAGAGTATAGGTGTAAAATCACAACTGAAGACAGTTGATAAGGTGACATAACATTAACTAACTTGTTGAAATCCCCTGCCGAACTGAAACATTCTTCCAACCTGATTTTTGTCTGAAGGAAATATAGTTTAAATTTTCAGTCAAAACACATCAAACTGAAATTTCCTTCGCCCTCAACTGATGAATATTAATTAATCTCACACGAAAGCCCTTAGCAGACTGCGAAAAATTGTGTATGGGTGTCATATTCCCCAGGTGAGGGGGTGGTGTACCTAGGGGCGGGGGGGGGGGGGGTGAATTTGCAAGTGCCTTTCTGTGGGGAAATTTTGCAGGCTGTCAGGAAAAATGTGCCACTTTCTTTGCAACTCATTTACTTTGTCAGGAAAATTGTCTTTGGGGGGCAACAAACAAATGTCAGGAAATTTTATGATTACATTTTACTTATTTGACTTAGTGTTTGCCTGGAAATATTGCTTTGAATAAATTTATTTAGAGACCTATTAATCCCTCCTAACCAAGATTTGACTGTTCTGTTTGTTCGGAAAATATATTTTGTTGGCAAAGTACTCACAAATTATGGGTTTCTCTGGAGTCAGTAAGTGATCTCTACAACACTACTCAGGATGCCATAGTCTTTTGACGAAATCAAGGGGTTTCAGGAGAATAGAAGTAATGTATTGCATAAATACATGTCTGCCATGAAAACAGACACCATTCTGACCTGTGAAATAAATGTCCTTTGAATGAGATGCAACTCAAACCTGACCAATACTGTTCGTCGGGGAGGAGTTTAGGTATTCATAGGTCAGGTTTGCATCTGGTTCAAAGTCAGAGTGTATGTTTCAGCCATGCAGCACTAAAAGGTGGATGTCAGTCTATGTACTGTTCATCAATGATCACACATAGGACAGCACATTGACCATCGTATGATTTGGCAAATGCTGCTTTATTCTGTAAAAGTTCTATTCTGTACTTTTGCACAGACTACATTAAAACGAGGATTATGAGTTAACATTCTTGACACAGATATATTTGTTGGGAATGTAACCCTCACTCGTCAGGAAAAGGTCTAGCATCCACCACTCATTGATCCTTAGGAACTATCCCTGTTGGGTGTTGTGTAAGGGACCATCATGGCAATTTTTTCAGTAGCACACTGCTGCCTTAATGATGATTTGCCTCTACAAATGATCAACTGTCACTTTCACAGATTTACTATGGGGGGGGGGGGGGGTGGGGGGGGGGGGGGGGGGCGGGGTGGGGCTGGGGTGGGCGGACGGGGGCGGCGGGGGGGGGGGGGTGGGGGGGCGCGGGGTCGGTGGTGGGGGGTGGGGGGGGGCGGGGGGGGGGGGGGGTGGGGGGGGGTCGGGGGGTGGGGTTGGTGCTTGCTGGCGGGGGGGGTGGGGGGGGGGGGGGGCGTGCGGGGGGGGGTGGGCTGGGTGGGGGCGGGGGGGGTGGGGGGGGGGGGGGGTGGGGGGGGGGGGGGGTGGGGGGGGGGGGGGGTGGGGGGGGGGGGGGGTGGGGGGGGGGGGGGGTGGGGGGGGGGGGGGGTGGGGGGGGGGGGGGGTGGGGGGGGGGGGGGGTGGGGGGGGGGGGGGGTGGGGGGGGGGGGGGGTGGGGGGGGGGGGGGGTGGGGGGGGGGGGGGGTGGGGGGGGGGGGGGGTGGGGGGGGGGGGGGGTGGGGGGGGGGGGGGGTGGGGGGGGGGGGGGGTGGGGGGGGGGGGGGGTGGGGGGGGGGGGGGGTGGGGCTAGTACTCTTAAAATAATAATTAATAGTTTAAAACTTAAGATAAAAAAAAAAAAAAAAAAAAAAAAAAAAAAAAAAAAAAAAAAAAAAAAAAAAAAAAAAAAAAAAAAAAAATTTAAAAAAAAAAATAAAATTAAAAAAAAAAAAAAAAAAAAAAAAAAACCAAACAAAAAAAAAAAAAAATAAAAAACAAAAATAAAAAAAAAAAAAAAAAAAAAAGTTAACTCATGCTCAAGTCCTTTCCACAGATAACCTGTCGAAACTAAAGACTGGAGTAACTCGGATAAAAACATGGAAACAACTCGATAACACCTCTGTTTATTGGCGAATAGAAGGCTACCGCATAGATTGGAGAAACGACTTCTCCTCCTTATCAAGAAAAGTACTGATTTAAATGCTTTATATGTGAGAATCGTTCAGTGTTAATAGATACATTTAGATGTTAAGCAGAAAAATCGGAGCTGAAATGGCTTCACACTGAACGGACAAATGACCAAAAGCTTCTAGAATGCTGTGGATCGCTATTGTCAGCTACCTCCATTTGATGACAAACCACCTGACTTCCATTTCGTCAGAAATTTCCACAGAAAGGCAAGGGGGGTATTTTGAGTAACCGGATACAAGTAATGCTTGTAATTAGTGGTGAAAATGCAACAATACCAGCCAAAAAATTTAAACACGTGACAAAATGTGGATCAAGGTATTTTAAGATGGTTTTGGGCATTTCGATTTTGTGCTTTGGAATAAAACATTTGGATAGTGAAAATACTGAGCATACCAGACTGCTCGTTTTCTCGTTCACAATTTTGCACCAGGCAATGCAGATTTATACAGTTACGTAGTTGTTCATGAACACTACTTCACAGCTTAGGATTACCATCTATTAGCTGTGTCATACCGCGGGAGAGTTTATTTAAGTGGTTTAATCATAGAATCTTCGCCTTTTGCGATCTGACGTGTTATCTATGAGATATATGTAATGCCATCTGGAAAGTAAGAAAATGATTATTGATGATGGAAAGAATGGGAAGAGTAGAATTGTTGCGTGATAACATAAAGAGAGTATAACCACTGATCGGGAGACTTGTCTATGAAGGCTAGGCTAGAATGTGGAAAAGTTGATATGGGAAGTCAAATTTAGTGTTGAAGTGCTGGCACAGGAAACGTCTGAGTTAAGTGCGTGTCACACCAGAAACCGAAATCTAAATGGTTATGCGGGTGCGTACATGAAATTTAGTTACCCAGAAGAATGCACAGTATTTTCATTAATTTGCATTGAAATATAAATGCCTATTGTCCTGGGAAAAGTAAATTCCGCGTTTCTTTCGTCCCGTTCAAAAGGACATAGCAGATTTAGTTGTCTGGTGTGAAGCATTCACCTTTAAAGCATCGCAATACCCTTTGCAAATTCGCAAGGAAGGACGGAATGGTGAGGGGAAAAGGGGGCAGACCCGGCATTAAAATGGTGAGAAATCGTGATGGGAAATCCAAGAACGAAAGACTGAGCTGAGCAGGTAGAGTTAAAAAAAAAGGAGGGACTGAGGAACGAATGAAAGAGGCGGGGAGTGGAGGGAAGGAGGAAAGAGAACTTTTAGCTGAAGTTGTTATCATTTACTTCTTCGGCCCGGGAGATATTTAATCACTTCTAGTCTTGGAAGATTTTTGGGCAAAAGTAAACGGGAAAAAATCACCAAAATTCCATTCCAACCTCTTCAGCATCAACCGTATATCAAAAACGGCCCAGAAATTGTGGGTTTGGGTTCCCCTCTGCTAATTTGGAACTGTAAACTCTCCCCTTGGGCCTATAAATATATACTGCCATGACTGAATTGTGGTCCGCCCCAACTTATAACTGGACAATTTAAAGGGAAAATGCAGTGACCCCAAATCAGAATTAGTATACCCTTCATCCTATTTTACAAATGACGTTTTGATCATATGACCAATATTTTTTTTTCCTGAAAATTTCAGACGAATAACTCCTTGCTTTACTGTTTGTTTGTAATAGTTTTTTTTAAAAATCTTAAGAGGTACCTGTAAGGTAAAATAAGAGAAGTTTGCAAGCGGCCTTACTGATTTTTCAAAGCAATTTTGGGGCGACTGACTATTGCCTTTAAAGACAGACAGTGATCACCCCAGAGTATATTTTTAGTGTAGGGGTATCAAAATTCTCATTTGGTGACTGCTCTTTGATGACATCGAAGTTTAAAAATTTTGAAAGATGCAGAGTAGCTCACATTCCACACAATGCAGAGGGAGTGCTTTTATTACTTTTTATAGCCTTGTATGCTCCCCAGGACATGGTTTAAGCAATAAAACAGGTTTATTCCTGCACAAGGAGGGCTTCATACAGTTATGGGGAGGAGCTTGAAGTTGAATAGTTGGGAAAATTTGGGAACTGTCTTGGATGATGAAAATTATTCCCCTTTAAGTCTCGAACATGAAGTGAAGGGGTTAGAGAGTAACTCGATTGCGTCAGTATGCCTTGATGTATCAACTAAACCAGGTTAGAGAAAATCACTCGAGCTCGTGTCCAGAACACGAAAAAAATGTTTCATCTTGGTTTAAAATAGAGTTCCTCATAGTTTGCCCTGTCTTTCTTGCTTTGATTATGCTGCCTGACATGCATGGAAAATTTCACCAACTGAGGATGTAGCACGGATGGACTGGGGTCACAGAATTTTTCCATTCCAGGCTCCAGGCATACGTCACTGTCATGACCGCGGGGACCCTTCAGCTCTAACCTTGTATCATTTCCTCTTACCCTAACCGCCTTTGTGACATGGTATCATGACTCGAAAAAAAGAATGTGACACATAGCCAAAATAAAATGTGAGGATTTGGTGCAGTACCAAAGCTGCTAATGAATATGTAAGTTATTTTGATTGCTAGATGCCATGAAATACCATTTAATTGTCTAAATTTCAAGTTTGTTTTGTAGATCCCATTATATCGAAGCTTTGTACATTTCACGCTCGCAGGTGCAAACTTTGTCTACGTGGAGATAGCCCCCTTTTTGAAATCCTGGATCCGCCTCTGAGAAAGGTCAATGAAAGTTCGGTAATTTACCCCTCTGGGTGTTAGTTTCGTTTATATTATGTCGGCGGTCTTCTTCCATGCCATTTACCCTTTAAACTGAAAATACCCGCCCAAAGAAAAAAAAAAAAGAAAAAAAAAAAACATATGCGATTGAAATGGGTCTTATTCAACATCACGGGCCTACAACACACTCAGCTTCCAACAAAAAACCGAGTTTTTGATCGAGCAAAAAAACTAAATCTTAAACGTCGCGTGGCCAAAAAGTAGGACCATCTTTCAAGTTCCTAACTGCGATCTAAAAAAAAGCTTCCTGTAAAACCCGTTTTCTCAATATTCTTTTTTATTCGTAGCAAAACAATAAATATTGCTTGTATGAAAGTTATTTGCAACAGTAAACTGACCCAGCAATTTATTGGGGACTAAAGTCTAATATTCTTTTTGCCAGAGAGCGTTTCACCTGACGATAATTAAAAGTAGATTGTTATAGTAGCCTACCCGAAAAAAGTACGTATACAGTACAGCTGTTAAACAATAAGCTCTGCAAAAACGAGGGAGGAAGTACAAAAAGTTCAACAGCTTGCAGTGGCCAGCGGGTTTTCCTGTCAAAAGTGGACATTTCACACCTGAGTGCACCTTCGTGTTTGCATTGCTCTCAAAGTAAACAAAGGTAAATTTCGACTGGTTCTGTGCACAGGCCCTCTCATGGAAGGTTGTTCACCCTGTATAAAATTCCCTCCTTGGAACTATTTTTGAACCACCAACATTCTGTTTAAAATTGAAAACATCATGGAAGTATACACTGTATCAGATTCTTCAGCATACGCGAGAGTGTAGCCAATTCCTTACGGACCAAATGACCCACATACTGTACTGTAGGAGGAAAGCTGCATTGTATATATGGTCTCTATTGGGTTGGTTTAAATATGCATGTAAGTGTGTGGGTGGGTAATTTAAAAACTAGCACTTTTTGTCCTCAGTCTGCTGAAGTTTTACAGTAGAATGTCTTTACAGTTTAGTGGTGATATGTATTATGTGGAGCCAAACATGACAAATTTAAGTTTTTTGAGACTGGGCTTTGATGTCCCAATTAATTCAATTATATGTCATATTCAACTATTTAGCATTTGCCTTGTAGTACTTGAAAAAGAAGACAATTTATAAAGTTTCCTCTGGTTTGCTGTTATGATTTCTATAAGTTCCAAAAATGTCCCGGACAAACATATCGTCTCTAACGAACATCAGTTGAGCGACCATGGAACGAAGTACTAATGCATATTCACAGGCGTAAACAGCTGATGATTTAGCACAACACAGTGAACAAGACGCATGGTGTGTGTGATTTGAGAGTACTTTGATATTGCAATGTGAGAGTGCATGTAATACCACTACCCGTTTTTAATGTAGTGCCTAACTTGTATGTTTTACTGGCTCAGTGGCCTCTGTGTAAATTAGCAAATTAGCTACCATAGGTTTCTGCCTTTATGTGCACTTCCACGTCTTTGATTTTACTCAGGGCGATAAAGAGTAGCTTTGGTGAAACTTTCGTGTAAACCTGTAACGTCCAAATCAAATCGTACTAAGCGTACCAAAGAGTGAAAAGACGTGCCGTACTAGGTAAGAGGAAGCTATATTTGATACAAGTAATTATGAAGCAATTACCAAGAACATGCATTCCGGGTCTGAGACTTTTTAGCAGGATTTGTATTATCCGCTTTACTTTTGGGCTACCCCAAAGTTCGCTAAACCCCCAAAAATGTGTTAGCTGGGGAAAAAAAAAAAAATTCCCCAAAGGTTTTTCCTAAACCGGGAACCCCCAAATAAAATGGAGCCGGAAACCATTTTAAAGAACGAAGAAAATAATTTGGCTTTTTAATTAAAAAACTAGGGCGGTAAAAAGTTTTTGAAACCCGAAATTTTTTAAAAAACACCCCCCCCAAAATTTTGAAAACCCCAAAAAAAAAAAAACCGAATGTTTTTTTGGGGGGGGTTTGGGGGAAACCCCCCCTTGAAAAAAAAAAAGGAAAAAAAAACTTTGGGGGGGGGGGGGATATTGCCCAATTTTAAAGGGAAGGGGTTTGGGAATTTGTAAAAACACTACCCGGTTTTACTGTAAGGGTTTTGGCCCCCGAACTTTTAAAAGGGGCTTGGGGTTTGAAAAACCCTGGCCCCACTAAAAAAAAAGGGGGAAAACCTCTGGTTAAAAATTTTTTAAAGCCCTTAATTTTTGGGGGGGGCCCCCCCCCAATTTAGAAAACCCTTTTCCCCCCTTTAAATTTGTTTTGCCACCTTAAAAAAAAACCAAAAATTTCCGTCTTTTTTGCCCCGTTCTTAGAAATTAAAATTGGCCAAAAAAAAAATTTAAAAGGGGGAAAAAAAAAATAGAAATTGGGTTTGAAAAACCCTTTCGGGTTTGGGGTAAAAACCTGTAAACGCCCCAAAAAATTTTTTCCCAAAAAAATTTTCCCGGGGGGCCCCCCCCTTTTGTTTAAAACCCCCGGTTACAAAAAAAAAGTTTTAAAAAAAAAAAAAAAGCCCCCCTTTTGGTTTAAAAACCTTTTACTTTTTAAAAAGGGGGTTTTTGTTTTAAGAAGGAAAAAAGTTAAATTTTGAAAATTTTGAAAAAATCCCCAAAAACCCCTTTTTTTTAGCCAAATTACCCAAAGGGGGAAACATGCCAAATTTTCCCTTTCCTTGGCCCCGGGAGACTTTTTATACAGGGTTTATTCCTAAATTTTAATTTTTTGGAAAAAATTTTAGACTTTTTTAAGCACCGTAGAGCAGGGAGTTGTTATTTGGAAAAAAAAAAACAACTTCCTGCGAGAGTAGTCAGGCGGAGTGTATGGTACATCTTTTTTAACTTGGTGAACCTCAAAACATTTCATATTCAACATCAGGTTCGTTGTAGGGTGGTTTAATGCGTATAATAAGGGCCGGTTTTGAAAAAGGCTTTCAAAAATTTACTGTTTATGCTGTTTAGGTTCCTTCCTGAGATTATCACTATCATTTTGAGTTTCAAATTGTATTCTTCAACCCCTTAAAGCATTTTAAATAAGAAAAAAAAGAAAAGAAAATCATTTTTTTTTTCCTCAATCACTTTAACATACTACATACCTTCTTACTGTTTACGTAGCTGCCATCATAAGTACAGTATGAGAACAGCGGTTTCTTGTTGATACCAAAGTGTCCACACAATATTTTGGTTCCTGTCGTACAGTATACAGCACCAAAACATTAATTCAACTTTTATTCTGCTTTACATAGAATATTTCTTTTCTGTCACATTGAGACTACTGTACTTTTCTACCCAGGTTGTTTATTGGTTTATGCATTAGCAACATCAGAAAGTTTAAGTTTACAGTATAAGTAAAGTATTATTGCTTTATGTCATCTAGCAAAGCAATCTTTAAGTTTATTTGAGATTTTTATTTTTACAGCATTTTACTCTAGCTTTTCTAAGAAAGTTATTCACGCACCTCGATAAAAGTTACATTTTTTATTTGATCCCAGAGTTTTAAAACTTTGTTTAATTCACTTCCCATAGCATGCAATTTTAAACTAAGCCTTTTTTATTTGGATTTGCTAATTTTGTATTAACATTGCTGTGTTCTGTGCTAACGCACAGCCTTAGATTTACCATTCCTAGTTTCTGTGTACTGGTTTATATGAACTCTATAATTGTATTTATTTTTACATTCAATTAAACCGTCCTGTTTACATTAATTTTTAATATATAAAGTTCATCCACAACCCCAAATTGCCATTTCTACAAATTATACTGTATTATTATGCAAAAGATTTCTCAGAATTTCTCCGACATTTTTGTATCTCTATAATGTTTCTAGACGTCCTGGGTATTTTTCATCCGTCCTTAAAACGTTTTCTGACGTCATAGGTTTTCCTTACATCCTAAAACGTTTCTAAACGTCCTAGACGTTTTTGTACGTCTCTGTAATGTTCTCTGAACGTCCTGGTATTTGTCATCCGTCCTTAAAAACGTTTTCTGGACGTCATGGACGTTTTCCTTACATCCCTTAAATGTTTTCTAAACGTCCCAGACGTTTTTGTAGTTCTGAAACGTTCTCTGAACGTCCTGGGGTGTTTCGTAGTCCCTTAAACGTTTTCTGAACGTCCCGCACGATTCTACTATGTGCCAGGGCGTTTTCCGTACGTACCAGTTTTCTCTACGTGTTGATACGTTTTCCACACGCGGTATTATTCAGGCAAAGGTTTTTATTTTCGTTAGAAAACGTTTCTAAAAAAGTCTATAAAAACGTTTAAAAAGTATGAAAACACAAAAAACACTACTAAAAACGTAGTAAGAAAAAAGTTTTGCAAACGTAAGTGGTTACATTTTAAGAACGTTAGAAAACGTTTTTTTTTAGCTGGGATGATATAAAATGCACAGGAACAGTACATACAGACACACAACTTGTACAGTTCCTAACATTTGTAAGTCAGGGGAAGTGAAAGTATATTTCTCCCAAATGTGAGAAAAATATGGCAACTGTATAATTAAATTTTCATGTACACTAAGGGAGTACAGTGGACAGTGTCTCACACATAATCCTCATTTATAGTTCAAAGACAAACATTTCCAAAGTACAGTACTGTGCAGTGTTAGCAAACTGCACAAACAACTTATTACTTTTTAAAAACATTTTGTAACCTACGTAGGGGCAGGGTTCCGTCGAGGGGGGGGATTTGTCCCCCCTTCCCAGAACAATAGTAAAATCTCCCCCCCCTTTATTTCATAAAAAACATAAAAATTTTCAATATCTTGGTTCTTACTTAGAAAAAGACACTTTTGCAACAATGTTTGAAACTTACATAAATAATGGCCTTAAAACCCTCGAATCTAAATAGGGCCTTGAAGCAAGCTTTTCTCCCCCTGAACCCAACTTAATTGGCTAGGTCATCTCAGTTGGACTCAATAGCAGTAATAAATCCCCCCCCTTTTTGAGTTTTGGGAACCGAGGGGGAAATAAAGTGTCAATTTCTCCCAGTGTACCAGTGGCGTAGCAGGGGACAGGGGAAGTTCCCCTCTGGAAATCGGGGAAATTAAAAAAGGGAAATTTAAAGATCTGAAATTTAAATTAAGCCTAACAATTTTAAAGTTTTGATGGAAACCAGCCCTATTGGTTTCGAGGGGTAACAGCTTAGTTTATGAGTTTTAAACGTTTTAAATTTTATTACAAGGACCTTTCATTTTTTATTTTTTGAAAAAAAGGCGTTTTTTGAATTGTAAACTGGTAAATGCTTTCTTGTACAAAGCTCTAAAAAGACTATTGTGTGATGTGTAACTATAAGGGCCCCGGGACTTACTGATCCCCTTTTGATTAACAGTAGGTAGAAAATTGCCATGACCTATAAAAGCAAGTAAAAAGCTTTTTCCCAAAAATGGAATTGGATTTCAGTTCTGACCAAAAGTGGACAATTTTTTAGCCACTGGAAAGGAAAAATTTTTTAAAGGGGGTCCCCACCCCTTTGCCCCCAACGGAAACACTCAGCCCGGTTCAAGGGGGGAAATTTATCGGGAAAAACGTTATAGACAGAACTTTGGAAACGGTTCCCCCCCCCTGAAGAAAAACTGGTAACCCCTCAAAAGGTAAAAGTCAAAAAACCCTCTATTGAACTCCGCCAGAAAAAGTTTAACGGGCTAAAAACCCAAAAGTTCAGGAAAACAAATTTCTTTGGGTAAAAAATCTACTTAAAAACTTTTAAGGAGGAAAAGTCTATCGTCCAGAAAATTTAAGGCACAATTTTAAAATTTAAACCCAAAAATAAGGACGTACAATTGTCGTAGTTGGAAAAATTTCCCGGGTTTTAAACGGCAAGAAAATTTCCAATCTTACTTTTGCCATAATGTATTTAAATTAAAAATTTTTTTAAACGAAATGGAAATTCCTTTTGGTTTTTTTATTTAATTATAAAATTAAAACTTTTAAAGTAAAATAAAAATTTGAACTTACTAACAAAAATGGTGTAAAATCAACTTTTTACAGTCCCCGAAGTTATAAAAATACTCCAAAAAATTGTTGAAATTTCACTTTTGGGAAAATATTTAACTGTTAAAAACTCTGGAAAAAAAATGTAACTTTACAGGTGGTGTAAATTTTGAAAAGTAATTAAAAACTTAAACCAAAAAATTGATTAAAATTTTTCTAGTACGGGAAAGGCAATTCACTTATCTTAAACTAAAACTTTATGTTTATTCCATAAAACAAATGGTGAACTTCAGAGTCTATTTTAAGAAAGCAAATCTAGTGGCATAAGTAATTTTCGTTAAGTAGAAAGGGAAAAAATTTGTGAATTTATTACCAAAAAGCTTTTCCCAAATCTATGTTGGCAGTGTTTGTCAAGTTGGCCAATGTTTAAAAGATGATTGCAAAAGGAAAAAAGATTGTGTTCTTGTCTTCTTATTCTAAACACTGCAAAGGTTGGAAATTAACTCAAAGAATTAAAAAAGAACCTAAAAAGATAAAGTATTTTTGAAAATTTTAAATTTTATTTATAAAACAGCCCACAACTGTTGAAATGCCTTTGATAACTTGGAAAAAAATTACCTGAAAAGCTGCACTGAGAATTTTTTTCAATAACTCCGCTTCGGGACAGGTTTCGAATGACTATTACAATTAAGGGGTCAAGCGGCTTAAAAACCTTAAATTGAAAGAAGAACATAAATTTCAAATTGTTTCTAGCACTTGAAAATTTTTTATAAAATCCATAAAGGGCGGTAAGTATTTATCATGGTTGAACCCTTTTAGGGTGTCCCCTTTTTGGTTTTGAATAGTTGTATGCAAAATTGTTTTTGGAATTTTGGGGCTATTGATGGAAAAGGGTTCCCAAAAAATTGTGAATTAATTTTGGGTGGAAAGGGCCTTTTGGGAAAAGGGAAGGGACCCCTCCTTTAAATTTTCTTTAAAATTCTAAAAAATTGTAAGGGGGTTTAATTTTTGAAAGTATATATGGAAAGTTCAATTTTTAATCAATTTTTTGGGGAAAGAGGGCTTCTAGGAGAGGGTTAAAAAGTTTCCCCTTGGAATTTGGTTTGTTTAAAACAAAAGGGGCGTCTTGGGGGTCCCTTAAAAATTATAACTTTTGAAACCCAAAATTCAAAGGCGTTTGACTATTTGTCCAATATGTTTGAATTTTCAACTTTTCCTTTTTTTAAATAATTTGAAAAGAAAAACCAAAATTCATTAGCAAAATTTGTATGGCAGGCAAAAGGGTTAGGGAAGCAATTTTACTAATGTTTACATTTTGCTGAAAATGGTAATTAAAATCGTGAAATTTTTTTGTTTTAAAATTTTATGGGCAAGGGGGGTCCCCCCCTTTTAAAAAATTTCACCTTGAAGGAAAATGTCAAATTTTGCTGGGATATTTTGAACCCCATTAAAAACTTTTAATTTTTGTTAGGTAAAAGGCTTTGTTGGGAATTTAAAAAAACCCCCTAAACCTTTTAAATTTCGCTGTGGGAAGTTTACAAAAAACTGGGATCCCCGAAAAATCTAAATTTTAAAATTGCTGTTCCATTGTGAATTATAAATCTATTTATTGGTTGAAACCAAATGGCTTTGAACCTAAATTTAAGGATTATGCCTACCCGCTTCCCTTTCCAAAAATTTTTCTACTTTCTTCTTTTAGAAATTAGGGGAAAAAGCCCCTTCCCCTTTTGTTGACGCCCTATTTAAGAACCTATTTACATTTTTTTTTGGGGAATTTCAAAGCAGAGTCCAAAACCTTTTTAATTAATGGGTAACGATTTGGTGTATTTTCCCCAAAGATGAGTATACTACCAGACAGCAAAATCTGTTTTTTTAACAAATTAATCTTAACTGATTACAGTGTAAATACTTTGTATTTAACCAAATCCTGATGAAATCTAACTAATTTAAAACAGAAAGCACACCTTTTTTTTTTACCTTGAAAAAAAAATTTGGACAAATGACATTTAAATTTAAATTTGGTTTTTGTCCAAAATACACATTAACCCTTAAAAATTGGCCGGGCTTGCAACTTTGGGGGGGGAGAAAGCCCCCAAACCGGCAGGAGTAATAAAAACTCCTTAAAAGTTTAAAAAATGCTTTTGGGTAATTCTTCAAAAATTATTATCTAATTAACCCTTTCACTGACGGAATCTTCATGGAAGTTACAAAAACCAAAAAGGCGTGGTTTAAAGAAATACCCTGTATTTTTCGCCAATAGAAATTAAAGCGAGGAAAGCAATAAAGCAGAAATCAAGGTACCTAAAAAGGGTTAATTACAAAGTACTACCATTACTATACCTAAATTTAGGTCAAAGGGAGGGAACCATTTACTCTATTGCAAATCAAATTAATCTTTAAAATCCAACGCCTTTTCACTGGGTTTGGAAAAGATGGTTTCGGCCTATAATTTTGATTGTATTGTTTCCATTTAAAGCTTGTTTGGAAAATATTCAGTTTTTTTAAATTTAAAAAACTCAAAACAAAGAAATATAATTGCCGTTTTCAATCTACAGGCCAAAATTTTAAAGCTAATGAAAGAAATTGGTAAACTAATTAAGGAGAATCAAACCCCAATTAAAAAAAATATTATTTAGCCAACTCCTACTACAAATAAAATGTAAAGAACAGTTTTACTTAAAATTTAAGGCAGAAGTGAAAAAGATGCCAGAAAACACCCCAACATTTTCACTTTAAACAAAACCATGGCCCAAAAATGAAATTTTAACAGTACAGTAGTTGGAAATTTGGTCCAAGGAATGGTAACTTTAGGGAAAAATCTTTGTTTTTACTTCCCGAATTTTTAAAAAAGAAGTGGAAAAAAGTCCAAGGGAAATAAAATTGCAATCAAGAAGGTTGATGATTAGCCAGTTTTAATTAACTTGACTTTGAAAGTTGCAAAAAAGGTACTTTTGTGAAATGTCCACTAACGAAAACTACTGCCTTTGAATTTTTTAAAACTCCTGCGTGCGAATTATTGTTAAAAGTTTTTATAGCCTCTTTCAGTAAAACAAAATTGAATATTTAGGTTGGGAACCTGTTGCAAAAGATATTTAATTTTTATCAAATTGGCTCAGTTAAAGTTAAAAAAATTTCAAAAATATTTATTTTGTGAAAAAAGAATTTGGAATTGAAGGAATTTTTAAGGAAGAACTGGGCCCCTTTGGAAGGACGGTTAAAATTTAGTGATCGACAAAAATTTGGGTTTAATTTTTTACTTGAGGAAGAAAGACCCCAAAACCTTTTTTTTTCTTTTTTTTGCTTTGGGGGGGTTATTTTCAGTTTAAAGGGAAAAAATGCAGGAAAAAGGGACCGCCGACATAATATAAAACAGAAACATAACACCCAGGGGGTAAATTACCGAATTCTTTGACCTTTCTCGAGGCGGACCCAGGTTTTAAAAAAGGGGGGGATCTCCACGTAGACAATTTTTGCACTGCGACTGAAATGTACAAAGCTTTCATAAATGGGATCTCAAAAAAAAAAAAAATTAGACAATTAAAAAGGATTTCATGGCATCTAGCAACAAAAAATTTACATATTCATTAGCAGTTTTGGTACTGCACCAAACCCCACATTTATTTTGGTATGTGTCACATTCTTTTCTGGAGTCATGATCCCATGTCACAAGGGGGTGGGGTAAAGAGAAAAAGATACAAGGTTAGACTGAAGGGTCCCCGCGGTCATGACAGGACGTAGGGGGACCGGGAATGGAAAAATTCGGGCCCCCCAGCCATCCGGTCACCCCTCATTTGGGTGAAATTTCCATGCAGTCGGGCAGCATAAAAAGAAAGAAGAACGGGCCCAAATATGGGGAAAACTCTATTTAAATCAAGATGAATCATTTCTTCGTTTTCTGGAACGAGCTCGAGTGTTTTTCTCAACCTGGTTAGTGATACATAAAGGAAATACTGACGCAATCGATTTACTTCAACCCCTTCACTTCATGTTCGAGATTTAAAGGGAAAAAATTTTATACCAAGACATTTCCCAATTCCCCCAAAACTATGCAATTCAAGCTCCCCCCAAACTGTATGAAGCTCCCCTTGTGCGGGAAAAAACCCTGTTTATGTTTTAAACCAGTCCTGGGAGCTTTACAAGGCTAAAAAATGAATAAAAGCACCCCCTCTGTTTGTGGGAATGTGAGTACTCTGCATCTTTCAAATTTTCAAACTTCGATGTCAATAAAAGAGCAGTCACAACTGGAATTTTGAACCCTACACAAAAATATATCTGGGGGGGATCACTGTCTGTTTTTTAAAGGCAATAGTCGTCGCCCAAAAATTTGCTTTGAAAAAAAGAAAGGGGCCGCTTGCAAACTTTCTTTTTTACCTTACAGGTCCCTTTTAAGTTTTTTAACAAAACTATACAAACAAACGTAAAGAAGGATATTCGTCATAAAAATTTTTCGAAAAAAAAATATGGCATATATCAAAAACGTCTTTCTTTTAAAATAGGATAAAGGGGGTTTTACTAATTTGATTTGGGGTCACTCCCTTTTTCCCCTTTAAAAATTGTCCATGTTATAATTTGGGGGGGGACCCCCCAATTCAGTCAGTGGCAGTATATTTATGGGCCCAAGGGGGAGAGTTTACAGTTCCAAGTTAGCAGAGGGGAAACCCCAAAACCCACAATTTTGGGCCGTTATGAATACGGTTGATGCGAAGAGGTTGGGAAGGAAATTTTTTGGTGATTCTCCGTTTCTTTTGCCCCCATAATTTCCAAGACAAGAAGTGATTTAAAAATTTTCGGGGCCCAAGAAGTAGTGATAAAAAAAACTTCAGCTAAAGTTTTCTTTCCCCCTTCCCCACATCCCCGCCTTTTTTCGTTCCTAGTCCCTCCTTTTTTGAAACTCTACCTCCAGCTCATCTTTCGTTTTTTGGATTTCCCCCCTCCCGGGTTTTCACCCCTTTTAAAGCCGTTCCCCCCTTTTCCCCCCACCATTCCCCTCCTCCCTTTCAATCTGCAAAGAGCTTTAAGTGCTTTACACCAAAACCGAATCTGCTACGTTTTTCGGACGGGAAGCGGAAAATTTTTTTCCCCAGGACAAAAAGGGCAATTTTTTTTCAATGAAATTTTGAAAAGCCCCATTCTTCTGTGGTAACAAAAATTTTATGTCCAACCCGCAAAAGCATAGATTTCGGTTTGGTGTGAAAACCTTTACTCAATCGCCCGTTTTGTTTCCCGCCCCCTTCAACCTTTAATTTTTCCCCGCCCATTTAATCTTTTTTTGGGTTTGAAAGTGGGAGTCATGAACAACTTTTCCCCCCCTTTTTTTTTTAATTAATTTTTTTTTTAAACCTTTCCAAAATTGGGCCCGGTGCCAAAAAAAATTTTGTTTTAAAAAAGGAAAAAAACCCCCCCCAAAAAAGGTTTGGGGGAGTTTAGAAAAATTTCTTTAAATTTATTCCCAAAATTTTGGTTTTTATTTTTTTCCCAAAAAAAGGGGCAAAAAGAAATGCCCAAAAACCCTTAAAAATAACTTTGATCCCCTTTTTTATTTTTTTTTTTGTCTTTGGTTTTGTGCATTTTCACCCTAATTACAAGTCAGTATGCTAACCCAGTATCCAAAATACCCCCCCCTTTCCTTTCTTTGGGAAAATTTTTTCACAGAAAAGGGAGGGTGGTTTTTTCATCAAAGGGGTAGGGCAAATAGCGGCCACAGATTTTAGAAGCTTTTGGTCATTTTTTCCGTTCAGTGTGAAAAACCATTTAGTCGATTTTTGGCTTAACATCTCTAAATGTATTAATTTTCCACTGAAAACGATTCCCCAATTAAAGCATTTTAAATCCCCGACTTTTCTTTTGGGAAAGGAGGGGAAGTCGTTTTCCAATCTATGCGGTAGCCTTCTAATTCGCCAAAAAAACAAGAGGGGTTTTCCAGTTGTTCCAAGTTTTATCCGAGTTACCCAGTCTTAGTTTTGAAGGGTTTTGTGGAAAGGGGCTTGGGATGTCAGTTATCAAAAGGGGGGAGATTTCGACACAATCTCTAATTTCACCTTTGAAAAAAAAGGTTTTTTTGTCCAAGGGAAAAAAATCTTAACGTGTACAGTAGTCATTTATTTTACATACGTAAACGGAAAGGGTTGTCCCAACGTAAAAAAAAAATTAAAACTTTCCCAAATAAAAATCAAGCCTGGCCATTGTTAAAAAGTTTTTACTAAAATAAAAAGCACAAGTCATTTTCCAATTAAAAACAGTTGTCCCGGGGGAAAGAAAATATTTTTTGAAAAAATTTTTTAGGGATGTAAGGAAAAGGCTATGAGGGCCAAAAAAAACTTTTTAAAGGTTACGGGACAAAAACCCAGGACGTCTAGAGAACATTATAGAGACTTTCCCAAAAATGTCGGAGAAATTCTGAGAAATTTTTGGGAATAAAATTTTAAACAGTATAATTTTAGAAAGGTCAATTTGTTTTGGTGGATGAATTTTATATTTTTAAATTTAATTTAATGAAAAACAGGAGGGTTTTAAATTGAATTTTAAAAAAAAATTTAAAAATATATAGAGTTATTTTAAAAGCCTAGACACAAAAAAAAGGGAAAATGGAAAAACAAAGGGCCCTGGCGTTAGCACGATAAACAGCAATGTTAAATACAAAATTAGAAAAACCCAAAATAAAACAAGGCTTATTTTAAAAATTGCTTGCTATAAAAAAGGAATTAAACTAAGTTTTAAAAACTTGGGATCAAATAAAGAATGAAAAATTTTTATCGGGGTGCTTTGAATAACTTTTCTTGGGAAAAAGCTAGAGTAAAATGCGGGAAAAAATAAAAAATCTAAAATAACAGACTTAAAGTTTGCTTTGCTAGATGACATGAAAGAAATAATCCCTTTACTTATACTGAAAAACTTAAAACTTTCTGATGTTGCAATGCTAAACCAATAAAAAAAACCGGGGGTTGGGAAAAGTACAGTAGTCTAAATGTGGACAGAAAAGAAATTATTTAGGAAAAGGGCAGAATACAAGTTGAAGAAGTTTGGTGCTTATCCCGTACGACGGGAAACCCAAAAATTTTGTGGACACTTTGGATAAACAAGAAACCGGTGTTTTTTCATACTGTATTATGATGGCAGCAAACCGAAATACAGTACGTGAGTGGTGGGCCTATTTTAAAAAAGTGATCCCGTGAGTTCGAAAAAAAAAGGAAAAAAACATAAGTTTTTGGGCTTCTTCTTGGGTCTTCTTTATTCAAAAAAATGCCACGAGTGCTTTACAGAGTTAAAGAATAAAATTTTGAAAGCTCAAAATGATAGTGATAATCTCGGGAAAAAAAAACCAAAACAGCAAAATCAGTAAATTTTGAAACCCCTTTTTAAAAAAACCGGCCCTTTTTATTTTTACGGCTTTAAAACCACGCCTACAACGAAAACCTGATGTTGAATAGCAATTTTAAATGGGTTTTCCCCCAATTTAAAAAAAAGATGTACAAACCACTCCACCCTGCCCTAGCTCTCGAAAGGAAAAAGTTTTTTTTTTTTTTCCAAAAAACCAACTCCCTGCTCTACGGTAGCCTAAAAGCTTTTCGCTCACGCCACTAAATCTCTTTTTAAAATTAGGAGTAACAGGGGGGTTTTCTGGGATCGAGATTTTTGGGGGGGCTTGGGGGGGAAATTAAAACGGAAGAATCAAAAAAAAATTTTCTTCAAATAGTAAATGGGTTACGCGCACGTTTGAAACCAATGATAATAAAAACAGTACCAAAACCCGGGGACGGCGAAAAAGGTTTTTTTTTGGGATGGGACATGGGTTGAGTGATCGCCGTCTGGGGGGGGGGTGCCCCCTTCCTCTGAGAAATTTTTGCAAATTTTAAAGGGTTTTGCTAAGATGAAAAAAGGTGCGTTCTTTGGGAAATTTTTTTGACTATTGACGGGAAAAATTTTTAAAAAAATTTGTAAATTTTAATTTTTTGGTTTGGGGGGGAAAGGGGGCCTTTTTGGGGGAGGGTCAAGGGGAAGGGTTTGTTCCCTCCCTTTGAAAATTTTTTGGGAAATTTAAAGGTTGCTAAGAGCAAAAATGGGGGGGTCGTAGGGTTTTTTTTTGACTGATAATATAGGGCGGGAAAAAAGGTTAAAATTTTTGGAATTCCAATTTTGGTTGGGGGAAAGAGGGGGGGGGGGTTCCTAGGGGAGGGGTTAAAAAGGGGGGGTTTTCCCCTCTCCTGTGGGGGAAATTTTTGGTTATTTTAAGGTTGCAAGATGAAAAAATGGTGCGGTCTTCGGGACAGTTCCAAATGTTTGCACAAAATTTGTCAAACATTTTCTGATACGCCCCAACCCAAGTTAGTCAAAGGCGTTTTACTAATTTTTACCAATTGACAGATTTCTGGGCCAATTTAAAACCCCTTTGACCAATTTTTTTCCAATAAATTATTGGCCCCATTGTGCCCAAATTTTCAAATATCATTAGAAATTGGTCAAAAAAAGAGTGACCAAAAAAGGGGTTTGGGTATCAGACAATGTTTGACTAATTTTTTGGTTTTAAATGTTTTGACTGAGAAAGGTGGAAAAAGTTCATAAAATTGTGAATTTTAATTTTGGGTTGGGTAAAAGAGGGCTGTTCTAGGGGGGTAGGTTAAGGGGAGGGGGTTTCCCCCCCTTTTGAGAAATTTTTGTTACTTTAAGGGTTTCTTAGATGCAAAAAAGGTGTTTTCTTTGGGATATTTTTAGCCGAAACGTATGGGTTTAAAAAAATTCTTTAAAATTTTTGGTTTTTGGGGGGAAAAAGAGCTTTTTTGTCGAGGGTAGTACAAAAAACCTCCGAAGTCCCCTTTTGGGGCAATTTCTCCCCTAGTCGGGGGAAATTTTACGCAAAAAAAAACTGCGGGGAAATTTCCCCAGGGAAAATAATTTTCTAAATATTAAGAAAATTTGCCTTGCTCCCTTTTTGCATTTTAAAATGTAAAAAAAGGCTGGTAGAAACCGGGAAAAGGCCCCCTTGGAAGCCTGAAAATTTAAATTATGGGTCAGATATAGGCCCCACCCCGCCCTCCCTTTTTTTTCTTTTACGTCTTCTTTTCCTCTCTTTTCTCTTTTTGCAAATTACCCGGGGGGATGGCCTCCCTTCCCCCCGAGTGGCACCGCCCCCGACCATACATGATGTAAATTATATAAGGAATATTTTTTTTTTTTATTTGGAGAATGTAGCCAAAAAATTTCTGAGAGATCAGGCCCCTGGAAACCCGTTTACATTAATGGGAAAACGATTCGGGCCGTAGATTTGGGCTTTAAAAAGGGCTGCTAGTATGCTTGGGCCCGATCAGCAACGAAATGACTCGTTTTGAATTCCCAAAAGATGGGTTAATCCGTTAACTTGATTTACATGTACGTACATCCTTTCTAGTGTTACTTATCTGACCCAACTTCCTTTGTATGAAATCGGAACCAAATATGTATTTCGAGCACGACGACAGCTTCCGTGAAAAACTAAATCCCTGGCCCAAGATGTGCAAAGGTATTAGGCAATTTTTTTTTTTCTCAGTACACGCAAATCGCAAACAAAACCCTCTAAAAATTTTGGGGGGGCTTGGCGAATTTTGGGGGGGCTTGAGCCCCCCCCCCCCCGAAAAAACCGGGGCCTGGGAGTAATAAACCCCGCTATAAAGTCTCACGACCAAAATGCATTTCGGAAATTGCTTATAACAGTTACTTGATACACTCAATATAGCTTCCTCTTACTACGTATACAGGTCACGTTTTTCACTCTTTGGTACGCGTTACATCCCGATTTAAATTTTGGGGACTACAGGTTTTAAAAACAAAAGTTACCCCAATGCTATCCTTTTATCGCCATGAGTAAGAACGTCAAAGACGAGGTAAGTGCACATAAAGGCAGAGATCTAGGGACCTAAATTAGGCTTAATTTACACGAGGTCCACGAGCCAGATACTATAGCCTAAATTAGGCCATCAGTAAAAAGGGGTATGGTTTACCCTGCCTCTCTACATTTCAATTAAAAATTCCCCTTCAAGACCACACCACCAGCTCGTTCACTTTTGTTTTTGCTAACGATCAGTGTTTTCGCCCAGTGAAAATTTCATTAGTACTTCGTTCTCATTGGCTGCTCAACTGATGTTCTTTGGAACGAAAATGTTTTTCCCCACATTTTTGGAAATTATATAAAAGTCATAACCAAAAACAGAAAGCTTTTTAAAATTGTCTTCTGTTTTTTAAAATACTACATGGCCAAAAGCTAAATAAAGGGGGAAAGATGAAAAAATAATTTGGAAATTATTGGGACATCAAAGCCCAAGTCTCAAAAAAAAATTAAATTGTCATGTTTGAGCTCCACAAACATATCACCCCGTAAACATGTAAAGAATCTTTACGTAAAAATTCTAAGGCAAGCTGATGGACAAAAAATGCTAGTTTTAAATTTAACCACCCCAACTTACATGCATATTTTAAAACCCAAACCCAAAAGAGACCATATATACAAAGCAGCTTTCCTCATACGTACAGTAGTGGGTCATTTGGGCCGTAAGGGAATTTTCTACACGATCTGCTTTTGCGAAAAATCTGATCGTGTATACTTTCCTGAGTTTTTTAATTTTTAAACAAATGTTTGGGGGTTCAAAAATAGTTGCCCAAGGAGGGAATTTATACAAGGCTGAAAAACCTTCCATGAAGGTCCTGGCCAGAACCCGTCGAAATTACACTTTGTTTACTTTGGAGCAATGCAAACAGAAGGGGCCTCGGTGTGAAAGTCCACTTTTGAAGGAAACCCGCTAGCTCCTTTTTAATAATTTTTCACAGTCTTGCATCGAGCAAAGTCCCTATTTCCCCTCCTTGTTCGGTCAGTCAGGTTAATCCTTCAGAGGATCGGTAAGTTACCTCGAAAGATAACGTAAACATCCAGGAAGTGCACTCAATTTTTTTCCAAAAGTGTAAATTTCGTCCCTTTGACCATAAATAGTTGAAAAGACTTGTGACGTCATACCCAGGCTGAACATGATAACGTGTTTGTAAAGGAGGCAACTTGATGTGTTTTAGGAAACAGTGTCTGTCTTATTGAAATATAATGCTTCTGAATCTTGCTTAATCAAAACCGTCTAGGAATTTCATAGGGTTTTTAATTAGTATTAAAATATGTTTACAAACGTGAGGAAAATGTAATTGCTTTTATCGAGCTTAGAGGGGGCAAGGGGACTCTTGCTCCCCTGGAAAATCAAAACTTGAAAAAAAAAAAAAAAAAAAACTTGAAGAAAAAATAGCATCAACATTTTTTTATACATATTGCTTAAACCCTTCCTTTAAATATTAAAATCCTTTAGAATCTTTGCACTGGATGATGCACTATGAACCAAAATATACCTACCCTGAGATTTAATTTTTCACCCAGAGATATGCTTAGGGTTTATAAGCAATATATATATATATATATATATATATATATATATATATATAAATATATATATAGTATATATATATATATATATATATATATATAGAAAGATGAAAAACAGAACACAAAACATATTTGGCAATTAAGCAGGAATACTTTTTAAGAACAAATTTATTAGTATTCCTGCTTTGTCAACTATGCTTTGTGTTCTTTTTGTTCTTCTGTTATTTATCGGAATACACGTGGACCATATTTCCATTATCTATCTATCCATCCATCCATCCATCGATCCATCCATCCATCCATCCATCCATCCATCCATCCATCCATCCATCCATCCATATGCGTCCATATGTGTGTGTGTGGGTGTGTGTGTGTGTGTGTGCGTGATCTTAATTTTACATAAATTCAATTTAATGTGATCTTATGCGCGAAACCAGGCGACACTGATCCACCCTCTCAAACATGAAATTGGGATGGTTGAAATGCACAATGAGCTATTCAACAATAAATTATACAAAACTTTACTCTCATTTACTTTACAACGAATTACTATAATCACATTTTTCCCAACATTAAACACCTTTTCCATCGTTTATTTCTGCGTAATTCGCAAGCATTTGAGTGCTTTATACATCAATATAGTTAACTGTGTTGTAGATACAAAGGTTGATAATTTACAAAAGTTAATGTTCTAAAGTAAAACCGTAAGAGAAACAGTTACAGATTGCGTTGTATTTGTCCTCACGTTTAGGAGATGTACTTTTTTGAACAAATGTAATCCTCCACCTTTTAATTAAATTTTAGTTTCTTGTGAAACTGAAAGACATTCGGCCTACATTTTTGTAATCGGCAACTGAAGATATAGTATTTACAATGAAGGATAAAAAAATCATGGGATGATCACTTAATAGATTCTACCCGAAAAAGAAGTCCTTTTGGGAAAGGATAAATTGTTCCCAAAAAGATATTGCTCTCAACCATAAACACGGTGTTACAAAAAATAGTTACACAACAAAAAGGCATCTTTACAGTGGTATCAGAGTTCTGTGTTCACCGAAACCAAAGTGATATCTCGAGTCCAACTTGAAGCAATAAGGGAAATGTCATGAAATTTAACAGCTTTAAAGAGATGAGAGTGGGATAGAAAGTTTAGGCATATGCCTACATTAATTATAATACGTTTTCATGAGCTACTTGTTGGTTCTATGTTTTATTTACTTGGTTTGCTTGTGGTTTTGGAAACATTGTGTTGTTGTGGTTGTATGGGGATTCCTTTCGGTATAGATAGTTCTCAGTGACGTCACAGTTAGGGGTTAGCAACCGCCATGTCTGAGGGCAAGCCTGTACACACATGCCGGGGTTGCCTTCAGACATGGCTGAAATAATACACGTGAAAAGCTCCTATGACGTCATGTGAGAACTATCTATAGGTTCGTTCGACTGGGCGACTCGAGTAGCTCGAGCTACTCGAGTTGTCGTTCGACTGGAAAAAACGTCACTGATACGTCACATCTCGAGTCGGCCAAAGTGGCCGGCCTCCAGAGGTCGGCCACTGGAGCCAAGTGACGTAGTTTACGTCACACATACCACCAGTGTTATAAACTAACGCGACCCACACAGTAGAACTTCCTTTGGAAAGAAAATATCGATGATTATGAAAAGTGGCGCGGAACAACTCCTCACAAGAAGTGACAGACGGTGTGTTAATGAACAGTTCTGAGCAATTGTAGTTTTAAGTGTCGTTCTCGGTGTATTTGGTGAAAGGCGTGATCAGCGATCAGTGTATTACTTGAGTCAACATACAAACACTGTAGTGCGTCAGTGTAATAAGGTGTTCGGCAAAATTCAAGAGGGACTGCGTCTCTTCTCCATTGGAAAACCGCCAAGAAGAAAGGAAATTACACTGGGATATGGCATGCCGACTTGAACTGCAATGCTACTAAACTTTGCATTTCACTCTTATTTAATTAAGTAGGGCCGAGATAATTAGCGTTTAAATCGCAAACTTTTCCCCCTAGTAGTACGGGCAGTCATTTCAAACTCCTAACTGTCCGTTATTTTTTCACCTGAGTTTAAACAAAGCACACACGCGCATAGCCATCAATACCGGCATTTCGACTCGAGCTACCATTCGGGTTACCGGCTCAACACGCATGCGTATAAGCCCCAACTGTTGACGTCAAAGTAACTCGAGACCAGCGAAATCCTAAAGCTTAGGATTTCTCTGCTCGAGACATTACTCGAGTCACCCAGTCGAACGCACCTTATAGCGCACTTTTAGGTGTTGTTCAGTAATCCGAGCACAGTAAACTCCGTTTATCCGAAACCCCCTTTATCCGAACTGGCCTTTGGATTTAACCGCAATAATATTCAACACAAATATAGTAGTACCCACCACGATTTCAGTGCTTAAAACTTAACATAAATTTCGGAAGAGATGCACCAATTTTTCTGGGAACTTTAAAGTCACGGTACGATGTCACGATGTACCAATTGTGCCAATACGAATGCAAAGAGAACAATCTGTTGAACTCTTTGTCAAATTTGGATGAAAGGCGTACGTATTTGTATTCCAATTGTTGCAAGGAGGCATGAGTCGGTATAGGCTCAGTAACCCATACATACGGTACTAAAATACGTTAGGCTAGCATAAGACCTAGCTTTACTATATCTGAAAAGTTAGAATGATCCTAGTTAGCATCACACCTAAAAAACATGTATAAACGAAGGCACTGTAAACCGGCAGCCCAGGGCCTTGGGTTAAGATAAACGAGGTACCAATAGCAAAGTATATAAGCATTAAGGGAGTCATCTGACATGTCCAGATATGGCACTCTGCCGTAGACCATCCGTTGCTTGTGGTCCCGGTGGCCAATCTCCAATTTTTTTAAGTTATTATGATGACTTTCAAAGATAAAAGTTTGATAGAACCTCCTGCCAACATGTGTAAGGTGTCATATGAAGGAAAATAAAACTTTCCATTAAATGAAACCACATTAAACGTGTAAAAGGATCGGTTGGTGCATTAAATTAAGTTTTTGTGCCAAAAGTGTTATTTCTGACCATTTGTCTCAGAAATATGAGTTTCATCCATTAACACATTTTCCATGCTTAAAAAAGCTTTCTAAGTGATGAATTGAAACTTTCTAGGAAACTGCCCACATGTATGGGTAATATTGTATGACAACAACAAGTATATTGCTTTTCAAACAAGAAAGTTACAGCATTTCAAACTTATCACTTTGGAATTAGCAGAAATTGCAATTTGTTCTTTACATACTGTCTCGCCATATTCACATCTTGCATTAACCATATAGTACAACTGATTAGGCCCGTTTACTAGAAGAATTGTCCACTTGGTTTAAAACTTGAAACTTAGAACAGCGATTTTTATACATGTTTGTGTTGATTTTCAGACATGCTGTACCTAGTTTAAAATTTCGGCCATCGGTCATTGCACTTTTGGCCATTTTCCCTTCATTTTCAGCGTTTGATGCTTATCATCCGATAAGAAAATATACGATGATTGGTCAAATAAACCTACAAGAAACAGCCTAGAACGATTACACACTTTATCTTTAACATTGCATGAATTCCAAGATGGTGTATCGGGATCAATGCACGTTTTATAATTTCCCTCATTTCGGTCTTTGTGTGAGAATTTTGGATCAGGAAATCAATGGCCACTGGTTACCTAGAAAAATGGGAATGCAATCTTGTGCAAGCTTTAACTTCGTTAAGTACATATCGTATCTATTCCAAGATGGTGTTTAGAGGTAAACTGACTTAACTACCTCCCTCCCCCGTCTTTCGACATTACCCCATAGTGGCAAAAGTACTAGCCAAACCAAGTACATAACTTACTTCGATGGCTCTCAGATACTTACGTAGTGTAATAACGAAAGGATTGGGCAATTAAATGGCACAACCTACACAAGAAGGATACAGTCAAAATAAATTCCACTCTTTACTTTTACATATTGATTCTTTTCCAAGATGGCGGCTAGGGGTGGTTGCACTTTTTACGATTCCTCTTCATTTCTATCTTTGTGTGAATATTTCCAACCAAAAAAGCAATGGCCACTTGTCACATAGTACAATGGATGCAGTCTACAACATGTCTTAACGTTGCTTTACAGTAGAACATATTATATCTATTCTAAGATGGTGGTCAGATTTCAAATAGCATTTATCCCCGTTTTCTTTGCATCAGCCCATACTAGTAGCGCTAAGCCAAACCAAGTTCATAACTTATTCAACTGACCCCCAAGAACTTTCTTCTTACAACAAGGAATATGTCGGACAATAAAAGGATAAATTATACAATTAGGATATAGCCTAAAGAATTCCGCTATTTTCTTACACATTGCATCTGTTCCAAGATGGCGACTAGGGGTCAATGCACTTATTAAAATAATAGAACAGGACGTAATGTCAGAAAATTAGACAGACTCTAAAGTTCACTCGTGTTAAAGGTCTTATTCAGAGGCAAATAAGGGTCATGCAATCGACCCAGAAGCATAATGTTAGGTAAACTAGAATTTTATATTATTTTTCTACAGGAAAAACAAAGCAAAAAATTCGCGTTTTCTATTTTTAATTATTTTCTGAAAACTTTTTTTGTTTTTGGCCCATACTGAAACGATAACATCACGTGATTTCTTCGAAAGGTCAAACTATGACGTCACCGGCCGGAGTCGAGCTGACAGGTCGTGCTAGCGCGAGCGCACACAGCTAGCCAGCATGTACCGTACCAGTACTGCAAGCAGTGTATAATATATGGTAAAGTTAGTACTAACTGTCAGTCGTAGTAGGATATAGTAACACAGGCTACTCTAGTAGCCTAAGTTACACTTGGTAATCGGAAATTGCGAAAATTGCACAGCATAATAGTAAAGATTTATTCTTGTAATGATCAAATTAAATTTACGTTTTTTAGTCAGCGTAGGTTGGAAGGTTTTAGAGTAGGCCTGGAATACGTCCTAGTCCTACTAGTACTAGCCTAGGCGGAGAGCAGGCTAGTTAGCTATAGTATAGGCCAAGGCCTAGTAACGTTACTCGTTAGCTCTAACGTTTACGGTTTAGCATTAGGTTCGAGTCGACTTGCAAAGAAACAACTTAACGTTATAGAGTATCTTACATTTTAAGCATGTTTGCAGAGGAAAGAAGCCACTCTTTCGGAAGAAATTCGTAGCCCTTAAAAGAGAGCTGTTTGGTTTGTATCAGGTTTTCTTTGCAGGCTACGCCAGGTCTTCGTCTTGGGCTTTCTGGTGTGCCTCAACTTGTCTTTACCCTTCAAGTTCATGAGTGATGACATGGGAAGTTTGTCTAACGGCCTCTCTCCTCCTTCCGAAATCCATTCTTTTCAATGTGTTCCTCAGGCTGACGCCAAACTTTGCAAACCCCCTTGCTCAAAGAATCTCAAAGTTGTAATGTTAAAACTCGATCAGTGAACTCCTCGAAGCAATTCTGAAAATTCGTAAGTCTGGCCAATGGTTGTGGCTTGAAGATAATTGCTGGGCTATCAACAGCAAGTTGTAGGACCTTGAAATTTTCTTCTTTTAGAAGAATCACCACAAGTTACTTTCTCTACTTCAGAGCTGTGTGGTGACTTTCGGTAAAGCAGATAGGCCTATACGTAGTATTAGTCTAGCGGCGAAGTCTGAAAATTTTCGACCCCCCCGGTACAACTTTGTAAAAGTTGACACCTACCCTTAAAATGTTCCTTAGGATGTCAGCTTTCATTTTCTGTTGGTTGTCACCTTTTAAATTTACCCGAACATGGTAATTAGGAGGGTCAAAGGTCACGAGTCTATTTTCACCTAATTTCAACAATCTTGGCACTATACATGTGTACTTCACCTTCAGGGGAGGCTTTACCTTGAGACTAGTGTGGTAAATATTTCGAATAAATTTACAATAAACATCCCTAAACTCCAGTCAATGCATAAAACCCTTAATTATCAATATTTACTATGGTTTCATTGAATATTTTCATTATTTTTTTTTAGTTTTCCCCATTACAAATTTACACGATATGATGTTTCAATGCATCTTATGCATGTTTTACCACATGGAGATAAAGCGTCTCTCAATAAAGACAAGGTAAGATCGTTAAATAGGCGTAGGAAGCGGGGGGACTGGGAGCCCCAGTCAAAAATGTGAGGGGGGCTGAAGTATGCTTCCGCCCCCCAAGATCCAAGGGCAAAAACCCCTTATTTGTCTCTTCTGTAAAAAATGTCAAAAATTTGAAGTAAATTTCCTTAAAGTTTGTCCAAAATTTTGCACCAAATTGCATCTGAAGCCCCTTAAATACCCAAAAATGTTCCACAGGGAGGGGGACGAAACCCCCTCTCCTTAGACTCCTCCCCAGGACGGCGATCCGAAACAAGATATAGCCCCCCCCCCCCAGTCGCGAAAAGCTTCCTACGCCTATGTATCGTTATAAGTTCTACATTGCAATGTAATGCTCTTCTTGAATAAAATTGATCTGTCGAATGTTTGCCTGCATAGCGGTTCTCTTTCACTTCTGACACACTGGGTAACCGTAGCGAAAGGCTAAACAAAAAACCCCGTCAGCTATGTGCAGACTAGTCAAATTTATAAACCATATCTGGAAAGTTTAACGAAAAAATATGGCAACGGTCTTTCGCTTTTAGTGTTTTCAAGTTATCATTTGTGGTAACAAATTAAGACTTTCTCATATAGACGAGGTTTGTGAATATACTTTTATTAAAGCCCTTACTCTCTAAATGTAAAAGAGTGAATTTCACTCTTCGACGGTTGCCTACAGTGACCACTCTTTCTTCAAGTGAAAATTTCACTCTGCTGGGAGTGGTAATTCACTCCAATTGAGTGAATTACCACTCCGGGCAGAGTGGAATTCCACTCGAAACAGAGAGTGGTCACTGTAGGCAATCGTCGACGAGTGAAATTCACTCGTTTACATTTAGAGAGTAGACTACATGGCGTTTGGAAAATAAACATCGGCAGTTTTCATGTTGTTGATTCTAAAGGCGAAAAATCAGAATGGTCATTACAAACGCCGGAATGTACTTTGTAAGTAGGAAAAGTAGTGATGAAACAGCTAAATTTTTTTTCATTATAAAAATTGCGAATCCCATATCAGATGTGAGAGTGATAAAATACAATGCTCCACCTTCAAAATGTGTCACTAAAAATCTGTCCTATATGGGTCAAAGCAGTAAACAATTAACAAATTCTTGGCTTTTCATAAAAAAAGAAGCATTTTGAGTATCCTATCAATTGAAACTGCTCCTCATTAATCTGCATAAGAAAATTCAAATCACCAAACCCTCTTACAGCCAGTTTCATCCATACCCATAGCCAGACAACGTGCTGAAGAGGGCGAGAAAAGTTCCCAGACTGTAAGAGGGAAAAATCATTTTCAAGGCACGAATGTGTTAACATAAAAGGCAAAGGTAATTTTTTTTCCTACAATTTCTCCCCAGGCTTTAATTTTTTGGGTCCTTCCACTGCTTTTTAAGTTATGGACCTGTATTTTCCAACAGAGTGGTCAACACATGGTTGAATTCAGGCTATATCTGAATCTGGTTGACCCGTGATTTAACCAACCAATTTATGCTTTGTTGCCAGGCTAAAAGAATAATATGGTGGCAAAAACCCCTGAGTTTGCTGAATGCTTCTTACCTCCAATCATTTGTCGACAAAAACATGTTGTGCTAGACAAAAAGCATAATATCAGTCCTTAGAAAGGAACCTGTTTTTCTAAATATCCGCCTCACGACGCTAGATGTGGCTGAAATTAAACATGTAATCCCTTATTGAGATTACTAAACACTGTCTTTTAACTTTACCAAAATGAAAGCAAGATCATATATGAATTTGTACCGTATTAACAGTCCCTCTACAAGCTTTCATTGAATTCATCTCAACGTGAACATTTTTTGAGAACGGCGAATTGTTGTTATTTAAAGGATTTTCTTTTTGCAAGTAAAATCAAGTCTTTGTTATGGATATGTGCCATTTCCATGTCCAGACTTGAAAACAACATAGATCGGTGCAAGAATCATTCACTGGCTTTCCAATACAGGGAAACAACTCATAATTATATTGCTCTGTAACCACAAATTATTAAAGGTTTATTTACCAGTAAAGAAAATGAATTAAATTCATGTAACAATCACGACAGGTGTAAGGGGCACTTTCTAGGGGGAGGAGGAGGCTAGGCCGTTTGCCCGAAAAAACTGTAATAATCCGACCAATGGCCCGATTTTCACAAAATGTGCCAGAGAAATAGGATTTTTTTTCCAAACTCCGGCTGAACATGTTCCATTGCGACTATGTTCCAACTCCCTCTCATAAAAAGACAGAAGAATGTGTGTTGAAACAAAGCAAAAGCGTACTTTGTCAGTTTGTAGCGGTAAAGTGTATTAGTTGTATGCCATCACGAGCAAAGACGCTTTCTGCCTTACTAAAATTTACCATCACGTCCGAAAACATTTAAACAAATATCTACTTTTTCGCATGGGATATTGCTACAACATACCCCTTTAAGCTGATCTGGTTCATGTTGGCAAATAGTTATTGCAATGACAGAAACGCCGTAATGTATTTAATAAATAATTAAGTCAATTAATTTAGTTAGGCTATGTGATTTCGCACATTTCATGTAATCAATGCAATGGTTCCACACATCCTGACAACCGAAACAAAAATTCAAATTTCTCTGATACAGCTACGAAAATAACCTACATTTCATGGTAGGCCTATAAATATTTTCATTATATCCCACTTAATTTTAAGGATTGCAAGTTCTCAACATTGGTAGGGGCGGGAAGCCATGGTCCAAAAACCAGGACAAAAGCGACGGATTACTGCATGGAAGTATGGTGAATAAACATTTCGGCGCTATTGGGGCGGCACAAATTTGAGGCTTTTAGTGGAGAAATTTCAATAATTTGTGTTTTTTATTGAAGTAAATTAATTTTAAAATTTGGTTTTTTAATGAAGTAAATGCAAAAGGTTAGGTTTTGCAATTTATTTTGAAAAGTAGCCCTCTTTGAGAGTACCGTTACTCAACTAAACAGTTTGGGACGACCAGTCGCTGTCGGAGATTAAAAACTTCATCGCACACACTCATTTCTCCCTAAAAAAAATTAGAAAATTTTTCCCGACGAGGGCTTCAACCTTTCTCGAAGGGCCATGGCCTCCTCACCCCACCTGGCCTCACCCCTGACAAAGTTGCTTTAAAAACATCTGAATAAATGTTGTTTTGAAGTCACATGATTTTGGAAGGGTCTTTATGGGAAAAAACGTAAAATGCAGATCAAGTTTAAAAAAGGTGCGAACCTTTAATGACTCTTGACCCGTAAAACTATGTTCGAAAACTTCGAAAACTAAACAAACATTCAAAGGTTGTATTTTAAAACATCACTCGTCCACAGTTTTACAGAACGCGTGGGATTGTATCTGGACCAGGGGTGGTGCCAGGATTTGCCCGACAGGGGACCAAGCTCCCCGACGAGGGGCCAGCAGCCCGAAGCCTTGGTTAGGGGCGATGTAGTGCCGAAACGATGTTTGAAGTAAAATTTTGGGAGCGCGAAGAAGAGCGCCGAAAATTTCAAACTCTTAATGGAAAAAATTGAAAAAGTCGGGCTTTTACCACGGAAAATTTTGAAAAAAAATGGGTTTTTACGAAGAAAATTTGAAAATCTGGGGATTTTATTGAAGAATTTGCCCAAATTTAGACCAAAATTAAGTAAATCGTTGGAGCGACTGCCCGTTGTCAGGGACTACATATTTTATCGTATACATAGTAGCTTCCCGAAACCGGAAAATTTCCCCGACGGGGGGCAGCCTTCCCCGACGAGGGGCCATATGGCCCCCTGCCCCCACCTGGCGCCACCACTGTCCTGGACGTTTTTCTTCTTACTCTTCACCAGTGGTCCAGAATTGAAATTGAAAGGTGTTGAAAACAAACTGTTCAATGTGTCTAAGTCCGTTATTCAAATTTCTTTGTTAAGGCTAAGAAAACACCCTATAAACAGTTTACAATTCTTTTATTTTCGTTACATTTTGAGCACTTTAGGACGGTATAAATTGTTCATTTTGACTCACAGCATTTTATAAGCCTCGTCATATTAAAGTGTGTTAAAAATACCAAAATTTTGAAAAATTGACCTTTTTGACCTTTGACCTTGAAAATTTGCATGTTCGGGAACTTTTAAAAAGTGACAACCAACCTAAAATTTAAAGTTACATTATAAACAATAGTTTTAGCATAGTCGCTATATTTTACAAATCGGTACCGGGTAAGTCAATTTTTAGAGCTCTTTTTCAAATTCGCCGCTAGACTATATGTATATCCAGGTATATATATCCAGTATTAAATCCATTCAGTCTATGTGTTACGATACTACGCGCGTACGCAAGTATAACAGTTGACCTCGTGGCTTGTTTACTTTTAATTATATGCAACTATTTGGACGTGAAAGAGAATACCTACAGTTCTAAGTATTGATTAGTTGAATCTCAAATAGACGATGTCTTGGTAAATATTACACAGTATCTGTTCTAGATTGTTGTTCTTTTTTACTGTTTTTAGGTGTTTATAATCCGTTTTGGGGAGGGGGAGGAGGGATGAAAGGATGTACGAGTTTTTTTCTTTCCATATCGGTCAGCAATTCCTTCCAAAAATCTCAGTCCATCTAACCTAAGTCTCTTTTCAGAAGAAAAGAAGCAAAATCAAGTGAAGGGAAGGTCAAGTTGGTGAATCACTCTATGACGTTTACCAACTAGACGATGAACTGTTGTTTTTAAGGAACAAAACCCGATCATGTAGTATGTGATCCCCTTCATGATATAGGCAAAACCTTTAAAAACTTCATCGTATCTCTTTCAAGAAATATTTGTCTGTTAATTCTTCACTGGTTTGTGCTGAAAGTATGCTCCTATATGCCTATGGCTACGTTTGTATATCGTTATTCCTATGCATGTCAACACAACTCCGGCCAGTGACGTCATAGGCTTGACCTTAGCCACGCCCCCGTTTTCTTTCAGTCATTTGAAATCACGATTTTTAGCCGTTTTCTCGTATTTTTAGAACGTATTTTCTCTGCAGTGCCAAGGGGTACTCTAAAAATTCGATGTGTGTTGGGGTCAGGACAAACAGCAGTTTCTGCTCACTCCCAATGAAACGAAAATGCACTTTGCCTCTGAATAAGACCTTTAAAATGGATTTCTTTTGCTGACTTTGTTAAGTTTGGTGTGCTAAATTCGAAATAGTCAGGCTTCAGTATTTGTATGGTCATCTCAAGTGGCCATTTTGAATTTCAAATTGCAGACATTTTTCCAATTGGTACCATTCATAAATGTTGGTATGTGAGTTTGAACCTTTCTCTCCAATTCATTCGATATTTTCAAGGGATCTAGCCTGCTGTAAGCAGGCTATTGTTGAGTTTTATCAGCTACAAGTACAATTCTTAATATTTTAAGAACATAGGAAGAAAGAACGGACTCTTGCGCATGAAATACTACCATACAGGGTCAAACGTGTCTCTGCGTTGACTTTACGATTTCTCACTGCTTTATGGTTCGTACAAATATGTTCTCTTGCAATACACCGACGTACGCTCTTTCTTCCTATCCTAGAAATCTCAGAACACAATTACTTTTGCTAATATTCTATTTACGGTTCCCAAACAATTACAACTACTACTATGACTAAATTTAATTCACAAAATTTAATAATCAGCTTCGCGAAATAAGACTAATTAACGCTTACACAATTCGTACAAGTTTTTCTGTTTGTTGTCTTTTCCAGATAAAGACAATCCGGTGCAAATGAGAGAAAACTGTAAACGTTTGTTTTTCCTGTGTCCTGTGGTGCATTACGTTGATGATATCCACATTTGCCAAACCAAAACGTTTCCTTTAAATGCAAGTTTTGGTAAATAATAAATCAAGAAAAAATGCATGGATCTCAGGCTTATTCCTCTTACAACACTTTCATTATTCCAAAAAGTAATGACAAAAGACATCGTTTGGAATTGGAACGTTGACTTTTAAATTTTGAACTACATTTAACCTTTTGCTTCTGATATTCTGCAGCTGGACAGAAAATTTTACATCATTCTCACAACTTAAGAATGGTACATTCGATTTAACCTATTGGGTATTGTGATTCATTGGGAGTTTTGTTGAATTGTACGTTACATTAGTTTGGTCGTAGGAGTTAACGAACTTTGAAGCATACACGTGGCATTTATCTTTTGGCAACCACATATAAAATATCTTTCTCCAATATACCCTACCCCAAAAGGTAACATTTTAGACAGTTCCCTTCGAACCATATTAGAGACTCTTTTGGTAAATTCGAGTACTACCAGAGAAACGGTCTATCACTTTTATACTCTGACTGCAATTCAAAATATGTCAAATGTAAATAAACAAAACTGAATAATGTGAAATTTTCACAAGGGTCGCAGAAAAAATATTGTGTGTAACTACATTTACTCTTTCGGGCATGTAACATAAACGTCATATTAGTAAACATAGAAATGAAAAGAAAAGACGTTAATCTTAATCTTTCTTCGAATGGTACATCGTAAACTTTGCAAGTGCATGTAGTCTTTATATCTGTAGAAGAATTTGCTCAAAATTCCTTTGCACAACCCTCTTTTCGAATAGTATGGTGTATGGAATTCAACACTATATGTGTAATTTAGACTATTGATTTCAAAATACTGAGTATCAGCTTGCTATTTCATTCGTGTGCTCATCGATGTTACTATTGTTACAATCGCTTTTTACCAAATCAAAATACTTTGTACTCAAAAACACACACACACACACACGATTTGATAAAATGCTTTAGCCGCAACTAGACCACCCCTACCTTCGAATACGATTGAGTGGACGTAGAGGGAAGTAGAAGACAGGTGAGAATATGTAAGGGAACTGTACATGAAAACTGACAATCCAAGAAGGTCCTTTGCTAAATGGAAATGAGAGCTCCCTCTAGAGAAAAACAAAACTATCAAACAAAAACAAACAATGAATACAAATATAGGACAAAGAAAGACTTTTTAGCACCTAAATGTATAAACTTTTAAAACAAATTTTACTTCAAAGGTAGCATATGTGGCACCACATTGCATGTAAGGACATCTAATTTTTCAGCTTATATTTTAATGATTATCAGTGGTGTATTTAGGGGACATTGGGCCATGCCTCCCTCATTGATACCGATTTTTGAAATTCTTTTTAGAACCTAATACGTATTTTTTAATCCACATTTTACTTTAAAGGTAGCATAGGTGGCACCAGATTGCATGTAAGGACATGTAATTTTTCAAAAATTTGCAAAGGGGAGCGGGACATCCCTCCCCTTAGACCCCTCCCCAGGCCGGCGACAACACAACACAATGCATGCTCCCCACCCCCCATGAGAGAAATAAAAAAAAAATATTTTCAATATGGAAAGGGAGGAAAAACATGGCAAATAATTGTATGTAATTGGCAAGCGGGGGGATAAAACTATGCGTGCCTATATGATATATACATTAACATGTTGAACGCGCGTGGAGCACGTGGACTTTTTTAGGTCAAATTTTTCGGGCAAGTGTTTACAGCCCCCACCCGCCCAAATCAACCTTGGCTCCTACGTCTATGAACGGAATCCATCTTGTCGAATGATCTGCTGGGACCATGATGTATTGCCCAACTCAACGACTTATATGAATTAAAACGGGATATCAGGATGTAGAAAATGTCCGTTAACTTTTAACTCTGCGATTGTTAAGATGAAAGTGGGTAAGTATGAACAAGTACAATCTCTGCACCCGACTTCTTTCGCCAACGTGGGTGGAGAGTGAACTTGAAAAGTATGAACCTATCTCTACTGACTGGATATTCCACGGTCGTTTCACCTGTTGTAAACTGAAGGGGTCATTTGCTATTACACACTGTATGCCTAATCCACACGGAATTTGCATCTTTTTACCTTGCCTGAAAAATTTTTGTAAATTATTTAAACAGGCGAACGAATGTTCATGTTGTAAAAGGGAGTTAAGAATAGAGGACACTGTGTTTGCAATTTAAATAATACATTGAACTGCTGAAGAATTTGGTGTACTTGCATGATAATAACACAAGTTAAATCGCCTTTGACATAGGGGAAGAAAGCAGTCACCAACGTTTTTTTCCTTTTGTTGATTATATGCCGAACGGAATAGAAACCAATGCAGTCACGATGGCGTGTGTACGTGTATGTATATGTAAGCCAGGGGCGTAGCTAGGATAAAATTTTTAGGGGGCCTAGGTAACCAATGGGTTCCGGCACCGCCGAGGGTCAGACCTGTCGAGACTATCTAAGCGGAGCGCCACCATCAGTTGGCGCGGAGAGTGCAAGAAACTTTTTGGCTTTACAAACCCTCCAGATGGCCGGAAACGGAATTTCCCACGTGTTTTAAGCTGCATGTACCCAGCCTAAATGTAGCCCAATTTTCTCTAAGCGGCACGCGCTTACCTATAGGGTAGCGCTTTGCTAAAATCCTTACTTCTTAGTCAATTTCAAAGGAGGAATGGGGAATAAAATGATCTGAGGCCTTTGCCATTCATGCGTCTCGCCGTTCTTGAGGAGGCTAAATTTGAATGAGAGACGGCCAAGTTTCAGCAAGAGGGCTTTTCAGACGCCAATAAATGACTTGGTTTAGCCTTCCAAATTGAGTTTGATTTGACATCACTTAGCTCAGACATAATGTAAACGTATTGATATTTCAATAGCATACCGTTTTTACTACGCTCAGTCAAATTAATTCACGTAATTCAAATAAGAACACTCATTATAAAATGTCGCGAAAGTAAAACAAAGACAGTTAGCCTAACTTAATACAAATCACAGCTTTAGTAGTAGCCTACGAGTAAAAGTTGCTTGTCGAAACCGGCTGCTCTGCCGCGATACTTACCGCTCTTGACAGTACCTTCGTATTACCAGAAGATTATGTCTAATCATAATAGGTAACTCTAGTCATGTGACAGCTATTATACCGCGTATAAATCATTAAATCCACTACCGCAACTGGGTGGGAGACACGGACATTAGCCTACTTTCCATGATCGTAACCGGTTGTGCCACTCGTAAATTTGGCAGTTTTGTGAAGGACAGGATTAAGGGTGGCGTCGGATCGGGCATGTTTAAATTTTGTTACTAAATGTCTCATTTTGCATCACAGCTAGTTAGAAGAAACACTTTTGTCAGCTGTTTTTCAAATAATCTTTTTTATGGGATCTTTTTGCACCTGGTTTTATTTTAATTATTTGTGATGTTTGGATGGCGCCTAAAAAAATTAAGGAGGCCTGTTTTTCAAAGATGCTTGGGTGTTTTTACAGCTTTTTTGAGCATGATTTTTACCTTAATTATATAAAAAAGCCGTTGCTGCCACGGGGATTTGATACTGGACCCCCCGACGCTCCTAGACGGGCCCCTGGACTCCACCCGCAGGGGTCTTTGCACTCGCACTCGCGCTGGCCTACGGCGCCAGATGGATAGTTCCTGGTGAATCAGAAACAAATTAGACGATCTGTCTTAAAGTTCTGACTAAAGCCAATTATTGGCCAGGGGATTGGTTTGATTGTATATGAAATACTAGACTCCAATTGATAAAGGGTCTCATTTTTGTCGTATACATATTGACACGCTTTAGGATATCTCGGTCATCAGTTACTCGATGCGTCAAAATGATTAAAAATGTCATGGACCATAAATGTGTCTGAGTAAACTTTTTGGATTTCACATAAGTAAAAAAATGGTAACGATTGTTATACTTCGTAAGGGTTATACATAGGTAGTAGTAGTAGTAGGTAGTAGTAGTAGTAGTTACGTCAGTACGTAGTCCTATGCAGTCAGTAGTAGTAGTAGTAGTTAGTAGTAGCTAGGCAGTGTTGTAGTAACCCGTACCCGTACTCGAAGTACAAGTTTCCGCTATTCGTTACCCGTTACCCGTACTCGTGGAACCCTGGTTAAACCCGTACCCCGTACTCAGGGGGGGGACCTGGTACCCGTACCGGTACCCGTACTCATGGTCCCGTACTCACACTACAACACTGCAAAATAATATATGTACATATTTTATACATATACATATACAATACTAAGACTTCCTAGTCTACACAGCTAGTATAGCCTTTTTGTAAAATTTGTTAAAGAGACATGATGCAAAAAAGTATCACCTCCTTCAGAGCCCATAATAACTTTATGGTTTGAATAGGAGGATTTTAGGAGATTCACTGACAATGTACTGCAATTAGGCAAGGCACAGACCTATGTTCATTGTTTGCATTAGTGTGCAAGGTGTGTAACAATCAACAGGCACATATTGTACCAGTGAATGGATTAGGCTAAGCTTTTTATCATATGCAAAGTGTAGTTTGTATTTTCCTTGAATCTTCCAGTGCTTTGGAGATTTGTATAGTCTCCTCTTAAACTCTCAGACCCAGCAAATCTGACTGCTTTTGTTGTAAAAACTGTTAATTGGCTTTTATTGCACCGTAAATAGGTAGTTGCTCCAACACATCCTTGGTTCATACATCAAGCCCTTGGTTCAAGTTGATTAAGCTAATTCAAAGTATTGCATTGACATCAGCCTTTAGGATGACAAGGTGTGAAAGTCCAATCACACAAAATGGCAGTGAATTAGCTATATGTTTAGAGGCATCAGAAAATAATCAATAATAATTTGCCAAAGTTATCAGGTAGGTCTTGTGTACTTGAAATCAAGGAGAGAAACCTGTATGAAAATTGCACTAAATTTACTTCAAACCGTTAATAGAGATGATGGACGTGTATAGTACAGGCATCAGCAGGCGCAATTGTAAGGATTATCGCGCACCATATCTTTATGGGGGGTGGGGTGGGGTGGGGTGGTGGTGGGGATACAATATGTAGATATAATTTGCAGCCGGCTGGAATTGGGGTCACTGGAATCGGAATTGGCTCGTACTGCGGATAGGTGGACTCGGTTACAGCCCTGCGCATTTCACCATAGAACTAGCTGGCCCAGACCAGTTAATTGGTATTAATAATACTTAGCCCTGCAAATCCACGCCCACCCCCCCCCCCCTACATATCGACTACTACACGGCGCAAAGTCCTATGAAGCTTAGTGTGTAGGGCCTGATGCCAGGACTAGGTAATACTGTACTTTACCCCCTATACTACACTGCATAAAAGCATAACATGCAGACTAAAATTTAATGACTGCAGTTCATTCCCTTTAGCTCAAATGGGGGGGGGGGGTGGGGGGGGGGGGGGGTGGGGGGGGGGGGGGGTGGGGGGGGGGGGGGGTGGGGGGGGGGGGGGGTGGGGGGGGGGGGGGGTGGGGGGGGGGGGGGGTGGGGGGGGGGGGGGGTGGGGGGGGGGGGGGGTGGGGGGGGGGGGGGGTGGGGGGGGGGGGGGGTGGGGGGGGGGGGGGGTGGGGGGGGGGGGGGGTGGGGGGGGGGGGGGGTGGGGGGGGGGGGGGGTGGGGGGGGGGGGGGGTGGGGGGGGGGGGGGGTGGGGGGGGGGGGGGGTGGGGGGGGGGGGGGGTGGGGGGGGGGGGGGGTGGGGGGGGGGGGGGGTGGGGGGGGGGGGGGGTGGGGGGGGGGGGGGGTGGGGGGGGGGGGGGGTGGGGGGGGGGGGGGGTGGGGGGGGGGGGGGGTGGGGGGGGGGGGGGGTGGGGGGGGGGGGGGGTGGGGGGGGGGGGGGGTGGGGGGGGGGGGGGGTGGGGGGGGGGGGGGGTGGGGGGGTTTTTTTAAAAGGGAAACCCCCCCAACCATTTTGGGGAAAACTTATTTTGAGGATAAATTTTAAAAAAGAAGAAAAACAAATTAGGTTAAAAGGGGAAAATTGATTTTGTGAAATGAAAACGTATCATCCGCAAATTTCAGAAAATCTATGCAAAATGAATGAACTTTGACAAATTCTTGAATAAGCCACCCCAACTCAATCAAAAGTGGCATTCTCAAAAAACCTATTCGGGTCCTCATTTCCAAAAAAGGGTAATCCGGGGGAAATTCGGAATCCCCCATTTACATAAAACCCCAAAAAAAATTCCCCAAACAATTTTGATTATTATTTCAAAAACCCCAAAAGGGGGAACCCGGGTTTGGCCTGTTTCCTTGACTGGGTTTTGAATTAACATTTCCCTTTCCGGGAAGGCACCTTTAAGGTATAATCCGGTATGTTTTAATTCCCTTTCCGGGCATTAACGGGTGCTGCAGGGAAACAAAGGCCTTACATGTTTTTTGGGGAAAGTGGTTTCCCCCTAAAAGAAAAAGGCATTCCATACTGTGTAAGGGGCCCCAAAAAAGGCCCAAGGCCCCAAAATAAATTTGCCTCCCCGTTGGGGTCGTTAAAAACAAAGTTAAATCCAACCCCAAATTTTTCTCCCACAAAAGTTTCCCCCAAAGGACCCCTCAAAAAAGGTAGACCTGCCTACTTTTTGAAAAAAAAGGGGGGTGATTTAAAAAAAAAACGCCCCAAAAAAGTTTTTGGATCCCCCTCTTTTGGGGGGTTTTCCCAAATTTGGGCATTTTGGGGAAAATTTTGGTCTGCCAAAATATCCCCCAATTTTATTTTTGCCCCTTTTGGGGCAAATTTTTATGGGGCCCCAAATTTTTGGTCAGGGTATTTTTGCCCAAAAAATTTCGTGGGGGGTTTTGGTTTAAGAAATTTTTAAAATTTAGGAAACAGGGAAGGGCCCTTTTTTAAAAAGAATAAGCAAAAAATTTTTAGTGAAATGGGGGGAAAAAAACCCCTCCCAAAATTTTAAAAAAAAAGAAAAAAAAAAGTAGTTTTAAAACCCGTTTTTGGTGAATTTTAAAAGGGTGTCAAAATTTTTTTTGGTTTAATCTCAAAAAAATCTTAACATAGCACCCTTTTTAAGAAAAATTTAGGGGACAATTTTGCAAAGGGAAAATCCATATTCACCCCCCCAAACTATTTCATAAGGTACCCTTTTAAAGGGGGAAATTTTTGGAAAAAATTTTTAAACCCCCCTTTATTTGGGGTTTTTTTATTGGGAATGTTTTTTTACCAATTTATAAAATTTAACTTTTCCTTTTTTTCAGAAACTTTGGTTCCCCCGGGTTTAACCCCCGGGAAAGATAATTTTTACTTTAAAACCTGGGGAAATTTTCCCCAAACTTTTTTGAAAAAAAACTTCCCCCCAAACCTAAAATAAACCTTTTGGGGAACATCCCCCTTTTTTTGGTGTAGGTCAAAAGGTCATCTTGGGTCAGTAGAGGTTAAATTGTGTGAACATAGAAAAATGATATAATCAAAAAGGATAAACTTGAGGGGATTAAACTCAGTGCAAAAAATCATCCCTATTCAGCAAGGAATCACTAGGCCTTTTGGGCTTTCTGGTTTTATATTTTTTAAGCTCTGGAAAGTGCTCCCAGTGGGGGTAGTGCCACCTTCCCCCCCCCCCCCCGGTAATCCGGCCTATGGGTATGGATTATGTAAGAACAAAGTTTTAACCCGGCGTCTTGTGAAGAAGAGAATTCTTTTCCCATTCCCACTTGTTTTGAAAAGACAAACATATTTGAAGCAAAGTTGACAAAATGGTCTCTGCATTACAAAGCATTGATAAATCAATTTTATCTTCCTGATAGAATCATTTAAGTTGAAATGTCTCGAAGTACTGTCTGAATGTTAAATTTTCTCGAAAAAATGATGTTTTTAAGAGGCAAAATTTTCGGGCGTAATCACTGTTGTTTCATGCCCCATACTCGAAAAAACCTTATGAAGACAAGTTTAACACTCATTATGGCAAAAATCCATTTTGGTGAATTAACTATAAATGTGCACATCGGTGCTTATCATCCTAATGTCCAAATTTTAAAATAACCTCAGATTTCACCATAAACCATACCGTTTGACATGTGGGCCTACTGAGCCATTAACATCGAAGTTCATTAAATTTGAAATGATAAAAATTCTCTGGGCTTTTTATATGGAATATTGTGAGAGCTCCGGGGGACTCTCATACATTTACTTGTTTATAACAACAGCATTGGCTATGAAGGAATCAGCTATTTGCAAAGTTGAAAGAAAAGACAAAACAGTGTACGTTTAAAAGCTTAATGGAAGTTGACTTTTTGTCGAAAATGTGGTCAGTATCCATGCCGCTAATATCTCAAGAACCAAACATACTGCAAGAAACTGAATTGCAACTTTGAACCAGAATTGCTTAGAATAAGCACACCTACAATACATTCAATCTTAACCCAGAGTACCATCCTCTGAAAAAGCATATTTTTCAGCCTCACCTCATCTGTAGTATACTACCTACACAAATTGATTCACAGCCCACATATCTGTGGCATACAGTATTACATTGGAACTCTTTCCATTATAAAATAGTTAAATTCCTCCTTAAACACGCACTGCAATCCATCATCTATTTATCATGATGAATTTTGAACCTGCCAGTGGTTCTAGAGGTAACTCGTTGGGACGCGGGTTGAATTTGCCGGGCTTGACTGTTGGTTTTGACATTAACCCAGTTTTGGGCTTGCCCTGGGCATGGTGTGAGCTCGTGAGAACAGGGTATTAGAGTTAACTGTCTACTGCTATGAAAAATTGTTGACCTTTTATCTCTGGAAAAAAAAAAAAAAAAAAAAAAAAAAAAAAAAAAAAAAAAAAACATAGTCAACATGAATACGCTGCCCATGGGGTGGTAGCCCAAGGCCATAGCAGTAAAGGCTCCTTTTTGGGGATGTGCTTTGCATTTCTAATTCTACACAAACAGAACACTCCCTGACACTTTGCTCAATATCTTGGTCGATTCCAGGCCACCACACAAAGGACCTTGCTAGGCCTTCATTTTTAATTTGCACATGCCCTGATGAGACTCGTGTAACTCATCCAGTTCTACCCTGCAATCCTTCGGGAATTATGACTTCCGACCCCACAGTACACATCCTAAAATCCTCCTTCTATTGTCAACTCCTCCCTTCTTACATAGTATGGCTCGAGAGCTGGTGGCGTCCACCTCACCTGGCCACCCCTGAAAGGGTGTAATCATACACTCTAGAGAGGACTTGGATTCCTTTGAAGTTTTGTGAGAAATATCTTTAGCTTTTACAGGTAAGTATCCTACCATGGTCTGAAACACATAATTTTCATCCGATCAGCCTCTTCGGGGTTGCCTGCCGGCAACCTACTCACATATCTGCTTTGCATTTCTTTACAGAAGATCGATACACAATTGTATACTGGTAACCTGACAGAATGAGCGCCCATCGCTGCATTCTGGCAGCTGCGAGGGCAGGTATGCCTGCCTTGGGACCAAAATTCTGGTGAGGGGGTGGTCGGTTACCAGGACAAATTTTCTCCCATATAGATACACATTGAAATTTCTTGATCCCATAGATAATGGCTAAGGCCTCTTTTTCTATTTGTGCATAGTTGCGCTCTGCAGGACTTAAAGTCCTTGAGCATACGCGACTGGGCCTCTCCGACCCATCTGGATAACGATGACTGAGAACAGCCCCAACCCCTACCGGACTAGCATCAACAGACTAAGGACCAGGGGTTTGCTTGCGTCGTAATGTACCAACACTTTACTACTAGTCAAATTTTCCTTTTGCTTCTACAAATGCTTCTTCACAAGCTCTACTCCAGTACCACTGAGCATCTCTAATAAGAAGGCATGACAAGGGTGAACTAAGGTTGCAAGGTTGTGAATAAATTTTTTTTTTCCATTGTAATTTAACATACCCAAAAACGACCTCAGTTCTGACACATTTGAGGGTCTTTTAGCCCTCAAGACTGCACTGACTCTGCTTTGGATAGGGCTTACCCCTTCACGCGCCTTTATTTGGTGTCCCAAATAATTGGTGTTTTTTTTTTTCTTTCAAAAACTCACACTTTTCTTATTAAATATCACATTATACTTCTGTTAGTAGCCTGTTGAAAACTTGTCCCAGAACCCTAAGGTTTTCCTCTGGTGTTGCTGTAGCCACCGGTCAGTATGTCATCTATATAACAATAGACCATTCTCTAACCCAGACAAATCTTATCCATCGTGGCCTGAAACTGAGCTGGCGCTTGTTTTTAACCCATAACAACAACCTGGTAGGCGTATACAACCCTTTAATGGGTGTTAAGTACTAGCAGCTTAGCTTGCTGAATTCTCATCTAGGGGTAATTAGCTGTAAGCACCTGTCAAATCTAATGTTGAGAAGTACTTTGGCTTAGTGCTGTCTTTTGCCAATCTTGCAGAAGTGCCTGAATATTTGGCAATTTGTAATTATCATCCTCAATACAATCGTTTAGTGCCTTATAGTCTCCACATACTCTGACAGTGCCATTTAATTTCTCCATGTGTACCACTGGTGATGCCCAATCATTAGTATCAATAGGCTTAAAAATAACCCGTCTCCCTCAACCTATCATACTCTCCTTTTTCAGCCTGGCTTACCAGGAGCGTAAGGTACTGGTCGGCCTCTTTCTGAAATGATACCGGCTTAGCATTATCTTTTTAACTTTAACGATGCTGTAAACCCTTTTATACCTGAACTTACTTTGGAGGCTTCAAAGACCGATTCATTTTGTCTTTAACAACTCTTTTTTCAACTGCTTTGCGAGTTGCAAATCTGGACCACTCTTACCCTTGTCAAACCTTTCCAATGTAATACATTTGCCCAATCTAATTTGACATGTTCAAGCAAATCTAATCTCTTGCAAACAAAGATGGGTTTCTTTCCTTTTACCTTTAGAAGCTCGTGATGTTAACGCCTGGCTACCCTTGTAACGTAACTGGAACCTTTTATACTCCCTAACAAAGGGACGTTTTTCACCTGAATAACTTCTCAGTGTCACTTTAGTTTTCATCAGGGAGCTGTTTATCCGAATACCAGCTCCCTGGTTTCAATAAAGTGGAATAGATGCGAACTGTGCCTTGTAGACATGCTCTGAGATAGTTGAATCTGGATGCTCCAGTGTCTACCTCCATCTGTACATCTTGCCCTGTCACCTGTAAATCAACTAAGAAAGGCTTGTGTTTGTCATTTACAGTGTTCACTTCCTCTTCTATATCCATATAGTATAGCCCAAAACCTTCCGCTAATTCCCCGCCTGTGGGCCCTGCAGTCTGGTCATCTTCTGAATCTTCACTTTCCATGGAGTGCACAAATTCGGATGTTTCATTTTTCCCCAGCTTTCTTCCTGTTCCCCTTTTGTTTATTTTTCCTCCTAGGACAAACCCTTTGAATGTGACCTCTTTTCTTTTACAGTCAAACCAATATTGTGTTTTTGGTGCAGCCATGAAGTTGTTTGGGTGGTTACCCCCACAACATATGCATTTCCCACGGATGTCTGGTTACTTTCCCCCATTCTAGTATAATTGTCCCATAGAGCAGGATATAATAAATTAGAGGGCGGACTCATTATAACCGCTAACACGAAAACCTACTGTGATTGAATGGGGAGCCCGGCCGGGCGCCATAATCCGGGCAAAACGCGACGACCCTACGCGGCGTATGGTGTGCACACTGTATGGTTCCTATATGCTTACGGGACTTTGGGGGTTTACTTATGTTTTTCTTTTTCTAATGAAAGACGTAATGAGTGAGCGAAATTATCCCCAGCTTTCAATAATGTAGAAAAAGATATATATCTTACCTCATAGGCCTTAATCCGTGTGAATTTTCCAATAGAATTTCTCGCAATATGGAAACACGGTATTACACGTAACGTTAAACTTCCTTGATCCAAATTGCTAAAAAAATGCCAATTCCAAGTAAATAGTCCACAAACCTTGAAATTTGTGATGTAATAAACCAAGTTTTCTCAATATTTGATTCATACACCATGTGAAAGTCGCTATTTTCCGTTATGCAATGATATGTAAAAGGGTATATGACACCGTGGCTGCGGCTAGTTTGTACCCATTTCACGAACATACGCTGTACTCCACAATAAATTTCCATACGTGTAATAAGGCATGCTATTCGTGGTCAAGATCTTTCCCTTTCCTGACGATTAATTCCGTACGAACAAGTAGTGACACTTTCCTTCAAATTTGCATCCATAAAAACGGGTTTATAATCTACATTCAAAAGATATTCTGCACAAAGTAAATGTTTAGGACAGTAATTTTAGTCCTCTACTTTCATTTCACGGTCACACTTTTTTTCAGCTTATTCCTTTTGAAAACGTGACCCTTTCCCTGCTTTCCTCAAAACTTTTAACAATGTTCTTAACTTGTCTAGAAAGGCGTTGCACTGCAAAAAGTGCTGGGTCAAAATATGACCCAAATCGGACCAACGAATTTGGTTAGATCCCCACCTACCCCAATTTGGGTCAAATTGACCCATAAATGGGTTACGAACAGTTTGACTAAGATTTGGGTCATACTTAATTGTCATGACCAAGATGTATTGTGACCCAAAAGTGACCGAAGTATTGGTTAGATACCCACCTACCCATGGTATGGGTCAATCCAATATGACAGCTTTGCTGGGTCAAAGTAATAATGTTTTTGCATGTAGGACCTACAAGCCTAGCCTGTTTCAACAAACAGTAGGCTAGGTCTACGCCTTTAGACTTTGAGGTGAGTGGCACTGTGAATGAGCACTATCATTTGACACTGGTGAGAAAAATCTGGTGTGGCATGTTAAATCTTTGTTTAGGCCTAACGTTACGCCTAACATTAGGCTACGGGTACGAAATTTCCATTAGCCTAGCCTAGGCCTATGAGCAAACTTTCATTGTCGCTGAGTCTCATGCAAGGCACTATGTATGACATGCACTGTTTCTATTAAATATGGGAGATTCCACATTTCCAGAATATCACGAGTGTAAGGATCCATTTCACAGTTTGACCACTTGCAGCAGCCAGTTAATGCCAGGAACGTTGCATGGATTACAGCATGCATATGGCCGGCATGTACGTACGTGGTGCATATACGGTGCAGCTAGTCGCGTGAAGGCTACAGTAACGGTTTACACGTATCATACACGTTATGTACAAATGAGTATGAGACACTGGGCCCAAACCGGTTCCATCTGGTTGTAGTGGTCGTGTGATATGAATCACCCAATCAAAAACTTGGTCTTTGTGTGACCCATTTTGCTTGGTCATGGGTTTTATGTAAAAGTGGGGCTATTGCGTAATCCACCTGCAAGTATTAACCCATTTTTGGGCAAATAAGGACTGACCCAGCATATAGGTCGACGAGAATGACCCAGCACTTTTTTGCAGTGTGGGGTCGCGTCTATTGCAAAGAAAATAAAATGTAGCACGGATACTCCAAATTTTAAAAAGAAATTCCGAACAATTTCCATGACTAAAATTTGTCTTGTACATTTCCCAGGCAAGATTTTTCAATCTTTCCTCATTTTATTCCGTAAGAATTGGTGTCCTTGTCTTTCTGTTTTCCTCCAGTTGATCCATGGCGAAAAGTATAACAATGTAATTCACTCGTCTACTGAACATGCTGTAGGGGGGCGGGATTAGTCGGCCTATTTGACCCAAAAACAGAATTGTGTTGTCTTTGTCAGTTGGTGCCTCTTTGACGACTTGTTTTCCATGACGAACCGTTCCGTGTATAAACGGCCATGGTGATACAGGAGGGTTCGCAAAACAATTTGGCTTGTCATGTCAATTAACTGATGTCCATGGTCATCTTCATTTGATATGTCTTGTTCCTGGAAATGTTCTCTAAGATCTGAAAACACTGCTTTGCCCACGGTGTTAAAAACTTCTAACTAAACCGATTTCGTCAGTTCATTCGAAGTTTTCAGTGGCGAATTGTTGGATGTTATTTTCCTCCTAAAATGAAATAAAAAACAAACGATAATTAAATTTGGGCATTCTAGGTTATGAGGGTAAGAATATCATACTGCCAACCCCATTTTCCTATAATAATCCATTAAGTCCCCCTCCTCCACTGGCAGTCGAACATGTGGGAAGGCTAAAATCCCCCCCCCCCCACCACACACACATCTTTTAAAGGATGAAACCCCTTGTTTGTTCCTTCTGTGACATATATCTAACTTTTTTCAATAACAGATCTACTTAAAAATAAACTTGCTTCAAAAGTTACATCACATGTGAAATAAGAAAAAAAAATCCAGAATGGAGTGGCACACCCGGCCCCCTCCCCTTAGAACCCTCCCTTGGGTTGGCAGTCTGGAAGTTTTCAGCCCCTCTAGTACTCCACCATACTTCCTAGTACTTCATACTGTACTTCAGAGAGAATACACTTGGGCTATCCCAATTTATGATAAGATTTTTAGTTTGTTAGTATTTGAGGAGCAAAACAAGCTCCAGGAAAAAACACACACAACAGGAACTGATGAAATACTTACTGCATGAATCATGGTGATGGTTGCCATTAGCTTCCAACAAGTTTGTGAACACCTAACAGAACAATGAATAAAACCAACAGTATAAATTGTAAAATTTAATGTATACATGGGTGCAGATGATGAAGTCCTCTCAAGGTTTTTTGCTTGGACAGCAAATAGTTTTTGTCAGAGGACCTGCATTTCATTATTCCCCAATATTTGCAGCATGACACCCCCCCCCCCCTCCATGAGTAGTACAGGTATTCAGGGGAGTATTCTTCATCTAGGCAAAATATTTCCATGGTAAAGATGAAAAATGAGCCCCACTGGCTGTTGGTCTGATCTGCACCCATGATAATCACAAAAACGTGTGGTTCAATGCAATCAGGCTGTTAAATGAATAAAGTTATTTAATACCAAGTGGAAATACACTAAAATTAAACTTGAACATTTTTAATACCATTAGTTATAACACAGAACAGTCTATGAAATTTTTAAAGAGTAACAAATAGGGAAGCATGCAATATAACCTCCTTAGTCCCTCACGCCCCCACAACCACTGTCCAAAGAAGTTCATTACATGTAAGGTTCTGCAGTATATGCAAAAATTAGGAAAGAATGGAATAATTTTGAATTAAAATACTGGTAAGTTATCCCAAGGGGAACCCACCTAAACACATTGTCTGTTGTTTTAACAATTTTGAAAACATCATCCCGTGCCTTCCTGAGTCCTCCTCTATCTTTCCTTTTGGTAAAACATGCATGGGTACCATCAGCACAGTAACTGTGATCATTGACTCCATCATGTGCATTTTGGTTGTGCAAAGCAATACAGCACTTAGTACATTTACAGTGTTCCATCACATGTTTACTGACATAGCCGGCGATATAGTGCAGGATATGATCATGGAATTCTGAGGGTTCGTGGAGCAGATTTGCAAACTTTTGCATACTTTCATTGACCTTACGAACAGAGGCTGGTTTTCTTTGAATAAACAAGGCATTCTCTGGCCCATCAATAGAGATGTTTAGCACTCTTGGATGGCATTTATGCTGTTTTTTTTGAAGTATGGCCCGAAGTGCCCATTTGAATTGTGAAGACAGTTTGGATTATTATTCCAGCCTCCCCTTCTTCGAATCCGGCTGAAGAATGACTCCAAGTGATCTTGAGACATCTTAAAGGTGCATATCATAGTGTGGCAGGCTGAGAATTAGTGAGAAGAACTGTGACATATTTTCAGTCACTGACTCGATGGTCCATCATGAAACCAACCCAAGCGGTCTTTCTTCTACATTTTAGTCAAGGGTTGTCCAGTGGCATCTTTGAGTTCCCCCAAGTACGTCCTTTGTTTCCATCAACCATTTTTTTTCTGCCAGTAAGGTTGGTCAATCTCATAGGCTGCTTATAGCCTTTGGCATGGGGGCTCCTAGAATTTATGAAATCAAACAATTTGTCCACTATACAATGAACTCTGTTGTCTTCTCACTGCCAGAAACTTGCTGTTCAGGCTCTTAGCTCATCGGTTGCAGATGCAATTGATTTTCTTGAGAGATGACCTACACCTACCTCAGTTTTCTGGCAGTGAGAAGACAACAGAGTTCATTCGTAATAGTGGACAAATTGTTTGATTTCATCACTATTCTAGGAGCCCCCATGCCAAAGGCTACTAAGCAGCCTATGAGATTGACCAACCTTACTGGCAGAAAAAAATGGTTGATGGAAACAAAGGAGTACTTGGGGGAACTCAAAGATGCCACTGGACAACCCTTGACTAAATGTAGAAGAAAGACCGCTTGGGTTGGTTTCATGATGACCATCGAGTCAGTGACTGAAATATGTCACAGTCTTCTCACTAATTCTCAGCCTGCACACTATGTATGCACCTTTAAGATGTCTCAAGATCACTTGGAGTCATTCTTCAGCCGGATTCGAAGAAGGGGAGGCTGGAATAATAATCCAAACTGTCTTCAATTCAAATGGGCACTTCGGGCCATACTTCAAAAAAACAGCATAATGCCATCCAAGAGTGCTAACATCTCTATTGATGGGCCAGAGAATGCCTTGTTTATTCAAAGAAAACCAGCCTCTGTTCGTAAGGTCAATGAAAGTATGCAAAAGTTTGCAAATCTGCTCCACGAACCCTCAGAATTCCATGATCATATCCTGCACTATATCGCCGGCTATGTCAGTAAACATGTGATGGAACACTGTAAATGTACTAAGTGCTGTATTGCTTTGCACAACCAAAATGCACATGATGGAGTCAATGATCACAGTTACTGTGCTGATGGTACCCATGCATGTTTTACCAAAGGAAAGATAGAGGAGGACTCAGGAAGGCACGGGATGATGTTTTCAAAATTGTTAAAACAACAGACAATGTGTTTAGGTGGGTTCCCCTTGGGATAACTTACCAGTATTTTAATTCAAAATTATTCCATTCTTTCCTAATTTTTGCATATACTGCAGAACCTTACATGTAATGAACTTCTTTGCCAGTGGTTGTGGGGGTGAGGGACTAAGGAGGTTATATTGCATGCTTCCCTATTTGTTACTCTTTAAAAATTTCATAGACTGTTCTGTGTTATAACTAATGGTATTAAAAATGTTCAAGTTTAATTTTAGTGTATTTCCACTTGGTATTAAATAACTTTATTCATTTAACAGCCTGATTGCATTGAACCACACGTTTTTGTGATTATCATGGGTGCAGATCAGACCAACAGCCAGTGGGGCTCATTTTTCATCTTTACCATGGAAATATTTTGCCTAGATGAAGAATACTCCCCTGAATACCTGTACTACTCATGGAGGGGGGGGGGGGTGTCATGCTGCAAATATTGGGAATAATGAAATGCAGTCCTCTGACAAAACTATTTGCTGTCCAAGCAAAAAACCTTGAGAGGACTTCATCATCTGCACCCATGTATACATTAAATTTTACAATTTATACTGTTGGTTTTATTCATTGTTCTGTTAGGTGTTCACAAACTTGTTGGAAGCTAATGGCAACCATCACCATGATTCATGCAGTAAGTATTTCATCAGTTCCTGTTGTGTGTGTTTTTTTCCTGGAGCTTGTTTTTGCTCCTCAAATACTAACAAACTAAAAATCTTATCATAAATTGGGATAGCCCAAGTGTATTCTCTCTGAAGTACAGTATGAAGTACTAGGAAGTATGGTGGAGTACTAGAGGGGCTGAAAACTTCCAGACTGCCAACCCAGGGAGGGTTCTAAGGGGAGGGGCCGGGTGTGCCACTCCATTCTGGATTTTTTTTCTTATTTCACATGTGATGTAACTTTTGAAGCAAGTTTATTTTTTAAGTAGATCTGTTATTGAAAATAGTTAGATATATGTCAAAGTAGGAACAAACAAGGGGGTTCATCCTTTAAAAGATGTGTGTGTGGTGGGGGGGGGGGGATTTTAGCCTTCCCACATGTTCGACTGCCAGTGGAGGAGGGGGACTTAATGGATTATTATAGGAAAATGGGGTTGGCGGTATGATATTCTTACCCTCATAACCTAGAATGCCCAAATTTAATTATCGTTTGTTTTTTATTTCATTTTAGGAGGAAAATAACATCCAACAATTCGCCACTGAAAACTTCGAATGAACTGACGAAATCGGTTCAGTTAGAAGTTTTTAACACCGTGGGCAACGCAGTGTTTTCAGATCTTAGAGAACATTTCCAGGAACAAGACATATCAAATGAAGATGACCATGGACATCAGTTAATTGACATGATAAGCCAAATTTTTTTGCGAACCCTCCTGTATCACCATGGCCGTTTATACACGGAACGGTTCGTCATGGAAAACAAGTCGTCAAAGAGGCACCAACTGACAAAGACAATTCTGTTTTTGGGTCAATAGGCCGACTAATCCCTCCCACCTACAGCATGTTCAGTAGACGAGTGAATTACATTGTTATAATTTTCGCCATGGATCAACTTGAGGAAAACAGAAAGACAAGGACACCAATTCTTACGGAATAAAATGAGGAAAGATTGAAAAATCTTGCCTGGGAAATGTACAAGACCAAATTTTAGTCATGGAAATTGTTCGGAATTTCTTTTTAAAATTTGGAGTATCCGTGCTACATTTTATTTTCTTTGCAATAGACCGCGACCCCACACTGCAAAAAGTGCTGGGTCATTCTCGTCGACCTATATGCTGGGTCAGTCCTTATTTGCCCAAAAATGGGTTAATACTTGCAGGTGGATTACGCAATAGCCCCACTTTTACATAAAACCCATGACCAAGCAAAATGGGTCACACAAAGACCAAGTTTTTGATTGGGTGATTCATATCACACGACCACTACAACCAGATGGAACCGGTTTGGGCCCAGTGTCTCATACTCATTTGTACATAACGTGTATGATACGTGTAAACCGTTACTGTAGCCTTCACGCGACTAGCTGCACCGTATATGCACCACGTACGTACATGCCGGCCATATGCATGCTGTAATCCATGCAACGTTCCTGGCATTAACTGGCCGCTGCAAGTGGTCAAACTGTGAAATGGATCCTTACACTCGTGAGATTCTGGAAATGTGGAATCTCCCATATTTAAAGAACAGTGCATGTTCATACATAGTGCCTTGCATGAGACTCCAGCGACATGAAAGTTTGCTCATAGGCCTAGGCTAGGCTAATGGGAAATTTCGTACCCGTAGCCTAATGGTAGGCGTAACGTTAGGCCTAAACAAAGATTTAACATGCCACACCAGATTTTTCTCACCAGTGTCAAATGATAGTGCTCATTCACAGTGCCACTCACCTCAAAGTCTAAAGGCGTAGACCTAGCCTACTGTTTGTTGAAACAGGCTAGGCTTGTAGGTCCTACATGCAAAAACATTATTACTTTGACCCAGCAAAGCTGTCATATTGGATTGACCCATACCATGGGTAGGTGGGTATCTAACCAATACTTCGGTCACTTTTGGGTCACAATACATCTTGGTCATGACAATTAAGTATGACCCAAATCTTAGTCAAACTGTTCGTAACCCATTTATGGGTCAATTTGACCCAAATTGGGGTAGGTGGGGATCTAACCAAATTCGTTGGTCCGATTTGGGTCATATTTTGACCCAGCACTTTTTGCAGTGCAACGCCTTTCTAGACAAGTTAAGAACATTGTTAAAAGTTTCGAGGAAAGCAGGGAAAGGGTCACGTTTTCATAAGGAATAAGCTGAAAAGAAGTGTGACCGTGAAATGAAAGTAGAGGACTAAAATTACTGTCCTAAACATTTACTTTGTACAGAATATCTTTTGAATGTAGATTATAAACCCGTTTTTATGGATGCAAATTTGAAGGAAAGTGTCACTACTTGTTCGTACGGAATTAATCGTCAGGAAAGGGAAAGATCTTGACCACGAATAGCACGCCTTATTACACGTATGGAAATTTATTGTGGAGTACAGTGTATGTTCGCGAAATGGGTACAAACTAGCCGCAGTCACGGTGTCATATACTCTTTTACATATTATTGCATAACGGAAAATAGCGACTTTCACATGGTGTATGAATCAAATTATTGAAGAAAACTTGTTTATTTACATCACAAATTTCAAGTTTGTGGACTATTTACTTGGAATTGTGCATTTTTTTAGCAATTTGGATCAAGGAAGTTTAACGTTACGTGTAATACCGTGTTTCCATATCTGAGAAATTCTATTGGAAAATTCACACGGATTTAAGGCCTATGAAGGTAAGATATATCATCTTTTTCTACATTATGAAAGCTGGGGATAATTTCGCTCACTCATTACGTCTTTTATTAGAAAAGAAAAACATAAGTAACCCCCAAAGTCCCGTTCAAGCATATAGGAACCATACAGTGTGCACACATACGCGCGTAGGGTCTGTCGCGTTTTGCCCGGATTATGGCGCCCGGCCGGCTCCCCATTCAATCACAGTAGGTTTTGTGTTAGCGGTATTATGAGTCCGCCCTCTAATTTATTATATCCTGCTCTATGGGACAATTATACTAGAATGGGGGAAGTAACCAGACATCCAGTGGGAAATGCATATGTTGTGGGGGTAACCACCCCACAACTTCATGCTGGCACCAAAACACAATATGTTTTGACTGTAAAGAAAGAGGTCACATTCAAAGGGTTTGTCCTAGGAGGAAAAATAAACAAAAGGGGAACAGAAGCTGGGGGAAAAATGCAACATCTCGATTTGTGCACTCCATGGAAAGTGAAGATTCAGAGGATGACCAGGCTGCAGGGCCCACAGGCGGGGAATTAGCGGAAGGTTTTGGGCTATACTATACGGATATAGAAGAGGAAGTGAACACTGTAAATGACAAACACAAGCCTTTCTTAGTTGATTTACAGGTGGCAGGGCAAGATGTACAGATGGAGGTAGACACTGGAGCATCCAGATCAACTATCTCAGAGCATGTCTACAAGGCACAGTTCGCATCTATTCCACTTTATGAAACCAGGGAGCTGGTATTCGGATAACAGCTCCCTGATGAAACTAAAGTGACACTGAGAAGTTATTCAGGTGAAAACGTCCCTTTGTTAGGGAGTATAAAGGTTCCAGTACGTTACAAGGGTAGCCAGGCATAACATCACGAGCTTCTAAAGGTAAAAGGAAAGAAACCATCTTTGTTTGCAAGAGATTTGCTTGAACATGTCAAATTAGATTGGGCAAATGTATTTACATTGGAAAGGTTTGACAAGGGTAAGAGTGTGTCAGATTTGCAACTCGCAAAGCAGTTGAAAGAGTTGTTAAAGACAAATGAATCGGTCTTTGAAGCCTCCAAAGTAAGTTCAGGTATAAAAGGGTTTACAGCATCGTTAAAGTTAAAAGATAATGCTAAGCCGGTATCATTCAGAAAGACCGACCAGTACCTTACGCTCTGGTAAGCCAGGCTGAAAAGGAGTATGATAGGTTGAGGGAGACGGGTATTTTTAAGCCTATTGATACTAATGATTGGGCATCACCAGTGGTACACATTGAGAAATTAAATGGCACTGTCAGAGTATGTGGAGACTATAAGGCACTAAACGATTGTATTGAGGATGATAATTACAAATTGCCAAATATTCAGGCACTTCTGGCAAGATTGGCAAAAGACAGCACTAAGCCAAAGTACTTCTCAACATTAGATTTGACAGGTGCTTACAGCTAATTACCCCTAGATGAGAATTCAGCTAAGCTGCTAGTACTTAACACCCATAAAGGGTTGTATACGCCTACCAGGTTGTGTTATGGGGTAAAAACAGCGCCAGCTCAGTTTCAGGCCACGATGGATAAGATTTTGTCTGGGTTAGAGAATGTCTATTGTTATATAGATGACATACTGACCGGTGGCTACAGAAACACCAGAGGAAAACCTTAGGGTTCTGGGACAAGTTTTCAACAGGCTAAAGAAGTATAATGTGATATTTAATAAGGAAAAGTGTGAGTTTTTGAAGAAAAAAAAAACACTCAATTATTTGGGACACCAAATAAAGGGTGAAGGGGTAAGCCCTATCCAAAGCAGAGTCAGTGCAGTCTTGAGGGCTAAAAGACCCTCAAATGTGTCAGAACTGAGGTCGTTTTTGGGTATGTTAAATTACAATGGAAAATTTATTCACAACCTTGCAACCTTAGTTCAGCCCTTGTATGCCCTTCTTATTAGAGATGCTCAGTGGTACTGGAGTAGAGCTTGTGAAGAAGCATTTGTAGAAGCAAAGAAAATTTTGACTAGTAGTAAAGTGTTGGTACATTACGACGCAAGCAAACCCCTGGTCCTTAGTGTTGATGCTAGTCCGGTAGGGGTTGGGGCTGTTCTCAGTCATCGTTATCCAGATGGGTCGGAGAGGCCAGTCGCGTATGCCTCAAGGACTTTAAGTCCTGCAGAGCGCAACTATGCACAAATAGAAAAAGAGGCCTTAGCCATTATCTATGGGATCAAGAAATTTCATTTGTATCTATATGGGAGAAAATTTGTCCTGGTAACCGACCACCCCCTCACCAGAATTTTTGGTCCCAAGGCAGGCATACCTGCCCTCGCAGCTGCCAGAATGCAGCGATGGGCGCTCATTCTGTCAGGTTACCAGTATACAATTGTGTATCGATCTTCTGTAAATAATGCAAATGCAGATATGTTGAGTAGGTTGCCGGCAGGCAACCCCGAAGAGGCTGATCCGGATGAAAATTATGTGTTTCAGACCATGGTAGGATACTTACCTGTAAAAGCTAAAGATATTTCTCACAAAACTTCAAAGGATCCAGTCCTCTCTAGAGTGTATGATTACACCCTTTCAGGGTGGCCAGGTGAGGTGGACGCACCAGCTCTCGAGCCATACTATGTAAGAAGGGAGGAGTTGACAATAGAAGGAGGATGTGTACTGTGGGGTCGGAAGGTCATAATTCCCGAAGGATTGCAGGGTAGAACTTTGGATGAGTTACACGAGTCTCATCAGGGCATGTGCAAATTAAAATGAAGGCCCTAGCAAGGTCCTTTGTGTGGTGGCCTGGAATCGACCAAGATATTGAGCAAAGTGTCAGGGAGTGTTCTGTTTGTGTAGAAATGCAAAGCATCCCCAAAAAGGAGCCTTTACTGCTATGGCCTTGGGCTACCACCCCATGGCAGCGTATTCATGTTGACTATGCAGAGATAAAAGGTCAACAATTTTTCATAGCAGTAGACAGTTACTCTAATACCCTGTTCTCACGAGCTCACCCATGCCCAGGGCAAGCCAAAACTGGGTTAATGTCAAAACCACAGTCAAGCCCGGCAAATTCAACCCGCGTCCCAACGAGTTACCTCTAGAACCACTGGCATGGTCAAAATTCCTCATGATAAATAGATGATGGATTGCAGTGCGTGTTTAAGGAGGAATTTAACTATTTATAATGGAAAGAGTTCCACTGTAATACTGTATGCCACAGATATGTGGGCTGTGAATCAATTTGTGTAGGTAGTATACTACAGATGAGGTGAGGCTGAACATATGCTTTTTCAGAGGATGGTACCTCTGGGTTAAGATTGAATGTATTGTAGGTGTGCTTATTCTAAGCAATTCTGGTCAAAGTTGCATTCAGTTTCTGCAGTATGTTTGGTTCTTGAGATATTAGCGGATGGATACTGTACCACATTTTCGACAAAAAGTCAACTTCCATTAAGCTTTACACGTACACTGTTTTGTCTTTCTTTCAACTTTGCAAATAGCTGATTCCTTCATAATCCAATGCTGTTGTTATAACAAGTAAATGTATGAGAGTCCCCCGGAGCTCTCACAATATTCCATATTAAAAAGCCCAGAAGAATTTTTATCATTTCAAATTTAATGAACTTCGATGTTAATGGCTCAGTAGGCCACATGTCAAACGGTATGGTTTATGGTGAATCTGAGGTTATTTTAAAATTTGGACATTAGGATTAAGCACGATGTGCACATTTATAGTTAATTCACAAATGATTTTTGCCATAATGAGTGTTTAACTTTCTTCATAAGGTTTTTCGAGTATGGGGCATGAACAACAAGTGATTACGCCGAAAATTTTGCCTCTTAAAACATCATTTTTCGAGAAAATTTACATTCAGACAGTACTTCGAGACATTTCAACTTAAATGATTCTATCAGGAAGATAAATCTGATTTATCAATGCTTTGTAATCAGAGACCACAACTTTGCTTCAAATATGTTTGTCTTTTCAAAACAAGTGGAATGGGAAAAGAATTCTCTTCTTCACAAGTTAAAAACTTTGTTCTTACATAATCATACCCATAGGCCGGATTACCGGGGGGGGGGGGGAAGGGGCACTACCCCCACTGGGAGCACTTTTCCAGAGCTTAAAAAATATAAAACCAGAAAGCCCAAAGGCCTAGTGATTCCTTGCTGAATAGGGATGATTTTTTGCACTGAGTTTAATCCCTCAAGTTTATCCTTTTTGATTATATCATTTTCTATGTTGTCACAATTTAACCTCTACTGACCCAAGATGACCTTTTGACCTCCACCAAAAACAGTAGGTTTCGTCTAGTCACTGTGAACCAAATTTTCCTTCTGTCTTCGTTTCGGCACTCTATCGCCCTTGTCAGGGCTTCATGTTGACCCAAACCCTCAGTGTCACTTTAGTTTCATCAGGGAGCTGTTTATCCGAATAAAAAACCCAGCCTCCCTGGTTTCATAAGTGGAATAGAGGCGAACTGTGCCTTGTGAGCATGCTCTGAGATGTTGATCTTGGATGCTCCAGTGTCTACCGCCATCGGTACATCTTGCCCTCTGCCACCTGTTAAATCAACTAAAGAGAAAAGGGCCTTTTGGTGGGTTTGTCCATTTTACAGTGGTGTCACTTTCCTCTTCTAATATCCGTTTAATAGTTAAATTAGCCCCCAACCTTCTCCCGCCTAAATTTTCCTCGCCCGCCCCTGTGGGCCCCTTGTCAGCCCTGGTTCATCCTCTGAATCCTTCACTTTTTCTAATGGAGTGCAATCAAATCGAGATGGGTTTTTTTTGCAATTTTTTCCCCCGCAGCTTCTGTTTCCCCCTTTTGTTTTGTTTAATTTTTTTCCTCCCTAAGGACAACACCCCCTTTTGAAATGGTGAACCCTCTTTTTTCCCCGTTAAACAGTCCCAAAAACCATATTGTGGTTTTTTTTGGGTTGCAGCAAATGAAAAGTTTTTGTGGGGGTTGGGGTTTTTACCCACCCACAACATATTGTCGCATTTTTTCCCCCCCACTGGATGTCCCCTGGTTTACCTTCCCCCATTTTTCATTAGGTATAAGTTGGTCCACCCCATATAGCAGGCAGGATTAATACTTAAATTTAAAGAGGGCCGGGACTCATAAGACCGCTAACTACAAAAAACCTACGGTGAACTTTGGGAATGGGTTTGAAATGGGGAGCCGGGCCCTGGCCCCCGCCGCCAATATTCCCCGGCAAAAGCGACAGACCTAACGCCGGCGTCTGTGGGTTGCCCACACTGTAATGGTTCCTATAATGCCTTGAAACCTGGGAACTTTTTTGGGGGTTTAGCTTTAATGTTTTTTTTTCTTTTCCTAATAAAAAGACGTTAATTGAGTTGGAGCGAAATTTTATCCCCCAGCCTTTCCTAAGTGTTTAGAAAAAGATGAATTTTATATCTTTACCTTCATAGGCCTTAATTCCGTGAAATTTGTTTTTCCATTAAAAAAAATTTTTGCTCAGTAAATATTATGGAAAAACACGGTATTTACACGGTAACGTTTTAAACTTTCCTTGATCCCCAAAAATTTGCCCCCTAAAAAAAATGCAACAATTTTTTCCGAAGTACATTTAGTCCCCCCAACTAACCTTTGAAATTTTTGGAATGTTACAATAAAAACAAGGTTTTTTTTTTTTTTTTCTTCAATATTTTTTGATTTCCTACACCCATGTTGAAAGGTCGCTATTTTTTTCCCCCGTTATGCAAATAATTTAATGTAAAAGAGTAGATGGAACATCCGTGGATGGCGCCCTTAGTTTTGTTTAAACCCCCATATTTCGCGAAACATACAACTGTTTTACGCCACAAATAAATTTTCGCATACGTTTTGTAAATAAGGCGTGGGGGCTTTATTTCCCGTGGTCAAGATCTTTCCCTTTTTTTTTTATCCTGACGATTATTTCGCGTAACAGAAACAAGTAGTGAACACTTTCGCTTCAAATTTTGCAATCAATAAAAATAACGGGTTTATAAATCTACATTCAAAAGATATTCCTGTACAAAGTAAAAATGGTGTTTTAAGGAAAGCATAATTTTTTAGTCCCTCTACTTTTTTTCCATTTCATCAACGGTCACACACTTCCTTTTTTTTCAGTCTTATTCCCCTTTTATGAAAACGTGGACCCTTTCCCTTGCTTTTTTTTTCCCTCGAAACTTTTTAACAATGTTTTTTTTTTTTCTTAACTTGGTTCTAGAAAGTGCGTTTTGCCAAACTGGCAAAAAGTGGGCTGGGTTCCCAAATAATGACCCCAAATCCGGGGAACCCACGAAATTTGGTTTTAGATCCCCCCCTACCCCAATTTGGGTCGAAATTTTTGGGAAGGGAACGCATAAATTGGGTTTTTTTTTTTTTAACGAACAGTTTTTTTTTTTTTTTTGACTAAGATTGGGGTCATACTTTTTTTTAATTGGGGTCATGAACCAGAGATGGTATTTTGGTGGGGGACCCAAAAAAGTTGGGCCGGACGAAGTCAATTTTGTTAGATACCCACCTACCCATGGTATGGGTGCAAATCCATTATGAAACAGCCTTTTGGGTCTGGGTCCCCCAAAAGTAATAATGTTTTTTTTTGCATGTAGGACCCGTAACAAAGGCCTAGCCCCCCTTGTTTTTCCAACAACCAGTAGGGCCTAGTTCCCCTACCGGGCCCCTTTTTAGACTTTTTTGAGGTGAAGTGTGCCAAACTGTGAATGAGCCACTAAATCATTTGACACTGGGGGGTAGGGGAAAAATCTGGTGTGGGTTGGCAACGGTTTTTTTAATTCTTTGTTTTAGGCCCTAAACGTTACGCCTAAACATTAGGCCTTTACGGTGTAACGAAAATTTTTTTCCCCCATTAGCCCCTAGCTATGCCCTATTGGGAGCAAACTTTCATTGTTCCCCCCCCGCTGAGGTCACCTCCCCCCAATGCAGGGCACTAATGGTATGACATGCGCAAACTGTTGTTTTTTCCCCTATAAAATATGGGGATAATTTCCATACATTTTCCCCTAAATATCAACGAGTGTAAGGAAATCCATTTCCCAGTTTTTGACCACTTTGCAGCAGCCATTTTTTAATGCCAGGAACGTTTTGTTTTTTTGCCATTTGGCCATTTTTTGCAAAATGGATGACAAGCCAATGCATATGGCCGGCATGTAACGTAACGTGGTGCATATACGGTCAGCCCTAGTCCCGCCGTGAAAGGCTACCCAGTAGAAACGTTTTTTTTACACGTATCTAAACACGTTTTTATGTACAAATTGGAATATGAGACACTGGGCCCCAAAACCGGTTTCCAATCTGGTTTTGTTAGTGGTTCCCGTTGTGGGGGGAATTTTGAAATCCACCCAATTCAAAACTTTGGTCCTTTTTTGGTTTGTTGCCCCATTTTGCTTTGGTCCAATGGGGTTTTTTTATGGTAAAAGTGGGGCCCTATGGGGCGTAAATCCCAACTGGCAAGTATTTAAAACCATTTTTTTTTTTGGGCAAATAAGGACCTGACCCAAGCAAATATAGGTCCCCCGAAACCGAAGAATGGACCCAGCCAACTTTTTTGCAAAGTGTGGGGGTCCCCCCCGGCGGTTCCCTATTTGGGGCAAAGGAAAATAAAAATGTATGCACGGATACTCGCCAAATTTTTTTTTTTTTAAAAAGAAAATTTCCGAACAATGTTTCCCCTGACCCTTAACATTTTGTTCCTTGTTACATTTTTTTTTTCCCCCCCCCCAGGGGCAAGAATTTTTCAATTTCTTTCCTTCATTTTTTATTCCGTGAAATTGGAATTGTGTCCCTATTGCCCCCTTGTCTTTTTTCCCCCTTTGTTTTTTTCCCTCAAAGTTTTTTTTGAATCCCATGGGCGAAAAAAAATTAATAAACAATTGTTAAATTCACCTCGTCCCCCTTACTGAACATGCTGGGTAGGGTGGGAGGGTGATTTTAAGTCCGGCCTAATTTTTGTGAAACCCAAAAAACAAAATTTGGTCCCCACCCCTTTTATTGTCAGTTTTGGTCGTGTCTCCTTTTGGGACGAACTTTGTTTTTTTTTTTTCGCATGTGACGGAACACCGTTTTTTTCCGTGTTAATAACCGGCTCCCCCCATGGTGTGATACAGGAGGGTTTTTTTTCGCCAAAAAAAAATTTTTGGCTTTATCAATGTCCCCATTTAAACTGGATGTTTCCAATGGTCCCCATCTTCCCCATTTTGATTATGGTTTTGTCCCTTTTTTGTTTTCCTGGAAATAGTTTTTGTCCCTCTAAGAAATCCTGAAAACACTGCCGTTTTGCACAACCACCACGGTGGGGGTTAAAAACCTTCCACTAACGTGAACCGAATTTCGTTTCCGTTCCCCAGTTTTTCATTTCGAAGTTTTTTTTTTCAGTGGAGCCGAATTTTGTTTGGGATGTTTTTTTTTTTTTTAATTTTCCCTCCCTAAATAATGGGAAATAAAAACAACAAACCGATAATTAAAAATTGTGGGCCATATTCCTAGGTTTGTTTTTAATGAAGGGGTAAGAAATAAAAGTCAATACGCGGCCAACCCCCATTTTGTTTTTACTATTAATAAATTCCTATTAAGTCCCCCTCCTTCCACCTGTGCAAGTCCCCCGAACTTGTTGGGAAGGCCCCCCCCCCTTAAAATCCCCCCCCCCCACCACCACACAAAATACAATCCTTTTTTAAAGGATGAAAAAACCCCCCTGTTGTTTTTTTTGTTCCTTTCTGTTAACCATATAATCCTAAACTTTTTGTTTTTCCAATATCAGGAGAGATCTACTTTAAAAAGAAAACCCTTGCCCCTTTCAGAAAGTTATACATCAACATGGTTGAAATTTAAAGAAAAAAAAAAAAATCCAGAAATAAGTGGCCAACAAACCCGGCCCCCCCTCCCCTTTAGAAAAAAAACCCCCTTTGGTTTTTGGCAGTTCTTGGAAAGTTTTTTTTTTTCAGCCCCTCCCTAAGTAAAAACTCCACCATAGCTTTTTCCCTTAGTAACTTCATACCTGTATCTTGTTACTTTCAGGAGGGAGAAATACACTTGGGCTCTCCCCCAATTTTTTAGATGATTAGATTTTTTTTGTTTTTTAAGTTTGGTTTGTTTTTAAGTATTTTTTGAGAGGCAAAAACAAGCGCAACAGAAAAAAAACAACACAACAACAAGGAAAAACCTGAAATGAAAATCCTTTTTTTACTTGGCATTGAATCAAATGGTGGAGATTGGGTTTTTTTGCCAATTTAGCTGCCAACAAAGTTTTTGTGGAACACCTTTAAATAGAACAACTAATTGGAACTAAAAACCAAAGCAAGTATATCAATTTTGTAAAAATTTTAATGTATCCTATGGGTTGCAGATTGAATGAAAAGTTCCTCTTCAAAGGTTTTTTTTTGTTTTTTTTTTTTGGCTTGATACAAGCAAATAGTTTTTTTGGGTCAGAGACCTTGCATTTTTTCATTAAAAATTCCCCAATATTTTTTTTGCCAAGCGGGACCCCCCCCCCCCCCCGACTCCATGGAGTTAAATAAAACAGGTAATTCCCAGGGGAAGTAAAATTTCACTTCATCTAAGGCAAAAATTATTTTTTTCCATTGGTAAAAAAAGATTGAAAAGAAATGGCGCCCTACCTGCCCCTTGTTTTTTTGTCCTGAAATTCTGGCAACCCAAATGAATAATCAACAAAACCCGTTTGGGTTTCCAATGCCAATCAGGGCTGGTTTTAAAAATGAATAAAAGTTATTTATTTAATAACCATGGTGGGAAAAAATAAACTAAAAAATTTAAACTTTGAAAACACTTTTTTTAATACCAATTTAAATTTAGTTTTTTTTTAATAACCACCAGAACCCAGTTTCCCCCTTTAATGGAAAATTTTTATTTTAAAAAAGAGTACAAACTAGGGAAAGCCAATCATTGCAATAATAACCTCCCCCTTTTTAATTCCCTCACCCCCCCCCTCACCCCGAAAACAACCAACCTGACCCAAAATGAAGTTTGTTTTCCAATTTTACATTGTAAAGGTTTTCCTGGCCAGTAAGTAAATATGGGCAAAAATTAGGGAAAAAGAAATGGAATAATTTTTTTTTTTTTTTGAATTAAAAAATACTGGGTAAAAGTGTATTCCCTCCCAAGGGGCAAAAAAACCCCACCTAAACAACCATTTGTCCCCCCCCCCCCTGTTTGTTTTTTTTTTAAACAATTTTTTTTTGAAAAAACATCATTCCCGTTTGCCCTTTTCCACTGGAGATCCCTCCTCTAATTCTTTTCCCTTTTTTGGTAACACAAATGGCATGGTTTAACCATCCAGCCTCACAGTAAACTGTGATTTCAGTTGACCTCCCAGCCCCATGTTGGCAGTTTGGTTTTGGTTTGCTAAAAGCCAATACAGCACTTAGTAAACCATTTACAGTGTTTTTTCATCACAGATTGGTTTACTGAACAATAGCCAGGCCGGATTATAGTGCCATAGGTGAATATGATCATGGAATTTCCTGAAAGGTGTTTTTCGTGGACCAGAATTATTGTGGCCAAACTTTTTTTTGCATAACGTTTCATTGGACGCTTACGAAACCAGAGGCCCTGTGGTTTTTCTTTTTTTTTTTCTTATTTGGGAAATACACCAGGCCATTTTCCCCTCTCCTGGCCATTCAAAATAATAGAGAACCTGTTGTTTTTACCACTCTTGAAATTGTCAATTATGGCTGTTTGTTTTTTTGAAAGTTGAAATGAGCCCCACGGAAGTGCCCGCATTTTTGAAATTGAAGACCAAGTTTTTGATATTAATTATTCCCAGCCCCCCCTTTCCTTCGAATTCCGGGCTAGAAAAGAAATGACCCTCCAAGTGGATCCTTTTGAGACAATCTTTTAAAGGGTGGCAATAAATTAAGTGGGTTGGGCAAGGCTTGAAGAAATTTAAGTGAGAAGACCTGTGACATAATTTCAGGTCCCTGAACTCCGATGGTCATTCAAATGAAACCACCCCCAGGCGGTTCCTTTTTTCTTTCTACACATTTAGTCAAGGGTTTTTGTCCAGTGGGGGCAATCTTTTGAGTTTTTTCCCGACAAGTAACCTCCTTTTGGTTTTTTTTTTTCCATCAACCATTTTTTTTTTTTGTTTTCCCTGGCCCAGTAAGGTTTTTTTTGGTCCCCCCCAATCCTCCTTAAGGCCTGCCTTTTTTTTAATTTAGCCCCTTTTGGCATGGGGGGGCCGCTTCCCTAAGAAATTTTATGAAAAAATTTCCCACACATTTTTTGGTCCCCACTAAATACCGAAAATGAACTCCTTGTTTTTTTTTTGTCCCCCCCTTCCTCACTGGCCCAAGAAAAAAAAAACCTGAAAGGTAGGTGGGTAGGTCCATTTCTCCTCAAGAAATTTCAGATTGGGCATCCTGCCAAAAAACGCTTTTTGAAAAGCCTTAAGGAGCCTGGACAGCCAAAGTTTTTTTTTCACATGTTTCCCATGTTAAAATGTTGCCCTTGCCCAGACAACTACCGGTGGTTTTTTTTTTTGTTGCCTTCACCTTTTAAATTTGCCGCTAAGTTTTTTAGGTTTTGTCCCCCATTTTGTTTTTGAACTTTTGTCGTGAAAGTTTTGTTTTTCAATTGTATGAAAAACACATAATTGGCTTTTTCCTGGGTTGAATTAAATTTTGTTCCCATAAATGTTTTTTTTGCGCACAGCAAAACAATTTTCCCCTAAATTCAATTTGTTTTTTAATGAATAGGTGGCAAAGTAAACAAAATCAAAAATGAAATACACCTTTGTTTTTCCATTTTTTGGGAGTTTTGTAAAGATTGAGGGGAAAAAAAGTGTTTGTTTTTTTTTCCAATCCCCGTTTTGTGGTAACCTGAACAGGCCTAAACAAAACTTGGAAAGTGGTTTGTTTTGATTTGGCATAATAAATTTTTCCCCAATCCCACATACACCCCAATGGAACCGACAAAGGTCCCCCCCCCCCAGCTTTTCCCCCCCCTGTTCCAAAATTTGAAAAATATAAGGTTTTTTGCCTGCCGACTATTTTCAAGCCCCTGGAATTGCACCTAGGCCAGGTTGATTTCTTACGCAGAAATAATAGGCCTAAAACAGGGAAAAATTTTTTTCCAGTTTTACTAGTTTTTTAGGCCCCCAACTGCCCCCATGGAAGTAAAAGGGGCCTCTTGTTAAGCAAAGGCTGTCCACTGTTCCCCCAGATGCAAGGAAAATTTTAATTGCCCCCGCCACAGTTTCAACAAAAAAAAAACCCCACGTTAGTTTTTCCCCATTTTTTTTTTGGATCATAGACCAACCTTCTTTTTCTTGAGAAGCCCCATGGACATCAAACATTAGTGTAAAAAACAAGTGGCTTTTTTTTCCTGAAAAATGGGCCTCACCTGACAAAAAAACTTTTTTTTTTTGTTTTTTCCAGATTGCTCTTCACTATATCACTTCCCTGTCTGTCCTGGAAACGCCTGGACCTTTAAATCCAGTTTTCAAATCCAGGCACTCCAATGAACGTTAAATATTGGGCGTGGGGATGAAAGGTAAGAATGTTAAAGGTACTTGACGCCAGGAAAAGTTCCCATAATCCTTTGTGGGGCCAACTTGCCAGAAAGTGGTAGAGTAAACAGCAAAATGGTTTTATTTAAATTCTTCAGAGTAAACCGGTGTCAATTGTGTTTGTCAGTAATCCCCTTTTGCTTTTGCCGGTTTTCCATTTCTTTTCAAATAGAAAAGGAAGGCCACTTTTTCGCCCCAAAAATTTTTTAACTTTCACAGCAAGGTCCCGGCTGTTCCCTCCCCGGTTTTGTGATTCAAGCGTTTGATTTCCTTTACTGCTTTTTGAAGTTAAATTTTTTGCCCCAAATTTTTAGCACCTTTGTTCCCTTTCAATTTTCACTTTCCTGTTTTGAACCCCCCGCAAATCTGCTCGTTTTGTTCCGTGGGCCTTCCGTGGAAGATTTTTGGCTTGTTTTTTTGCCTTGTTTGTTTTGTTTTACCCTCTTTCAGCTTCTCCTTTCAGCCAAGTTTTTTGGGAGGAAATGGCTCCCAATAAACCATGTTTCCCTTTGCCTAAAAACCAATTTTTGTTAAGCACCCCCTTTTGAGAAATGAAACTCCAAAAGAATCCTGAGAGACGTAGTTGTTGTTTTTTTTACCTTGGAGGGAGTTCCCTGGATTTTGGGGTGGGGGTGGTCCTTTTTTCTTTCGTTTTTTTGTTTTCTTTTTCTTGCTTTAAGGTCTGGGATTGACTGTGGGAAAAACTTTGATGGTAACAAGGCACCAGGAGGAAATTTTTTGAATGGTAAAACAGTAGGCCTAACGTCCCATTCCCCTTGGAATTGCCATTCCCCTGGTTATTAAACAGAATTAAACAATGGGGGCCCCATAAAAAAAGATTTAGTCATTTTTTTTTAATTTTTTTGAAAAAAGGAAAAAACTAAAGTTTTTTAAAACTGGTTTTTTTATAACTATTTCCTGTAACAAAAAAATGTTTTGAAATTTTGGCCAACTGATTTAAAACTGAAAAATTCGAGTGGAAAAATTTTTTACAGTCCACCCATACTATATATTTTTGTATAGCAATGTACGGTTTACAGTTTTTCAAGGATTGCCTCATGGCCCGCAGTAAAAAAAACACCCATGGTTAACATATTTAGTATCAGTGGGGTACTTTGAGTGGGAGGAAATTTTCCCATTGAACCCCAACAGCGCAATCTCATGGCCCCCTTGGGAACATTGCAAAGTGAAAAAAGACTTTTTTTAAGGGTTTTGCTTGTACTTAGTAAAATGGGAGGAAAAACAATAAACTCTGTTTTTGGGAAAATTCCAATAAGCGCCCAATACAGGAACTACGGGGGTAACTTTTTTTTAAAACTGGTGGGAGTGGGGGTTGGTTTTTTTTTTTCTGGGTACTTTTTGTTTTGTCCCCCGTCAAGCTTTTTAACCGCAACCAAGTGGTGGCTCAAATCGCGCCAAAGGGCCAAATTTTTTGAATCCCCGAGAAGGAAAACGAATTTTTTTTCAGCCCTAAATGGGAAAGGGCTGGCAAAAGCCCACCCAGGTCCGGGCTTTAAATGCCTTGTTTAATTATGGTCGGGGCCCTGGCCTTGAACCCCTAATCAGTTCCACCACGTAGGCAAGGGCTAAGGAAAAATTTTTTTTTTTTTCCAAGTGGGGCGTCGGGCAGGTATTTGGTGTTTTTTTAAAGGCACATGTAGTGGTTAAAACAAAAGTGCAACTCCATTATTCCCCATTTTTTGGAGTTGCTGCCAGATTAGAAGAATTATCAGACTGAAAATCCCTATTCCTCGCAGTTTTAAGCAAAACCCCTCCTTTTTAATTGTTTTTTTGTGGTTCGCCTGTCCCGACCAATTCAGTTTGTCAACCCAAAGAGAAATTGGGTCTGGTGGGTTTTTTTTTTAACTGGCCCAGAGAGTCCCCCCCTTGGCCCAAACTTTAAAATTGCAATCCATGTCCAAATTTTTTCCTTTCTCTCCCCGCCCAAGGCAAGACCTTCCGTGATGGCCCCTCTGGTCCCCCCCTGCCACTTACTGGGGCAGCCGGCGGGCTGGCCCTTGGTCCCTGGATTTTGTGTTGGGGCCGCCATAAGTTTAAGATAAAAGCCCTGGTAATTTTAAACCAATTTTACCTCCCTTCACATAGTCCCCCCCCTTTCCTTTCCCTGAAAAATGTTTTTTTTTCACTGTGCAAGAATTCAACCACATGATGTGTTTTGAAGTTTTTTTTTGGGCTTCAAAGGAATCCTCGGCTAAATATTTGTTTTTTTTTTTACTAGCACACATTGTATTCCCCAGACATTGCCTTTTTGCCATTGGCAAGAAGAGGGTAACGCCTAAGTTGCACAAAACCAAACAAGATAGTTTTTTTACTAGTTTTTTTTAAATAGTTTCCCATTGGCTTCTTTTTTTTATTAATTTTTTTTAAATAATTTTTTTACTGTCAAAACTTGGATTGAAAAATTAATGGGAAAAAGTAAGTTCTTGTCCCTTTTTAATGTTAACAAAACTAAAATTTATTTGTTTTTTGCGCACTTTTAAACTTTTTTTGAGATTTAAAGCCTAGACTAAAAGGGCCCTTTTTAAAATGGCACCTAAAGACCCTTATGTTTTTGGTTTTTTTTCCTATTTTTTGGTTTTTTTTCCACTGGTTGGATTTAAAAATCCACTGGTGATTAAATTTCCTTGTTATAGTTTTTTTTTCCCTAGTTAAAGTCCCCGTGTTTCTACAGTAATATTCAATTTTTTTTTCTTTGAAATGAATTTCGAACAAGGCCTGACCCCTTTCCATTACCATGGCAACTTGCCCCCAATTTTTTTTTTAATTTTTTCCCTCCAACCATCACAAACATTTAAGGGTTTAGGTCCTAATCTGTCGCCTAAAAATATGGTCATTAAACATGAAAAACATAAACATAAACACAGGCAAAACCATAAACCAAATTAACACTTGGGGTTTAAATGGGCAAATTTTAGGGGCACAACTAACAGCCCCCTTAAATTGCCCTCCGAGTCAACCCAGACACCTTCCCCCCCAAAAATAAAATAAAACCAATTCACAAAAACCTGAAATTTCAGGGGCTTTCTTAAAAAAAAGTTAAACCAATTTTCACAAGAACTTTTTTTTTTTTTCCTCTCAGTCCAAACAAAGACAACTTGTCCCCCCTAATGGTCCACCAAAACTGTCCCCCACGCCCAATGAATTTATAATATTTATGAAAATCATTAAACGTTTAGAAACCTAATGCCTTATCGGTTTTTTTTTTGTTAGGGCCTCGAACAAAGGTTCCCGGACAACATAGCCCCCTTAATAGCCCATGGCCCTTTTTGGGCGATGTTTTTTTCCCCTGGGAAGGCTGAAAAATGGGTTTTCCCCCCACATGCCAGTAAAGACACCTTTCCCCCATTTTTCATACTGGTTTGTTTTTTTTTTTTTTCCATGTTTCCCTTATATTTGGGGCTGGTCCCCCCCGCAGTTTTTTTCAAAATAAAGTTTTCCCCCAATTAATAAAAAAGGGCCGACGTTAATTTAAGGCTGCTTTTTTTTATTCATTTTGAACTTTTTGCAGTAATCATTAAAATAAGGTTAAATATTTTTTTGTGTTTTTATTTTATAGAACTACCCAGGGCCCCCTAGCCTTTTAGAAAAATACTAGTTTTTAGGTATTTTTACTACTAGGCCCCCTGTAAGTCCCCCCCCCCCCTTAATTAAAAACAAATATTATACCTCATTTTAAATTGAATGCTGCAAAAAGTTTTTTTTTTCCAAATTGAAAAAAAGCAGCCTCTAAATTTTTTTTTACGTGCCTTTTTTTTTTTATAAATTGGGAAACCTTTTTTATTTTTTTTGAAACCTCCGAACCGAGTTCCCCAAATAAGGAATTGAAAAAACAGTATGGGAAGAATGGAAAGTTGTTCCCTCTACTTGCCTAAATGAACATCAATGCCCTCCAGGGAAACCATCCGCACAGGTGCCAGGGCTATTTTAGGCTATGGTTTTGTTTCGGAAACTTGTGCGGAAGCCCTAACCCGGAAATAGGCAAAAATAGGTTTTTCCCCTAACGTTTTTTTAATGAAATCTAATAATAATTAATAAGCATAGACAGTTTTTTGACATAGAGAAGTTTTTTTTTTTTTTCTTGTTTGGCACTTGAGGGAAAAGTGTGTATTGTTTTTTTAACTTTTTTTTTGTTTAAGAGGACCCCCTGAATTCGTTTTTTTTTTTGTGGGGAATTTGGGTTTTTTTTATTTTTATATTTTTGGGGGGAGGTGGGTTCCCCCTGGAACTTGTAAGGGGCGCCATAAATTTTTAAGGGCTAGTTTTAAGTGGGCCCCCCTAAATTTTGCCCAATTTAACCAGTTGTTTTTTTTATGTTTTTAATATTTTGCCTCCTGGTTTTTTTTTTATGTGTTATTCGTCCATAGTTTAATGACCATTTTTAGCCTTAGCCTAACCCTTATTTTGTATTTGGTAGGAGAAATTTAAAATGTCAGTTTTTGCAAATGGAAATTGGAAAGTTCAGTTGGTGATCATCCAAAAGAAAATATGATTACTGTAGAAAATCGACTTGTGTTACCCTTGAAACTATAAAATGATTTTTAATCCACCATGTGAAATTTTTTTTTTTAATGCCACCAGTGAGAACCAAAAATTTAGGGAAAAACCGCAAAACCATAAGGTTCCCTTGGGCCCCATTTTTAAAAAGGCCCTAGTCCCCCCTAGCCCGTTTTAAATCCTCAACTCTCTAAGGTGCGCAAAATAAAAGTAATTTTTGTTTTTGTCATAAAATAGAAAGACTTTTACTTTTTCGCCATAATTTTTTCTCCATCAGTTTTTGAAGTAAAAATTTAATAAACAAAAAGAGGGCAATTGAAATTGAAAACCTATAAAAGTACTTCCTGTTTTTTTTTTTTTTTGTTTTTTTTCAATAGGTTAACCTCTTTTGCAATGCCAAGCACTTCTTGAATCAGTGGCTTAAGTAAAATATTTGTTGTAGCCGGGATTTCCTTTGGAGCCAACTTTACACATCATGTGGATCTGGCCCGCAGTTGAAACAAATTTTTTCAGAAAGGAGGGACCTTATTTGGTAGAGGTTTAGATTTGGGTTTAATTACACCAGCTTTTTCTACTCTTATTGGGTGCCCACAGTCAGGGGACCAGGCCAGCCGCCCGGCCTGCCCCCATTAAGGCAGACCAGAGGGGCCCGATCGGGAGGTCCTTGCTTTTGGCTGAGGAGAGAAATTTTGCCCATGATTGCAATTTAAAGTTGGCCAGACCTTGGCAGTTTAACCACCCACCCATAACCAGTTTTCTCTCTCGGTTTGGAACCCACTGAAAAAAAAATTGGTCCGAACAGCGGAACCAACATTAAAAGTTTTTTGCTAATAACTGGAAGGAATTATGGATTCGCCAGTTTTTTTTTTGTTTTTTGTTTCTATAGTCTTTATTCTATCCTGAGCACTCCAAATTTGGGATTATGGGTGGCACCTTTGGTTTACCATGCCATAGTATGGGGCCTTAAACACCAAAATACTTTTTGCCCTACGCACAATCTGAAAAAAATTTCCTAGAGCCCCTGCGCTACTGTGGAAACTGATAAGGGGTTCAGGCAAAGCCCCGACCATATAGGCAAATACATGGGACTTGGTTGGGCTGCAAGGGCCTCTCCCATTAGGGCCCTGAAAATTTTTGTTTTCTTGTCCCTTTTCCTCGATCCAATTTTTTGCCCCTTTTTTTTGTTTTTTTTTTTGAAGGCACACTTGTGTGGTTTTTTAAAAAAAGCTTGGGACAAAAGTTTTACCCAGAACCATCCCCACTCCCACCAGTTTAAAATCAATGGTAACCGTAAGTCCCCCTGGAAATGCTTTATGGGATTCCCCAACAGAAAGTTCATTGTCCTCCCCTCCGATAAACTAAGAAGGCAAATACCCCTAAAAAATTCTTTTTTTTCACTTTCATTTTGCAATTGTTTCCCCCAGCATGAGATGGCTGTTTTTTTGTTGTCCATGGGAAAAAATTACCCTAACCACTCCACAAGTAATCACTGATACTAATATGTAACTGGGTTTTTATTTTTTTGTTTTCGACATAGGTCCCATGGGCCATCTTGAAAAACCCTACCCGGTACCATTTTGTATACAATATTAATTAGTATGAACTGGTAAATTCCCCACCTCGATTTTTCAGTTTTTTTAAATCAGTTTTTTGCCAAATTTTTTTTTCACAATTTTCTGTCTTACAGAATAGTTTTTTTTTTTTTTTTTTATTTTTATAACCAGTTTTTTTAACATGTTTTTTTTTTTCCTTTTCCACAATAAAATGATTTTAATTTTTTTTTAATGCAAATTGGTAATCTTGTTTTTTTTTAACAGGGAATGCCATTCACAAGGGAATTTGACCCCCCGTGGCTACTGGGTTTTAACCATGACCCTTTCCCTTCCTGGTGGCTTTGTAGCCATTCAGTTGTTGTTTTCCCATCCATACCCAGACAATAAGCCAGAAACAACCGAAGGGAACAAGACCCACCCACCCAAAAATCCAGAACTCCTCCCCCAAGCCTAAACTAACGTCTTCCCTCAGATCGCTTGGAGTCCAATTTTCCCTCAAAGGTGCCTTTTCACAATGTTTTTTTTTTTTTTTTTTTTTTTTTTATGCGAAGAACATGGGGTTTTTTTTTGTGGGCAATCTCCCCCCAACTTTTTGTTTTGGAAGGGAAGAGCTGAAAGAAAAGACAAAAAACAGTCAACCTCCCACGAAGCACGGAACGAGGCTTTTCACCCCCACCGGGTGGTCCGCAACAACAGATGTGAAAAAAGAACAAGGTGGCTAAAATTTGGGCCAATTTTTTTTTACCTTTCAAGCAGTAAAGGATCAAAGGCTTTGAAATCAACCGAGGGGGGAACAGCTTGGACGGTAACACCTTGCTGAAGTTTAAATTTTTTTGGGGAAAGGTGCCTTCCCTTCCCTATTTTGAAAATTGATAAACCTGGAAAGCAAAGGGATACTGACCAAAACATGGGAACACCGTTATCTCCTAAAGTGAATCATTTTTTAAAACAATTTTTTGCTTTTGTTAACCTCCTAGCACCTTCTGCCAAGTGCGGGGCCCCAAGGCCTTTAAATGAACTGTTTCCGTGCGTTTCAGAAGTTAACCTTACATCTCCCTCAATCCACAGCACCTTTTATACCGTCCCCAGTGGATTGCCTTGCTTGTTTTGAAACTGTATCCCAGGGGGGTTTTGGTTTTCCCAGACAGAAAGTTGAATTAGAGCAAATCTTTGGAAAAACAAAGTTTTTTCAGGTTGAGCTAATTTTCATAAGGGCACCTGGTTTATGCACTAATGTTTTTTTGAAATTGCCTCATGGCTTCCAAGAAAAAGAAAAAGTTTTTGTCCCTGATGGATTCCTCACAAGATGGAAACTCACGGGTTGGGTTTGTTTTGTGACCTGGCCAGGCCAAAATTATTCCCTGCCCCATCTTTGACCAGTGGGGAAACAGCCCTTGTCCTGACAGAGGGCCTTGAATTCCATGGCAAGTTTTTTTATGGCCCTAACTAGTTGAACTGGAACTTTCCCCGCTGGTTAGACCTAATTTTATCCCTGGTAGATTCACCTGCCCCCTGGGGTTGCGCCATCCCAGGCCTGAAAATCGTGGCGGCAACTTAATTTATCCAAAATTTTGACAGAATACTCTGAACTTTTGTTCCCGTCCAATGGGGTTTTTTTATGTTTGATGTAATCAATAATTGCCCAATCAAAACCAACTGTTTCCAGTTTTTTGTTTTTTGTGTTTTTAGGCCTGTTTTTTTCAGTTTATACCCCAACCGGGAAATTTGAAACAACTTTTTTTTTTCCCCCCTCATTCCCCTACAATCCCAAAAATGACAAAGGGTGTATTTTCATTTTTTTTTTTTGATTAACTTGGCCCCCACCTCATTAACATTGATTTTAGGAAAAATTTGCTTTTTGCAAACATAAAAAAAATGGGACAAATTTTAATCAAACCAGGAAAAGCCAATTATGGTGGTTTTTTTTTTTTTCATACATTGGAAAAAACTCACGAAAGTTTCCCAAACAAAGGACAAGCTTCAACCTTAGCACATAAAGTGAAAGGCAAAAACACGTTAAAAAATTGTGAGGGGGCAGCAACATAAAAATTGAATTGTGGAAACTTGCTGCTGTTCAGCTTCTTTAGCCTCATCGGTTTTTTGCAGTTTGCAATTGATTTTTGTGTCCTTTGAGAGGATGACGCTATCCCCGCCCACCCTACCTCAGTTTTTTTTCTTGGCAAGTATGAAAGAAGACAACAGAAGTTCCATTTCCGTATAGTTGGAACAAATTTTTGGTTTTTTTTGAATTTTCCCAACCCAATAAATTCCTAGGGGAGGCGCCCATGCCCAAAAAGGGGCCTTTTATAAGGCACGCCCTATGAGATTTGTGAACCAAACCTTACCTGGCCAGAAAAAAAATGGGTTTGAGTGGAAAACCAAAGGAGTAACTTGGGGGGAACCCTCCCCAAAGATGTCCACTGGAACAAGCCCTTTTTTGAAACTAAACATGTAAAGAAAAAACCGCTTTGGTTTTTTTGGTTTCCCCATGATGAAAGCCGCATACGAAGTCAAGTGGGACTGAAAATATGTCCCCCCCACAGTCCCACCCCCCTTTTTTTCACTCATATTCCCCCCCCCTCAGGCACTGCCAACCACTATGTTATGCACCTTTTTTTAAATGTGTCCAAGAAATTCCACTTTTTGGGAAGTACATTCCCCCATTTCTTTCAGGCCGGAATTCCCGAAGAAAGGGGAATGCTGGAATAATATAATTCCAAACTGTCCCCCCCCCCCTTTGTCACAAGGTCCCAAATGGGCGCACTTTTCCCGGGTTGCCAAATACTTTTTTTCCCAAAAAACAGCAAATAAATGGCCCAAATGCCAAAGAGTGGGGCAACCATCCTCTATTTTGAAATGGCCCCGGAGAATTTGCCTTGTTTTAATTCAAGAAAACCCCAGCCTCTGTTTCCGTAAAGGTTCCAAATGAAGAGTATGGCAAAAGTTTTTTTTTGCGCAATCTCTGCTCCAACTGGAACCCATACAAATTCTCATGATCTCAAATATCCTGGCACTATTAATTTCGCCGGCTTTAGTGTCAGTAAAAACATTGGGGAGGGAAAAACCAACTGGTAAAAATGGTAACTAAGTGGCGCTGGTATTTGTACTTTTTTTGGGCCACAACCAAAAATGCCAACATGAAAAAAATGGAGTCAAATGATTTCACAGTTTTTTTTTTACTGTGCGCTTGATTGGGTTAAACCCAATGGCCATTTGTTTTTTTTTAACCCAAAAGTAAAAGAAATAAGAGGAAGGGAACCCTCCCCGCCAGGAAGGCCACGGGAAATTGATTTTGTATGTTTGTCAAAATTTGGGTTTTTTTTTAAAAACCAACAAGACAATTGGTGTTTTAAGGGGGTGGGTTTCCCCCTCTTTGGGGGGATTAACTTTACCCAGTATTATTTTTAATTTCCAAATTTTATTTTCCCCATTCTTTTTTCTAATTTTTTTTTGGCATATACCTGCAGAAACTTTTACATGTAATGAAAACTTCTTTGTGCCAGTGTTTTTTTTTTGGTGTGGTTGAGGTGAAACCTAAGGGAAAGGTTTATATTGCCAAAAATCCTTTTTCCCTAACTTTTTTTTTTTAACTTCCTTAAAAATTTTTTTCATAGATACTGTTTTTTCTGTGTTTTTTATAACTTAATTGGTATTTTAAAAATTTTTTCAGTGTTATAATTTAATTTTTTTAGTGTATTTTTTTTTCCACTTGGGATTAAATAACTTTCATAATCATTTTAATCAGCCCTGAATGACAATTGCCCACACGGTTGTTTTGTGATTAATCATGGGTGCAAGATTCAGACCCCTCAACAGCCGGTGGGGGCTTCACTTTTTTTTCCCCCATCTTTTAACCATGGAAAATAATTTTTTTGCTATATTGAGAAATTAACTGCCCCTCTGAAATGACCTGTTACTACCCCACCATGGTAGGGGGGGGTGGGGGGTTTTGTCAGGGCCCTGGCAAATTTAATTTTTGGGGAATTAATTGAAAAATTTTGGCCAGGTCCTCTGGACAAAAACTAATTTTTTTTTGGCCTGTCCCCCGCAGTCAAAAAAAACCTTGAGAGGAACTTCAAATCATCCCTGCACCCATTGTAAAATACACTTAAATTTTACAATTTTTTATACTGTGTTTGGTTTTATTTCCATTGTTTTTTTCCTGTTTTAGGGTTTTTTCACAAACTTTGTTTTTTTTGGAAAGTCTAAATGGCCAAACCATCACCATGATTTCACTGCAGTTTAAAAGTAATTCATTTCATCCAGTTTTTCCCGCCTGATTTGTGTTGTGGGGGGTTTTTTTTCCTGTAAGCTTGTTTTTTTTTTTGCCTCCCCCTCAAATACTTTAAACAAAAGCTAAAAAAATCTTAATCAATAAAATTGGGATTAAGCTCCAAGTGTAAAGTCCCTTCTCTGAAAGTAACATTTATGAGAAGTACTTAGAAGTAATTGGTGGGAGTTTTAAAAAAACTAGAGGGGGGGGCCGCTTGAAAACTTTTCCAGAATGGGCCCAAACCCCCAAGGGAAAGGGTTTTTTTTTTCTAAGGAGGGGGGGCCCCGGGTTTGTGGCCCAACCTCCATTTTTCTTGGAAATGTTTTTATTTTTTTTCTTTATTTTTTTTTTTCACATGTTGATGTAAGCTTTTTTTTTGCAGGCAAGTTTTTATTTTAAGTTAGTACATTCGCTTTTATTGAAAAAAAGTTTTAGATATATGTCCCCACGAAGAAAGGAACAAACCAAGGGGGGGTTTTTTTCATCCTTTAAAAAGATGGTTGTGTGGGTGGGGGGTGGGGGGGGGGGGGATTTTAGCCTTTCCCACCACATGTTTTCGACCTGCCAAGTGAGGAGGAGGGGAAACTTAAAATTGGATTTAATTAATAGAAAAAATGGGTTTGGGGGCGGTATGAATTAATTTCCCTTTACGCCTCAATAACTAGAATAATGCCCAAATTTTAAATTTATCGTGTTTTGTTTTTTTTTTTTAATTTCCATTTTTTATTTAGGAAGAAAAAATAAAATCCCACCATTTCGCCGCCACTGAAAACTTCCGAATTGAACTGACCGAAATCGTTTTTTTTTCAGTTTTTTTGAAGTTTTTTTTAAATACCACCGTGGGGCCAACGCAGTGTTTTGGGTTTTCAAGATCTTAGAAGAACAAAATTTTTTTTGCCAGGAACCCAAAGACAATATCAAAATGAGTTATGACCCGATGGACCCTATCCCAGTTTTGAATGTGACCCCATGATAAAGCCCAAATTTTTTTTTTTTTTTGCGAAAACGCGCCCGTTATCCCCTGTTATCCACCATTGCCCGTTTATTACCCGGAAAAAGCGGTTTTTTTTTTTTTTTCGTCCCCCCATGGGAAAACCAAGTTCCGGCAAAGAGGCAACCAACTTGGAACAAAGACAATTTCCCCCTCTTTTTTTTTTTGGTCACTAGGCCCCCGACTAAAAATCCCTCCCACCCTAACGAGGGCATGTTTTCAGTAGACGAAATGAAAATTAAACATGGTTTTAATGACATATTTTTTTTCCCGCCATGGAAAAATTCAACCTTGAGGAAATAAAACAAAAAGACCAAAGGAAAACACAAATTCTTTTACGGAAATAAAAATGAGGAAGAGAATAATTGGAAAAAAAATTCAAATTTGGCCTGGGGTGAAATGTTACAAGAAACGCAAAATTTTAGTCCATTGGAAAATTTGTTTCGGAAGAATTTTTTTCCTTTTTTTTAAAATTTGGAGTAAAAACCTTGGGCTTACCTTTTTTTTATTTTTCTTTTCTGGCAATAGAAAACCGCGAACCCCCACAAACTGCGAAAAAAAGTTGCCGCGCTTGGGTCCCCCCCCCATTTTTTCTCGTCCCGACCTAATTAATGTCCTTGGGGGTCAGTTCCCCCCTTTTTATTTTGGGGCCCAAAACTTGGTTTGTTAAATTACTTTGCATGTGGGAATTTACGCAAATAATGCCCCACTGTTTTTACATAAAATCCCCATTGATACCAAGGCAAAAATGTGGGTGTACACTATCAAAACCTCCAAAAGTTTTTTGTTTGATATTGGGGGTTGGAATCATATCACCAGGACCCACTTACAAAACGGCAGGAATTGGAAAACCGGTTTTGGGCCCCCCAGTTGGTCCTCCCATATACCTCCCATTTTTTTTGTACACCTAACGTGTTATTGATTACGTGGTAAAAAAACCGTTTTTTTTTTTTTTACTGTAAGCCTTTCACGCGAAACCTGGCTGAGCAACGCATAAAAAAAAAATTATTGCAAAACCGACCGTACGGTACAGTTGCCCAGGCCATAATGCAATGCTTGGGTTAAATCCATGCCAAACGTTTTTTTTTTTTTTTCCTGGCCCAATTAACCTGGCTTGCTTGCAAGTTGGTTCAAAACTGGTGAAAATTGGGATTCCTTTTTACACCTTCCTTGAATATTCCTGGAAAAATTGTGGAAAAATCTCCCCATATTTTAATAGAAAACGTTGCATGTTCCAATACAAGTAAGTGGCCTTGCCAATGAGACTCTCATCGGCACAACTGAAAGATTTTTTATTTGCCGCTTTCATAGGCCCTGGCCTAGGCCCTAAGTGCCCCTAAATGGAAAAATTTCCGTAACCCGTTAGCCCTAATGTGTTTTCGGCGTAAACCGGTTTTTTTAAGGCCCCTGAACAAAAGGAGTTTTTTTTAACATGCCACAACCCAGATTTTTTTCTTCCCCAACCAGTGATCCAATGATTAGTTGGCTCTCCCAATTCACAGTTGCCACCGACTTCACCCTCACAAGTCCCCTAAAGGGGCGTAGACCCTAAGCCTACTGTTTTTTTTTGGTTTTTTGAAACAGGCCCTTGGCTTTGTTAGGGTCCCCCTACAGGGCAAAAACCATTTATTTTACGTCTTGGACCCAGCAAGCCTGTCCCATATTGGAATTTTGACCCGCATACCCATGGGGTAGGGTGGGTCGGTATAAATCCTAACCAATATACCTTTTTCGTTTCACACTTTTTTTTTGGTCCTACACTCCGATTCCTTGGTTCCCATGAACAATTAAGTTAAAAAATGAAACCCTAAATCTTTATCAAACCAAAACTTGTTTTTCCGTTAAAAAACCCATTTTTATGTGTTCCCCCCCAACATATTTGACCCCCCAAATATTGGGGGGTAGGTGGGGGAATCTAAAACCAAAATTTCCAGTTTGGTCCCGATTTTGGGTCCCATATTTTTTGAACCCCAGCACTTTTTTGGCAGTGGTCAACGCCCCCCCTTTTCTAGAACAAGTTTTTAAGGAAAAACTTGTTAAAAGTTTTTCGCGGAAAGGCAGGTGAAAGGTCCCCCCAACGTTTTTTTTTCATAAGGCAAATAGCTTGGGAAAAAAGAAGTTGGGTGGAACCCGTGGGAAAAATGAAAAAGTCAGAGGACCGAAAATTACTGGTCCCTAAACCATTTACTTTTTTTTGTAACAGAATATTCTTTTTTGAATTTTGGATTTATAAAACCCCGTTTGTTTTTTTATGACATGCAAAATTTTTGAAGGAAAGTAGGGTCCCCCAACCTACTTGTTTTGTCCCGTACGTGTAATTAATCCGTCCAGGAAAAAAGGGAAAGATCTTTGAAAGACCTCCGCGAAATTAGCAAAATACGCCTTATTAACAACGTTATGGAAATTTTTTATTTGTGGAGTAACAGTTGGGTATGTTTCGCGGAAATGGGGTACAAAACCTAAAAGGCCGCAGTCCCCCCACGGTGTCCCATATAACTCATTTTTTTACATAAATTTTTATTTGCATGAACGGAAAAAAGCGGGCCCTTGTTCCACATTGGTTTTGTAATGAATCAAATTTCAATTTAAATGAAGAAAAACCCCTTGGTTTTTTTAATTTTTTACATTCACACAAAATTTTTCAAGTTTTTGGACTTTTTTTTGGGGGGGGGGGGGGGTGGGGGGTGGCGGGGGGCTGGTGGGGGTGCGGGGGGGCTGGGGGGGGGGGGTGGGGGTGGGGGGGGGGGTGGGGTGGGGGGGGGGCGGGGGTTGGGGGGGGGGGGGGGGGGGGGGGGGGGTGGGGGGGGGGGGGGGTGGGGGGGGGGGGGGGTGGGGGGGGGGGGGGGTGGGGGGGGGGGGGGGTGGGGGGGGGGGGGGGTGGGGGGGGGGGGGGGTGGGGGGGGGGGGGGGTGGGGGGGGGGGGGGGTGGGGGGGGGGGGGGGTGGGGGGGGGGGGGGGTGGGGGGGGGGGGGGGTGGGGGGGGGGGGGGGTGGGGGGGGGGGGGGGTGGGGGGGGGGGGGGGTGGGGGGGGGGGGGGGTGGGGGGGGGGGGGGGTGGGGGGGGGGGGGGGTGGGGGGGGGGGGGGGTGGGGGGGGGGGGGGGTGGGGGGGGGGGGGGGTGGGGGGGGGGGGGGGTGGGGGGGGGGGGGGGTGGGGGGGGGGGGGGGTGGGAAAAATTTGAAGTTTTAATACATCCCAGAATGGCCGTAAGTTGGCTACTTGCCAGCTTGATAGCAGCCCAATCCCAACTGATTGTGCACTGTCGCGTAACGTATTTCGATGGGCTGATAGGTATGTAATCGGTTATGTATCGTATTGATTGTATCTACTCAGCTTGTAGTAAGATACAGCAATGCTTGTGAACGTCCCAGTCGACGTTTCAACTGATCTGCTGTGCGCTATGAATCCCATGCTTCTCGGTTTGCTAAATTGCACTTTTCATTCTCTACTCACTGTCCCACTCTCTGTCCTTTTCTCTGCTCTTCTCCTTTCCGTTTTTTCCTCATCTTTTTCTCTTTTCCTTTTTGTTTCTTATTATTATTTTTTTTTTTGCATTTTCAAAAAGCGGGTCCGTGGCCGGTCGGCCCCCCCTATCCGCCGCCTGATTTCTCACCACTAGTCCCGTAGCCAGATAATAACCAAATTGGGGCACAAATCAATATTGGATCTTCGCCGGCCTGGAGAGGGTCCCCGTTTTGAAATTGTTCCTAGTTTAAGGAGCTCTAGATGCAAAATGGTGGACTTTTCCCCAGTTTTCTTCCTATATTTTAATAACCAAGAAAGGCTGGTTACGCGGATAATTGTCCTTCTTCAGTGCAAACCTTTTATTGAAATTTTTGGGGGCAAGTGTCCCCCCGTGCTGCGTGACCCTGCTTACAGTACGCTCTCAGTAATTGTATAACGGTAGGTTTCGCACAGTATCATTTCCGTTCCGTTTTACCGTGTCGCTGTAGTTAAGCTTGCTGTGGAGCTTGCATTATGGGCCGCGCGCTGTCCCGCCTGTTACCTACAGTAACTGTTGCTACCGTGAGTACTCATAGTTACGCCCAATTGACAAGGTTGGAAAGTGTGAATGGTCTGTATGGTGAGTTTCGCCGCTCTTTCATTTGGCATGCAGCCAGACGTTCCGACGTGCGCCTCCTGTAAATGTGCCGGGGCGGCCCTCGCCTTAGTTGAGAAAGCCTGATCTTTAGGGTTGAACTTACCATTGCAGACTTAACAAACTACGATATATACACTCCAGCGAATATTTCTACAGAATCTGGTCTTGTTTGGATCCTAACGATTAAAGGCTGGCGGCCTTTACAAGGATCTCCGACTGGTACTGAGTATAACGGCCAGCACTTTCTGGGACCCATGCGTTGGACAAGCTTGAGTAGGAGAAGATCCATGGCTAGAATTTTTGTTTTTTATTACATCCTGAGCCTATACTCAGGTGCTTAGACGGTGTTTGGTTGTGTGGGGAAGGGGGGAGTCGACTCATCGTCCCCTTCTTGGCCGCCATCACTGGAAAGCGGTATACCAGGGGGGGACAACCATTTTGTCACGTTTGTACGGGCTGCAGGTGTGAACTTACTTAGACCAGTCTATTATTCCGCAAACGATTCCTCTGAGTACGCCCCGAATTTCAGGCCCGTGGCAGAACAGGTACTTTTGGCGACGAGATATGCTCATCATCAATCGTTCGGTCGTCGTAGTCATCATCAGCATAGTCATCTAGCAGCATCAGCAGCAGTATCGTACTTAGCAGAAACTTGGTCACTGGAGCAGGCGCATAAGTCGCGGAGTGGGAGATAGTGAAGGTCTAGGCCAGTTGTCAGATGACACCAGGAAATGTCAGGGTCTGCAAGTTATCTTCCGCTCATCACTAATATAAATATAATAAATATAAATAAATGACGTAAATGTTAAATGATCTCACTAATGTTATATACGTCCCTGAGTCTTACTGAAATTGAGATATTGTGACCATCCAACATGTCGTTATTTTCAATATTTTAGTCTAAAATATTTGAATATTACATTAACAGTGATTTCTCAAGATTTTAATATCTCGTTCCGACCGAACGATATTGAATATTGAGATCCAGCACTCTCGTTTGATGTTGATATTGTAGTGTAAAATATTGAATAACTTACAAAAACCTGATCTTAATTTTTTAATATCCTCCTGATGATATCGTTCATATCTTAATATTTCATCTTAATATTTCTCTGACCAACGATTATTGAGATATTGGACAGCCTAATCTTGTTAAATCTTTGATTCTCTAATATTTTAGCGCGAAATAGTGAAACATTACATTACAGGATCTTAGATATTCTGAAGGTTATTAAAGAGATTGCACCCAATACTTCTTTTTGGCAATATTTTACTTAAAAGTAGTGAAATCAATATTACAATACCAGGTATGTGGTCAATGTTCTTTATATTTGTCAGTACAAAGATATTAGCCTCTTATGTCCTCTAATGTAAATAATCTTTTTTTTAATATTTTACGCTAAAATATTGGAGAACCCAAGATTTCGGATGTCCGATATCTCAATATCAGTTCAGTGAAGAAATATTAAGATATTTGGAGATCCTGTAATTTAATAATTTTCAATATTTTACGTTTAAAAATATTGAGATAACTAGATGGTTGGATGTCAATAGTCTTAATATCCTTCAGAAAGGATATTAAGAATTTTTGAGATCTTGCAATGTAGATATTTCAATAAGTTTTACCGCTAAAATATTGAAATAACCTGAGATTGTTGGATGTCAATTATCTTCAATATCGTTCGGGGTTCAAGATATTCAGATTTTGAGATCTTGTAATATAATAATTTCAACATTTTACTTTTAAAATTATTGAGATAACCAAATTTTGATGTCAAATATCCTAAATATCTTGTCCGAAACGATATATTAGTGTTTGATGATCCTGTATATGGAATATTTCAATATTATTTTTAAAGACTAAAATATTGAAAATAACTGACATGTTGGATGTCAATATCTCCATTTCGTTCAGGTCAAGATATTGAGATATTGCAGAGATCCTGTCATGTAATATTTTAATATTTTAAACGCTATAAGATATTTGATGATACTAAAAGGATCTAAGATGTCAACATCTGAATATTTTACTGAAAAAAAGTCGAGAACGTCACATAATATCTCCAACAACCATCTGTCATACATCCTTAAACACAGCTTCTCCGTACTAAACGGACGTGATATATTATCTTCAAATGCTGCATAACTAATACGAGTCCCTAATTTGTGTAGCACGCCACTGTTACTAGAATCAACATGCGGTATGACTGGGTGTGAAGTACTGGACGATCATGGGATATTCCATGATCATTGCACGGACTTCTTTTTAAGTTACATAACTACATATGAGCAAGTCTACGAAAGCCCCTTAGTGCCATTGAAATATAAAATTAATTATTTGTTTATTTACGAATTATTAATTTGTTATTACAAATTTATTAATTTGTTTATTACAAATTATTAATTTGTTATTACAAATTATTAATTTGTTTTTACAATTATTAATTTGTTAATACAATTATTAATTTGTTATAACAGATTATTAATTTGTTTATAACAAATTCTTTAATTATTTTTTTTACAAATTATTACTTTTTGTATTACAAATTATTAATTTGTTAATTAACAAATTATTAATTGTTTATAACCAAATTAACTTTGGACTGGACGTGTATGGTGTGCCTTACTGCCATAAGTCCTGAAATTCGACACACTGTCCGAATTTAAATTGACATATGTCAGTTTTCTCGTTGAGCTGAATGGATGAAATCGGTCATTATCTGGAGAAATTGACATGTGTTCAATTAAATCGAACATAGTGCCAGTTTCTCGTCTTCGCATCGGTTTATAGCCCTACCCCCGTCACATGTTAGCTTTTCTTTCCACATCGTATCGGCCATACGTTCGAGTTTACTTCTTCTGTGAGTCTATGGAAAAAATTTTGGACACTAAGGAAAACAAAAATAGCCCCGAGATGAAGTTGATACATATATATATTCAATATTTAAACTTTCTGTATGGACGCATCCAGGATTTTCGTCAAAAGCGGATGGGGATGGGGGAGGGGGAAAGTGGGCGCCCACTACAGGATCTCAAAACATATTAGAACTTATTCGAGAGTGGGTATGTATGGATAGTAAAATCTCCAAAATATGGGACGAAAGGATATCGTGGTTGGTGTTCTTCTGCCGAACAGGGGTGATGATAACGGTAGGTTGAATTAGTCTCCTTTTCCAGAACCCTTAGCAACAAATAAAATTTGTAACCTTTCATCCTTTTTAGAGAACTAATATTTTTTAATATCATGCCTCCTACTGAAGGACCGTTTGGAGATGATATTTGAACCTTCTAATCAATAAAAAGCCTTTCGGAACGCCATCAATTTCTGCACCTAACGAGGGGCTTTTGCAGCAAACCCTCTCCCCTTACCGGGTTTACTTCTGCCGCGTGTTGTCAGATTTCACTTTATCTTCTAACCTTACATAGGCATTCTAAAAATTTAAGTGTTTGTCCACCTCAGCCCAAACATGAATGTGGCTTGATATAATATATAGCTAGTGTTCTCAATCCGATCTGCTCATTCAGAAAATTTAAATAGCTGGGCTTGTCATTTCTAGTTGACTACGGAGGGTGATTGGAATCCATACCACACGCTACACCTGGGACCAATCTTTCATTGCATTGTGGGAGCATTTTCCACACACAGTGGCGCAAAATCATCCCAGCACACCTCGATAAAAATGCAGCTGCTCACCCTTCCAACGTAGAAACTTGGCAGTATGTGAAATTACAATAAAACCATGGGGCGTATTCTGGGGGGGGGGCTGTGCGCGGTTGATCTAGTCCACTCCCACCGAAACTGTGGGCGATCCATTATAATAAAGACAATTATGTGCAATATCAGCTGAGATTATACAATTATACTGTGTTAAAAGGTACTGGAAGGACACAAGAAAGTTGAGAAGCAAAATATAACGGCAAGGATTTACCAGAGACTGTAATTGCAATGTCTTCTTCTCACTCTGCTATATTTAGAGCCATATAAATTTATAGTTTCAAAGTGTTTTCCAACGAATGCGTGTCGTTTATTTTGTGATGACACTTTATAAGGCTAGTATTCGGATACTACAATAATTTTCCATGAGATGTATGATAGAAATGACTCAGTGATGATAAAAACTGAATGTGATTTGTCATGGTTTTTGGGAAAACAACATTCCTTCTACAACGTGGTTCACAAATTTATTGTAACTATTTCAGTTGACGCTGAAATATATGGACAAAACATTTGTCAATAGGCCCTTTTGCCTCCCCATTTCTCATCTGAGCACACATATTAACAATGTTGTTCGAAAGTGGAGTTGAACTTATGTACCCCCTCGGGCCCCCCCTTACACTCTGACCCTCCCCCAGACCACGAGCTCAATCATGGGAGTATGAGGTAAAGCGGTGGGCTGGGTTGGTATGGTGATAGCCCCTCCAGGGCGCCTTAACTAATTCGTGCGATGTTTTTTGGCGGAGGTAGGTCGTGCTGTTGCGCCTCCTCAATCAAAGGACCGAAAAAATCCCTTTTTTTTGTTTCTTTTGTAAAAAATGTAAAAATTTTGCAGTAGGTTTTTCCTTAAAATTTGTCCATCAATGTTGCACCAAATTGCATCTAGAAACCCTCATATGTTCAAAAATAGATCTCTCCTCCTGCCAAGAGGTGGTTCAGTTTTCGTCTCTGCATGTTCATCAGCCCCCTATACGGGTTTTCGACGACAGCCACCTACTGGGCTTTGACGCTCGATAGTCCACCCCCTTTTATCAAGTTTCTTTCTGCGATCCGCCAATGTTAAACATATGTCAGATTTCCTTCCAATCATATAGGCAACGGTGAACAACATATGCTCACCGGTGGTGTAGACACAATTTCGAAGAATGATGAAAAAAAGAACTGTCCTTATGTCGATTTAATTGAACATATGTCAATTATTCTCGCAATAGAACGCCTTTCATCCAATTCAGATCACGAGAAATACTGACATATGGTCAATTAAAATCGACTGTGTGTGCGCATTTTCAGGATCTTATGGTCACGTAAGGCACCACCATAGAACACGTCCGTCCAAATTAATTTGTAATCAAGGTGCGCCGGTTTCGCCCGCAGGGACATTAACTCGGTGGACGCGTCCCCTCATCCAAAAATTTCAGAGGTGTAGACATGGTAATGCCATGTCCTCCACCATTCTTTTGAGTGAATTTTGGAAGGTCCGACTTATCCATGATGTCCTTGCTATGCCGCGTTAGTCGTAAAGATCTCAAGTACCCATTAGGGCGTTTTAATCTAAAATGAAGCAACAAAAACTAAATGAAGGTGAGCGAATGCTAAAAGATGGATTTTATTGGGCTATATAGATCTTAGTGCTCACACAACAGGTGCAGGACTCGCTAAGAATGTTACAAAGATGTTTTACTGATGGTGGCAATTAACCTAGTGGCAAATATCTTTGAGACGCCACAAACGTACATGACGGGGGCCTAGAGAAATATGGCTATGGTGAATACAAACTGTGTCAGGCAAATATAAAGAGGGTCCAACCTCTATGCATATAACACGACATTTGTGGTGCACAATGTGTTCCCAACAGCTAGCGCTTGGTGACTTTCCCAAGTCTATTGAAAATCGGTTACAAATGCGCGATGCCCTGGAATGCGTTTCATAGTACGCTTCGGGAAATTTTCCGAGACTTGATATCGCTCTGGCAAATTCAGAGAGCCTTACTTCAAACTTGCCTTCAGAAGAAACAATGCAATCCCCCTGACCTCACTGAAACCAATTTTGCCCCAACAAGATGGCTGACCCGTGCGTGACCTGCGGTCATGATCAAGCGAATTACGCAGGCAAGCGTTAACTGTCGCAGTCTGAGAAGGCTGCGGAACTACATGATTTTGTGAGTGAGCCTCGGACGTCGGGTGCCCCGTAGCTAGTGGGCTGTATAATATCTGAGAATCAGGATGCGTACCATAAACTGGTTGGGAGTTGTGAAATGGCGCTGGCCACTACTTTCAGTAATGGAGTCTATTCAATTAAGTTCGCTACAGGGGAAGAACCGACCGTTTACAGGGGATATGTAGTTGTTCTGTGGTGGCAATCCCTGAAAGGTAGTAACTCCGAGTCACTACTCGCTCCCAGGAGGATAACGTTTCCAAACAAAATATTTGTAGACAAGCAGAAGAAACGGGCATGAGAGATCTTTCTTTGGAAGTTGTCTCTACCACTGGTTCGCAAGAATTTCCGAATCTGCCAGAATTGTAATGAAGGTGAGTTCTTCAACACACAATTTTAACACTGTTAGAGGAGTAATTAATCGACCTCAATATTTCCAATTTTTTGACTGACCGCCCTCTGCCCCGCAAATCTGCTGAATGCATATTTCACATCAACGGATCCTTTTACGGATATGGAAAAATGAACGATATGCTATGCGACACAAGTTTAGCAAAATTTGGTGCGTCCAACCGGTGGCCAAAAGGCCGACGGAGGGCCATCGGAGGTCTGCTGGCTGGACGAACAACTTTTCATTGATGTCAATACAGCAGCTTTTAACCAATCAGCATAGCCCGCCATCGTGTCGGTAACAAGCGCACATCAGTGACCTTCAAGATGAATTTGAATTCTGATTTACCCCAGAAGTCCGAAAGGATGTTTCAACAAGTTGAACGATTACTCAGAATCATCCTCGTCCAAATCCAGCCAGTTTTTCTTTGCACAGCTGAGTAGACTTCATTTAGTTTCCATTGAGAACGACTAAGATATGGTTTATGAAAGCACTACATGACCCAATCCAAGAACTCCACCACCTCATGATTGTGCAATGTACCTTTTTGAGCAGTATACCGGGGTCGAGTTGACCTACTGGAGAAGAATGGACTCACCAAATTATCGCCGGAGAAATTCATTTCTGATATACCAGATGCACGTCGACGACGAAAAGTAATTGCGTGAATTGTTCCGTGGCCATAAGTAGGAAGGTAGGTTCTACACAAGGTACGTCGCTTTAAAACCGATTACTGATAGTCTTTGGGTTGAATGGGTTCACCCCGTACTGTAGTCCATGAGGCTAGCAACTAATTATTGCACGTCTCAAATACAAAAAGTTTGACTATATAACTATAGGTATAGGGGTGGATGGTTTTTGAGAAGGGGGAACGCTGGACATTAATCAGTTAACAAAAAAAAATAGATAAAAAGTTTCCACAAGTGCTGCGTTTAACTCCTGCGTCGGTCCCTCAGACGAGGACGTTAAATGGAAGTCCTGATGGTAAGATAGCTACCCCTACCTGGTCTCTAAACCATTAGATAAGAGTAGAGTGTAAACACATATTTATTCACTTTCATAGCGGTTTTCCTAAGTTTCACACTTGCCACTGTTCCTCCCCTTCCACCCGGCCTGCGATTTTGCACTTCCAACGAACCTGATGCTGCTCCATCATAACTATCACCCCTCTAGTTGATCCTGTTCGCCTTTCTCCAGCACAATATAGTTCTAGTTTTCATCTGCTTTGTTTATTTGTTGTTATCTGTTTGTCTGGGAGCTAATGCAGAACCCAGCGGTCGAACCAGGAGGGCATGCAGGACTCCCCTGTTCAGTCTTGTTTGTGTATTCCATTGCTGTTGTTGTTGCGTCAACTTGCGTGTAGCTACAATCCTGGACAAAAATGATGGGACACTTTGGCACAAATGTAGCAAAATACTTCGACAGGTTCGCGGTCTTCAAAAATCCCCCCCCCCCCCGATCAATGTTGTCCTCAACACCCAAAAGATATTCGCGAATTGATACGGAAATTCAACATTGTTGAACGGGGAGCAGGGGTGCTGTCCCGAATGTATGTATTTTTGTCAGGATTGTCTGAACTACTGCACAAATGTTATGGGGAGCATAACACCGAATATACGTTGCCAGCAGAGAAATGTTTCATAAACTTTTGTAGGACACAATTAGAGACAGCTATGATCGCGATGATCGAAATGAAAGATAATTGAGTTAATTAAAGATTGCAGTTAATTGTTAATCTGAAAATCGAGGAAACTTGGATAAAAGTTGGGAAGGTAGAATTTGACAGTAATGGAGGTATAAATTTTCCTAATTAAGAATTTGCGTTAGGAGGTTTATTAATGAGGACCATCTAAAAAAGGAATATCCATCAATTATTTTTCATGCTATCGTTCGGGGGGGAGGTGGGGGGGAGGGGGGGGGGGGGAGGGCAGGGGAAGTTGTTGTAGGGGCCGACAATTCAGTTGTTTTTGTACACTTGCTTACTCAATACAGCCTAATATCCAATTGTCTGCATTGAGTTGAAGATTTTACTCAGTTTACAATATTTCATAGTCATGGACCAGTACAACTTTTTCTCACCGGAACCGAAAGCTCACATGAAATTTCAAAGGGACGCTTTCGAAAATAATATCAAAGTGCAGAAGTTCTTAGCTTTTCGTCGAGTTATTAGAACTATTACGATAATACCCTGTTAAATCATTGATAACATTATTGCATAAATGCCAGAGCGATTGGATTCTATCATTCTGTCAAAAGGAGGGGGGGACAAAGTAATAATTCCAGGAATTTGAGACTAAGGAAGAGGGCGCCCTCGTGCAATGGCTATTTCAGAAACTATGGTAAACCACATGATCTACCTTATCTTAGAGCATATTTTTTCTCTTAGGATGACGTCTATAAACATGCAAAGATGGAGTATGTATAGATGATATCACTGTACTTTTTTTATGGTATAAAGTATTCTTAAAATGTAGTTTACTCGTTATTTGCCACGGTCAACCGTAAAATTGCTGAAATATTTCTTTTGCATTAAGCCACTTCCCAAAGAGTGCGGTCGACCGTCAGTTCCATTAAAACAGTGTGTAGGTCAAACGGGTTATTAGACCGTCGTCAGGTCAATGGTAGACCGTCCGAAATGATGTCGCTATATCAAATTATTAGCCGCGGCAAGGGGTGTACAAGTGACAGTCCTTTGAAAATGAAAACGGGCTTTGTGTACGTAGTATATTCTTTTTCAGTGTTTGTAATATGATATCAGGGTCGGGTTTAACTTTGTGGGGGCCCTGGGCACAAAATTTCGTGGGGGCTCCTTCGACTATAATTCTCCACAAGACTACAAGGCGCCAAAGTCATGAAAGGAAGGCAAAGGTTGTGGTCCTACCCCAAAAATACAATAACATAATTTTGTGGAGACCCCTTTTCGTGGAGCCCCTGGACACATGCCCCGCTGGCCCATACTTAAATCCTGCTCGGTATGATATTATGTTATTCTCAATTAAAGAAGTCACATTCCGTTTCCAACTATCATCTTAAATTCGGGAATGTGCACACCGCTACGAAAAAAATCGAATCTCACCTGTGCTTCATGTACCCTAAATATAACTGACCAATACTCCTAATTGACGTGTATGGTAGCTCAAAGACAATCCTGGACAAAAATGATGGGACACTTTGGCACAAATGTAGCAAAATACTTCGACAGGTTCGCGGTCTTCAAAAATCCCCCCCCCCCCCCCGATCAATGTTGTCCCAACCCAAAGATATTCCGAATTTAAAGAAATTCAACATTGAACGGGGGAGCAGGGGTGCTGTCCCATGTATTTTTGTCCAGGATTGTCTGAACTACTGCACAGATGTATGGGAGCATACGAATATACGTTGCAGCAGAGAAATGTTCATAACTTGTAGGACAAATTAGAGAGCTATGATAGAAAATGAAGATAATGAGTAATTAAACTTGGATTTAAGTTGGGAAGGTGGAATTTGACAGTAATGGAGGTATAAATTTGCCTATTTAAGAAGTTGCGTTAGGACGTTTATTAAGGAGGACCATGTAAAAAAGGTATATCCATCAAATTGTTTTCATGCTATCGTTCGGGGGGGGGGGGCGGGAAGTGGTGTAGGGGCCGACAATTCAGTTGTTTTGTACACTTGCTTACTCAATACAGCCTAATATCCAAATGTCTGCCTTGAGTTGAAGATTTTACACAGTATACAATATTTCATAGTCATGGACAAGTACAACCTTTTCTCACCGGAACCGAAAGCTCCCATGAAATTTCAAAGGGACGCTTTCAAAAATAATATCAAAGTGCAGAAGTTCTTAGCTTTTCGTCGAGTTATTAGAACTATTACGATAATACCCTGTTAAATCATTGATAACATTATTGCATAAATGCCAGAGCGATTGGATTCTATCATTCCGTCAAAAGGAGGGGGGACAAAGTAATAATTCCAGGAATTTGAGACTAAGGAAGAGGGCGCCCTCGTGCAATGGCTATTTCAGAACTATGGTAAACCACATGATCTACCTTATCTTAGAGCATATTTTTTTCTCTTAGGATGACGTCATAAACATGCAAAGATGGAGTATGTATAGATGATATCACTGTACTTTTTTATGGGTATAAAGTAATTCTTAAAATGTAGTTTACTCGTTATTTGCCACGGTCAACCGTAAAATTGCTGTAAATATTTCTTTTGCATTAAGCCACTTCCCAAAAGAGTGCGGTCGACCGTCAGTCCCATTAAAACAGTGTGTAGGTCAACGGTAGACCGTCGTCAGGTCAATGGTAGACCGTCCGAAATGATGTCGCTATATCAAATTATTAGCCGCGGCAAGGGGTGTACAAGTGACAGTCCTTTGAAAATGAAAACGGGCTTTGTGTACGTAGTATATTCTTTTTCAGTGTTTGTAATATGATATCAGGGCCGGGTTTAACTTTGTGGGGGCCCTGGGCACAAAATTTCGTGGGGGCTCCTTCGACTATAATTCTCCACAAGACTACAAGGGCGCAAGTCATGAAAGGAAGGCAAAGGTTGTGGTCCTACCCCAAAAATACAATAACATAATTTTGTGGAGACCCCTTTTCGTGGAGCCCCTGGACACATGCCCCGCTGGCCCATACTTAAATCCTGCTCGGTATGATATTATGTTATTCTCAATTAAAGAAGTCACATTCCGTTTCCAACTATCATCTTAAATTCGGGAATGTGCACACCGCTACGAAAAAATCGAATCTCACCTGTGTTCATGTACCCTAAATATAACTGACCAATACTCCTATTGACGTGTATGGTAGCTCAGACAATCCTGGACAAAAATGATGGGACACTTTGGCACAAATGTAGCAAAATACTTCGACAGGTTCGCGGTCTTCAAAAATCCCCCCCCCCCCCCGATCAATGTTGTCCCAACCCAAAGATATTCCGAATTTAAAGAAATTCAACATTGAACGGGGGAGCAGGGGTGCTGTCCCATGTATTTTTGTCCAGGATTGTCTGAACTACTGCACAAATGTATGGGAGCATACGAATATACGTTGCAGCAGAGAAATGTTCATAAATTGTAGGACAAATTAGAGAGCTATGATCGAAAATGAAGATAATGAGTAATTAAAGATTGCAGTTAATTGTTAATCTGAAAATCGAGGAAACTTGGATTTAAGTTGGGAAGGTGGAATTTGACAGTAATGGAGGTATAAATTTGCCTATTTAAGAAGTTGCGTTAGGACGTTTATTAAGGAGGACCATGTAAAAAAGGTATATCCATCAAATTGTTTTCATGCTATCGTTCGGGGGGAGGGGGAGGGAAGTGGTGTAGGGGCCGACAATTCAGTTGTTTTGTACACTTGCTTACTCAATACAGCCTAATATCCAAATGTCTGCCTTGAGTTGAAGATTTTACACAGTATACAATATTATCATAGTCATGGACAAGTACAACTTTTTCTCACCGGAACCGAAAGCTCACATGAAATTTCAAAGGGACGCTTTCGAAATAATATCAAAGTGCAGAATTCTTAGCTTTCGTCGAGTTATTAGAACTATTACGATAATACCCTGTTAAATCATTGATAACATTATTGCATAAATGCCAGAGCGATTGGATTTCTATCATTCCGTCAAAAAGGAGGGGGAGACAAAGTAATAATTCCAGGAATTTGAGACTAAGGAAGAGGGCGCCCTCGTGCAATGGCTATTTCAGAACTATGGTAAACCACATGATTACCTTATCTTAGAGCATATTTTTTCTCTTAGGATGACGTCAAAACATGCAAAGATGGAGTATGTATAGATGATATCACTGTACTTTTTTTATGGGTATAAAGTAATTCTTAAAATGTAGTTTACTCGTTATTTGCCACGGTCAACCGAAAATTGCTGTAAATATATTCTTTTGCATTAAGCCACTTCCCAAAAGAGTGCGGTCGACCGTCAGCCCATTAAAAACAGTGTGTAGGTCAACGGTTAGAAACCGTCGTCAGGTCATGGTAACCGTCCGAAATGATGTCGCTATACAAAATTATTAGCCGCGGCAAGGGGTGTACAAGTGACAGTCCTTTGAAAATGAAACGGGCTTTGTGTACGTAGTATATATTCTTTTTCATGTTTTGTAATATGATATCAGGGCCGGGGTTTAACTTTGTGGGGGCCCTGGCACAAAATTTCGTGGGGCTCCTTCGACTATAATTCTCCACAAGACTACAAGGGCGCAAGTCATGAAAGGAAGGCAAAGGTTGTGGCCCTACCCCAAAAATACAATAACATAATTTTGTGGAGACCCCTTTTCGTGGAGCCCCTGGACACATGCCCCGCTGGCCCATACTTAAATCCTGCTCGGTATGATATTATGTTATTCTCAATTAAAGAAGTCACATTCCGTTTCCAACTATCATCTTAAATTCGGGGAATGTAGCACACCGCTACGAAAAAATCGAATCGGAATCTCACCTGTGTTCATGTACCCTAAATATAACTGACCAATACTCCTATTGACGTGTATGGTAGCTCAGACAATCCTGGACAAAAATGATGGGACACTTTGGCACAAATGTAGCAAAATACTTCGACAGGTTCGCGGTCTTCAAAAATCCCCCCCCCCCGATCAATGTTGTCCCAACCCAAAGATATTCCGAATTTAAAGAAATTCAACATTGAACGGGGGAGCAGGGGTGCTGTCCCATGTATTTTTGTCCAGGATTGTCTGAACTACTGCACAAATGTATGGGAGCATACGAATATACGTTGCAGCAGAGAAATGTTCATAAATTGTAGGACAAATTAGAGAGCTATGATCGAAAATGAAGATAATGATTAAATAAAGCTAGCAGTTAATTGTTAATCTGAAAATCGAGGAAACTTGGATTAAGTTGGGAAGGTGGAATTTGAGAGTAATGGAGGTATAAATTTGCACTATTTAAGAAGTTGCGTTAGGACTTTATTAAGGAGGACCATGTAAAAAAAGGTATATCCATCAAATTGTTTTCATGCTATCGTTCGGGGGGGAGGGGGGGGGGGGGAGGGAAGTGGTGTAGGGCCGACAATTCAGTTGTGTTTTAGACTTGCTTACTCAATACAGCCTAATATACTAATGTCTGCCTTGAGTTGATGGTTTTACACAGTATACAATATTTCATAGTCAGGACAAGTACAATTTTTTCTCACCGGAACCGAAAGCTCACATGAAAATTTTCAAAGGGGCGCTTCGAAAATAATATCAAAGTGCAGAAGTTCTTAGCTTTTCGTCGAGTTATTGGAACTATTACGATAATACCCTGTTAAATCATTGATAACATTATTGCATAAATGCCAGAGCGATTTGGATTCTATCATTCCGTCCAAAAGGAGGGGGGACAAAGTAATAATTCCAGGAATTTGAGACTAAGGAAGAGGGCGCCCTCGTGCAATGGCTTATTTCAGAACTATGGTTAACCACATGATCTACCTTATCTTAGAGCATTTTTTTCTCTTAGGGATGACGTCATAAACATGCAAAGATGGAGTATGTATAGATGATATCAATGTAATTTTTTATTGGTTTAAAGTATTTCTTTATATGTAGTTTAGTCTTTTTTTGCGACGTTCAACAGTAAAATTGCTGTAAATATTTCTTTTGCATTAAGCCACTTCCCAAAAGAGTGCGGTCGACCGTCAGTCCATTAAAACAGTGGTGTAGGTCAACGGTAAGCTAAGACCGTCGTCAGGTCAATGGTAGACCGTCCGAAATGATGTCGCTATAGGATCAGTCAAATTATTAGCCGCGGCAAGGGGTACAAGTGACAGTCCTTTGAAAATGAAAACGGGCTTCTGTGTACGTAGTATATTCTTTTTCAGTGTTTGGTAAAATATGATATCAGGGCCCGGGGTTTAACTTTGTGGGGGCCCTGGGCACAAAAATTTCGTGGGGCTCCTTCGACTATAATTCTCCACAAGACTACAAGGGCGCAAGTCATGAAAGGAAGGCAAAGGTTGTGGCCCTACCCCAAAAATACAATAACATAATTTTGTGGAGACCCCTTTTCGTGGAGCCCCTGGACACATGCCCCGCTGGCCCATACTTAAATCCTGCTCGGTATGATATTATGTTATTCTCAATTAAAGAAGTCACATTCCGTTTCCAACTATCATCTTAAATTCGGGAATGTGCACACCGCTACGAAAAAATCGAATCTCACCTGTGTTCATGTACCCTAAATATAACTGACCAATACTCCTATTGACGTGTATGGTAGCTCAGACAATCCTGGACAAAAATGATGGGACACACTTTGAGCACAAAATGTAACAGTATAACAATACTTCGACAGGTTCGCGGTCTTCAAAAATCCCCCCCCCCCCGATCAATGTTGTCCCAACCCAAAGATATTCCGAATTTAAAGAAATTCAACATTGAACGGGGGAGCAGGGGTGCTGTCCCATGTATTTTTGTCCAGGATTGTAGCTCCCAGCACATGGGACCCCACGCCCAACTGCGGTGCCCAAAGGGCGGTGAAGGAAGGTGAATATGGACTAATTTCTTGCTTTATATCGGCTCATTATGATGTCTGTATTTGATGAATTTATCATCAGTAAATCTTATTCTTGTATTTTTTTAATTACTATTTTTCATGAAACATTTAAAACCGTGAAATATTAAAATGAATGACCCATTTTTGATCATAATTGTGTCTGGGAAATGCAATTTCCGGCAATCTGGGGGGGGGGGGGTACATCTGTCAAAAAAATTTCTGGTACGTTTCGCGCGACCCCATGGTCGCGCTCCGCATTTTAGATAGTCACGTCCCAACCCAATTTTCAAAACAAAACGGCGCCCTTGTTTGTAATAACAACTTAATAATTTTTAATAACAAATTACATAATTTGTAATAACATAATTACGATTAATTTGTTTTGACAAATTAATAATTTGTTATAACAAATTAATAATTTGTAATAACAAATAATAATTGTTATAACAAATTAATAATTTGTAATAACAAATTATTAATTGTAATACAACAAATCGCATTAATAATTTGTAAATAACAAATTAATAATTTGTAATAACAAATTACTAATTTTTGTTTCAATGGCTACTACAATGGGGCTTTCGTAGTAGTCCGATCCGTGATACTCGCATAACACAATCAATTCAACAGCCCCTACATTGAGAGTCATTCTGTGTATGTTACCCATAGAAGCCTTTACTTTTAATTCTATGGTGACATTATTTTGGACAAATTTCAAGGTAAGATTGACTGCTCATATTATGTTTGGTTGTGCACATTTTTCTACAAAGTCTGAAACAAACAAATCGAGAAGAAGCTTCAACCTTGGGATTGAGGTGGGGGGGGGGGGCTGAGGCAGTTCTTCCGCCACAACACATTTTTTACTCTTAGCCCGCACAGCCCCCCGCTTCCTACGCCTATGTTAAAATTTATAGTGGGTTCAGTGAAAATAGCAATGTGACATCACAATTTAATGCAAACTTGCATGCTAAATATTCTTGAAAACATAAGCATTTGTTTTGAAAGTGATGAGGGCACTGACTTGTCATCCTGGCTGGCAGAAAAGGGGAAACAAATTCCTGTGTTTCCCTTGCAATTTGCATGAAAAGAAGTAAGTGCCTGAAAGCAACATGGTGCTTCAGGTTTCAATATTCCAATACCCTCTGAACCTTTCAAACAAGTTTTCTGGTTTGTTTGTTTTGAAAATAATAATTCTCTCTAATATAATAAAGGATACAAAATAATTTGAGGGCTTCATGTCAGAATAAATTAGGGGAATAAAATAAAATGCGTGTCTACTTTACTCAATAAAGGTAAAGAGGACATTGCTCCCCTCCCTCCTCCTTGTAAGTATGACAACTTATATTATCAAGGGATTCCGCCAGAACATGCAAAAAAAAGGGGGGATTTATTACTGCTAAACTCCAAGTCCAAATTGATGCAGTCCTTAACCAAAGTTACAAGTGGTTGTTCAGGGGGGCAAATGCTTGCTTCTAACGGCCCCTTTAAGGTGCAATATGAAGGTTCTAAAGGTCATTATTTCACTGGTTACTGTTCAAGCATTGGTGCTGGCAGGCCAAAAAGAGTTGGGTGTCCTCTTCAATAAGTAAGAAACTAAAATGGTGAAATTTTTTTATAGTTTTATGGAAATGAAGGGGAGGAGTTTTACCTCCCTTCTTAATGGAAAGGTGGGGACAAATCCCCCCTTTTCCCCCTATCTGGACAGGAAACCTTGTGATATTCAACTGTTCCAAACATGTTTTCGGTAAGTAAAAATTTGTGGAACTAACTTACTATTAAGGGAACAAGCAGTCATCGATCTCATTGAATTTTGAAATCCAAATGTGAGATAGTAAATAACTCTCTTACTTTCTCTTACTTTCGTTACAAGTTTGTGATGTTTCAAATGAAATGTTCGAATATCAATAGCAAACCAAGAAGTTTTCATGCTATAAATTAACAAATCCGTGTAACAATAACTATTGCACATAATCTTAAAAAGAGTAACTTTACGGATCAGGAGATATTTGTCACCTAATTCATATTTGGGTGACTGAATTTTCTCTGGAATAAAACTTTGGGTTCTTTCAATCATCAGTGATGCTACAAAAAAGGCAACAAACAAGGGTATGGGAATGACGGGGGTGAAAACAAGGTTCATTTCCAAAGCCACTCCTTAAATACGGAATATGGCAACTCAAACTGTAAAAGTCAGGCAAAGTAGGCCTGTCCTTTTCCGATCGGATGGATCAAAAGAAAAAGAAGTATGACATGTAGTATTTTCATGTAGTAGGTGGTAACATTTGATATGGGTTTTAAAAGTGTTCAGGTCAAGTTAATTTGCAGGTTTAACAGTGATTTTGTATGTCTTTCATTACATATTCTTCATACTTGTTTCATTCTAGATTCTTTACTTTATGGGCGAGGTGGGTAAGGAAAACTTGGAACAAGCTTGGAGTGAGATATCAGAAATAAGAAAGTTCCTTTTTTATTAATTTGGGATGGCCATAGCTGTTAACTAGTTCTGATTTCTTTATTTAATCCTCGGCCTTCTGTAACATGTGTAGAATTGGGGTTTTTACAGTTTTAAATATACAAGTCCTTGTTGAAAATGTTTTACGTTTAAAAACAATCTTGTTCTTGTTTTCATGGCTTTCGCTCGGTAAATTGCTACATATAGTACATAAAACAGTTCTTCTCAGGACAGGGAATACAACATTGCCAAAAAATAAGTTTTCAACCCAAGAACTTTTATTCCCTTTGTACTCTTGCGGAAATTCAATTTATAGGTATAAAGCATTTAATCTTTAGGATATTATCTGAACTTTTAAAGACTATAGTGCCTTTGCGGTTAAAGTCTATGAAAAAGCGAAATTCAATCACTTTACATTGAAAGTGAGGTTAATGTAGCATTCCCCAGAAAAGAAAACATCTTTTACAAGTGATATATACAAGAAGAGTATTTTTTTCAGATGGAAAGTTGAAACATTTACATGGATTTATAAAAATTATAAATTGTCCTGCCATGGAATAAGATAATAATGCTTTTTTGAATGGAAAACCTTTCTAAAAAAAAGTCCACCTTTTGGACCAACCAAAACCTGAGGTACGCGTATTAAATACCTTCTGCCGACGGCGGGGACGCCGTTTAACCCGGTCTTATCCCGCGCGGTTTGGCCCACCGGCGGTCCTGACGGATGGGAAAAAGCGGGGTGTAGTTAAACCGCCGGCTCGACGCCGCTGTCTTACCGACCCTCCTACAGACTCGCGGTTTTTGGGGGGGGGGGCCCAACCGGCGCGTCCCGGCGATGGGAAAGCGGTGGCAATTAAACCGCCGGCGGGCCGCTGTCTTACCGACCTCTACGAACGCGCGGTTGGGCGGGGCCCCCCCGGCGGTCCGACGGTGGTTTAGTAAAAGCGGTGCAACACGCCCGCTAAGCCGCTGCTTATACCGACTCGCTGGCCCGCTATCGGCCCGCGGTGGGCCAACGTCGGGAAAACCCGGCCGGCGGGCCGCCATCGGAACCGCTGGACAAAATCTAACGTTCGGCCCGCCGGCGGTTTTGCCGACGTTATGGCCGCGAAGGCCCGGCCCCCCCCCCCCCGTGTGCCGCCGTACGGTCCGCCATCCTGGCCGCACGTTCGGCTTGCTACACAGGGATATTATATTTCATCTGCTTTTGTTTTATTTGTTGTTAGACGTCTTGTATGTCTGGGAAGCTAATGCAGAATCACCCAGCGGTCTGAACCAGAGAGGGTGCATGCAGGACTCCCCTGTTCAGTCTTGTTTTGTGTATTCCATTGCTGATTGTTGTTGATTAGTTGCGTCAACTTGCCGTTGTAGCTAGCTCCCAGAACATGGGACCCCACGCCCCAACTGCGGTGCCCAAAGGGCGGTGAAGTGAAGGTGAATATGGGGAATAATTTCTTGCCTGTATATCGGGCTCATTATGATGTCTGTATTTGATGAATTTATTCATCAGTAAATCTTATTCTTGTTATTTTTTTTAATTACTATTTTGTTCGTAAATAGAAACATATGTAAAAACCGTTGAAATATTAAATGAATGACAAGACCTACCATTTCTTGTGATCATAATTGTGTCTGGGAAATGCAACACATTCCCGGCAATCTGGGCGGGGTGAGGGGGGGTACATCTGTCAAAAAAATTTCTGGGTACGTTGTTCGCGCGACCCCATGGTCGCGGCTCCTATTTAGATAGTTCACGTCCCCACCACAATTCAAAACAAAACGGCGCCCCTGTTTGTAATAACAAATTAATAATTTTTAATAACAAATTACATTAATTTGTAATAACAAAGTTTAATCAAATTTGTTTTGACAAAAGCTAAATTAATTTGTCTATAACAAATTAAATAATTTGTTATATAACAAATTAATAATTTGTTAATAACAAAAGTTGTATAATTTGTTATAACCAATAATTAATAATTTGTAATAACAAAGCTATTAATTTGTAATAACAAATAGTAATTTGTTCCATATCAAACAAATTAATTAATTTGTAATAAACAAATTACTAATTTTTGTTTCAAATGGCTAACTACAATGGGCTTTTTAGTAGTAGTCCGAATTCCGTGATATCGCATACACAATCAATTCAACAGCCCTACATTGAGGCGTCATTCTTGGTGTATGGTTACCCATAGAAGCCTTTACTTTTAAATTTTATGGTGTTTACCGTACCGTACCTAGGCTACTGTAGGGATCTTCTTCAGTCTTCACACACATTCTAATTGGATGGAAAAATTGGAACCGAAAGTTGATGGAAAAAATGGGGGGGGGGGTGGGGGGGGGGGGGGGTGGGGGGGGGGGGGGGTGGGGGGGGGGGGGGGTGGGGGGGGGGGGGGGTGGGGGGGGGGGGGGGTGGGGGGGGGGGGGGGTGGGGGGGGGGGGGGGTGGGGGGGGGGGGGGGTGGGGGGGGGGGGGGGTGGGGGGGGGGGGGGGTGGGGGGGGGGGGGGGTGGGGGGGGGGGGGGGTGGGGGGGGGGGGGGGTGGGGGGGGGGGGGGGTGGGGGGGGGGGGGGGTGGGGGGGGGGGGGGGTGGGGGGGGGGGGGGGTGGGGGGGGGGGGGGGTGGGGGGGGGGGGGGGTGGGGGGGGGGGGGGGTGGGGGGGGGGGGGGGTGGGGGGGGGGGGGGGTGGGGGGGGGGGGGGGTGGGGGGGGGGGGGGGTGGGGGGGGGGGGGGGTGGGGGGGGGGGGGGGTGGGGGGGGGGGGGGGTGGGGGGGGGGGGGGGTGGGGGGGGGGGGGGGTGGGGGGGGGGGGGGGTGGGGGGGACGAATCCAATCGCTCTGGCGTTCATTGCAATGATATTATCAATGATGTAAAAACAGGTGGTATTATCATAATAGTTCTAATAACTCGACGAAAACGCTTGAGAACTTCTCAACTTTGAAGGATTTATTATTTTTCGAAAATCATCCTTTGTTTGCAATTTTGATGTGGGGCCTTTCGGTTTCCGGTGGAGAAAAAAAAATAATGTACTTGACCATGGACTACTTAATGTTGTATGCTGTGTGTGTCAAATCTCCAACTAAAAGCAACCATGTAAGTAATAATTAGTGGGGCCCTGGTGTTAAGTGAGACAGTATACAAAATGCTTTGTCGGTCCCTCCAATCCCCCCCCCCCAACTCGAACAATAGCATGAATAACAATTGAATGGATATACCTCTTTAACATGGTCTTTAATAAACCTCCTAAAGCAAATTCTTAATAAGGCAAATTTATTCCTCCATTACTGACAGGTCTAATTCCACCTTTCAAACTTAAATCCAAGTTTCCTGGATTTCCAAATTAATAATTAACTGCATTCCTTAATTACTCATTATCTTCATTTTCGAGCACAGCTCTCAAATTTGTCCTACAATTTACGAACGTTTCTCTGCTCTACCGTATGTTCGTATTCTCCCATACAATGTGTACAGGAGTTCAGACAGTCCTGGACAAAAATACATGGGACAGTACCCCCGCTCCCCCGTTCAATGTTGAATTTCTTTAAATTCGGAATATCTTTGGGTTGGGACAACATTGATCAAGGGGGGAAGGGATTTTGGAAGACCGAGAATCTGTCGAAGTATTTTGCTACATTTGTGCAAAAGTTTCCCATCATTTTTGTCTTGGCTTGTCTGAGCTACCATACACGTCCATAGGACTAATGGTCAGTTAAATATGGGGTACATAAACACAGGTGAGATACGATTTTTTTTTTTTTTTCGGTAGCGATGTGCACATCCACAAATTTAAGATGATAGTTGGAAACGGAATGTGATGTAGTTTGTCGTTAATTAAAAAGTAACATAATATCACACAGGGCTGGATTTGAGCATGGGCCAGCGGGGCATGTGCCCACCAAAAGGGGACCGAACAAAATTACATTATTGTATTTTTTGGGTAGAACCACAACCTTTTCCCTCTTTTCATGACTTGCGCCACTGTAGTCTTGTGGAGAATTAAAGTCGAAGGGGCCCCGCAATATTTTGTGCAGAGGACCCCCGCAAACTTAAATTCGACTCTGAAATCATATTACAAACACTGAAAAAGAATACAGTACGTACACAAAAGCCCGTTTCCATTTTCAAAGGACTGTCACTTGTACACCCCCTTGCCGCAGCAAATAATTTCATATAGCGACATCATTTCGGACGGTCTACCATTGACCTGACGACGGTCTACCGTTGACCTACACACTATTTTAATGGGACTGACGGTCGACCGCACTTTTTTGGAAAGGAGCCTAATGCAAAAGAAATATTTACAGCAATTTTACGGTTGACCGTGGCAAATAAGGAATAAACTACGTTTTAAGAAATTGCCTTGCACCCGCAAAAAAGTACAGTGATATCATCTATACATACTCCATCTTTGCATGTTTATGACGTCATCCTTAGAGATAAAATATGCTGTAAGATACGGTAGATCATGTGGTTTACCATAGTTCTGAAACAGCCAATACATAAGGGCGCCCTCTTCCTTGGTCTCAAATTCCTGGAATTATTATTTTATCCCCCTCTTTTTGACGAAATGATACTGAGAATCCAATCGCTCTGGCGTTCATGCAATGATATTATCAATGATTTAACGGGGTATTATCATAATAGTTCTAATAACTCGACGAAAAGCTGAGAACTTCTCAACTTTGATATTATTTTCGAAATCATCCTTTTGCAATTTGATGTGGGCTTTCGGTTCCGGCCGGTGAGAAAAAAAAAATGTACTTGACCATGACTACTTAATGTTGTATGCTGTGTCAAATCTCCAACTAAAAGCAACCATGTAAGTATATTGGGCCCTGTTGAGTGAGACAGTATACAAAATGCTTTGTCGGTCCCTCCAATCCCCCCCCCCCCAACTCGAACAATAGCATGAATAACAATTGAATGGATATACCTCTTTAACATGGTCTTTAATAAACCTCCTAAAGCAAATTCTTAATAAGGCAAATTTATTCCTCCATTACTGACAGGTCAAATTCCACCTTTCAAACTTAAATCCAAGTTTCCTGGATTTCCAAATTAATAATTAACTGCATTCCTTAATTACTCATTATCTTCATTTTCGATCACAGCTCTCAAATTTGTCCTACAATTTACGAACGTTTCTCTGCTCTACCGTATGTTCGTATTCTCCCATACAATGTGTACAGGAGTTCAGACAGTCCTGGACAAAAATACATGGGACAGTACCCCCGCTCCCCCGTTCAATGTTGAATTTCTTTAAATTCGGAATATTTTTGGGTTGGGACAACATTGATCAAGGGGGGAAGGGATTTTGGAAGACCGAGAATCTGTCGAAGTATTTTGCTACATTTGTGCAAAAGTTTTCCATCATTTTTGTCTTGGCTTGTCTGAGCTACCATACACGTCCATAGGACTATTGGTCAGTTAAATATAGGGTACATAAACACAGGTGAGATACGATTTTTTTTTTTTTTTTTGGTAGCGATGTGCACATCTCCAAATTTAAGATGATAGTTGGAAACGGAATGTGATGTAGTTTGTCGTTAATTAAAAAGTAACATAATATCACACAGGGCTATATTTGAGCATGGGCCAGCGGGGCATGTGCCCACCAAAAGGGGACCGAACAAACTTATATTATTGTATTTTTTGGGTAGAACCACAACCTTTTCCCTCTTTTCATGACTTGCGCCACTGTAGTCTTGTGGAGAATTAAAGTCGAAGGGGCCCCGCAATATTTTGTGCAGAGGACCCCCGCAAACTTAAATTCGACTCTGAAATCATATTACAAACACTGAAAAAGAATACAGTACGTACACAAAAGCCCGTTTTCATTTTCAAAGGACTGTCACTTGTACACCCCCTTGCCGCAGCAAATAATTTCATATAGCGACATCATTTTGGACGGTCTACCATTGACCTGACGACGGTCTACCGTTGACCTACACACTATTTTAATGGGACTGACGGTCGACCGCACTTTTTTGGAAAGGAGCCTAATGCAAAAGAAATATTTACAGCAATTTTACGGTTGACCGTGGCAAATAAGGAATAAACTACGTTTTAAGAAAGTGCCTTACACCCGCAAAAAAGTACAGTGATATCATCTATACATACTCCATCTTTGCATGTTTATGACGTCATCCTTAGAGATAAAATATGCTGTAAGATACGGTAGATCATGTGGTTTACCATAGTTCTGAAATAGCCAATACATAAGGGCGCCCTCTTCCTTGGTCTCAAATTCCTGGAATTATTATTTTATCCCCCTCTTTTTGACGAAATGATACTGAGAATCCAATCGCTCTGGCGTTCATGCAATGATATTATCAATGATTTAACGGGGTATTATCATAATAGTTCTAATAACTCGACGAAAAGCTGAGAACTTCTCAACTTTGATATTATTTTCGAAATCATCCTTTTGCAATTTGATGTGGGCTTTCGGTTCCGGTGAGAAAAAAAAATGTACTTGACCATGACTACTTAATGTTGTATGCTGTGTCAAATCTCCAACTAAAAGCAACCATGTAAGTATATTGGGCCCTGTTGAGTGAGACAGTATACAAAATGCTTTGTCGGTCCCTCCAATCCCCCCCCCCCCCGAACAATAGCATGAATAACAATTGAATGGATATACCTCTTTAACATGGTCTTTAATAAACCTCCTAAAGCAAATTCTTAATAAGGCAAATTTATACCTCCCATTACTGACACGTCAAATTCCACCTTTCAAACTTAAATCCAAGTTTCCTGGATTTCCAAATTAATAATTAACTGCATTCCTTAATTACTCATTATCTTCATTTTCGATCACAGCTCTCAAATTTGTCCTACAATTTACGAACGTTTCTCTGCTCTACCGTATGTTCGTATTCTCCCATACAATGTGTACAGGAGTTCAGACAGTCCTGGACAAAAATACATGGGACAGTACCCCCGCTCCTCCGAATGTTTCTTTAAATTCGGAATATCTTTGGGTTGGGACAACATTGATCAAGGGGGGAAGGGATTTTGGAAGACCGAGAATCTGTCGAAGTATTTTGCTACATTTGTGCAAAAGTTTCCCATCATTTTTGTCTTGGCTTGTCTGAGCTACCATACACGTCCATAGGACTATTGGTCAGTTAAATATAGGGTACATAAACACAGGTGAGATACGATTTTTTTTTTTTTTTTGGTAGCGATGTGCACATCCACAAATTTAAGATGATAGTTGGAAACGGAATGTGATGTAGTTTGTCGTTAATTAAAAAGTAACATAATATCACACAGGGCTGGATTTGAGCATGGGCCAGCGGGGCATGTGCCCACCAAAAGGGGACCGAACAAAATTACATTATTGTATTTTTTGGGTAGAACCACAACCTTTTCCCTCTTTTCATGACTTGCGCCACTGTAGTCTTGTGGAGAATTAAAGTCGAAGGGGCCCCGCAATATTTTGTGCAGAGGACCCCCGCAAACTTAAATTCGACTCTGAAATCATATTACAAACACTGAAACTGCATTCCTGCAGTTCTGCATTCCTTAATTACTCATTATCTTCATTTTCGATCACAGCTCTCAAATTTGTCCTACAATTTACGAACGTTTCTCTGCTCTACCGTATGTTCGTATTCTCCCATACAATGTGTACAGGAGTTCAGACAGTCCTGGACAAAAATACACGGGACAGAACCCCTGCTCCTCCGTTCAATGTTGAATTTCTTTAAATTCGGAATATCTTTGGGTTGGGACAACATAGATCAAGGGGGGAAGGGATTTTGGAAGACCGAGAATCTGTCGAAGTATTTTGCTACATTTGTGCAAAAGTTTCCCATCATTTTTGTCTTGGCTTGTCTGAGCTACCATACACGTCCATAGGACTATTGGTCAGTTAAATATAGGGTACATAAACACAGGTGAGATACGATTTTTTGTTTTTTTGGTAGCGATGTGCACATCCCCAAATTTAAGATGATAGTTGGAAACGGAATGTGACGTAATTTGTCGTTAATTAAAAAGTAACATAATATCACACAGGGCCGGATTTAAGCATGGGGCAGAGTGGCATGTGCCCACCAAAAGGGGACCGAACAAAATTATATTATTGTATTTTTTGGGTAGAACCACAAACTTTTCCCTCCTTTCATGACTTGCGCCACTGTAGTCTTGTGGAGAATTAAAGTCGAAGGGGCCCCGCAATATTTTGTGCAGAGGACCCCCGCAAACTTAAATTCGACTCTGAAATCATATTACAAACACTGAAAAAGAATACAGTACGTACACAAAAGCCCGTTTTCATTTTCAAAGGACTGTCACTTGTACACCCCCTTGCCGCAGCAAATAATTTGATATAGCGACATCATTTTGGACGGTCTACCATTGACCTGACGACGGTCTACCGTTGACCTACACACTATTTTAATGGGACTGACGGTCGACCGCACTTTTTTGGAAAGGAGCCTAATGCAAAAGAAATATTTACAGCAATTTTACGGTTGACCGTGGCAAATAAGGAATAAACTACGTTTTAAGAAATTGCCTGCCACCCGTAAAAAAGTACAGTGATATCATCTATACATACTCCATCTTTGCATGTTTATGACGTCATCCTTAGAGATAAAATATGCTGTAAGATACGGTAGATCATGTGGTTTACCATAGTTCTGAAATAGCCAATACATAAGGGCGCCCTCTTCCTTGGTCTCAAATTCCTGGAATTATTATTTTATCCCCCTCTTTTTGACGAAATGATACTGAGAATCCAATCGCTCTGGCGTTCATGCAATGATATTATCAATGATTTAACGGGGTATTATCATAATAGTTCTAATAACTCGACGAAAAGCTGAGAACTTCTCAACTTTGATATTATTTTCGAAAGCATCCTTTTGCAATTTGATGTGGGCTTTCGGTTCCGGTGAGAAAAAAAAAATGTACTTGACCATGACTACTTAATGTTGTATGCTGTGTCAAATCTTCAACTAAAAGCAACCATGTAGGTATATTGGGCCCTGTTGAGTGAGAAAGTATACAAAATGCTTTGTCGGTCCCTCCAATCCCCACCCCCCCCCCCCGAACAATAGCATGAATAACAATTGAATGGATATACCTCTTTAACATGGTCTTTAATAAACCTCCTAAAGCAAATTCTTAATAAGGCAAATTTATACCTCCATTACTGACAGGTCAAATTCCACCTTTCAAACTTAAATCCAAGTTTCCTGGATTTCCAAATTAATAATTAACTGCATTCCTTAATTACTCATTATCTTCATTTTCGATCACAGCTCTCAAATTTGTGCTACAATTTACGAACGTTTCTCTGCTCTACCGTATGTTCGTATTCTCCCATACAATGTGTACAGGAGTTCAGACAGTCCTGGACAAAAATACATGGGACAGTACCCCCGCTCCCCCGTTCAATGTTGAATTTCTTTAAATTCGGAATATCTTTGGGTTGGGACAACATTGATCAAGGGGGAAGGGATTTTGGAAGACCGAGAATCTGTCGAAGTATTTTGCTACATTTGTGCAAAAGTTTCCCATCATTATTGTCTTGGCTTGTCTGAGCTACCATACACGTACATAGGAGAATTGGTCAGTTTTATATATAGGGTACATAAACACAGGTGAGATACGATTTTTTGTTTTTTTGGTAGCGATGTGCACATCCCCAAATTTAAGATGATAGTTGGAAACGGAATGTGACGTAATTTGTCGTTAATTAAAAAGTAACATAATATCACACAGGGCCGGATTTAAGCATGGGGCAGAGTGGCATGTGCCCACCAAAAGGGGACCGAACAAAACTATATTATTGTATTTTTTGGGTAGAACCACAAACTTTTCCCTCCTTTCATGACTTGCGCCACTGTAGTCTTGTGGAGAATTAAAGTCGAAGGGGCCCCGCAATATTTTGTGCAGAGGACCCCCGCAAACTTAAATTCGACTCTGAAATCATATTACAAACACTGAAAAAGAATACAGTACGTACACAAAAGCCCGTTTTCATTTTCAAAGGACTGTCACTTGTACACCCCCTTGCCGCAGCAAATAATTTGATATAGCGACATCATTTTGGACGGTCTACCGTTGACCTACACACTATTTTAATGGGACTGACGGTCGACCGCACTTTTTTGGAAAGGAGCCTAATGCAAAAGAAATATTTACAGCAATTTTACGGTTGACCGTGGCAAATAAGGAATAAACTACGTTTTAAGAAAGTGCTTTGCACCCGCAAAAAAGTACAGTGATATCATCTATACATACTCCATCTTTGCATGTTTATGACGTCATCCTTAGAGATAAAATATGCTGTAAGATACGGTAGATCATGTGGTTTACCATAGTTCTGAAATAGCCAATACATAAGGGCGCCCTCTTCCTTGGTCTCAAATTTCTGGAATTATTATTTTATCCCCCTCTTTTTGACGAAATGATACTGAGAATCCAATCGCTCTGGCGTTCATGCAATGATATTATCAATGATTTAACGGGGTATTATCATAATAGTTCTAATAACTCGACGAAAAGCTGAGAACTTCTCAACTTTGATATTATTTTCGAAAGCATCCTTTTGCAATTTGATGTGGGCTTTCGGTTCCGGTGAGAAAAAAAAATGTACTTGACCATGACTACTTAATGTTGTATGCTGTGTCAAATCTTCAACTAAAAGCAACCATGTAGGTATATTGGGCCCTGTTGAGTGAGAAAGTATACAAAATGCTTTGTCGGTCCCTCTACCCCCCCCCCCCGAACAATAGCATGAATAACAATTGAATGGATATACCTCTTTAACATGGTCTTTAATAAACCTCCTAAAGCAAATTCTTAATAAGGCAAATTTATACCTCCATTACTGACAGGTCAAATTCCACCTTTCAAACTTAAATCCAAGTTTCCTGGATTTCCAAATTAATAATTAACTGCATTCCTTAATTACTCATTATCTTCATTTTCGATCACAGCTCTCAAATTTGTCCTACAATTTACGAACGTTTCTCTGCTCTACCGTATGTTCGTATTCTCCCATACAATGTGTACAGGAGTTCAGACAGTCCTGGACAAAAATACATGGGACAGTACCCCCGCTCCCCCGTTCAATGTTGAATTTCTTTAAATTCGGAATATCTTTGGGTTGGGACAACATTGATCAAGGGGGGAAGGGATTTTGGAAGACCGAGAATCTGTCGAAGTATTTTGCTACATTTGTGCAAAAGTTTCCCATCATTTTTGTCTTGGCTTGTCTGAGCTACCATACACGTACATAGGAGAATTGGTCAGTTTTATATATAGGGTACATAAACACAGGTGAGATACGATTTTTTGTTTTTTTTTGGTAGCGATGTGCACATCCCCAAATTTAAGATGATAGTTGGAAACGGAATGTGACGTAATTTGTCGTTAATTAAAAAGTAACATAATATCACACAGGGCCGGATTTAAGCATGGGCCAGCGTTGCATGTGCCCACCAAAAGGGGACCGAACAAAACTATATTATTGTATTTTTTGGGTAGAACCACAAACTTTTCCCTCCTTTCATGACTTGCGCCACTGTAGTCTTGTGGAGAATTAAAGTCGAAGGGGCCCCGCAATATTTTGTGCAGAGGACCCCCGCAAACTTAAATTCGACTCTGAAATCATATTACAAACACTGAAAAAGAATACAGTACGTACACAAAAGCCCGTTTTCATTTTCAAAGGACTGTCACTTGTACACCCCCTTGCCGCAGCAAATAATTTCATATAGCGACATCATTTTGGACGGTCTACCATTGACCTGACGACGGTCTACCGTTGACCTACACACTATTTTAATGGGACTGACGGTCGACCGCACTTTTTTGGAAAGGAGCCTAATGCAAAAGAAATATTTACAGCAATTTTACGGTTGACCGTGGCAAATAAGGAATAAACTACGTTTTAAGAAATTGCCTGCCACCCGTAAAAAAGTACAGTGATATCATCTATATTCTCCATCTTTGCATGTTTATGACGTCATCCTTAGAGATAAAATATGCTGTAAGATACGGTAGATCATGTGGTTTACCATAGTTCTGAAATAGCCAATACATAAGGGCGCCCTCTTCCTTGGTCTCAAATTTCTGGAATTATTATTTTATCCCCCTCTTTTTGACGAAATGATACTGAGAATCCAATCGCTCTGGCGTTCATGCAATGATATTATCAATGATTTAACGGGGTATTATCATAATAGTTCTAATAACTCGACGAAAAGCTGAGAACTTCTCAACTTTGATATTATTTTCGAAAGCATCCTTTTGCAATTTGATGTGGGCTTTCGGTTGCGGTGAGGAAAAAATGTACTTGACCATGACTACTTAATGTTGTATGCTGTGTCAAATCTTCAACTAAAAGCAACCATGTAGGTATATTGGGCCCTGTTGAGTGAGAAAGTATACAAAATGCTTTGTCGGTCCCTCTACCCCCCCCCCCCCCGAACAATAGCATGAATAACAATTGAATGGATATACCTCTTTAACATGGTCTTTAATAAACCTCCTAAAGCAAATTCTTAATAAGGCAAATTTATACCTCCATTACTGACAGGTCAAATTCCACCTTTCAAACTTAAATCCAAGTTTCCTGGATTTCCAAATTAATAATTAACTGCATTCCTTAATTACTCATTATCTTCATTTTCGATCACAGCTCTCAAATTTGTCCTACAATTTACGAACGTTTCTCTGCTCTACCGTATGTTCGTATTCTCCCATACAATGTGTACAGGAGTTCAGACAGTCCTGGACAAAAATACATGGGACAGTACCCCCGCTCCCCCGTTCAATGTTGAATTTCTTTAAATTCGGAATATCTTTGGGTTGGGACAACATTGATCAAGGGGGGAAGGGATTTTGGAAGACCGAGAATCTGTCGAAGTATTTTGCTACATTTGTGCAAAAGTTTCCCATCATTTTTGTCTTGGCTTGTCTGAGCTACCATACACGTACATAGGAGAATTGGTCAGTTTTATATATAGGGTACATAAACACAGGTGAGATACGATTTTTTGTTTTTTTGGTAGCGATGTGCACATCCCCAAATTTAAGATGATAGTTGGAAACGGAATGTGACGTAATTTGTCGTTAATTAAAAAGTAACATAATATCACACAGGGCCGGATTTAAGCATGGGGCAGAGTGGCATGTGCCCACCAAAAGGGGACCGAACAAAATTATATTATTGTATTTTTTGGGTAGAACCACAAACTTTTCCCTCCTTTCATGACTTGCGCCACTGTAGTCTTGTGGAGAATTAAAGTCGAAGGGGCCCCGCAATATTTTGTGCAGAGGACCCCCGCAAACTTAAATTCGACTCTGAAATCATATTACAAACACTGAAAAAGAATACAGTACGTACACAAAAGCCCGTTTTCATTTTCAAAGGACTGTCACTTGTACACCCCCTTGCCGCAGCAAATAATTTCATATAGCGACATCATTTTGGACGGTCTACCATTGACCTGACGACGGTCTACCGTTGACCTACACACTATTTTAATGGGACTGACGGTCGACCGCACTTTTTTGGAAAGGAGCCTAATGCAAAAGAAATATTTACAGCAATTTTACGGTTGACCGTGGCAAATAAGGAATAAACTACGTTTTAAGAAATTGCCTGCCACCCGTAAAAAAGTACAGTGATATCATCTATACATACTCCATCTTTGCATGTTTATGACGTCATCCTTAGAGATAAAATATGCTGTAAGATACGGTAGATCATGTGGTTTACCATAGTTCTGAAATAGCCAATACATAAGGGCGCCCTCTTCCTTGGTCTCAAATTTCTGGAATTATTATTTTATCCCCCTCTTTTTGACGAAATGATACTGAGAATCCAATCGCTCTGGCGTTCATGCAATGATATTATCAATGATTTAACGGGGTATTATCATAATAGTTCTAATAACTCGACGAAAAGCTGAGAACTTCTCAACTTTGATATTATTTTCGAAAGCATCCTTTTGCAATTTGATGTGGGCTTTCGGTTCCGGTGAGAAAAAAAATGTACTTGACCATGACTACTTAATGTTTTATGCTGTGTCAAATCTTCAACTAAAAGCAACCATGTAGGTATATTGGGCCCTGTTGAGTGAGAAAGTATACAAAATGCTTTGTCGGTCCCTCCAATCCCCCCCCCCCCCCGAACAATAGCATGAATAACAATTGAATGGATATACCTCTTTAACATGGTCTTTAATAAACCTCCTAAAGCAAATTCTTAATAAGGCAAATTTATACCTCCATTACTGACAGGTCAAATTCCACCTTTCAAACTTAAATCCAAGTTTCCTGGATTTCCAAATTAATAATTAACTGCATTCCTTAATTACTCATTATCTTCATTTTCGATCACAGCTCTCAAATTTGTCCTACAATTTACGAACGTTTCTCTGCTCTACCGTATGTTCGTATTCTCCCATACAATGTGTACAGGAGTTCAGACAGTCCTGGACAAAAATACATGGGACAGTACCCCCGCTCCCCCGTTCAATGTTGAATTTCTTTAAATTCGGAATATCTTTGGGTTGGGACAACATTGATCAAGGGGGAAGGGATTTTGGAAGACCGAGAATCTGTCGAAGTATTTTGCTACATTTGTGCAAAAGTTTTCCATCATTTTTGTCTTGGCTTGTCTGAGCTACCATACACGTCCATAGGACTATTGGTCAGTTAAATATAGGGTACATAAACACAGGTGAGATACGATTTTTTTTTTTTTTTTTTTGGGTAGCGATGTGCACATTCCCGAATTTAAGATGATAGTTGGAAGCGGAATGTGACGTAATTTGTCGTTAATTAAAAATAACATAATATCACACAGTGCCGAATTTAAGCATGGGCCAGCGGGGCATGTGAGCACCAAAAGGGGACCGAACAAAATGATATTATTGTATTTTTTGGGTAGAACCACAAACTTTTCCCTCCTTTCATGACTTGCGCCACTGTAGTCTTGTGGAGAATTAAAGTCGAAGGGGCCCCGCAATATTTTGTGCAGAGGACCCCCGCAAACTTAAATTCGACTCTGAAATCATATTACAAACACTGAAAAAGAATACAGTACGTACACAAAAGCCCGTTTTCATTTTCAAAGGACTGTCACTTGTACACCCCCTTGCCGCAGCAAATAATTTCATATAGCGACATCATTTCGGACGGTCTACCATTGACCTGACGACGGTCTACCGTTGACCTGCACACTATTTTAATGGGACTGACGGTCGACCGCACTTTTTTGGAAAGGAGCCTAATGCAAAAGAAATATTTACAGCAATTTTACGGTTGACCGTGGCAAATAAGGAATAAACTACGTTTTAAGAAATTGCCTGCCACCCGTAAAAAAGTACAGTGATATCATCTATATTCTCCATCTTTGCATGTTTATGACGTCATCCTTAGAGATAAAATATGCTGTAAGATACGGTAGATCATGTGGTTTACCATAGTTCTGAAATAGCCAATACATAAGGGCGCCCTCTTCCTTGGTCTCAAATTTCTGGAATTATTATTTTATCCCCCTCTTTTTGACGAAATGATACTGAGAATCCAATCGCTCTGGCGTTCATGCAATGATATTATCAATGATTTAACGGGGTATTATCATAATAGTTCTAATAACTCGACGAAAAGCTGAGAACTTCTCAACTTTGATATTATTTTCGAAAGCATCCTTTTGCAATTTGATGTGGGCTTTCGGTTCCGGTGAGAAAAAAAAATGTACTTGACCATGACTACTTAATGTTGTATGCTGTGTCAAATCTTCAACTAAAAGCAACCATGTAGGTATATTGGGCCCTGTTGAGTGAGAAAGTATACAAAATGCTTTGTCGGTCCCTCTACCCCCCCCCCCCCCCGAACAATAGCATGAATAACAATTGAATGGATATACCTCTTTAACATGGTCTTTAATAAACCTCCTAAAGCAAATTCTTAATAAGGCAAATTTATACCTCCATTACTGACAGGTCAAATTCCACCTTTCAAACTTAAATCCAAGTTTCCTGGATTTCCAAATTAATAATTAACTGCATTCCTTAATTACTCATTATCTTCATTTTCGATCACAGCTCTCAAATTTGTCCTACAATTTACGAACGTTTCTCTGCTCTACCGTATGTTCGTATTCTCCCATACAATGTGTACAGGAGTTCAGACAGTCCTGGACAAAAATACATGGGACAGTACCCCCGCTCCCCCGTTCAATGTTGAATTTCTTTAAATTCGGAATATCTTTGGGTTGGGACAACATTGATCAAGGGGGGAAGGGATTTTGGAAGACCGAGAATCTGTCGAAGTATTTTGCTACATTTGTGCAAAAGTTTCCCATCATTTTTGTCTTGGCTTGTCTGAGCTACCATACACGTACATAGGAGAATTGGTCAGTTTTATATATAGGGTACATAAACACAGGTGAGATACGATTTTTTGTTTTTTGGTAGCGATGTGCACATCCCCAAATTTAAGATGATAGTTGGAAACGGAATGTGACGTAATTTGTCGTTAATTAAAAAGTAACATAATATCACACAGGGCCGGATTTAAGCATGGGGCAGAGTGGCATGTGCCCACCAAAAGGGGACCGAACAAAACTATATTATTGTATTTTTTGGGTAGAACCACAAACTTTTCCCTCCTTTCATGACTTGCGCCACTGTAGTCTTGTGGAGAATTAAAGTCGAAGGGGCCCCGCAATATTTTGTGCAGAGGACCCCCGCAAACTTAAATTCGACTCTGAAATCATATTACAAACACTGAAAAAGAATACAGTACGTACACAAAAGCCCGTTTTCATTTTCAAAGGACTGTCACTTGTACACCCCCTTGCCGCAGCAAATAATTTCATATAGCGACATCATTTTGGACGGTCTACCATTGACCTGACGACGGTCTACCGTTGACCTACACACTATTTTAATGGGACTGACGGTCGACCGCACTTTTTTGGAAAGGAGCCTAATGCAAAAGAAATATTTACAGCAATTTTACGGTTGACCGTGGCAAATAAGGAATAAACTACGTTTTAAGAAATTGCCTGCCACCCGTAAAAAAGTACAGTGATATCATCTATATTCTCCATCTTTGCATGTTTATGACGTCATCCTTAGAGATAAAATATGCTGTAAGATACGGTAGATCATGTGGTTTACCATAGTTCTGAAATAGCCAATACATAAGGGCGCCCTCTTCCTTGGTCTCAAATTTCTGGAATTATTATTTTATCCCCCTCTTTTTGACGAAATGATACTGAGAATCCAATCGCTCTGGCGTTCATGCAATGATATTATCAATGATTTAACGGGGTATTATCATAATAGTTCTAATAACTCGACGAAAAGCTGAGAACTTCTCAACTTTGATATTATTTTCGAAAGCATCCTTTTGCAATTTGATGTGGGCTTTCGGTTCCGGTGAGAAAAAAAAATGATCGGACACTTTGGCACAAATGTAGCAAAATACTTCGACAGGTTCGCAGTCTTCAAAAATCCCCCCTTGATCAATGTTGTCCCAACCCAAAGATATTCCGAATTTAAAGAAATTCAACATTGAACCGGGGAGCAGGGGTGCTGTCCCATGTATTTTTGTCCAGGATTGTCTGAACTACTGCACAGATGTATGGGAGCATACGAATATACGTTGCAGCAGAGAAATGTTCATAAATTGTAGGACAAATTAGAGAGCTATGATCGAAAATGAAGATAATGAGTAATTAAAGATTGCAGTTAATTATTAATTTGGAAATCGAGGAAACTTGGATTTAAGTTGGGAAGGTGGAATTTGACAGTAATGGAGGTATAAATTTGCCTATTTAAGAAGTTGCGTTAGGACGTTTATTAAGGAGGACCATGTAAAAAGGTATATCCATTCAATTGTTTTCATGCTATTGTTCGGGGGGGGGGGGGGAGGGGCCGACAATTCAGTTGTTTTGTACACTTGCTTACTCAATACAGCCTAATATAACCAAATGTCTGCCTTTAGTTGAAGATTTTACACAGCATACAATATTTCATAGTCATGGCCAAGTACAACTTTTTCTCACCGGAACCGAAAGCCCACATCAATTTGCAAAAGGATGCTTTCGAAAATAATATGAAAGTTGAGAAGTTCTCAGCTTTTCGTCGAGTAATTAGTACTGTTATGATAATACCCCGTCAATCATTGATAACATTATTGCATGAACGCCAGAGCGATTGGATTCTATCATTTCGTCAAAAGGAGGGGGATAAAATAATAATTCCAGGAATTTGAGACGAAGGAAGAGGGCGCCCTTGTTATTGGCCATTTCAGAACTATGGTAAACCACATGATCTACCGTATCTAACAGCATATTTTATCTCTAAGGATGACGTCATAAACATGCGAAGATGGAGTATGTATAGATGATATCACTGTATGGGTATAAAGTAATTCTTAAAATGTAGTTTACTCGTTATTTGCCACGGTCAACCGTAAAATTGCTGTAAATATTTCTTTTGCATTAAGCCCCTTCCCAAAAGAGTGCGGTCGACCGTCAGTCCCATTAAAACAGTGTGTAGGTCAACGGTAGACCGTCGTCAGGTCAATGGTAGACCGTCCGAAATGATGTCGCTATATCAAATTATTAGCCGCGGCAAGGGGTGTACAAGTGACAGTCCTTTGAAAATGAAAACGGGCTTTGTGTACGTAGTATATTCTTTTTCAGTGTTTGTAATATGATATCAGAGTCGAATTTAACTTTGCGGGGTCCCTGGGCACAAAATATTGGGGGCTCCTTCGACTTTAATTCTCCACAAGACTACAAGGGCGCAAGTCATGAAAGGAGGGAAAAGGTTGTGGTCCTACCCCAAAAATACAATAACATAATTTTGTGGTCCCCTTTTTGTGGTGGGCACATGCCCCGCTGGCCCATACTTAAATCCGGCTCGGTGTGATATTATGTTATTCTCAATTAACGACAAATTACGTCACATTCCGTTTCCAACTATCATCTTAAATTCGGGGATGTGCACACCGCTACAAAAAAATCGTATCTCACCTGTGTTTATGTACCCTATATATAACTGACCAATACTCCTATGGACGTGTATGGTAGCTCAGACAAGCCTGGACAAAAATGATGGGACACTTTTGCACAAATGTAGCAAAATACTTCGACAGATTCGCGGTCTTCAAAAATCCCCCCCCCCCTTGATCAATGTTGTCCCAACCCAAAGATATTCCGAATTTAAAGAAATTCAACATTGAACGGGGGAGCGGGGGTGCTGTCCCATGTATTTTTGTCCAGGATTGTCTGAACTACTACACATTGTATGGGAGCATACGAATATACGTTGCAGCAGAGAAACGTTCATAAATTGTAGGACAAATTTGAGAGCTGTGATCGAAAATGAAGATAATGATTAATTAATTATTTCATTTAATTTTTAATTTGAAATTCGAGGAATCTTGGTTTTAAGTTGTGAAGGTGTAATCTGTCAGTAATGGATGTTTAATTTTGCATATTTAAGAATTTGCGTTAGGACTTTTATTAAGGAGACCATGTAAAAAATTTATATCCATCATTTGTTTTAATACTTTTGTTGGGGGGGGGGGGAGTGGTGTAGGGACCGACAATTCAGTTGTTTTGTACACTTGCTTACTCAATACAGCTTAATATAACCAAATGTCTGCCTTTAGTTGAAGATTTGACACAGCATACAATATTTCATAGTCATGGTCAAGTACATTTTTTTTCTCACCAGAACCGAAAGCTCACATGAAATTTCAAAGGGACGCTTTCGAAAATAATATCAAAGTGCTGAAGTTCTTAGCTTTTCGTCGAGTTATTAGAACTATAACGATAATACCCTGTTAAATCATTGATAACATTATTGCATAAAAGCCAGAGCGATTGGATTCTATCATTCCGTCAAAAGGAGGGGGGACAAAGTAATAATTCCAGGAATTTGAGACTAAGGAAGAGGGCGCCCTCGTGCAATGGCTATTTCAGAACTATGGTAAACCACATGATCTACCTTATCTTACAGCATATTTTATCTCTAAGGATGACGTCATAAACATGCAAAGATGGAGTATGTATAGATGATATCACTGTACTTTTTTATGGGTATAAAGTAATTCTTAAAATGTAGTTTATTCTTTATTTGCCACGGTCAACTGTAAAATTGCTGTAAATATTTCTTTTGCATTAAGCCCCTTCCCAAAAGAGTGCGGTCGACCGTCAGTCCCATTAAAACAGTGTGTAGGTCAACGGTAGACCGTCGTCAGGTCAATGGTAGACCGTCCGAAATGATGTCGCTATATCAAATTATTAGCCGCGGCAAGGGGTGTACAAGTGACAGTCCTTTGAAAATGAAAACGGGCTTTGTGTACGTAGTATATTCTTTTTCAGTGTTTGTAATATGATATCAGGGCCGAGTTTAACTTTGTGGGGGCCCTGGGCACAAAATATTGTGGGGGCTCCTTCGACTATAATTCTCCACAAGACTACAAGGGCGCAAGTCATGAAAGGAAGGCAAAGGTTGTGGTCCTACCCCAAAAATACAATAACATAATTTTGTGGGGACCCCTTTTTGTGGGGCCCCTGGGCACATGCCCCACTGGCCCATACTTAAATCCGGCTCGGTATGATATTATGTTATTCTCAATTAAAGAAGTCACATTCCGTTTCCAACTATCATCTTAAATTCGGGGATGTGCACACCGCTACGAAAAAAATCGAATCTCACCTGTGTTGATGTACCCTAAATATAACTGACCAATACTCCTATAGACGTGTATGGTAGCTCAGACAATCCTGGACAAAAATGATGGGACACTTTGGCACAAATGTAGCAAAATACTTCGACAGGATCGCGGTCTTCAAAAATCCCCCCCCCCCTTGATCTATGTTGTCCCTACCCAAATATATTCCGAATTTATAGATATTCAACATTGAACGGTTAAGCTGGGGTGCTGTCCCATGTATTTTTGTCCAGGACTGTCTGAACTACTGTACACATGTATGGGAGCATACGAACATACGTTGCAGCAGAGAAACGTTCATAAATTGTAGGACAAATTTGAGAGCTATGATCGAAAATGAAGATAATGAGTAATTAAAGATTGCAGTTAATTATTAATTTGGAACTCGAGAAAACTTGGCTGTATGTTGGGAAGGTGGAATTTGACAGTAATGGAGGTATAAATTTGCCTATTTAAGAAGTTGCGTTAGGACGTTTATTAAGGAGGACCATGTAAAAAAGGTATATCCATCAAATTGTTTTCATGCTATTGTTCGGGGGGGGGGGGGGAGTGGTGTAGGGGCCGACAATTCAGTTGTTTTGTACACTTGCTTACTCAATACAGCCAAATATAACCAAATGTCTGCCTTTAGTTGAAGATTTTACACAGCATACCATATTTCATAGTCATGGTCAAGTACAACTTTTTTCTCACCGGAACCGAAAGCTCACATGAAATTTCAAAGGGACGCTTTCGAAAATAATATCAAAGTGCAGAAGTTCTTAGCTTTTCGTCGAGTTATTAGAACTATTACGATAATACCCTGTTAAATCATTGATAACATTATTGCATAAATGCCAGAGCGATTGGATTCTATCATTCCGTCAAAAGGAGGGGGGACAAAGTAATAATTCCAGGAATTTGAGACTAAGGAAGAGGGCGCCCTCGTGCAATGGCTATTTCAGAACTATGGTAAACCACATGATCTACCTTATCTTACAGCATATTTTATCTCTAAGGATGACGTCATAAACATGCAAAGATGGAGTATGTATAGATGATATCACTGTACTTTTTTATGGGTATAAAGTAATTTCTTAAAATGTAGTTTACTCGTTATTTGCCACGGTCAACCGTAAAATTGCTGTAAATATTTCTTTTGCATTAAGCCCCTTCCCAAAAGAGTGCGGTCGACCGTCAGTCCCATTAAAACAGTGTGTAGGTCAACGGTAGACCGTCGTCAGGTCAATGGTAGACCGTCCGAAATGATGTCGCTATATCAAATTATTAGCCGCGGCAAGGGGTGTACAAGTGACAGTCCTTTGAAAATGAAAACGGGCTTTGTGTACGTTGTAGTTTCTTTTTCAGTGTTTGTAATATGATATCAGGGTCGGGTTTAACTTTGTGGGGGCCCTGGGCACAAAATTTCGTGGGGGCTCCTTCGACTATAATTCTCCACAAGACTACAAGGGCGCAAGTCATGAAAGGAAGGCAAAGGTTGTGGTCCTACCCCAAAAATACAATAACATAATTTTGTGGGGACCCCTTTTGTGGGCCCCTGGGCACATGCCCCGCTGGCCCCATACTTAAATCCGGCTCGGTATGATATTATGTTATTCTCAATTAAAGAAGTCACATTCCGTTTCCAACTATCATCTTAAATTCGGGGATGTGCACACCGCTACGAAAAAAATCGAATCTCACCTGTGTTCATGTACCCTAAATATAACTGACCAATACTCCTATGGACGTGTATGGTAGCTCAGACAATCCTGGACAAAAATGATGGGACACTTTGGCACAAATGTAGCAAAATACTTCGACAAGTTCGCGGTCTTCAAAAATCCCCCCCCCCCTTGATCAATGTTGTCCCAACCCAAAGATATTCCGAATTTAAAGAAATTCAACATTGAACGGGGGAGCAGGGGTGCTGTCCCATGTATTTTTGTCCAGGATTGTCTGAACTACTTCACAATTGTATGGGAGCATACGAATATTCGTTGCAGCAGAGAAACGTTCATAACTTGTAGGACAAATTAGAGAGCTATGATAGAAAATGAAGATAATGAGTAATTAAAGATTGCAGTTAATTATTAATTTGGAAATCGAGGAAACTTGGATTTAAGTTGGGAAGGTGGAATTTGACAGTAATGGAGGTATAAATTTGCCTATTTAAGAAGTTGCGTTAGGACGTTTATTAAGGAGGACCATGTAAAAAAGGTATATCCATCAAATTGTTTTCATGCTATTGTTCGGGGGGGGGAAGTGGTGTAGGGGCCGACAATTCAGTTGTTTTGTACACTTGCTTACTCAATACAGCCTAATAACCAAATGTCTGCCTTTAGTTGAAGATTTTACACAGCATACAATATTTCATAGTCATGGCCAAGTACAACTTTTTCTCACCGGAACCGAAAGCTCAAATGAAATTGCTAAGGGCACTTTCGAAAAAAGTATCAAAGTGCAGAAGTTCTAAGCTTTTCGTCGAGTCATTAGAACTATTATGATAATACCCTATTAAATTATTGATAACATTATTGCATAAATGCCAGAGCGATTGGATTCTATCAGTCCGTAAAAAGGAGGGGGGACAAAGTAATAATTCCAGGAATCATTTTGAGACTAAGGAAGAGGGCGCCCTCGTGCCATGGCTATTTCAGAACTATGGTAAACGACATGATCTACCTTATCTTACAGCATATTTTACCTCTAAGGATGACGTCATAAACATGCAAAGATGGAGTATGTATAGATGATATCACTGTACTTTTTTATGGGTATAAAGTAATTCTTAAAATGTAGTTTACTCGTTATTTGCCACGGTCAACCGTAAAATTGCTGTAAATATTTCTTTTGCATTAAGCCCCTTCCCAAAAGAGTGCGGTCGACCGTCAGTCCCATTAAAACAGTGTGTAGGTCAACGGTAGACCGTCGTCAGGTCAATGGTAGACCGTCCGAAATGATGTCGCTATATCAAATTATTAGCCGCGGCAAGGGGTGTACAAGTGACAGTCCTTTGAAAATGAAAACGGGCTTTGTGTACGTAGTATATTCTTTTTCAGTGTTTGTAATATGATATCAGGGTCGGGTTTAACTTTGTGGGGGGCCTGGGCACAAAATATTGTGGGGGCTCCTTCGACTATAATTCTCCACAAGACTACAAGGGCGCAAGTCATGAAAGGAAGGCAAAGGTTGTGGTCCTACCCCAAAAATACAATAACATAATTTTGTGGGGACCCCTTTTTGTCGGCCCCTGGGAACATGCCCCGCTGGCCCATACTTAAATCCGGCTCGGTATGATATTATGTTATTCTCAATTAAAGAAGTCACATTCCGTTTCCAACTATCATCTTAAATTCGGGGATGTGCACACCGCTACGAAAAAATCGAATCTCACCTGTGTTCATGTACCCTAAATATAACTGACCAATACTCCTATGGACGTGTATGGTAGCTCAGACAATCCTGGACAAAAATGATCGGACACTTTGGCACAAATGTAGCAAAATACTTCGACAGGTTCGCAGTCTTCAAAAATCCCCCCTTGATCAATGTTGTCCCAACCCAAAGATATTCCGAATTTAAAGAAATTCAACATTGAACCGGGGAGCAGGGGTGCTGTCCCATGTATTTTTGTCCAGGATTGTCTGAACTACTGTACAAGTGTATGGGAGCATACGAATATACGTTGCAGCAGAGAAACGTTCATAAATTGTAGGACAAATTTGAGAGCTATGATCGAAAATGAAGATAATGAGTAATTAAAGATTGCAGTTAATTATTAATTTGGAAATCGAGGAAACTTGGATTTAAGTTGGGAAGGTGGAATTTGACAGTAATGGAGGTATAAATTTGCCTATTTAAGAAGTTGCATAAGGACGTTTGTTAAGGAGGACCATGTAAAAAAGTTATATCCATCAAATTGTTTTCATGCTATTGTTCTAGGGTAGGGGGGTGGGAAGTGGTGTAGGGGCCGACAATTCAGTTGTTTTGTACACTTGCTTACTCAATACAGCCTAATATAACCAAATGTCTGCCTTTAGTTGAAGATTTTACACAGCATACAATATTTCATAGTCATGGACAAGTACAACTTTTTCTCACCGGAACCGAAAGCTCACATGAAATTTCAAAGGGACGCTTTCGAAAATAATATCAAAGTGCAGAAGTTCTTAGCTTTTCGTCGAGTTATTAGAACTATTACGATAATACCCTGTTAAATCATTGATAACATTATTGCATAAATGCCAGAGCGATTGGATTCTATCATTCCGTCAAAAGGAGGGGGGACAAAGTAATAATTCCAGGAATTTGAGACTAAGGAAGAGGGCGCCCTCGTGCAATGGCTATTTCAGAACTATGGTAAACCACATGATCTACCTTATCTTACAGCATATTTTATCTCTAAGGATGACGTCATAAACATGCAAAGATGGAGTATGTATAGATGATATCACTGTACTTTTTTATGGGTATAAAGTAATTCTTAAAATGTAGTTTACTCGTTATTTGCCACGGTCAACCGTAAAATTGCTGTAAATATTTCTTTTGCATTAAGCCCCTTCCCAAAAGAGTGCGGTCGACCGTCAGTCCCATTAAAACAGTGTGTAGGTCAACGGTAGACCGTCGTCAGGTCAATGGTAGACCGTCCGAAATGATGTCGCTATATCAAATTATTAGCCGCGGCAAGGGGTGTACAAGTGACAGTCCTTTGAAAATGGACCTAGTATGGGGATTCCCATTACAGGGCAGTGGCGTTAGCCAGGATTTTTGACAAGGGGGGCCTGGTGTTTTACTATCTAAGCGGGAGCGCCACCATGAGTTGGCGCGGAGGAGCGTACAGAAAATTTTTGGCCCCAACAGGCCCCCCAGATGGCTGGAGATAGCATCTCCGGGTCGTTTGATCTGCGCTGAAACTATCCCTAAATTGACATTTCTTTTTCTGGAATTTCGTATGATAAGAAATATTTTATCAGAAAAAACATTTCTTTTTCTTGAATTTCATACGATAAAGGAAATTTTATCAGAAAAAAAGTTTCCCAACTCCTCGATGGAGAGCCTAGAGGGGCGTTCTCTATGACTACCGTTCGCCGACAAGCAGACCCCAGCAGTAATGCGTCCCAGCAGACAAGAATTCTAGAGCACACGAATGGTTTCTGACAGTTTGGGGATAAAACGATTGTGGAATCATGTAGGACTTTTTGCCACACAAAGGCAAGTAGGCAACAACCTGTGCTGGAGACTGGGCAAAAAATGTACAAGGGGAGATGACTATCTAAGCGGAGCGCCACCACATCGAACCATTGTAAATTTATCATGGGCCAGGAATTTTCATTCTGAGAAATGTTCTTTCAGGAGAGTGGGCTCTTACTTCTTGCAAGATAGTCGTCATCCTAGGGAACTATTTAAAATGGTTTGTTGCCAAGTAGCCCCACACGGGGGCAGGACTCTGGGAGAGTCAAAGCGGTCAAAAATTACGTAGGCCTATGTACTTAAAAGGGGAGTCTGGTTTTTTTCAGGAGTCAAGACCTTCATCAACCTAAGTGGAAAAGAATGAGATTGACATTATAGTATTCAAGACTATCGTAGAAGAAATCAGTCATAGTCATACTTACTTAAATGACAAACTTCAAGCGTCTGGCAGAAGTTGTTGCGAAACGGTCAATCACTTCATCAATTGCCAGGGTTGTCAGCACGATGTACTTGTAGGAGAATAAGTGCCTCCAGACGTTCCTCTTCCATCGATGCTCGTATCGCGGTGAGGGTACGCTCCACCTTTGAAAAAACTCGTTCGGCTTCTGCTGTTGTGACAGGCAGTGTAGCCAACAGCTGTAGAATTATGGAGATATTTGGGTACATGCTACAGTGATCGAGCTGTTGTCAGTGCTGTGCGTGGATAACGCGCTGATGGTTGTTGGGCCCACTTGTGGGTGTTTTTTCAACATCACCTCGCGCGCGCCTGTTACGTGAATTAGGCTACGGGAATTCGGATATATTCCAGTCCCCAATACTCATCCCACCCACTTTTGCCCAAACTGTTCCATTCGGTCCAAAACAAGACTGATGTCGTCTACATTAGTCTTTGATTGTGATACAAATGTTCCTATGACATTTACTTTTCATATCCGATTTTTTTTTTCGGATTTTGCGATGGGGGGGCCTAGACCCCCCCCCCCCCAGGCCCTCCTCTGGCTACGCCACTGTACCAGGGCTGTATTTCATAAAAGTTAGAAATATTCCTATCCTGGACTTAGGAAGAATTCATTCCTATCTTCATGCTGAAGTTGTTCCTAGGTTTAGGAATGATCTTTGGTAGAAATTTAGGAATGTTCTTAATTGATCTGGCAGGAAATTCACAGATAAAAACAATGTCACTTTTGATTTATCCCTAAATATTTGAAGAAAGGAATGATTCCGGACGAATCATTCCTAAGCAGTTTAGGAACTATGATTTTAGGAATATTCCTAACTTTAATGAAATATATTGTGACATATTGTGACATAGTTCATAGCTATGGTTACAATCATGTACGCACATACAACAATCATTGCAGAAACGCACGCAGACGATGTTACTCTCACAGTAATAACGCGGGAAAAACTTTGTGTTGCAATAGCCTAGGCCTAGTTCCGGGCTCAATGTGTACGTGATAACTTGGCCTTGGTATCCTTGGCTTGGGTTGCTCCTGCACCCACATTGACTTTACTCCTGGGTCCGACACACTTTTTTTAAATTTCGGGTGCTTTTTTCAAAAAAAAAAAAAAAAAAAACTCGCCCCCCCCCCCCCCTCCGCTCAATTCTATTTCGGGTTGTTACTTTGGGATTTTCGGGTGCTATTTCTTATTCATTGATAAATGGCCCTTAATGCATTACTAAAGACAGCAATGCACTACTACTTCCCTCAAGTGCGATAGAACATAGACCGGCCAGCCTGACATAGCAAAAAAAAGACGAGTGTGTTGGGACGTGGTTAGCTATTTCCATCATGGGCCGTTCATAACAATGTACGTGAGTAAGTGTGAAAGCGTACACACCCCCCCCTTCCCGTACGCACAGTACGTAGTGCCAATAGTGCTATGCACACCTGATATTGGCTTGTACAGCAACCAAGTTAACTAACATCACAGCAGTTCCGGAGTTCCAAGCAAATAAACGTCACAAACACACTTCTGCTTCTGCCTTCATACTGTGCAAAACACCCGAGTCCAAAATCGGTTATCCCGCACAGGTCAGTGTGGAAGGGGAGTGTTGCCTAAATTTTAGAGTGAGCCTTAGATACTAGATTTCGAAGATTAACGTTGGCTAGGCTAGATTTAAAAGAGCAAACATCGGGTGCTGCACATATGTTTGGTGGAAGGAAATTCATTCACGAGCAGTTCTTGAGTACATCGAGTATTGATAACATCTCTTACTAAAAGGAGGGGGAACAATTATGTGGGTGCCTTGATGTTATGTCTAGTGGTCCTACTATGGTTACTCAGCAACTGGATGCGTGGGGTGAATGGAGTTATGAACCTCCTTATAGATAGCGATGAGACGAAGTTGGTACGCGCTCTTAAAGTGGTTCCCATTTGAGATCTGTTAACATGTTGGTGACGCTATCCCCAGTGGCGTAGCTAGATATTTTTTTTGTGGGGGGGGGGGGGCAAATGCAAGTAATTTTCGACAGATCATTATCCTAAAGTAATGATACCATCACCTGGCGTGTAAAATTCTGGGGACCTTTCCATTTTTTTTTTTTTTTTTTTTTTGGTTTTCGGGCAATTTTGAGACTGACTTTTGATTTTCACGTTGACGACGTTTCCCCCCCCCCCGATCGTTGTAATTCTGATTAAAAACAAAAAATGTGTTGTAAGTGTTTCACGTGGCTTTTTTTTATTTACTTCCCACAGAGACTATAAATTTCCGACTGTGGCGTTGGGTGGCTTTGTGGGGGGCGCCCGCCCCCGGCCCCCCCCCCCTCTAGCTACGCCACTGGCTATCCCTGTAATTATAGTTGTTGAGAACAAACCCAACGGGCTGCACGTCTTTGAACATTCTCGAGTGTTGTTACTTTTTGATGTAAGGATCCCATATGGCCCCACAATATTCCAGCTTTGAGCGGACTATAGCGGTTTGTAGGCAGTTTCCTTGACACCTTTGCTACAAGAGTGGAGATTTCTTTGTAGTAACCCAAGCATTTTATTTGCTTATATGACTGATATGAACCAGGGGTTCAAATAGCAACTTCCTATCCCACTACACATGACATGAAAATGAGCAGGGAAGCAGAAGGGGCAGCTAACAGACACTAAATCTCATCGGACGTAGAAGCTGTACTCGATACCTTGACGTTGGGGATTGTGCACTGTTTCGGAATGTTGTCCTGCGGAGAAGAACCCAAGGGTATGGGAGTCCCATCTCCTTAGAAAGTATTTGATGCACTTGGTGCAATATTTGATCAAATTTATTAGCAATTAAGACTGCACAATTTTGACATTTTACAGGAGCGTATTTTGTCCTGGAAATTAGAGGGAAGGAGTCCACCACATTTTTGACGGTGCTAGGCTTAGTCAACCAACCCCCACCCCCTCTGCCTCTTATGCCTATTCTCACTAATTGCAGTCTTTATACGTTTATCATTAGATTCTACCACCTCTAGCAAATCTGTTATTGAGAATCCTGCATTCTGATTGGTTAAACACTGACCTGCACTTTTCCACAACAGTACGGTTCAAGGTAAACCTATACACTGATAAAAAATGAAGTTTTCACACATTTCCGGTGGTTTAGAAAGAGGATATAATAAACTACATTTGTACTTGACTGTTATTGTTTCATAAAAAACCGTCTGAGGACTCCAATGGTGCCGAAATAACGGAATCGGTTTCGCCTCGTCCGCAAATGCGGATTTATTTCCTTAACAAACAGTATGCACTGTCAGTAATATCACGGAATTTTTCAGTCTGCGCTTTTCATACTTTCTTTCAGGGCAATGTTAGTTTGATAGGGTCAATACAAGAGGCTCCTGAAAAAATTGGAAGGGACATTGATCACTAACGTTGTCACCAACCAAACAATTATTCGGGAAAGGGGTGCGTGTATCGGACATTTAGCACTCAAAACATCTATAAATCACATCTTTGTATCGAGGTCATGACTCGAGTCCATTAATTTTCAAAAGGAAAAAAATGTACTCGGATTACATGAAAGTAGTAAATGATTCGACTCTTCTGCAACAAAACTGTGGAACTCTTACCAACACTGATTAAATCAGACAGACGAGCGGAGTGATGTCAGAGGGCAATCCACTGATCTAAATGTAGGACTTGGCATTTTTCCTACACCATGTCTAACATCAATAGAGGGTTCTTCACGTGACGTCATTGCGTTCACCCCCCCCTGTATAGGCATACTGGTCGTCACTGAACATGCGCAGAAGGCGGTGTTATCGATCCGCAAATGCCCACGATACGGCCTTAGTTACAATTTGGTGTACAATGCGACGGCCCGGCCGTCAAAATTAGAGAGACGCGCAGCGCAAGTGACGTCGGTGAAAAACCTCTATAGAGCTTTATGCACCTACGTCACGCTTCGCTATTTTTCCATCCAGGCGGTACACTAGTTGCAACAATGTTACTAAGGTGCTGTCAGTGAGCGGTATCTTTAACCACACCTACTACGTTATGGCAGTTCCATCAACAGTAAGCCAAATTGAAACGCGCTGGACGTCACGTGGCATGAGCCTCTATAGAGGGATTTCAGTCATGGGACTTTACCCAACTAGACGCACTTTTGAAAGGGCCAAGATCGCGCGTCCTTTGTGTTTTGACGAGGAGACGCGTCCATTGTGTCAACCGTAGTAATCTATGGTTTATGCCGTGCGCGTGTGCTGTAAAACGCTTACTGGTTGTGGTGGTTTGCCCTTCATGTGTCCTGGGAATCCATTGGGCGTGACACCGTCACTATGAAATCCCTCTATGAGGGATCTTCATGTGACGTCACACCACAATGGATTCCCAGGCCACTTTGAAGGGCAAAAACGCACAAGCAGTAAGCGAATTGTTACCAACTCACGCGCACGGCATAACCATTGATACTTACTGTGACACAATGGATGGCTTGACCCAATACAAAAAGGCGCGCTTAACGCGCGATCGTGCCTTCCAACATTTGCGTCTCGTTGGTGAGAGTCACGTGGACTGCAAATCCCTCTATAGAGCGTAATCAGAGGAAATCCTAACTTTAGCTAAAAGCTTAGGATTTGCTCTGGAGCTTATGATATAGTATGATGTTCACAATGGAGAAAGTGCCTCCCTCCTTTGGAGGAAATGGCGGAAAAAAGCGCGTATCATGGCAAGTTACACCAAATAAATGCAGACAGCGTTTTGTCAAACAATCGTACACGCGTTGTAAGGTCATGACTACACGTGAGCCGAAATCCAAGCCGCTTCGTGCACATGTGATTCGTTTTGTTTTCACCCACAGTGAGCATATATAACTGGAGGAACGCACCTCAATGCGGAATACGCCTCGAAAATTATGAAGTGTGTGCCCCGACTTGGGAAGGTCCACGGTGGATCGCTAGGTTAGCTCTACTCAAGTCTATTCCACGATCCCAGAGACGCGTTATCTAGAAGTGAACAGTAGTAATGTAACTGCAGATCTTGGATGTATCACGCTAAAGCATATCCGTTGTACTATACTTCATTAGGTATCCTAGTGTTTTGTTGTAATTATGAAAGGGAATCATTACACTAGGATTGTCGTGATCAAAAGCATTGTTTTTCACAACACCTTTTCTCTGAATTTTATGAAGTGGGTCCGGCCTATTCGAAGCGACAGAAGCGTGTGACCACATTTCGAATACGTCGCTAGACTCGTTGACTTTGAAACATTCGCGATCAGCACACCGTCATTAAGCAGTAGGACTGTCCATACAATTGTGCACAGACGTTCTGCACAACGCGTTGAAAGCGTCCTTTTGACACAAAACAACACCAAGGCGCATGAAGGAAAGCTAACCCCACGCGTGCACATTGACACGCTTGCATTTTGGCCAATATGATGTTCCTCGAATCCTACACGCGTTCGCGTTTGGTGACTCTGATGGTTATACGGACTATTGTGATGTAAGCCTATTTCATGAAGGTAGTGTACAGAGGCAGAAGAGACAGCTAAGGCCCGCTACGGTGCGTTAGATTATACCATGTTACATCGTTGCATCAGCGCTAGATAACGTGTGGAATCGAATCGAGCAAACTAACCTTACATCACGTGACCCTCCATGGTGGCTTAAAAAAAACCGTTATGTGGATATGATCATTCCTAGCATATAGTTCACCAGTGTTTTTCACCCAAAATGATCGTCAGTGTGATGTCAAAAAAAAATGCATCAAGGTCTATAGAGGGGATTCACGGCTCGTCAGTCACGAGATCGCGCGTCTCTATGGTTTTTGAAGGGGCAAGATCGCGCGTCTCTCTAGAGGTTTTGAAGGGCACAAGTCCCTTGTGTCACAGTAGTATCTAGGCCCCTATAGTTTTGCTCGTTGCGTTGTGTTTGCTGTAAAAATAAACTGCAATCACAACCGAGAAGCTTTGGCGAGGTACCGTAATTAAAGATGCCGAAACATGAACAAACATACCCCACGTCAAGGGTAGGCCTATCTCTTTTCCCAGTTTTCCCCTTAGTTTCCCATTACAATAAAATTCCAAAACTGCTACACCAAGACTCACGGAAAGAAAGGCAAAAGGATGTGTTGGGATGAGATCAGCAACTCCTTGATTGCCCTCTTGTTTTTTTACGTTTAAAACATCGTTTTAGTATTTCTAAGCAAGGCTAAACTTATCACAAGTAAAAAACTTAAGGAAAAGATAACAACTTGAAGATGGAGGACAAATGCAGGGCTACATTTTCTCGCCAGGTTCTGAACAACCAGCTTTTTTCTCTACCCGGTTTGCTAACACCATCAAGGTGTTATCCGTGTTTGGCCGCCCGCTTCATCACGAGTCGAGCCTCGCTGGAGTCACCACAAGTTCCTGTGGACCCATCCGTCTTGGGACTCCCCGCGCTAACCTACCCACACAACACTGAGCTTCTGTCCGTCAGCAAAACTATTCCTGATTTCTGTGCTATCGGGTGAACGGCGATCTCGTTTGGAGAGTTCTACATAGAGTGCTTCTTACCAACTTGAACTGTTTAAAAGAGAGAAATAATCGCCAACGAATGCAGCACCAAAGTAGTCGGCCCCCCCCCTGCCTAACAGTACTAGGAGTATACCCTTACTGCGTACGACCAAGGCCCCTTAGCTTTACAAAACGAGGTTATACGACTGCAGCCAGCCACCTAAGGCTAGAGGTAATATGCATACAGATTAAGTAGTGTAAATATAAGGAGCCTAAGTAAAAACTTTCGATTGTATTTTGTAAAAATCAAGAAAAAGGGGGTTTTTAAATAAAATAATAAGTTTGGAATCTTTTTCATTCGTCCGCATCTTTTCGAGTTCCTGCGTGTTTTGTGTATTGATACCAAGCCCTAAACAGGAATGCATGCACATGTGCAATTTACATTCAGATCCTTGGAACGCGAGTACACAAATGAAGATTTAGAACGGCACTGGACATCCAATTGAAAAGAAATGTAAGTAAGAGCTCTTATGGTAAGTTGTGGTGGGAAGTCAAGCTACACAGTGTAGCTTGCATGGCTATGACGTGTGCATACCTACCAGGTATTTTACCTACCTACTTATATCCTCAGCCTTTCGGTTAGACAGTCAAGGTCTTCCCAAGCAAAGTCGCCTCTTCTAAACGTCACCCCCTGAGAGTCGAATTGCTTGGAAACTCTTCAAAAATGGGTCTACAAGATATCTCCTTGCTGTTTATAGAACCTAAAACGTTATGTTTCCGTCGAGTAGACAAGACGTAAAGGTGAGTTGTAGGGAAGTTACAAACAATTGCAAAGCTGTTCGTTGCTTATGAAGCCTACGCCTACGCTAGTAATTCAAGTGTGCACAGCCGCAGACTATAAGTGCACGAAGTTTTCCGGAAGGGAAATGTTACCTTCATATGTATACAAAACCGAATGTTAACTGAAGACAAGAAAAATATTAAATGAACGGTGTTATCTTACTATCCATACGTATAAGCTGAAAAGGCAATACACCTAGCCTTTTTTGTACGTGATGGGCCTAAAAGCAAAACACTTGCCAATGTAGCAATCACCATACCTTTCACTAGACTTTCACACCGTACGCTGTACTAAAAATCACGACAAGTGACTACCGTATAGTTTGTAAATTGTAATAGAACCACAAGCAATGTAAACGCGCACAGAGTGGCAAACGATTTCTAAAAATATTTTGAAACCGAACAATACCCCCACTCACTCTATACCACAACGATTATTGAAGTCAGTACCTAGTACACTATCAGTTGGTGACTGTGTCCATAGCGCGAACTGTTAGACGCGTACTACTTGTACCCGCACCCAGAGACCCGACTTTCACCCACATGGGGAGCAACTTTTGTAAAGGGGAGAGCACGTTGCCTTGCTCGTTAACGAGTCCCATGCACCCAGGCGTCGACTTGACTGGTCACTGAAACATCGATTTTGTGGATGCCCATTTACATACCTGCCACGTGTGCCTAAATTACAAACATTTGATACCACACATACATAAACCACCCCATCACTTCCCTTCTTTTTCTGTAATTCATATTTCAAGAAAGGTGGGATAACTGAAATGCTGATGCAGGTTTGAAATCTTTAATTGTAAAATATTCTCTCAATCTAATTTTTTTTAAAAGTGTTTCGAATGGATCGTTATATCTTTTCAGTTTGAGGTCGAGTAAGTGTGGCGTCCGAAGTTGACCGTAATTAGGGCCGAGTTTGCCTGAGGCCTTACAAGGCCCATCACCATGCCAGCTACACAGTTTATGTACACTCATACGTACATACGTAAGTGCCAAGCATGTATAATAAACTTACGTACCGTATGAATGCCATACTACGTAAATACGCCTTGTACGCTTACATGTACACACATACCATTATAACTGTATTAAAGTTTGTACAGATTACTTACCTAAAGTTTAAATGCTAGAACATTGTTATGGGCGTTAAGAGGTATTTACATTATCGGGTATGTCTTTAACCCACGTTATTGCTGAACAAAAACATGTTACATTAATCTGTAACTTTTTCCCACTACACTATCGGTAATGTGTGGTTACTAACATTTATCGGGTTTACATTTTCTATTACCTCCTCGGTTTATTGTTACATTTTTTTATAACATCATTGGTTGTTTTTAACCTATCGGTGAATTTTTTGCTACATTATCCGTTGTTGCCTTATTGCGTTAATTTATCTTACATTATCGGCTGTCACGATAACTACAATTAGTCTTTACAACTGAAAATTCTATCAACACATTTTATTTAAGAATATCAGCAAATTAGTTCACAATTTCCTTTGCTTCTGGTGGAAACGTTGCATGATTAAGGAATTGCCTCGTCCTGAGCTCGCGCAAAGTGGTGCAACCAAAGTATATTATCACACCTATTTGCCCCCTCCCCCCTGTAAATGATCCTTCTTTGTGTGCTTTCTGTCTTTAATTAATGTAAAGGTGCAAGTTTTGGTTGTGTAGGTGAATGAATGCGATGGTTTAAAACTTCCCAATCAAAATAAAGCCTAATAGCCTGTTTTCCCAATTACATTATATTCATTAACATGGGAAATCTCGTGAGAAAATATCACGGCAAAGACAGCGACAAACATATGAACCACTGTTTTCGTTGACTTTTGAGGCTCTAAACTTAAAACCTGCTGACAATTTGCTTTTAATTCAAAAATACCCTTTGCAAGCTTTGTTAACGTATGGGAATTAACTCCTGCAGAAAAAACGTAGACTTGTGTTGTTAGTACGGTACTTATCCATAACAGGGGAGGTGGTAGGAAAATAAGATCCAAACGCTCAACACTCTTTGTAAGCAATGTTAATTTTTCGACAGTAGTCTTACCTTTTTTGCTTTAAAATTCTTATCTCAATACTCTAGATCAGTTACGATCAGTGATGCACTGTCAAAATAACAATTAAGACCAGTACACCCTTTTGTTGGAATCGTTAACTTTTCGTTGCCAGCCGTCATGGCCAAAATGTGAAATTTATAACCTCTTCGTTGTTATTCGCTCACACAAATATCATTTTATGTAAAAAATCAGCTAGAAGAATTTGTTTTACAACGTCCATTCGAATATGTGTTCTAAATATGGGGAAAAAATTGCTAAATACTGAGAGAAATGTATAGGTTTGAAACATTGGCTTCCAGCAGATGACGTATTAAAATCGTGGGTTCACAATTAAGTACGTTGATTAAAACGTTTGTTGCCCAGTCGTTTCACTGAAAATCCTGCATTAAAAGTTTGGTCATTGGCCCCCCCCGGAAACAAAACCCTTACTTCAAAGCATGTATAAATAATGAACTTTGTCTTAGGGTTACTTGGAAAAACGAAAGGAGGACATCATCATGAAAAGGGTTTAAGTCGACAACCGAATGAGGTAGTTCAGCTAATTCTGATTACAGTTTGATGGGAAGATGAAACGATCAGGTTTTCCAACTATCAGTACTACCACTACTCTGCGGGTATCTTTTGCACATGGTATTCCGGAAAATTTAACTAAAAAACTGGAATTAATTATCATAATGTAATGAAAGAATGCTGAAATTGCCTGTCACTGTGCCATGTTTAGTAGGACCCGTCAATAACGTTGCCAAAGTTAAATCTAAAGCAAAGAATTATAAAACGACTTTACTTCCATATTCATGAGGTCACGTGACAGTAGAAAGAGACGAGGGTAATAATGTCACCTAGTAACGACGAATCGTCCTGCTGTAAAGTAGAAGTTTTATACCGAGAATGGTTTTCGATACGCTAGTTCCAGTGGCGTCAGCAAAGTAGGGGCCTGGGGGGGGGGTAGAGCCCCCCAGATATTTGTCAGCTCCCTTCCCCCCCCCCCTCGATTTTTTGTGTCCTAATAAATACAGTGTGTAAGAATTAAGGAAAAAATAAAGGTTTTGAACCGGAAATAAAACTTTGAAGTATTTCCTTCAAAAAGTAAATAAATAAATAAATAAATAATAAAAAGGTGGAAGAATTAAGCCAAAAGTAAATGTTTGTGAAAAACACATTTGCGCAAGTATTGGAATCAAAATTATAACTTTTAAAAATGCCTACTTTCACTAAATTAGGTATATAATCGGCACTGTCGTTTAATTTGCATATAATTCACGTGGACGATGAAAACGAACGTTCACGACGACCAAATGTTGGTTTGTGACATTGTCAGGTTTAGACACTTTCTGCCTTTTCGGCCAATGCGACTGTTGATTTAATGAAAAACCACCTGGCAAAACCGTCCCCCACCCACCGCCGCGAAAAACACTTTCTTACGCGGACCATTACGATACGGTATCATACACAAAATATTCCGTACGGTAAGGAACTGCGTTCGAATAATTCTTCTAGCCTTAAACAGAGTAATAGTGCCGTGTCTCTCTCACTTAGCCCATGACAAAGTGCACGGTAGAACGATTTTCTTTTTTTTCGACAAGTCCCTCTTGTTAAGTCGCACTGTTAGCGTCCTGGACGGATTTGTAAAATGGCCAATAACGTCCCAGGATTTCAATGTGTTATACCCACATGACTCCCTACTTCACACTTTGAGGCGTTAAAATAGTTTGAAAAGATTATTCGGTGGCTATTATAGGTGCTGAACCCACAAGTAATATAACCCATGACTTGTAGTCCGTGAACAAGTACAGCACCCATTTTGCATCTAGACACATGTGAAAAACCGGAAAAATTTCAAAGGAGGGAAAGTCGACACCTTTAAGACCCCGCTACATCAGGAACAGTGATCTATGTCCTCCTGGCCCTAAGAAAATAAACCCTAAGGTTGGAGACATATGGTACTGATCTAGAGGATATGTAATTAAGTACGTGGACATGTAGGCCTATGGACAGGGTGATGGACAAATGTAACAGAGATATAATAGAAGGTGGAATATGGGGGAGAAATTGCAGGCAGACTAAATAGAAAAGGGATGCATTTAATTCAGTATGATTCTTGTATTATCTCAGTCATATGATATCCACAGCCGCACACAGCGGGGGCAGGGGGGAAATTGCCCCAGGAAATTTTCAAATGTGCACCGTTTCCAAACTTTGAGGGTATACAGAGAAAAAGCATTAAAAATATTAGAAATCGCTGTGATCGTAATGATAGAACTCCTAAACAATTTCAAATCAGCACAGATCAATATTTTTCATGCTATATACTGTACAACATCGTCAATCATTCTCACAGCTCTATACAGGATGTATTTCTAGCCCTACTTTTCTAAAATTCTCGCGCCTACGCGAGGTTATGCATAGCCACAATGTTGCTGTTGTTTCTATATGGTACCATCAATCATCAATGGCTTAAGTAATTTCTACAGTTAACACAAAAACGTTTTTAAACGTTGGCAATTTAGTCATTTAAAACGTTTTATAAACCAATACCACTACCTCCCCTCCCTTTTGTGAACCCTCACCTTCACACCGAGTTCAATGGCTGAGGTTCAGACTGCTTCAAAATCATTCCACCCACCAGCTCTTCAAAAAGTGACTTTTGTCGCACTAAGGCACAACTACTTTTCGTTTTCCCTTTCAAAGCTGAAATTCCTCAAATACTAACACCATTTGCTATCTTATACGTCCCCTTGGAAATTTACAATTTCTCAACAAGGGGGAGGGAGGCACCCGTTCCCTTAAGTCCCCTCCCAGGCCACAGATCAGTAAAGGCCCACTTTTTGCCCCACCCCCCCCCCCCCCCCCAGCAAAAAGTTGTATTGTGCGGCCCTTGTGTATTACCATTTTTTCAATGGATTTGACTGCTTTCCCATTATTTGAGAAGAAACTGGCTACAGACATCAGATCTCGATTTCAAGGCTGGGTAACACGCCAGCTTTAAAAATCGTAGGGGAAGTACCGTTTTCCGGCCATCTGGAAGGGTTTGTACAGCCAGAACATTTTCTTGCACGCTGGGGAGTAGGGGACAAACAGCCAGTGAGCCCACAACTGGAAAAAAGGCCGTGAGTCGGTCTCGACTTGAACCCAAATTTGGTTTGGAAAATGGGAACGTTAAACCTCATCCTAACTAGCTAACTACACTGCACGCTCCGCGGCCAAACTGATGGTGGCGCTCCTCTTAGATTTTCTCTTGACAAGCCTGACCCTTATCTGTGCGTACTACCCCCATTTGTTACCTAGGCCCCCCTAAATTTCAGTCCTAGCTACACCCCTTGACGCAGTTCAGAAACACATCTTCTTCTATATCGCAAAATTGTTCTGCTGATTGCCAGCTCCTGACATTCCACGTCAACAGCCAGTGTAAAAAACCGCCCTTCTCACCTACTACAAGTGCAAATGAAATTACAAGGTCACATTCTTGGAGGTCAAAATACTGATCAATAAGCACAAATTTGACCCCACCAAGTTTACAGTTTAACTTTGGATTTAAAGATCAAGTATTACAGCTAACGCTTATTACCAGTAAAGGTTAAAATGCTCATATTTCCACTTTCTTGGCGTTTAAATACTTGCCCCCACAATAAATTACACGGAAAATTAGAAGAATAAGCCAAATTTTTACCAGTTTCTACCGAAAAAAAAGGGGTAGGATCTTTCAACGATCAGTTTCCAAGAAGCTACGAATTGCTCGAACTACTTATGACGTCATAAGTGGAGTTGTGGACGGCTTTGCTATCTCACGCGCAGTACCACAACCCCGCTACAAACGGCGCGGCGTTTCTCTATTATAAGAAAGTCCATGTACCCAAACGCATTAACTAAACTGTGTACTTTTACGCGCTGTTGGAAACGGGACACGAACGGAACACCAAAGCACAAAACAAAAACAGGGCCGCATTAAACGAAGAAGCAGTGACGATAGCAGGTCATTCATTAGTTGTTTTTAATTAACCCACAGAATGGCTTCAGAATCCCTTTTCCTTTACCAGTTTTTTACATAGACAGGTTCTTTATATTTATGGAGAACTTGGGATATGTTACAAAACCGATAATGTATAGAAAACGACCGATAATGTAAAAAAAAATACCCGATAATGTAAAAACAATCCGATAATGTAAAAAAATTTACTGATAATGAAAAAAAACTCTTTGAAACGATCATATAGAGAAAAAAATTACCGGAATAAATGTAAAAAACACCTCGTCTACCAATAATGTAAAAAAAAATTACCGATTATGTAAAAACTGTTTTCTAAAGACCAGTTTTTCATATGGAATTAGAAAACGAGGAAATTTATCCCAGAAATGTCATATGTTAATTCAGAAAGGTCGTAGGTTCATACCCGCAAGGGAAGGGGCTCTCACCCCTAGAGACCCTAATAGTGGGAGAGATTCGGCCAACCATTGTTCTCAGATACGCATGGTATCTGAATTTGGACGAAATTGTAGGGGCACCATTTTGTGGAGCCAAAGTACGCGGCTTGCCAAGATCATGTGTCGCCTATGGGGCAGCAGAGAAGTTGCGGGTTGTACGTTCAGGCCGGACGTACTCATCCTATTGTAAGATAAAAAATGTTTTGTTTCCAAAATTGCGGCCGGGTTGTGCTGCCATTTGGATGCACGAACAGCACCAAAGAGAGGTGATACAAGTTGTATATTCTAGATTCCCATCCCTGTACAAAAGGAAGGCTTCGGTAGGTCCATTACAAGTTAGAAGGTTCAATTGTAATTATCAAATAGGGATCGCAGTATGCGAGTTACTTACTGAGTATACAACTTAGAGTACATGTACGGCCTAAACGTTAGAGTAGGCTTAGTCCTTAGCCGCCAGATTCGACGTTCTGTCACAAGCTCATAGTCTACCACCGTATACGGCGGTTCCGTCTCTATATTCCGACTGCTGATATTCCACACATAAACCCAATAACACTCCTAAAACCCTTTGGCCCTAACCCGCCGCTTAACCATCACATCATAATACAACCCTATCGGAGATTGTTGTCGCGAACATCCCCATAGGGGACGGTGTGAATGATCCAGGTCCGGGTAGGAGGACGGGGGGGGGGGGCTGACATGAGGTTAGAATTTCAGTAGGGGGATTAGCCATCAGGCGAACTTAAATTCGTATTTTCACGGGGGAAACTTTTTTTTTTTTTTTTTTTTTTTTTTTTCCCCTGGAAAGTTTGGAAAAACGAGTCTATTGAATTATAGCGGCATCTAATTTCGGATCACCGTCCTGAGGAGAGGGGTCTAAGGGGAGGAGTGTCCTCCTCTCCTTTGGAAAATTTCGTGTACTTGAGGGCCTCAGATGGCACTTTTGGTGCAACATTTTTTGACAAACTTTAAGGGAAAATTACTGCAAATTTTGACATTTCTACAGAAGAGACAAATGAAGGGGTTTTGCCCGTTGGTCTTGGGGGCAGAAGCATACTTCAGCCACTCACCATTTTGACTGGGGGCTTAGCTCCCACCCCCGATTCCTAAGCCAATGGTTGAATACCATAGCTGCAGTCCCCAGTCATAGGTTGTAGGGTCAGTGGCCTATTTAGGGCGTCATTGCGCCACATCCCCCGCCCTCACTGATGCCGACTTTTTTTTACTTCCTAAAGATACGTAATTTTTAACACAAATTTTACTGCAAATGGTAGCATATGTGGAACCAGATTTCATGTAAGGACCCACCTATTTTTCAAAAAATTTCAAAGGGAACGGGGGCACCTCATTGGGCCATGGTGCACCGATGTTTTTGTTTTATTTCCTAAAAAAAAATGTGTCAATTTTTTTAAAACAACATTTACTTAAAGGTAGCATATTAGCAAGAAGATTGCATGTAATGACACCAATGTTTCCAAAAATTTCCTATAGGGTATGAGGGGGGACACAATAACAGCATCAAACATTGCGTCTGGAGTATTAGTAGCAGTGGACAAAACTGAAAAAATTTGCGTACCTTGACTTTGATGTAGGTTTTTTACATTGGAATACATCCTAGCGTCAGTCAAAATTGATAAAACCTTGGCCAGGGCACATTTCCATAAAATTAAAAAGTCTCAATAGGAAGTGCTCCCCTATATTTACCTTCCCACAAGAACTCTCCTGAAAACTTTCACTAAATAATTGGAAAAATCTTAAATGGATTAGTTCAATTAGCTCACAACTTTCCATAAAAAGCACCATTTCCATGTATGCCATTCATGCATTAACGTACTAGTAGTTTCTAGAAAGAAAGAGGTAGACCACAAAACCCAGAATAGACCCATACCCTCTTTCGTATAGCACAAAAATAAGACACACTAAAAATGAGATTTTTTTAAAATAAAATCACTGTTAAAACTGCCAAATAGCCCTTCACCATTCTGCATTTCCCCCTCCCCCCCACTTTCTACTTAGCAAAAATGTACTCACAAATGGAGTGGTCGTTACTCCCCTCCCCCTAGACCGCTTTTATTGCACCGGGGGACAAACTAAAGGATCCGGCGATAGTGCCAGCCAGAGTCAACCCAATACGAATCATGTTTGTCACAAGAGAACAGAACGCTGTCAACTCACTTTTTTATACATTTTGTACGGAAAATTGTGCCCATACAGTGTACATGATATCTGGTATAGGTGAGACATTTGGCTCCAAAATGGAAGCCCACATGAAACTAAAGTTGGCCAATCTCTCCCACTATAGGGTCTCCCTACCCCTTATTTTACAGCGCCTCTTGCAGGTATATTCCCGTAAAAAGGTTACATTGAAAGACAGCAGAAGAATTTAAAGGTCACTTTTTATCTCAATTGTTTAGGGCAGATCATATTGCTATTATATTTCTCCTTCATATACTTGAAAGCGCCCTCCTCTCACTCTCTGTTGTTCCGCAAGCTCACCGAAAGGAATTATCTAGATACTAAACATAGTATGAACCATATTTTATTACAGAAGGTGAGTTCATACTGAGGGACAGCTGTTGCATAGGTCTATGGCCCAATAGATGGGCGCTCCTAATAAAAACAGATATTCAAAAAACTAAAAGTACTGAAAATTATATTTTTGAATAGCATGTCAGAAAACCCAGGCAGTGTTATTATCGTTATTTCTGAAGCTTGAAGGGGACGGTTATTTCCCTATCTCACCCGTTCCCCACCTTCAGGGGGGGAAGAGGGGGATGAAAGTCGAAGCTACTCACGCTTGATAAGAATTGCATCCTAGAGGTTATCGACCACTGTTGACCACAGATCCGAAGTCAGTCATCCGTCTCTTCACTCTGTGAGTCACAAGCCTGTTCTTTACCTCACCTAGCTACGCTGGATGCATAAGTTGAAAAAAAAAGCATTTTTCCAAAATATGCTAACACTAATTTTGGGGCCGTTGTCACCTTTGCCCCGCGGGGAAGGTGCACTCTGTCTAACCAACCCTCAATTTACCCCTTAATACTCGAAAGTTGGTAGGCTTATTTGTGTCCTGTTAACATAGGGAAGGCGTTTATGGGGGAGGCTCAGCCTTGTTGGGTTGGCTGGCGATTTATGAGGAGGGACGAACATGTGGAACGGGTCGGGTACATTAAATGTTAGCATTACATGGGCAAACATGCGGTTTTCAGCTTTGAATGCGCCCCTCGTATTCTAGTAGGAAGGGCATACACGAACAACCCTCAGTGTGAATATGGAAGGGAAACTTTCACTTCCACATGTAAACAAGTGCATCGAACTCATATTCGTAAATTTAATTGGTAAGCATTCTAGTATGAAACTGGGTGTTTTGAAAATGCCCTAATAACCTGTTCTTGGGGACACTGACTAAACAGGGGGCCTCTTGACGGCCCGCACATCCCACTTACGACCGAGATACGGGATGACGACTTCGGATTTGTGATCAGGTGGTCGATAACATCTAGGAAATACGCAGTTTATCAACGTGAGTTAGCGTGATATACCTGCAAGAGATGGCGCTGTTTAAAAATAGCGGGTGAGAGCCCATTCCCTGGGTATGACTTACGACCATTCTGAACTTAACGTCGGACTTTTCGGACTAAAATTCACTTCTTCCAATTCCATATGAAAACGTCCGTAGAATCAGCTTTTTACATTATTTCCCGGTAATTTTTTTTTATCCTTCCTCACATTCCTAGGCCCTACTAGCGGTGAGACACGAGAGTTTTACATTATTCGTAATTTTTTTTTACATTAGCGGTTCAAAGAGTTTCTTTTTACATTATCGGTAAATAAAATTTTTATTACATTATCGGCAAAATTTTTTTTACTATTACGATTCGTTTTTCAATCGGTTGATTTTACATTGTCCGGTTGTAACAGGATACGCAGTGTCAAGCAATAGAGGCTTTTCATTTGATGTCATAAATACTCCCTGGCACCATGTTTGGATGTACATGTAACTCGTAGTAGACCACACTCGACGCGCTCTGCTCGATGAATTGGTGTACAAACACGCGTATACCACAGGCCACATGTGTTGCGCTGTTCAGTATACTTCTGCCCACACTATAAACCATGTGTTGTTGGCATGAGTGTCCTCCCAGCATGCGCGAGTCCCGTGGCACGTAATTTGCAAAAGCCTCTATAGGCAGAAAAAGCACAAACGACCGTAAGAGCTTTAAAATATTGCTATATTATATTGAGCTGGCCACAAATTACGACTTGCTTGACGAGTGGACACCCAAACGTATAGCATGACGCAAGATATATCTAACCAATTCACAATGTTCGCTTTCCAAACCTTGCGCACCATTTACTAAGGGTGTATTTCTTAAGAGTGTCCTGAAACAAGCCAAGGCAGGCTTACAATGATAGCTATCTACGCACGTACGCCGAAGCACTAACGTACACCACTGTTATACATTTCGTATGTTACTGTACGTACGGTACGGTATGCACTTACGTCACTCAAGCTGGGAGGCGGAAACTGTGCCGTTTTAAAGTAAGGAAAAGTATCGGAAGGTTTTTGAACAGTTCGGGCTAGTGCTGGATGATATTATTTGATTGGATAGAATGGGAAGTTATCTGCGGAGATTTGTCAAGCACAAGTAAGTAACAAGGTGATTGATAGGCGACATAGAGAATACTGTAGAAAAGTTAGGGTTAACTTCCGAGCAGTTCATGCTGTGAAAGGTATAATAGTAACGTTAGGGCTTTAGTTCCTGTTTTGCTACGAATGACCACAAACGTAGCTAATCAATTGTGAGATCACACACGAACGTTTGTATTTATTGTTGGCAACATACTTCGCTAAAAGTAAAGCCTGCAGATGCTCAAGGCCCGTTACTGGTGCAATCTTGCAGCATCCATGTACGTTGAGCATAGTAGATTCCCCCGAACACCCAAAACGCGATGAGCCTATGCTGAAGTGAAATTTTATGACCGTCAACAGTCATGAAAAATGACCACTCCCGTACAATTGCCCTAGCAGCAGTCTTGCTCATTAGTCCGCAGTCTTGACCCTAGTATCTTGGGAAGATTTGGCGGCCTTACCGATACTAGTTCAGGGCGAACTAAAGGTCTTGTCACGTAACGAAATAGGCCTAGGTACCCTAGGCTACAGTTGCCCTTTACCATCACGGCTGGTCGGCTGTGGCGGTGGCCTTGCAGACCAGTATATGTCGGCCCGCCGATGTGCATTACTCCACTTAGCACTGTCACAGATTCTTTTTTAAGCACGACAAAGTCACGACAAAGCTCGAAAGTCCATGTATTTACTCCAAAACCAGGACAAAATCAGCCCAAATTTCTTATTTTGCACTAAAATGCTTGTGTTAGACGTCATTTACAACACCCATTGGATTATATAGACATTTTCTGAAGGCCTGTCTTCGACATGATTACTTGGGACTTTAACCTAGACGTTACTTAGACGTAATACAACACTTTCGTAATGATCAAATGCTCGATCTACTCAACGAGCACAGTAAAGATGACACCATTGCGTTTCGAATCATTATAACTTCAGAGGTTGACAGTGACAATATCAGTGTACCTGAGTTGATGATGACTCCACAGGAAATGGCATAACAAACGGAATCTATGAGAACGGTTATGGACGAGACGATACTGCTGAAGGAAACCCAGAGCCCCCACGTTCCTTTCATGGATAGTGATAACTTCCACATTACAAGGTAGCCATGATTAAAACAATGGTCAAGTGATGCTTTCGGAGACTTTGGAGTAAGGGCAACAAAACTGGAAAACTGGAAAATCCTATAGTTCTACTACGAGAATGAGATCTGGTTCGGTAAACTTTACACTTTGGGTATGACAAACTTTACGAACTCTTTAGGTAACAGTTATATCTAGGGGTATAAACGATTGAGATGGTCCTGTTCCATCCACAAAGGTCATCTGCATGAAGTTATCCAAGATAATTTCAATGCTTAATGCATGTTTCACTCACTAGTATTAACTAGACTAAGACGAGATTTGCAACCTTGAGATTAAGTTCACTCTGAATTGTGTCATATATTTGCACTTTAATTCACAAAACAGTAAATTGATGCACGAACAAAACTCAATTTTGGTGCTGTCCGGCGATAGGAGCCTACTTCGGACGTGATAATGGAAAAGACAGGTTGAAGCTACACAAACAGAGTCTATATCAGACGAAAAGTAATCTTAAAGAGTGTTCCCAAACCTGTGGTACGCGTACCAAATGATACATTGGGGACTTTCTCGGTGGTACGCGGCATGGTACACAGCATGCTCGTAAATCCCAATGAGTGACTACCCGATACATTCGCGGTCTTATGGTTTCATTTTACCAGGCCTAATTCGTGCAGTACTACACTATAGGTGACCTCTGCTTAACTCTGTGCACTGTGCATACGAAGCTTGTACGAGAAAATTTGATAATCAGATGATTCTAAATTGCACCAGATAGCATCTGAGGTACTTAATTATTCAAAATTTCGCAACAATGGATGGGACAGGGCTCCATTAGAAACCCCTTCCCCCACCTTCAAAAAATAGTGTGTCAATTCTGTGTCAGTTACCACGCGTGAACACACGTGAAAAAACAAAGAAATCACGCGTGTTCATGGGTGGCAAACCTGTGTTTGGACCTCTGGAACCACAGGGTTTGACACAGTTTACACACCTTTTCTTGCTTTCAAAATGTTAAGTCACAAGTCTTTGCACTCAGAATTTATCTTTGCAATACTATTTATTTGCCACGCATTTTGCGTGTCCAAACCTGTGGCAAACTGTGGCGAAACCTGTCGGGCAAATTGTGGCAAACTGGCAAACCTGTTCAATTCTCACGGGTAAAAACAACGGTTCCCTGCCAAAAAACGTGAAAAACCCATGGCAGACCACGTGGGAAAAAACCTGAGGGATTTGGAACCAATTGACACACGTTATTTTTTTTTTTTTTTTTTTTTTTTTTTGTAAGGGCAAGAATAGCGATCACTGGAGCTAGCAATCCCTTTTCCAGAATCTAGATCCGCCATGGTAACAGTGGATACTCGGTGGCATCACAAAAATGTGAAATGGTACCCCAGTAGCAAAAGGTTGCGGAAACCCCTGGCCTCTAAGCCAGTGAGCCACAACTGGAAAAAAAAGACGTGAGCCGGCATGATTTTAAACCAATTGGTTAGAAACTGAGCCCGTAAAACCCTCATCTAACTATAACTCTGAAACGAAGTATACATCGAACAAAATTATGACACTATTTCGAAAAAACAATATGGTTCTGCTAGCTTACAAGGTAATGTCAAACGTTCCTGAATAAAGCTTTTTGGCGTAGGCGCTTCGCCGAAATCTGTTAACAAATTTTTACATATGTCGAGCATTGTTTTTAAATTCCCCCAAAAAAAAAAAATTGTTTTTCTGTTATCATGAATTACGTTTTGACGCCTCTAAACCATCTCTCCAAATCTGCTTTCTCAGCCGTTATTGAACCAAGTAATGAACTCTCACGCAGAACTGTTAAAACGTTAGATACAAATGTTGAATTGGCATGAGAAGCTTTCTACGCCGTACAGATCATGGATCTCAGAGGCAACACAATAAATGGCGACATCATGTCCGAAGGCACCTCTACTTTCTATATAGAGGGACCAATTCAGTTACATGACGCTGGGATATATGAGTGCTTTATTAGAGATAACAGACATCGTGCCGAACATGGTTTGAGTTTATTGCTAGTCAGAGGTGAGTGAGCAATTAGTGTCACAGATATGTTGCTTTTACAAGTTTTCTAAACTGTCCCTACAATTGTACATAAAAACCTTGTCATATAATTTAAAATATATAATTACAACTAAGCTTAACAATTTCAGTTTATACACAAAAACTTGAGGTGATCGCCTTAATTTGTAAAGTTCCATACTGATTTGCGCATTTGTCTGTTAAGCAAGCTTGTCCGGCTACCAGAATGGGGGCCACCAGATTGTGTGCTCGTGTTTGTGAAATTTGTTACAACGGAGGTGTATGTGATGAAACACAATGGAAAATAAATGTGTTTGTCTCCTGGACTTTAAGGACTTAAAACTGTCTCGAAGGTTTGTGAGAAAGTGTAAAAAAGCCAATCGTAAAAATGCACCCTAAGTTTGTTCTTGCCCATTTTCTATCAATTATTTACACTATGGAAAATACACTATCGTGGGGATCCTTACATTAACCCCAGACCCATTTTTTTTTTTTTTTTTTTTTTTTTTTACCGCGCCCCCCAACATGGGACAGAACCCATCTATGTTACAATTGATACAAAATTCATGTACTCATTAATCTATTTTCTATTGTATTGGTTGTAATCGCTCATTACCTTATAATTTTTTGAACTTTAAATTGAGTGATTAGCTGTATAATAGAACTAAAGCGACATACCTGCCAAGAGTGAAGCAAAACCGAGAAAACACCACGCAATGTTGAAGGATTTTTGTATTTCTTTCAATAAATTTTAATTCCTTGCCGAAAAGCGAAAGGAATCTCTGCAATCAGCGTCCTTTAACTTGAGTGCATGTAGGTTGTATGGTATGGGTACGCATGTGTGGGTTTGTGACGATTGGCCATTTTTAATTAAACACGCTATCGCAAGATAGCAATGATGGTTCTCCTCATACTTGGTATTATGGAATATAATCCAATTAATTAAACACAAAAGAACCCTATTAGTTTCTGTAGTCAAAGGTCATGTGAGGTTACCAAAGGTAACAAAACGAACAAACATTGTAAACGATATTTCTAGAATGAACCATGTATTACCTTTTACATACTTGCATGTGAAAATGTTGCGGGCGCGAATTCCTATTGGTTTTGGTAGAGGTCAAAAAGTAATTGGGTCACCCGGAAGTGAACAATATAGTTCTTAAAAATTGCTTGTAAACCCGAATATTTCAAGATAGCAAACGAGAAACACTTTTCATACTTGGTATATAAAATTTTATTATAGTGGGAAAGTATACATTGTTTTGGTGGAGGTCAAAGGTCATATACTATTGTTTGGTGGAGGTGCAGAAGGTCATATGAGGGCATTTGAGAATCACACAAAAAACCGAAAAACCTTGCAAAAACACGATATTTCAAAGATAGCGGATGATGGATACTTTTAAAACTGGTTATAGACATTTAGCCACTTTTAAGAGAAAGAACCATGTGGGTTTGTTGGAGAGTCGAAGCGGTCATCTGAGGTCAACACAGAGGTGAAACTTTAAAAAACCCTCGCAAAACTAAACAGAAGTGGACGGTACCTCCAAATTCGTGTCCGGTGTTTCCCTGACAACGAAAAGTTAGGGTACGGGTTTGAGTGTTTGCTACCCATTACGAAGATTAAAATTAATAGAGAATATTTTTTACTAACATAGTTTGTTACAGTAGTACATCCAGAATTTTCTACTCCTATACCACATCCTCCAATGTTACATTATCTAATTGTCGAACACGTTGTAAAGGATGCTGTGACTATACGAGGTTTTAGACAAACGTTCTAACGAGGTTTTGTTGATTGGCGTAGTGGAAATAGCTCGGTTCTCATACAGAAACGCCAAGGTTTTGAATACCTTTCAACGTTTTTCTTTTTTTTTTTTTTTCATTTTTATTCATTTTTGGTGGAGTGAGTTCCAAAAGGAACGTGTGACGCCAACAGAGGGCAAATTTGTGAAAACATCGGAGAAAAAATCGGTGAATCCAGAAGGCCAATCCCCCCCCCCCCCCAGATGACGCTCATGGGTTAAACCTTATCCATTCCTACACCTAACCCAGTGTCACCCATCTCCGTTGAAAATTTTCTGTTTCGACTGAGTAAAATGCAATTGCTGTTATTCTGTGACATATTGGTAACGGAAGCACGGGACCAAATGTGAACGCGTCAACAGTACTTTTACAAAGAATGTGTAACTAGTTACTTGCTCCGTTACTGTTACCGAAATGCAAATTGTAAAACTCGTTACAGGGTCCGTTACACAAATTGTAATTACTGGTTAAAGGAACGGCGTGTGTTGTAATAGTTACTTTCCAAACCTGTAAAGGACATGCAAGCTATCTCCTGCAAACACTTTTAATCACGTATCTTCGTTTTGTTACACATGTGGGAGTGGCAACAGATTGGCACTACACTGCGATAAGACAATGTTCTACACGATACAGATGATAAATGCATAACATTCTATTCTGCCTGGCCTCCCTTGGATTGCAGAGTAATACAGGCTCAAGGGACTAAATGTGATAGAACGGGTAAGGCGTAAATATCTGACGTACTGTGACCAAAAGTATTCGTGATTATGAATTACAACCTTCATGATGATATAAAGTATTTACGTAAGTTTTGAAATTAGTGACAGAAATTTAGTAATTTCAGGAAAACAATCATGGGATTTTGGAATAAGCCCAAACTTAGGCACATTTGTATGGATACGCCAGTAAAATTGAACCTCTAGTGTATAGAAACAGATGTCAGATATGGGTTATAAAAAACCGATAAATATTAACTGTATATGTGACGTGTTTGGTCCTAGGTTCTCAAATGGCGCCTCTAATACTTATCTTGGCAAAAATTGATTAAAGTAAAAATCTCCAGTAAAAGGCGCCCTCGACCCAAGCACTTGAGCAACCCTGTGTAGATTGCAAATATGTATTGGATGACAGTGTGCGTGTTTGTCTTTTGCACTGGCTTCCTGGCTCTGACTACCTATTTTATTATTCCGTCTGTAATGCCTCATCTTTCCTTGCGAACAAGTGCAATTGAGTCAGGTGTAGAGCGGCTTAGAGTGATGTATACTCAAATGCTGTCACGTTCAAGTATTTAGGGGCAATAGTGAAGAGGTAAGCAATTCTAAAAGGCATATAGTTAGTGGTATTTTGCTAAAACACTCACATTTAATTAAGTACTGAAAACAGATGACGCACGTGCAAAAACAACCGCATAGAGAGAATTGTCTCTTACGGTTAAAAACAAAGATTGTATTGCCAAAATCCCTCCTTACACAAAATATTAAATCTTTTACTACACACAATTTTAGAAAATTTAAGACTTACTTGTCACAAGGAATCTTGAATTTGACCAAGTATCATATGGCCAATAACCTTATTACATTTCTTCCGTTTACGCCCCATTCTTTTCTGAAAAGTTTGCAGGTGGATCTACTTTTCAAGCGTTAAATAAAACCAGCAGATCTTTTAAACATTAGATTAAATTGTCACACGAATCAAATGCTGCTGGTTTAAAAAAACGGACTACTTGTTAAAACAATTACCATATTATATCCATGTGATCCTCACAGTGTCACACGTTCAACAACTGTTTGAGCATATACCAAAACTTGGAACGGAATCGACAGCAAGTGACCGGTTGCCACGTTAGCAGCACTCCCTACGTGTCACTTCAGTAAGCAGAGCAAGGGGCTGAATTCCAAGGCGGGCGTCGTTAGGGGTTTAACCCCCCTATGATTTTCGAGGATTTTTCAGTTTGTCTAATATATTGTTTATTTTCCCCGGTATGTGTTTGAGGCTATTTTCCAGTCACTCAAAACATGCAATTAAACATGCCCAAATTATAAGTTTGCTGACAGCGTATTTTTCCTTCTATCCGTCACCGATTCTCTTTCTATCTCAAAATCCTTATAGACGCGTCAGTGAGTTCTTCAAGAGGAGGTCCAGCCAGCTATAAGTCTGGGCCAATACTGACAATGAAAATCGAATCCTGACGTTAAGTGGCACTAACTCTTTTCGCTGTAACTTCGCTGAAAAAATTCAAATATTGTTCCGCTTGACTGAAAGGCGTTGTCATTGAATGGACACTATTTCAACCTTAATATAATCAGAAGTCGAGAAGGCTTAATCATACTTTCGGATATACCGTTGGATGTAAAAGAAGTTCAGGCAAAATTATGGATGTTCAGCTTGGAACATACCTCTAAAGAAGTTACCATTGTTCTGGAAGGTGTATAATCCAAAATTTGCTTATATACTGAAGTCCCTTTCATTTGGTACACTAAGATATATTCCTTTTTATCCAAGAAGTACGTATGACCAAGATCCACGTTTTAAACAATTCTATCCACATGACAACAGAGTGGGCTGTTTGCCTGGCAGTTTCTTGCCACATGGGAATTGTTGCACAGGACTGTAGGACCGGTATAGTGCGAGTATAGCCATATTTTCCTTCTGCCCCTGTAGACGACAGCGGTATTGTATGGACACGCAAGGAGGCGTACAAAGAACGTAATGGTCCATGGAAATGACAAAAATACAAAGCATGAAACCATGAAAGATAGCCTAAGTATAGATTGTAAGGCGCCTGAGATAGGGTTCAAGTTTTATTGTTACGAGGCGTAGTCGATGGTGCGCCACGGTGGGGAAAACAGGGAGCCTGCCCCCCCCCCCCGTCGGGGGAATTTTACAGTTTTTTCACGGTCGCGGGAGTCTTAGTCGATAACCCGAGTAAAGTGTCGTAGCCTCGCCCAACGGCGACAAGTTCGCCCCGACGGTTTACCTGTTTTTTCTCCACAAGAGGCCAATTTCCTGAAGGAAACCCAAAATTTTGTGCGCACGCTACGCGCGCTGGTAGAGAGTCACTTCAGTTTACTCAGTACTTCCCATTCTACAGTTAAGTTGCTAGCAATGAGCACAAGATCCTGGCAAAACCCATAACAAGCTTAAAATTTAGGCTAGAATACACAGTTTATGTGTAGAGGTCTTAAATTCCCCCATCCATATCGCAAAGTCTCTAGACTTGCTGTGGCGTGCTTGTGTGGGTCATGCGGTACGGTAAGTTTGGATCCGTGAGCGGACTCAAGTCGCTTCCTCCGACTGAAAAGTTTGGGTATGTTCACTTAGGTTAGTCCAGGTGGTTTCGATAAAATGCTATGTTTACCGATATCAGAGATAAATGGTTACAACCCTACAGTTTTTCTTTTGTCTTTTTGTTCTTTAATGATCACATATATTTTTTGTGTTCAAAAACAAAAAAAAAAAACTCGGCTCAGAAGTATTCAGTGATACTCCACCTCAAAAGGATGCCCACTTGGCACATGACTTGGGCATCTAATTCAGGATCCTTCATATACCCTCCTTAACCACCCCCCGTCTGAATAGGGGACTCGGGCGTGTCGGAACTGAAGCCGGTCACTGTATATCCGGCCCCATGTCGGAAAATGCTGTCGATAACGACCTGGTCGGTCACTTAGTGCTGGCCTTTCAAACAAGGTCATTTTCTGCGATAAAACCAAATTTCAGGTCACTTGCACCACTCATTATCCTCTGTCCCTTGTTACTTAATAGGGATAAATATAGTACAAACCCTTTCTTACTTTTTCAAGTAACTTAATATAAGTAGAATACATTGGATTATGTAAATTTAGGTCATTTATACTTATTTTGCTAAAACCTAGTAATGTCTCTCTGTGTCTGTCACGGGGGCACACACGGTAAACTGCTACTTGACTCAGAGAGAAGTGCAGTGCTAGGTTATGGCACCAATAGCCCAACTGCCTTGACAATGACCTATATATATAATATATTTATATATATATATATATATATATTAATAATATACTAATATATATATATATATATATATATAATCGTAAAATATGCATACATATACGCTTCAAATAAGTACCTAAATCTCTTTTTAGTGTCTCAGGGCCTATCCAAAAAAATTTCAGCGGCCCCCCCGCTTCAGGGACAATTTCACAGCTTTAGATTCTAGAAACAAACAAAACGTAAATCAGGGCGGAAATATAGTTCTCTAGTATATACAAATACTATGAAATATAGCCCCGCAATATATAATCTAGCACACAAGTTTCTCACTACATCAAATCTCTTCACATCACCAATTCCTCGACGACATCATGGCTGTCGAGGCTTCGGTTACTGGCCCGCCGGCGGGGAGTCTGCCCGCCCCCCCCGTCGGGCAAATCATAGGCGCCACCCCTGGACGCGCCTGCCGTCAAACGATGGTCCGCGCTCAGAGTTTAGAAAACGAGACAACCAAAAGTCCCATGATGCGATTAGCCTACCAAGTCTAATTATTAAGGCCCCAATACAAACACTACTTCAGAAGATTTCAAAAACGAGAACACCAAATCTTTCTTCATTTTTGAGCAACAAGCGAGAACTTTGAGTGAAGTCACTGTGAGGCCTGAGACGAGAACAACAAATGACTGAATATTCCGAAGTTCCCTGACGCCAACGAATCGTTATCGGGCGTATAGCACGCATCTCTCACAAGAAGGAGACAACCTCTTCTGAACGAGGACATTTATTATAAAACTTTCTGAACAGGGAACTTTCAATGAAAGCTTTTGTTTTTATACGGATCAAAGAGCCCTAGGAAACGCGTGGGAAATGCCAGTTCTGCAATCTTGAAGGGTCTTCTAGGACCAAAATCGTTCTCTTTACGCTTCGCGCCAACTTATGGTGTGCCGCTTCGCCTTAGATAGAAACTATATCGCAACCACGCTCCCCCTGTATTCAAAACCTGCATCCGCCCCTGTATAATATGTTATTTATTCCCCCGGTTATGTTTTGAAGTGATGTTTGAGTTACAACGAATGCAATTAACATTGCCATAGAGTTTGCTGACAGCGTATTTTGCTTCTATCGTCCCTGATTCTCCCTCATGACTCAAAATTCCTCCATATAGTCAGTGTGAGTCCTTCACAAGATGGAGGCCAGCTCTATGTTACTCACCAAAGAAACGTAATGTTTCCATGAAAATGACAAACATACAAAAACATGAAACATGAAGATGCGCCCTAAGTTATAGATGTAAGGTCTGAGAAGGGTCACACTTTTTTCTTGGCTCAGCGCGCAACCCGATCGTCGTGATCCGCTTAGATACGAGAACAACCAAAATCACCTGCCATGTGGCATCAAGCTATGCGTTGAATCTTTTTGAACGGCCCCCAATACCAAAATACTTGCAGAAGATTCACAAAAGACTGAAACCCAATTTTCTTTATTAGTACAAGCGAACAACTTTCAGGAGTCACTGTGACCGGCCCTAGATCAGGAGGCACAACAACAGGACTCAATGCTCCTAACTCCTGACGCCCAAGATCTTTATCCGGATTGGCCGTAGCGAGGGGGACCACGGGGGCCAGCCCCCCCACCCCATCGAATTCTGAAGAAAAAAGGAATTTAAAAACAGTTGTGGGCCTCTCACAAGAAAACTCCAAGTGACTGAAGAGTGATGATATGTCGGGATATACTAAGATACCTATAATGTATCTAGACCGCAAGTTACCATGGATGGTAAACTAAAATAGGAAATCATGATACCAGGAGGGTCTGTTTAAATAGTATAGAGTGACCTTACTGGTAGTAATCCATAGAGGGATATGTATTGCTAGACGCGTTTTGACATGGAAGATAGGTAAACAGGTCCATCAGTAACGGGTAGGTAAAATAAGAGACCGGCGATAGAATGCCAACGAGTTGCCGTAGAAATTTGGTGAACAATCGTGAAATGGAAATTCTCCTAATTTTCCGATAAGCCGGTGCATAGCTAGGCAAATAGAGAAAAAAACAATCGGTTTGCATGATAACAACAAGACCCCCTCCCAAAAAGCAGTACTTCACTGGATGGGGGGGGGGAATGATTTAAGAGTGTATTACGATTCAATGCGTCCTTTTCGGGTAGTGTATGTCGAATTTGTGCCAGAAGCGGTTGTTAGAATAGAAATATCACAGGTCCGTGAATAGGAATATTTAACGTAGCACAACCCAAGACTGTGTCTAATGGATAGGTTACAAAGGCATAAAATTGCGGTGAAAGAAGGAAGGATAGGAACGATGGATGTAAAATTATTTTTTCCAAAATAACGTAGAGGCTAATTCTTTGTAGGAATCATAGTACGACAAGTTTCTGAAGTTACAGAAGAATATGTTTCAGTTTAGGAAGCTGATATGTATGTGTTTATCTCGTTTTTTTGGTTATCATGTTTACTCAAACCTGATAGGTTGGTTTTTGTCCGCTGAGTTACAGTATAAAAAAAATTCTTTGGATTTACTAATATAGACTTTGCATAATACAAAATGTCTCAGCGCGTATGACCCAGAGAGGCGAAAAATACTCCACGATGTTGAATTTCTTAAGATAAACCAAAGACACACACTCCGATACGACGTGATATTCCGATGAAGATAGAACAACAACCGCCGTTTATTCAGTGTATTGTGGTATTCAAGAAAAGATTTGGTAAAGATGCTTGCTGCACACTTTAAACTGGTTAAATGAAAATCCATAACAAACCGCCATAGTCCCACCGACCAGTGTTCCGATGGGTTGGAAAGCGTAGTTGAGCGTAAAGGACTTCAATTCTGTTATGTTAAAGGCTAAAAAAACTTCAGCAATAGCACCAAACGCACGATAGCACCCTCCCATACGTACCTACCGTCATAGTCAACAAACCCTAACCAAAAAATTAGACCCCCCTACCACACTGCGTTTCCTCAAAAGTACTCCTAAACACACACTAGAGATTAACACCTTAGACCTTGACTATTTCCTATACTGTCAAAGTTATTTTAATCACGATAGATACCACTTTGGTCACGTCACGGAGTTCTGGAGAAGCCGCACCATTCTCCTACGCAATATATGCCACGGGTGCTCAACATCATGGCTTTCTACATTCATTTTGCGCCCTGAATGTAAAGTCAAAGTCACAACTTAATGCAACATACCTGTTAATTAATAATTGTTTTGTTTTGACAGGAAACTTAAAGGGTAATTCAAGTGAGGACATGTGCCAAATGATTATTATGCGTGATAATTGCACCTAGGACTTTCCATTGCACAGTCTGGAGGGATTTCTACTAAAGGGTGAGACTCATCCTTGTGAGGTTGAGGCCCGGACAACAGTGCTAAAAAGGAAAGGGAAGTGGAGCGGGCCTATTGCAGCAGCGACTTTGAACACTCAAGAGTAATGTTGGATGCTTCCCCGCTAGTAGTAATCCGGTACTATTTCTGAAGGCCTGCCCCCCCAAAATAGTGATACATATATCCTCAAAACACCACAACTCACAGAGTCTAGATGCTGGTTATTTCAGGAAAAAGTTTCCCACAGGCCCTACTAAACACTGCAAAAACTGGTCTTTCCTTGACATAGCTAATGCACAATATAACAAAAACTTTTCAGGGAATTGGTGCCGTTATAGTGACACGGTGTTTGCACACTTAATAATAAATAAGGAACTAGTCTAATGACCATGTGCGCCCTGAGCAATGGCAAAAGGTAAGGGGAATCTGAGCAACTCCTGATGAAACTTAAAAAAAAAACACTGTTTGATGCAATCTTCATGCCATCGGCAAAAGATAAAGTACAGCATCAGGCATCGTCTCAAAAAAAAAACATAGTGAAGAGGGCAGAGGGTGCGGGGAACAGAAAACCTTTCTATTTAGATCCGTATTGAATAATATGGCTGCTTGAAGGAGACCAGTGACGTAGCCAACGGGCGACGGGCACGTGTACTCCAAACTTTTTACCGTAATGCCCCTCGTGTGCCCCCAAAGGAAATTGTTGGGTATTAAAAACATTAACCCCCAATTCACAAACACACTCGTTTTATAGCCTAAATGCGATATAAACACAAGGAGCCACCGCTACATTTATCAATCAATCATGCGGCTTAAAATTGCACAAGGTGTGCTCACAAAATACAGTGTTACAGAGAAGCTTTTAGGGACTCTATTTGTTAAACTATGCAAAGAACTGATTACAGGGAGATACAATCATACAAATATCGTTTCAAGGTCTATTTTAAAATAACTATGAGACTCCTGAATCCTCGCGAAGCCGATGATGTCAAAGTAGACCAACACCCATGAATAATAAGTGATAGCTTACCTCCCAAACAGGAGGTATAAGACTTGCATTGAAATTTTCATAATAAGTAATAAATGTTCCCAGACGTATTTCTAGCTTGCTCTCTTGAGGCCTGTAAAGGGGGTCAGGTCTCAGCCGGGACTAGGTACCAGTTTATTTCGTTGCCGAAAAAACATGCAAGGGAAAGATATTCACACCCCCCTCCCCTCAGTCATACTTATAATTTTAGGCACACCCCAAAAACCCCCCAAAACATGAATACATGTAGGGGTTGGATTATTTCACACTTTTCCCGTGGATCCTGAACCCCTTATGCGCGCCCTGGTAGACTGCAACACAGTAGATTGCTGTACGTCTTACAATCGTGCAGTAGTCTCCCTATTATAGGAAACAGGACTGTGGAGTACAGTATAAAATGGCTTCATTTCTAATGACTTGACTATTCTTTTCGCTCAATTCTCCCCCCCACGAGCTCAACGGGGAACTTACCACCCATCTGGACACAACCACTGGGGCATTGTCCTGTCTCCCCACCCTTGGCACCGCCACTCCCATAACACTAACACGACGCATTTTAACGACGCTGACGTCTCCACACATTTCTGAAGTGCCCTCCAGCGGAAGGTAGGTACCAACAGTCGGCAGTCCACCTGTAAAAGTCGAAACCTATTCAAATGACAGTCACGCGTTCCATATTACCGCAATGCTTCCATACGTGTATATCATTTACTGCATACCAGATTTAGCATCCGAAAATTATGGGTGCCTGCTCAAAAAAAATTGAAAAAATGTTTTAGTTGCTTGAATCTCTGTTTAATTAAAGTTGTTTTTGAAACGTCTATCCGAAAATCGGTGCCACAACATTTCAGACAGTGAAGTTATACCAAAACGGCCGCCTGAGTTTATTCCCAAGTTCAGCTTCATTTTGTCCAGAAATATTACACCTCAGCCACCACGAGTGTACTCTGTAAATGAGAACAAACAACAATTGTCCTAGTGCCTCACCTTACACAAAATATTGAACCCAGCAACCGACTTCCTCAGGGAATTGCCACATAGTTGCATAAATTCCAAAATGAGCCCGTCAAGATGTCTCCGAATTAATGTCAATTTGTTCGATTATTTCATTACTGACAGAATAGGCCATAAATTATTTTACAAACGTACTGTTAAAAATCAGTTTGTTCGCTATGTCACTGTCTATGAATTGAAGTAGGACTAATGAATCATACCAAGGTTTTTCTGTATGCCCACGCGGGGGACATGGAGGTTTAGGGGCCTTCATACACTTGACGAATAGAAAACGAAAATTACAACGAACGGTACACTACGAATTTTGTTTATCAAAGCCGTTTTAAACGTTCAACGGTCTGCCGCATTCAAGAGCTATGACGATGTGGTTAAAACGCAGGTATCATAGCCACACTTCGGCTATCTACCGCCGCGAATCGCTATTCATTCGACCCGAGTACCCCCGCCACAGACAGGCAGAGAAAATTAACAATAGAAAGACTGTTACCGGTTAATATTACCTAATAATAGGTCCCGTGCAGGCCAAGCTCAGCTCCTCGCTTGTGTAGTGTCTGCAAAAGACTAAATATTCAGTTATGCTGCATCTGTATACCAACAATCATGACCATGCAAACAGATTTTCATCAACTATTTACGGCCCACAGCGTGGTTTTCTTCTATCTGAATAGAGCTGGCTCCCACAGCACTTGCATTGCATGTGTTGTCACAAAATACCACCGTCACGGTAAGGAACAGGCGAGACTACCATCGAAATTATAGGCCCACTGTCGAGGCCTTTATTCATAAGCCGTACGATGCGGGGGTGTATGCCCTCCCATGTCGCGGCAAAAATTATATGATCCATTCGGGCGGCCAGCAATGACGACCTCAAGCAACAAACATGCCCCTAGACAACCCGAATCACGGGGGTAATAAAAAATTTCCGGACAAACTTGGGTCTCACAAAATTTTACCAATGTCAGGTCGTCAACTTATCCCACCACCCCACCCCCGAAAATATTCTCCGACCCCGGTGTGGCCGTATTGTCCAGTCGTATATCGCATTCCAAAAGAGGACAGAAATGTGGCGAACCCATAAATACTTAAATAAGGGGCGTCGTCATTTCCACCATACACACGAGACCGGCGAGATTGAGCCACCCCCTACTAAGTACTCACACTACACGAGCACTGTCCTACCCCAGGGATTTCGTTGAACGCACCCGGGCCATGGGTCAGACGAGGCGAGTAAGGTGCTAAGATTATTAACCCAACAAGGCCGAGGACCTGCCGGGCAGGCACCAAGGACGGCCGTGACCGATTTCCACCTTTCCGTAAAAAATAAACTTTGGCGTCATCGACAAAAAAAAAAAATGGCAGATAATGCACTGAAAACTCTACTGTCCAAGTGCTGATTTCAAGTCATACCAAAAAGCATTAGAGATAATCAGCAGTTAATATAGCAACATAATTTTTCCCTAATTTATCCGGGCGGTAATGTCCTAGTTATCGAATGGCCATGCACGCCCCAGTTGCTTAACGTAGGCTGCTTTCTCTTCCTGACGAATAAACCACCCTTCCTCCTACAAGAAACAACCGCCTTGACTGCACCTTCATTATTACACACTGGCTAAATATAACGATACTATCCTAAGGATGATACATTTAAGTATAGCTACGACCCCAGCCTGAAACAGCTTAATCACAGTAAAGTGTCCATATTTACCAAACAGGCACCAAAAGACGTCACGCAAAAACTTATTTTGAACAACAGACTAAAATCCCTCACAAAACATCAAACCCTTACTTTCACTTCACGTATCTTTCTCATAAATGTTAGGAACACTCTCCGTAAATATGGCATATTCAAGGCTTAAAACCATTCTTGGAGTAGGCCTAAGTTCTAGCCCCTAGTATCGTATTAAAATTTCCTCAGGCTACGTGCCATGAGAAACCATATTGCAAAATGATTTCTTCAAGACCCATTAATGTAAAATATAGGATAGTCGTGCGACACGAACTACAAACATGGCCTGGACTGCTTTTTCCCACTTCCTGAAATCTAGCTTTTTTCTGAAATCTAGCTTTGTTTCATAGCATTAAAATTTTTAAAGTATAAATAATAGCCGTAGAAAGGCGTCCACTAATGCCAAGCAGGGCACGGGGGCAGTGTCCCCGTGCGGCCCACTGCTAATCCCATTATCGAAAATCGATCAGAAAAGATTGGTTAATACCGTAAACGGTGGGCCGGAGTATGAAAAGATTCGTCAAATAATGAATGTATTTCAGCATATCTTGAAATATTTGAAGATATCTACTAATTCTATTTCAGTATGGTAAATGACATCAATTAATTTAGATAGGCCTAAAGCCAAAATCATTTTAACTATCTTTCAATCGTATTTAAAAAATACCTTTAATGGTGAAGAATACCTTCAGTTTGTTATATGACATCTGCATCCATTTCAGATATTAAACATTGATAAACAAGGTACATATTTCTAATTCAAATGAAAAGATATCTGTAATTGGATTATTAAAATCATTGTAATATGAACGATCACGTAGTCTATAGTAATGATGTTTTAAAAAAATATCGGTACAATGAGTATATACGTAGCATCTGAAGTTATTCAGATATCTGATAATTGGATGGGATTTAGAAAATATGCATTTAAATGATTAAAAGATGTTTTTTGTTAAATGGACAACTGATGATATTTGAAATTAGTTACAGATATCCTCTAAATAATTAAAGCATATGGAAATAAAACAACTATTATGATCACTGCACACAGTACGTTGCAAGTTAATTTTGAGAACAATGAATCACAGACCAGAGTGTTACCTTAAGAAAATCAGAGTTGAATCAATTTGAAGGTTTGGTGACCACTAATGGCCCTTTTCAGTCCAAGGAATACGACAAATTCACGAGTTCCTTTAAACAGTAAAGCTTGCCAATCTAGTAGCTATGTAAGAGACTCATTAGAGCTTTCCTTCTCGAGAGGATATCATGTTGTAGAAGGTTTTTGTAAGCTATAAGCTCCACGGTGACCACCATTACGACTTTGTATCTCCACCCAAGCATGGCTTTTTCAGCACAGGATATCAAATTAGCACTGTGCCTTTTCGGAGAGTTCCGCACATTTGTGATGGAAAAACGAAATGTAACAACACATTATCATTCATTCGAAAACACATTTTCACCCACACTAAGGAAGTTTAGCCTAATGCTGCCTTTTTAGGTATTCTTTGGAGTCGGCTTATAGTGGTTCCACTCACAGTCCCATTGGCGCTAATATCGAGACAATTGTTTGCAACTGGTATGAGCGAAGACGCCCTTATGAAAAGGAAATGGATAAATATATTGCATGTTTTTTCAGTCACTACCACAGCTCTTGTAGCTGCAATGGCTAAAGCTTTCTGATTTCATTATTAATATGTTGAGTCCACTCGGTTATGATGAGACCTTGTTTTATAATTGATTTATGAGATATATGAGTTCTGCCACTAAAGCTAGAAGGGCGGGTATTTACAATCTATGCAGACCAGCCTGTCTCAAAAAAGTAGGGTTTGACTACCATGACATACATTTTAGACCTACGTAGTAACGTTTACAGTTAAAAAAAAAAAAAACAAACTTTCTGAGAGTGAGGGGATATTGAAATACACCATAGAGTATTCTGAAATATCCTTGCTGCCCGTAAAACGGAGCCTGGCTAGAATATTTCCAACATAAGCTGTAAAATGGTGCCCGCGTAATTTTGTTTAGACGTAGGCGAGTGGCGCTTGCCACGGGGAGCATGGGGCACGCTGCTCCCCATTCGATTTCGGAAAATTTTTCCCACGCCGACATTTTTAAGATGAGCCCCCAAAAAACGGCGTTTTAAGCTACTGGATTTCTGTAGGGGGTATAGGGTGAGGTGTGTATCTGACTGAGTGATTGAAAATCTCATTTAAATCATTCTTTTATCACAAGTATGTTCTCCGAAAACTATCAAATTTTTTTCTCAATTCCCACTTGATAGTCTCAAAGTAGCATAATTTTTGCGGACTCCGCACGCTATGCAGTCTCAACCAGCATCGCGTGTTTTATCAATGCCGCTCGAATTATTTGCCATTAAGTGTGGCAAAAGTCTGAAATATCACCCAAGTAGCAATTTCTGAATATCTCAGGCTATACCACACTTTTTCCGATTTAAAGAAGTATGTCAACATTTGTGTATATTTTCCCCACCACTAGATCCAAGTGAGATATAATACCAAACGTTTAACTTTTACCTATAGATGTTCAGATTTCTGGAATGCAGGTTTTGTTAACGAGGAAATCCGAATATTTTTGAATGAAACAATTTACGGCTCCACTTGATCGCGCTGTATACGTCCGTTTGCACTCCGTGTACTAATGACCCCAAGTATCAGATTATTAAGGTTAATTATACATGGAAACTATCCTGAATTGTTAAACAACACTTTCCAAAAACAGACGAACACTCTGCAAATCAATCTGTAGGCCGGCCTACGCCAATCAATAGGGATCTTTCAATCTAATGTAAAGCGTGCATGTCGAAGGTTGAAAAGACGTTTTGTATAAGGCGTACTCAATTCTTCAACTTTTTTTACCCGACGTGTCTTCGCGCGAAGCCATTATACGGTATAAATAGTGATTGGTAAATACACTAACCCCCCCCCCACACCCACCGACGAAAAAACATTTTGAAACGCGCTTATTAGTCCTAAACACTTTTGCAATAGCTATCAGGGAGGTGTAAATATCACCTTTTCTGCACCTATTACCGCCCACATCCACCATTGATGGAAAGCTTGTTTCGTCGGGGATTTTGACGTTCAAGATTAGTACAAAATACAATAAACGATTCAGTTCGAAAATGTGTCAAAGATAAGCACCCATTTAGTGCGTCTAAGTCATCCTAAAATGACAAAATATTGTTTAAAACGACAGGTAGCACCTTACCCTTCTAGACCCACACCCCACCACCAAGTATATTACCTGCCATAAGGTGACAAAGGAAGGACTCGGGGTTTCAAAACTAACGCTCAGCATGCGAATCATGCCACAATTACACCTGGCTCTTTCTGGGATGTGTCCTGGGCGGGGAATCACTTAACTGCCCCAAGCGCCCCCTCAACGTGTTCCACCACTAATAGTAAATAGCGTACTGCGGTTCATCCACTTGCCAAACTGAGCATAGTAAAATTTTTGTTAGCACCCCCACCCCCTCCCATCCCCCCCTCCCCCCCTCCGCATCGACCTCCTACCGATTTGGTGAGTTTGACCGCACTAGCCTCCATGTCTCCGGCCTTCAGTTGCACTCCTGGCCGAGCCCTCCGCCCAGCTTGCTTTGTGTGCTCATGCTCACCGGAACACATGAAGCAACGCAGCAAAACTCGGAACAATATCTTGCCCAAAAATGTAGACGAGTCGTTTGGGACAGTAACGCCGCTACAAGGTTCACGCTCACGTTTACCTCGTCCACGAATTAACGGAAACCCGTGTAACGAGTTAATTTGCATTTATCACTAATGGGAGCAAGTTACAGTTCTGTGTAAAAGGTAACCATTAACGGCTTTACATTTGGGTCCCGTACTTTCCCGGTAACAAATAGTTAGAATGACCACAAATTTCCTTTTTATCGACAGTCAGTAACAGGAAATTTTCAAATTTGATGACACTTTGGTAGTAAAAAAGGCTAAAATTATTTTCGATTAGATCATCACATTCAATCCGCATTATCGACGTCGCACCTCAGTCAACATCAATTTAATCACGATTAGAATCAGAAGTTGATAATTAGAATGCACATGCTGCAAGCTTACAGGTCCACTTGATTGTCTATTGAACTAAGTTTTGAAATTGATTGTGTTGTCAAATTACTTATTTGACAGATCAATGCTTAGCTATCATCCATGAGACGGAATCTTTGTGCGAATTCTTGAAAAATACTGAACGGTCCTCTAACTAAGTGCCCCAGCAAAGCAAGCAAAGTCGGCTAGTTACTGGTCCACCCGAAGGCAGCTTCCGTCCGGCGCGCAACCGACTGTGTGGCTGGCAACCGATTTTTAGAGGCAAGCCTATGACAAGTGGGGAGGAAAAGCCGGAAGTACCACACGGAAAGAAAAAACCCCCCACACGGTACATACGAGCGGGATCGAACCCACGCACATGTGAACACATTGGTGCCACGCAGCAGCTGGAGTCTAGCACACTTCTGCCACTCACGACCCCAGCTGACTTTTACATAGTATAGTATAATAATAAAGTCAGCTGGGCCTTAGTTTTACTCAGTATATGTCCTTTAGAGGACACAGTGGAGATAGTGCACAACCGTGGGGAAATGGGTTCGGCCCATAGGCAGTCAAATACAGGCTTACGATTTGAAGTTTAATCATTGCCTACTTGAGAACATTAGGGCTGGACCCGAGTAACCTATCCGCGTGGGAGCTAACTGCGATTTAGATTCCCGAAACTTTCCGGCATGGTACTACCCCTGCAAATTCCTGCCAGTTCGGTAATTGCAATCGGACACCAATTCCCGAAGGACAGTCTTTTGCCACCAGATAGCATATCAACAATACAGATGATTCTTATCTATCTTGGGGGGGGTGGGGGGGGGGGGGGGTGGGGGGGGGGGGGGGTGGGGGGGGGGGGGGGTGGGGGGGGGGGGGGGTGGGGGGGGGGGGGGGTGGGGGGGGGGGGGGGTGGGGGGGGGGGGGGGTGGGGGGGGGGGGGGGTGGGGGGGGGGGGGGGTGGGGGGGGGGGGGGGTGGGGGGGGGGGGGGGTGGGGGGGGGGGGGGGTGGGGGGGGGGGGGGGTGGGGGGGGGGGGGGGTGGGGGGGGGGGGGGGTGGGGGGGGGGGGGGGTGGGGGGGGGGGGGGGTGGGGGGGGGGGGGGGTGGGGGGGGGGGGGGGTGGGGGGGGGGGGGGGTGGGGGGGGGGGGGGGTGGGGGGGGGGGGGGGTGGGGGGGGGGGGGGGTGGGGGGGGGGGGGGGTGGGGGGGGGGGGGGGTGGGGGGGGGGGGGGGTGGGGGGGGGGGGGGGTGGGGGGGGGGGGGGGTGGGGGGGGGGGGGGGTGGGGGGGGGGGGGGGTGGGGGGGGGGATAAATTCTAATTCATGGAAGCACGTAAACATTGTTTTCTGGTGTTCAAATCTCACATGAGGAGTCGTAGGACTATAAGTCCTACACTATGATTCCTATAGAACGGATCTGTGCCATATAAAAGGCTTGATCCAGATAGAACTTTATACTGGCCATATATGGTTTAGATCTGAGTTGCTGGTTCTAGATCAGTGTTATATCCGCCTAATACTTTTTATCCGATCGGATGATTAAATTCCTATCTGGTGCAGATATGTGACAGATATTAAATTTCCATATATGGGCCATTAAAAGGATGGTGAGCAATATAAGTTTTATATGGGGCATATATGGCACGAATTAGGGGCCAGAGATAAATCTCTTTATATGTGGATATATGGATTTCCATATATGGGGCCAGAAAGGGATAGTAGCCATATATGGGGATATTGGCCATATTAAAATGTGAACTTTACCCTGGGCCATATATGCCTTGTATATTATATCAAGTATATCTGACCCAATTTTTGTACAAGCCAGATATGAATTCCATAATCTGGCCAGAATGAAATCCCATATCCGTGAGGCCATATATGGATTTGATGTAACGGGAGACGTCTTTGTTATTATTAACCCTATAACACAATTTTTTTCACTGATATTCCATTTAGCCTTCTTTTAGTTTCGGCATTGTAACTGAGAAAGCATGATTTTCTGCAATAATTCACCATTACCAGTCACAATTTATTTCAATATCAGACCGTCTGAGGGATAAACAAAAAATTTTGCTATTAAAAAATAGAATGTTCCATCAGATGAAAGGTGTATAATACCTGGTTGCCTCCCAACCATAATCTTTAGCATTTAAACATGACACACACACTAAATTGTGCTTGCAGAACTTGTACTAGAAAGTAAACATTTGGCAAAATATTCACTGTGAATGTAAAATTTAGAAACAGATGCTATTAAAGGAATTGTGAGGTTGGCTTGATGCCAAAATGATCGGGTAAATATTATTTAAGTGGGACTATGGTTGGGCCACATGTTGGGCCACTTACCCCGGTCCTAACCGACACTAATGTCAGCGTTAAAACAGCCGTCACTGGAATCACACAGTGTTCGGGTTGCAGGCCAACCATGGGTTGTAGCCGATTTTAAGTAGCCTTCAAATTCAGCACATCTGTTGAGGTCGTGACTTTTAATTAAAACTCTTTACAATTCCAATACGCTAGGCTTGTTCTAATTTATATTCATTACGGTATATTAAGGTAAGCCGCAAATGAAGAAATTTTGAACACCTATTTACGGTTTGGACAGTTCTATGAAGTTTTATCTGTAGTGAATGTTTGATTACGGCATTATTTGAAACGGACTATAGAAATTTCAGCAGTTTTGGGATTATAGTCCAATTTTGTTCAATAGTGATCGCAACTAGGTTGTTAACGTAATTAAAACTGGGTTAAATATTGTTAATTACATAATTACAGGGACAGGATGGCCTAAATATAGGGCTGGCTCAATATTGGCTGAATCGACTATAGGACCAACGGTTTGATTTCATTGAGTTGTTCAAAGACCCGGTTTAAGGTTTAATAGCGAGCAAACTTGAGAATGTTTGTCCTATAGGCCTACTGTAAGATATTAAAAGCCTTGCGGCCTCCCCGTGTATAAAAGATATTGTTAAGGGCCAATCGCTTTCTGGCGAAGGCTTGGGGGTACAAGCTCCATCAAAAGAACCAAAGTACAAGACATTTCTGGTTGCAAATTATTCGACGATTATATTCGTGCTGATAGTGTCCGTCGCAATTTCAAAAGGGGGGGTAACGATCTGTAGGTAAAATATCTGGAATTACAGATTCTTTCCAGATAGCCAATGCATTGGACCAACGTTGGAAATATTGGTAAATGTGGCAAGCGTTGGTCATGGTGTTATGTTGGCAAAAGAGTGGTTTGGTCCAACTTAAGATCCAACATTTTGCCGCCTGTACCACATTACAATGTTGCACTACCGTTGGACCACGTTTAGCACCAATTGTTGGATTTTATTTACTTATCACGTTGGGCTAACGTAAGACGGCACAGTTGGCTTTCCATTCTTTAACTGACGTTGGACCACAAAAGTCAGCAAACAGTTGGGCGTAATTCATTATAAAAACGGTGAGCCAACGTTAAGCACCACTGTTGGATTTATTTACTATATCAACGTTGGGCTACGTAGACGGCAACAGTTGCTTTTAATTCCTTCACTGACGTTGGACCAACAAAGTCCATGCAACAGTTGGGGCGTAATTCCTTTCTCACGTTGACCAACGTTCAGCACTACCTTGCCTAACTGTTGGATTTTTTATTACTTATCAAATGTTGGGCTAACGTAAGAAAGACGGCGCCAACAGCTGGGCGTTTATTCCTGTAACTGAGACGTGGTCAACAAAGTCACCCCGTTGGGCGTATTCATTTCATCAGCGTTAGACCAGCGTTAAGTCACCCCCTTTTGGATTTTATTACTTATCAAGCGTTAAGCTAACTCAGTACGGCAAACAGTTTGGCGTTTTATTCCTTTAACTGACGGTTGGTCCAACGCAAAGTCAGCCAAGCTAGTTGGCCGTAATTTCATTTCATCAACGTTGGGCCAACGTTAATCACCCAACTGTTGGATTTTAACGTACTGTACAACTTTGGGCTAACAGTAGACTGCAACAGCTGGCTTTTCATTCCTTTGACTGACGTTGATCAGCAATTGCAGCCAACAGTTGGGTTTGTAAATTCGTTTCTTCAACGTTGGGCCCAAACTTGGATTTTCTTGACTGCGGCAACGTTGTGGGGGGGGGCTAACAGTAGGCCTATAGACAAACTTCAGTAGCTGCTTTACCTTAACCTCTTTGAACACTTCATGAAATCAGAAACCGTTGGTCCATATGTCTCAGGCCATATTGAGCCAGCCACATTTATGCAACCGTTGTAGATTATGTAATTAACCATATTTCCCCAGTTTTAATTAAGTGAAAAACTGTGGGGCATCAATATTGAACCAACATTGGACCTAAATCCTAAAACACTGAAATTTCTACATGACCGTTTCAATAATAGTGTAATAAACATTCACTATAAGAACTTCATAGAACTGTCAAGCAGTAAATAGGTGTTCAAAATTTCTTCATTGACGCTTACCTAATATATGTTAATGTAGAAGCAGCACGCATGTGTGAATTGAAGAGTTAAATTAAGTCACACCTCAACAGATGTGCTGAACTGAAGGCTACTTAAAATGCGGGCCTTCAACCCATGGTGGCCCACCCGAAACACTGGATTCCAGTGTGGGCTGTTTAAGGCTGACATTAGGTTTTCGGTAGCACCGTAAGTGCCCTAACATGGCCCAACCATAGTCCACTTAAATAATATTTACCCATCATTTGTATCAACCATCTCAATTCCTTATTACAGCTGTTTCTAATTTTACATGTCAGTGAATATTTTGCAAAATGTGTACTTTGTAGGTAGAAATTTCTGCCAAGCAATTTAGGAAAATGTCTTAAATGCTAAAGATAGGTTGAGCCCAGGATTTATACACCTTTCATGCTGATGGAACATTCTGAATTTTTAATAGCTAAATTTTTGTCTATCCCTCAAACAGTCTGATTGAATAAATTGTGAATGGTAATGGTGATTATTGCAGAAAATCATGCTTCTCAGTTGTACAATAGCACTAAAGAAGGAGAAATTGAATATCATGAAAAAAATTGTGTGTTTAGTGTTAATAATAACAAAGACGTCTCACTGAATTTATATTAATGCAAACGAACATTTCACTATGATTTATATTAAAGTCCTACTGCTTTTTAAAAGTGCCTACTCGAGCATTCTATCAGTCCAGTCTAAGAACGGGACCACTGTCAGGTGGTTCAGTTAAGTCCTGTTTGTCCCTTGGGGACTTTGTACTCCTTCGGGGAGCGAGAAACTCCTTCGGAGTATTGTTGGTTTTCGCCCCGGCTCTCGCCAGAGAGTCAGGGACTTTTGGAAAAAAAAGAGCATGTAATACTTACCTGGCACAGGAGTACCCTGTCACGCGGCAGAGCTCCTTCAGCCAGTCCGTGATCACGACGGCGAGCTCCCCAGGTGGACCTGTTCTTATTCAGCCGTCTAGAACGGGACGCCATGTCAGGTGGTGTCAGTTTACTCAAAGTTTGTCCTCTTGGGACGTTGTTACTCTTCTGGGAGAGAACTCCTTCGGGATATTGTGTTGGTTTTCGCCCCTAGGCTCTTTCTTCGCCAGGAGAGTAAGGGACTTTTGGAAACAAAGCCATAGTAAGTAGCAGTGCTGGTAGCTTTTAAACTTGCAGAAGGTAACTCTCTGAGAGATTGCATTATGGTATCCCATATTAGCAGTTATTTGAGTGGAAGTTCTAAAAAACAGGCTAAGTGTTGGCCACACATAATGCCAACTATGTACAAGACTTGTATTGCTCCTTTGGTGGCAACCAGGTTGTAGGATTAACGTTGGGAACAACGTTGCAACATTGTCAATTCAACATGCTGGTTGTACAGTGTCATAACGTTTATTCCATTAATTAAGAACATATTGGGCCAACGTTCACAATGAGCAGCAACCTTCAAATACATTTCCCAACTGTGCTGTCCACAATCCCTACAACATTCTTCCAACTTGTTGGTCGCATGTAACAACAACTATTGGATAAAGTTGTTGTAATGTGGCCCTTATTGCAACAACTTGCAACATTGGGCTCAACGTTGAGCAATGTCATCAACGGTGGATGTTGGGTGGACAAGCGGGCACACAGTTGTCCATTGCTAAGCCATATTTGGGCAACGTTTCACAAGAGCAGCCACTCAAATAACATTTCCCAATGTGGTTACAACAAAACTTCACCTTCTTCCACGTTGGCTCACGTTTTGTGCTATCAGGGTTTAACTGGAATTGCAGATGTCTGTAGGCCTAAATTAATTCTGATACCTTTCATTCGTACTAACTTTCGGTATCTTTTATGATGATATACATTGATACAGAATCAGGCGCGGATCGGGGGGGGGGGGTCTTTCCTGGGCTCAGCCCCCCCCCCTTTTCGCCACATCAATAATGACAAATACGCGAAAATTAGCATAATGTTACTCTAGGAGAATATTCGACGGGGCTTTCAGCCCCCCCCCCCTTTTCGAAATGTCTGGATCCATGCCTGAGAATGCAGTGCTACACTGCAGGGACGTCCCTAGGGATCGATGAGGTGTGTGTGGGGGGGGGGGGGGATGTTGGATCTTTTCCCCGACCAAAAAAAAAAGGTTTCATTCCCGACAAAATATATGGGTCAAGAACGGTAAACTCAGAACCCTCGTTTATAGGAAATCTGGAAATCTTTGCAAAAGGTACAAGATGGAACTGACCAACAAAGAAGGGTTTGCGAAATCAGACGACGTTTGCAGAAAGCCAATGTGCTCGCCCTCATATTTCATAGGCGTAGGATCTTTCGAGACTGGGGGAGGGCTGAACCTTGCTCATGAGATTGTCCTCGCTGGGCGGTCTAAAGGGGAGGTGTGTGCCCCCTCCCCTTTGGAAGTAATTTTTTGGTATTTGAGGGTCCTCAGATGCAATTTTAGCTCTAATTGGACAACTTTAAGGGAAATTACTGGCCATTCTATGACATTTCTTACATAATAGAAAATAGGGTTTTTGCACTCTTGGATCTTGGGGGAAAGCTACTTCAGGCCCTCATCATTTTTTGACGGGGGCTAAAGACCCCTCACCCTCCCCCCCTCCGCTTCCTAAGCCTATGTCACTATGCAGATTGATGAACTTCACTAGTCTAAAACTGATATCAACATCGGCAGTGTCTCGTGGAGTGACTCTACAACCCGACCGCAACCGACGCAACTGACCAGGAACGAATATCCTCAGCTATCCACGAGAGAGTCAGTTGCGATGCATCACGTTCCAAAATTCTCTTATTTCACGTGTCGGACATGTTTGTATTTCATGCGGACATTATGCATATAGTTTTTCGACAGGTCCTGGATTTTGTCAAAAGACGAATGCTTCCCGAATAGCGTAGTAGATTCACTGACACAGAGCCTTAAATTTGTGATAACTTTCCAACAATTTATCAAATAATTTTCCGATTATCAGAACAGTTTCCCGCAGTACAGTTACATCTAGGGAGGGTTGATAAGGTCCCTGTTTATGCATCTAAAGGCCATATTCCACCCGACAATAATTTCAATTAAATAGACTGTTTGGATCATACTCTACGGCATGATCGTAGCCAAAAATATTTTTTTTCTACGAAAGTAATTTCAAAAGAAAATGGCAATTATTTTTTACCGACGGACCGCAAACTTTTCCCGACAGGAAAACCACACTTTGAAAATTGTCTGGGGGGTCATACCCCGTAGTGACGTCCTGATATGCATACCTCTAATTCGAATAAGATTTTTTTCTTAGAATATTATTCATTCCAATGAACTTTTAACGCTCTCTATAAACATATTACATATACCTTTTAAATAAAATTAAGCTGATATCTCTCATATTGAAGACATCTGTTTAAATTGTACTTAAATATATCTTTTAAATGAATTTAAGATATCCGAAATCGTTGGCATTAAACATATCTACTAACTGATTTATTGATATTTTTGTATATTTTGGAATAATGAAGATACCTTAATATGAGACATCTTTAATTTTGATATAGGCCTGATCCTCAAAATTTTAAAGATATAAAAATCATAACGGCTCCTGCCGTAAAGACAATCAGCAGTTTCTGGCCAATGATAGGGGGCGCATTTTGGTAATGAAGACAGCAACCACAAATATTTTTGCAACCATGCAAGTAAAACACAGGCACAAAATCTATGGAGCATTAAAGTAGCTGCCAAATATTTTATAAATTTAGAATCTCGTTCGGGATTGGCGATCGTATTGCTAACACCCTTATGTTCACATTTTGTCGCGCGAATCAAACAAATGTTAAAACTTTCAATTTTACGATTGCAAAACATTTGAACACACAATTAATTTTTATGGAACGTTAACTTTTACACAACTTAAATCTCCTTTGCGGAGGGATCATTATTATTAGGACTATTTTATTTTTCTATTTGAAAGGGTTGAATGAGCTTTGACCAAATGACAGTGATGTGCTGTCTAAATTAACTTTTCTCTGCACGTGAAAATCGTTCTTGTCAAACCTTCCTGGTTTTCAGGAAACTCCCTTTCCACAAAATGAAAGCTTGTATTTACTCTGAATTGACTTACATTGAACGCCAATGGTCGGGAGTACTTTGCTTGATGAGAAAAGAATTGAAAATGAATACAAAGAATTGTCCCAGCCTGAATAAACCAATTCATATACAATTACTAGGCTCTAAACGATCTTGTCAAAAGGAGCACGACCAGGAACTTTTCAAATACTTTAGCAATTTTGGTTCAGAAATGCCTCTGTTAATAAATGAAACCATTTTGTTCGTTTTTTAGCCAAGTGCAGTCACTAATATAAACAGAAAATTCCTGTTCTTGTCCCTGCTTAGATTCTTGTGCATTGACGTGAACCTCCATTGAATAACGTATAGCAGTCCTATGCTGGACGCAGCATGCACCTGGCTGAAAGTCGAACGTTCAAGCATGTGACTGTCCGAAGTCCTAACGCCGACACAAGCATCGCTAACGAGGTTTACATTATCCAGAAGACAGTTTAAACCTTAACTTAATCAATGAAGACCATCTCACCCCTCGTCTGTTTTCGTTTTCTATGGCAGTCTAATATTTACTAAACGTACTTCTGATAACGCCAATAGGCCTACTTTTTGAGCACTTCACCTTGCTACATGTCGTTCTCTTTAGGCATAAAATCAAGATGTGAGATACTTACTGCAGCATACTTAAAGAACTCTTTATGGTAACTGAGATTGTTGATGTGATTTCCTGGTCCCGGTTTTCCAGGTTTAAGACACAAGTGTGTGACTACGCTGCCACACTGTTTATATTTCGAAGTGTACATGGTAAAAGGTCGTCATAGCAAATAAAGTGTGTGTGCGACATTCAAGTTCTTCATATGTTCTGCTAATGATTCTTTGCGCCCGGCTCGATACTCTGAACTACCACGTGACATATTTTGGAATTGATAAAATACGGTTAATAATTGTATAGTTACTTTATTATGAGTGCACAGTATTATCGCCAAGCAAAAGGCGCATGGGATATTTTTAGGGAGATGAGCCGTTCTTTGCCCCCCAAGATCTTTATTACCCAGAAATGGTCCGTTTCTTTTTACCAAAATAGCCTGGCGGTGAACTGGAGCTGTCCGCAAGTTTCAGGGTTGGCCGGGATAAGGTCGCGAAACCCCACTGACACGAACGGCCTATACGCTCAGCAAATGGTTTTTTTTTCTTTTCAAAGCAAGCAAAATAGGGCAGTGCCCTAGTGCTTTAAATGCTTCCTATTTATTTTTATAGACGTTATAACTGAATTCTTCAAATTCCATCTCCAGCAATCGTTCCAAACTATACGGCAGAGTTATTCGTTTGTAAAGCTACGGCGAAGCGCAAGTATGAAGTCTTTAAAGGCGTAACTTATGCGTCCCTCAGTCGCATTGCTAAAGATACAAAACATCCCCATTATAACATCTTGGTGCCATAACACCCCTACGCCAGCGGAAGATGCCCCAGTTTCTTACCATGCACTGTCTTACCAGATCGAATAAAAAACAACAACAAGCATTTATTTTATCAGCGCTACGGCTTCTTAAATTGTACTGGTCCCGTTCATTCAGTTTTCAGTATGACATAAGCGTGCATTGGTAACTTTTCGAAAGCCGAAGGGTGATAGCCTACTGAGGGTAAGGAAAAGCCGACGTATATAGAGCCCTGCACTATACATGAAGTACCCTCTCGACTTCCAGCTGCAAATCAGGATGAAGGACGTCCTCTGGTTCGGTGCCCAAAAGATTGAAGTCTGCATGTGAATTTATAATTGATATTCATTCAATGCCCTTATGATTTGCCACTTTACTGATGGGCTGTTGTATCACTCCGAAATATATCTATTGATAATCCTCGACGGGGTTCTTGTTGTGCTGCACTTTGATCATGACGGTTGCTGTTTTGCACTCCCTGCTTTGATCGACATAAAGTCACATGATAGAGACACCCTGATTGATCAATGATAACTTGTCATATCTCGAGAAAACTGATGTGGTGTAACTCATTCACATTGACATGTCGACTTCGGGCGCCCCTTTGGCTGTGGTTGTAGAATATGCCGCACATATTCTAGCGCTGCCAGTCTACGCCTTGGGTGTGAAACTCCGCATTTGAGGTTAATCTTCACGCTCTCACGCCAACATTTGGGTTTTCTCACGCAAAAGCAGAGATGCGACATTCTGCAAAGTTGCTCAGTCTATTGAGTTAACAATCGATGACAGTCCGCATCGTGGTCTATTCCTCCACTGTATCGATCGTCCTGTGAGCCGCACAGATGTTCCGGCAACTGCGTATTACCGTATAATTCTCAGTGTACATTAATCATTTACCCGTTCTTCGAACCCTCTCACCAGAATTTCAAATCGCACAACGACGTGAGTTTTAGGTATTTTTTCACAGACCGACTATCGGAATCGGGAGTCGCATCGTTGGCCTCTCTCAAGCAATCAAGTTGCTACCATAAGAACACCACAGATAACCTAACGAGCTGACTGGATTTGCATCCGTTCATATTGCCTAGGTCTAAGTGTAATGAAATAGTTACATGGTTGCATCTGTTTTGTGAAATGAGATGAGAATCATTTCAGAAAAATTAGAAAACCAAAATATACAGAGCATACTGTCGTTTAAGGGCTGGAAGTGGCTATTTCCGGGATCTGACTGTTCGTTCACCAAAATTTTCGGAACGCTACGCGCCAACCTGATTCGGGTGCTCCGCTTATAGTCTCCGCGGATAATTTTCACTCCACATGCCTCCTCAAAACATATTGAAAACCTTTTCGTTCAGATTCCGTACAACCACTTAAGGGGAATTTTCATGATCCCAGACGTTCCAATTCTCCCAGCTATGCATCTTCGAGCTCCTCCCATAACTGTATGAGGCTCTTCCTTGTGCAAGAATAAACTGTTTTATTGCTTTAAGGGCCATGTCCTGGTGGCATACAAGGCTATAAAATGTAATAAAAGTACTCTCTCTGCCTTGGTGTGGACTGTGCGTCACTCTGCATCTTTCAATTTTCAACTTGATGTCAATCAAAGAGCAGTCACTAACTGAGAATTTTGATATACATAACACTAAAAATATGACTTTGGGTGATGCTCTCTGTCTTTGAATTGCAAGCAACGCAAGCAAACGTGAGCAAACTGATGACGTCATTGTTATCTCTCGCATTCATGATCCCATTCAATAGCACAGGATCACCAATCCACCGGCTGAAACGCGAAAATGCCTAGAAATGGATTTCGTTCGACTTCGGGGTCGACTTTTTGAGTGATTATATTTGTTAGAGTAACATGGTTATCACACACTATAATAAAAGTTTCTCCACAAAAAAAACTGTCAATTTTTCGCAATGACGCCCTTTGATTGGCCCTCAGCGCCAAATAGCAATTTTGGCACTGGGGCAAACTTTGAGTATCCAATGTCTCGCTCCACATGTAGTATAATCTTCATATTCACTTAAACTTAGTGGTGAATTTGACCTTGAACGCACAGGGAAAAATTGATGTCCCTGTATGTAGGGTACTCTGAGTACGGTAACTGCAAAATCGAAATTTGTCGTTTTTTTAGGGCGAAATTTTGGCCTCTAGGACCACTTTGAGTACCAGTTTCTCCTTCCACATTGAGTCAACCACCACCAACCGCAGCCACCAACCGTCAACCAGCCAACCACCAGCCAGTCTCACCTAACCCGCAACCCATTGACATGTCAGAAACACTAGCATTAAATTACACTGTTGGACAGTGACCTAGTGCACGCATAAGACCGAACAATATTTGATGTCCCAATACAGGTTGCTACCGGCGCGCGTTTTACTTTTTTTTATTTACTTTTAATGGAGGGGGGGGGGTAGAGTATACTTATGTTGGGAGAACGTTAACTGTATGGTACGTAACTTTTGGAATTGTAATCCACCACATTGCAAGCCATCTGTGGTAGTAACTAACTCTCCGTTAGTTTTTATGACTGGCTCGTAGTATAGACAAACGTGAATGGTGCATTAACTTGGTTATGCAGTTACCCTGACAACTTCACTCACATACACCGAAAGCGCGGCTATGCTTGCATTTCAGAACAAAATGTTGTGACATAATGATTGATCTAAAATCCAGCAAGCCCGCGCTTTCGGTTATGGCTGATTGAAGTTTCAGGTACCTGTATAACAAGTTAATGCGCATTCAACTGGTATTGTCTATACTACAGAGCCGAGTCATAAACACCTACGGAGTACCTAACAAAGGATGACTTTGCAATTGTGCTGGGATTACAATTCCAAAATTACGTACGCATACAGTTAACGTTCTCCCAACGAAGTTTACTTCTACCCCCCCCCCTCCTTAAAAGTAAATAAAAGAAGAAAAGTAAAAAACCTCCTCCGGTAGCAACCTGTTTGGGATCATCAAATATGTTCGTCTTATGGTGCACTAGTCCTTACCAACAGTGTAATTTATGCTAGTGTCTTCTGACATGTCAATGTTGGTTGCGGGTTGTTGGCTGGCTGGCTGGTTGGCTGGTGGTTGCATGGCTGGCTGTGGTGGTTTTTTTTTTTTTGGTTGGACTCACATGTGGGAAGGAGAACTGGTACTCAAAGTGGTCGCTAGAGGCCAAATTCTCGCTAAAACGACAAAATTTCGATTTTGCTTTACCGTACTCAGAGTACCCTTACATCAGGACCTCAATTTTTCCCTGTGTGTTCACAGTCAAATTCCCCCATAATTTAGTGATATAAGATCTATACTCACATGTGGAGCGAGACATTGGTATTCAGAGTTGCCCCAGGGGCCAAATTGCTATTTTGGCGTTGAGGCTCCACATCACGGGGTCATTGCGAATTGACAGTTTTTGGGGTGGAGACTTTTAATAAGTGTGTAACATGTTACTCTAAATATATCACTCAAAGTAGACCCGAATGTCGGAACGAATCCATTTTCTAGGCATTTCTGAGTTTCAGCCGGTGGATTTGGATGATCACTGTTGCTATTGAATGGGAATGATGGCGATATAAACAATGATTCATCAGTTTGCTCACGTTTGCTTTGCGTGCTTCAACTTAAAGACAGAAGTCAATCACCCCAAAGTATATTTTTAGTGATCATATTCAAAATTCTCCCTTGTTGACTGCTCTTTGATTGACATCAAAAGTTTGAAAATTCAGAGGATGCAGAGTAGCTCACATTCCACACAAGCAAGAGAGAGTACTTTTATTACATTTTATAGCCTTGTATGCTCACCAGGACATGGCCTTAGAGCAATAAACAGGTTTTTCTTGCATCAAGGAGAGCCTCATACAGTTATGGAGGAGCTAGAAGATGCATTAGCTGGGAGAATTGGAACTGTCTGGATCATGAAAATTCCCTTTAAGTGGTTTGTACAATCTGAACAAAAGGTTTTCAATGTTTTGAAGTGAGCATTGGGTGAAATTTATCCGGAGACTATAAGCGAGCACCGCCATCAGTTGGCGCGTAGCGTTCCAGAAATTTTGGTGAAACGAACCGTCAGATCGCCGGAAATAGCCCTTCCAGCCCCTTAAACGACATTGACTGCTCTGTATATTTTGGCTTCTAATTTTTTCTGCAAAATTGATCATCATTCATTTCACAAAACAGAGCAACCATTTAACTATTTTCATTGACTAGGACTAGGCAATGAACTGATGCAAATCCAGTCAGCTTCGTTAGGTATCTGTGGTGTTTCTGCTGGTATCCCCCCCCCAGAAAGCCCAACCCCAAAACCCAAAAGGCAATTGGATATGCTGAAGCGGCAACCGATTCGACTCCCGATTCCGATAGTTCGGTATAAAAACTCTAAAACTCGTGGTCGTTGTGCGATTTTGAAATTCTGGTGAGTATGGTTCGAAGAACGGGTACATATGATTAGTACACTGATGATTCTATACGGTAATACCATTTGCCTGACCATTCTGTGCGTTCACAGACCGACGTACAGGTGTAGGGAAGAAGACGATTGGACTGTCATCGATGTTAATCAATAGACTGAGCATACTTTGCAGATTTCGCATCCTCTCTTTGTCGTGAGAAACCCAATGTGGCGTGAGAGCGGGAGAATTAACCTCAAATGCGTGAGTTTTCACACCCACAAAGCGTGAGACTTGGCGAGCGCTGAATATTGTTGGCATATTATACAACCCCCTAGCCCACAGGGGGCGCCCGAAGTCGAGCATGTCAATGTGAAGAGTTACCACATCATTTTCTAGGATATGCAGCAAGTTATCATTGAATCAATCAGGTGTCTCTATCATTGTTGACTTTATGTCGATCAAAGCAGAGTTGCTAACAGCAACGTCACCTGATCAAAGTGCAGTCACCAACAAAACTGATACCCCGTCGAGGTTCATAGATATATTTGGAGTGATACAACAGCCCATTCAGTAACGTGGCAAATGCATAAGGTCATGAATAATATCCTTAAATTACATGCATACTTCAATCTTTTTTGGGCACAGAACCGAGGCTCCTTCATCCGATTTGGCAGCTGGAGTGAGAGGTACTCTTCCTGTTAGTGGCGTGGCTCTATATACCGTCGGCTGGGTTTTTTTTTCCTTTTTTTTTCCTTTCTTCTTTTTTTTTTTTTTTCTTTTTTTTTTTTTTTTCTTTGTTGTTTCTTTTTTTTTTTTCTTTTTTCCTTTTTTCCTACCCTCCGTAGGCTATCACCCTCGTGCCTTTCGAAACGTCCACACGCTTTATGTCATTCACTGAAAACTGAATGAACGGACCAGTACATTGTAAAAGCCTGAGCTCTGATACAATTAAATGTTTTGTTCGTTTGTTTTTTATTTCGGATGCTGTAATAACAGTGCATGGTAAGACAACTGTGGGGCACTTTCCGCTGGCGTAGGGGTGTATGGCACCACGCTGTTATAATGGGACTGTTTTAGTATTAGCATGCGACTGAGGGACGCCATAAGTGTAAGCCTTCAAGACTCATACTTTGCGCTCGCCGTATGCTTTACACGCATACTCTTCCGTCGTATAGTTTGAACGCTGCCTGATATGGAATTTGAAAAGAATTCCAGTTACTAACGTCTATAAATAAAGAGGAGCCATTTAAAAGCATAGTCCAAGCCTATTTTGTTCTTGCTTTTGAAAGAACAAAAAAACCTTTGCTGAGTGTATAAGGCCGTTCGTTCAGTGTGGCGTTCTGCGACTTATCCCGCCAACCCTGAATTGCGGACAGTCCAGTTTCACCGCCAGACCTATTTTGGTAAAAGAAACGGACATTTTCGGAAGTAATAAAATCTGGGGCAAAGCACGCTCATCTCCCTAAAATATCCATGCGCCTTTTTGCTGTCGTAATACTGCTGCACTCTAATAATGTAAGTTTATTAATAAACTATACAATTATTTACTCGTTTTTATCATTCCAAAATATGTCACGATGGTATTTCATGAGTATTCGTGCAGGGCAAAGATCATTAGCAGAACTATGAAGAACTTAATGCGCACACACACTTTATTTGCTATGAAGTACCTTTGTCCATTGTACTTCTAAATCTAAACAGTGTGGCAGTAGTCACACACTTGTGTCTAACCTGAAACCGGGACCAGAAATCACATCAACATCTCAGTTTACCATAAAGAGTTCTTAAGTATAGCTGCAGTCATCTCTCACATCTTGATTTTATGCCTTAAAAGAACGAAACATTAGCAAGGTGAAAGTGCTCAAAATTATGCCTATTGTTATCAGAAGTACGTTTAGTAACATTATTGACTGCCATAGAAAAACGAAAACAGACGCGAGATGATTGATATGTATTTCATTATTAAGTTAAGGTTTAACTGTCTTTATGTATAATGGTACACTCTTAGGCGATGCATTGTGTCGGTTCGGACTTCGACTAGTCACATGCTTGAAGTTCCGACTTTCGCTCAGGTGCAGCTTGTCCAGCAAGGACTGCATACGTATCATGTGAGGTCATCGTCACATCTCCAAGAATCTAAGCAGGGACAAGAACCGAATTTTTGTCTTATATTAGTGACTGCAACTTGGCTAAAACGAACAAATGGTTCATTTATAACCGAGTCATTTGAACCAACTTTTGCTAAAATATTTGAAAGATTCGCGGTTCGTGGTCCCTTTTGACAAGATCGTTTTAAGCTAGTAATTGTATAGATCTGGTTTATTCAGCTGGGACATATCTTTTGTTATTTCATTTTCAATTCTTTTCTCAGCAAGCAAAGTACGTCACGACTCATGGGGGCGTTCATGTAGTCAATTCAGAGTAAATACAGCTTTCATTTTGTGGAAAGGAAGTTTTCCTGCAAACCAGGAAGGTCTTGGGACAGAACGCTTTTCCGTGATAGAAAGTTACTTTAGAAGCACATCACTGTCATTTGGTCAAAGCTCGATTCATACTTTCATAGAAATAATAATAGTCCTAGATATAATGATCCTCCTGGCAAAGGAGATTTAAGTTGTTTACGTTCCAACCTGTTCCATAAAAATTATTTGTGTGGTTTCAATTGTTTTGCAATCGTTAAATTGAAAGTTTTTAACTTTGTTGATTCGGACAACAATGTGGAACATAAGGGTGTTGCAATACATGCAATCCCGACCGAGTATTCATAAATTTATAAATTATTGCGATACTTTAATGCTCCATATATTTTTGTGCCTGTGTTTTACTTGCATGTTTGCAAAATTATTTGTGTTGTTGCTGTCTTCATTACCAATGCGCCCTCTCCATTGGCCAGAAACTGCTGATTTTACGGGGCGGAGCGTTATTATGTTTATATCTTAAAATTTTGAGGATAGTGCCTATTCTATCACATTAAAGATGTCTCATATTTAAAGGTATCTTCTCATTATTCCAATATATCAAAAAATATCAATAAATCAGTTATTAGATATTGTTTATATGCCAACATATTTCGGATATCTTAATTTCATTGTAAAGATATATTTAAGTCCAATTTTAACAGATGTCTTCAATTCATTGAGAGATATCATCTTATTTTATTAAAAGGTATATGTAATTGTTGTATAGTATTAAAAATGTCTTAATTTTGATTATAACTATTCTAAGGAAAACATTCTGTATTCGAATTAGAGTATGCATAGTCAGGGACGTCACTACGGTATGCCCCCAGAAATTTTTCAAAGTGTGGTTGTCGGGAAAGTTTGCGGTCACGTCGGTAAAAAATAAATTAGTTGCCATTTTCTTTTGAAGTTTACTTTGTAAGAAAAAAATATTTTTTGGCTACAGATCATGCCGTAGAGTTTATGATCACAACAGTCTATTTAAGTTAAAAAAATTAAAAAAAAAAAAAATTTTTTTTTTTTTTTGGGGGTTCCCCCCCGGGGGTTTTTGGGAAATTTGCTTTCGACTGCATTAATCAGGGACTATAAACCCTCCCGATGTAACTGTACTGGGAACTGTTCTGATAATCGTAAATTATTATAAATTGTGAGGAAAGTTATCAGCAAATTTAAGCTCTGTGTCAGTGACCTCTACTACGCTATTCGGAAGCCATTGTCTTTTGACAAATCCTATGGCTGTCGAGAAAATACTATAATTGCATAATTGGTCCGACATGAAATAAAAACATGTCGCGACACTGTGAAATAAGAGCCTTTTGGACGTGATGCATCTCAACTGCCTACTCTTCGTGGATTAGCTGTAGGATTCGTGGTCAGTTGCGTCGGGTTGCTGGTCGGTTTGTAGGTCACTCCACTAAGCACACTGCAGATGTTGATATCAGTGTATCTAGTGAAGTTCATCATTGCATATGACATAGGCGTAGGAAGCGGGGGGGGGGGGTTGAGGGGTCTTTAGCCCCCGTCAAAAATGTGAGGGGCCTGAAGTATGCTTTCCCCCAAGATCCAAGGGCAAAAACCCCTTATTTGTCTCTTATGTAAGAAATGTCAAAAATTTGCAGTAATTTTCCTTAAAGTTTGTCCAATTAGAGCTAAATTGCATCTGAGGACCCTCAAATACCCAAAAATTTTCCAAAGGGGAGGGGGACACCCCCTCCCCTTAGACCCTCCCCCAGGAGGACAATCCTGAGCAAGGTTCAGCCCCCTCCCCCCAGTCTCGAAAAGCTTCCTACGCCTATGAAATATGAGGGCGAGCACATTGGCTTTCTGCAAACGTCGTCTATTTCGCAAACCTTCTTTTGTTTGGTCCGTTCCATCCTTGTACCTTTTGCAAAGATTTTTCCAGATTTCCTATAAACGAGGGTTTCTGAGTTTACGTTCTTGACCCATATATTTGTCGGATGAACCTTTTTTTTTTGGTCGGGAAAAGATCCAACATCCCCCCCCCCCCCCACACACACCTCATCGATCTAGGTACGTCCCTGCGAAGTGTAGGCACTGCCTTCTCAGGCATGGTATCCAGACATTTCGAAAAGGTGGGGGGGGCTGAAAGCCCGTCGAATATTCTCCTAGAGTAACCGTATGCTAATGTTCGCGTATTGGTCATTATTGATGTGGCGAAAAGGGGGGGGGGCTGAGCCCAGGAAAGACCCCCCCCCCCCGTCGCGCCTGATTCTGTATCAGTATATCACATAAAATATACCGAAAGTGTACGAATGAAAGGTATCAGATTAATTAGGCCTACAGACATCTGCAATTCCTCGTTAAACCCTGATAGCAAAAAAACGTTGAGTCCAACGTTGGAAGAAGTTTGAATGTTTTTGTGTAACCATTGGGAAATGTTATTTGAGGTTGGCTGCGCCATTGTGAAACGTGGCCCAATATATTGCTTAGCATGGACGCAACGTGTGCCACTGTCCACCAACATGTTAATGCAATTGCTCAACGTTGAGCCAATGTTGCAAGTGTTGCAATACAGGGCCAACATTACAACAACTTTTTCCAATACGTGTTGTTACAATGGACAACGTGGAAGAATGTTGTAGTATTGTTGGCAGCCATTGGGAAATAATGTTATTTGAAGGTTGGCTGCTCATTGTGAAACGTTGGCCCAATATTGTTGTTTACTTAATGGATTATCGCGTTATGCACTTCCACCCAGCATGTGTGAATTGACAATGTTGCAACGTTGTTCCAACAGTTAACCTACAACCTGTTTGCACCAAAGGAGCAACAATTGTACATAGTTGGCATTATGTTGGGCAACTACATTATGCCTGTTTTTTTAGAACTTCCCCTCAATAACTGGCTCATTATGTGATACCATAATGCAATATCTCATGAGACTTACCTTCTAGCAAGTTAAAAAGCTACCAGCATTGCTAACTTACATGCTTTTTTTCCAAAGTCCCCTACTCTCGGCAGAGCGCAGGGGCGCAAACCAACAATCTCCGAGGAGTTTCTGCCTCCCCGAAGGAGTAACACGTCCCCAAGAGACAAACTTTGACTTAACTGACACACTGACAGTGTACGTTCAGACTGGCTGAATAGAACAGGTTCCCAACTGGGAGCTCGCCGGGTCGTGATCAGGAATGGCTGAGGATCTCTGCGTCGTGACCAGGGGTAACTCCTGTGGCCAGGTAAGTCTTACATGCTCTTTTTTTTTTCCAAAGTCCCCTGACTCCTCTGGCGAAGAGTCAGGGGCGAAACCAAACAATACTCCCGAAGGAGGTCTGCTCCCCGAAGGAGTACAACTTCCCCAAGGGACAAACATTGACTTAACTGACACCACCTGACAGTGGTCCCGTTCTGACTGGCTGAATAGATGCTCGGCTAGCGCACTTTTAAAAGCAGTAGGACATTTAATTAAATCATGTGAATGTTCGTTTGGCTATTATATATATTCAGTGAGACGTCTTTGTTATTATTACCCCTACAACACAATTTTTTCATGATATTCCAATTTCTCCTTCTTTTAGTTGGCATTGTACACTGGAGCATGATTTTCTGGCAATATCACGTATTTACCAGTCACAATTTATTTCGATCAGACATGTTTGAGGGATAGACAAATTTTGCTATTGAAAAATTCAGATGTTCCATTCAGATGAAAGGTGTATAAACGCTGGTGTCTCCAACATAATTCTTTAGCATTTAAACATTTTTCCTTAAATTGTCTTGGTCAGAACTTCTCTAAACCAAAAGTTAAACATTTTTGCAAATATTCACTGTGAATGGAAAATTTAGAACAGCTGCTATTAAGGATTGTGAGATTGGGCTTGATACCAAAATGATCGTTAAATATTATTAAGTGGACTATGGTTGGCCAGTTGGGCCACTTAAACGTTGCTACCGAAACTATGTCAGCCTTAAACAGCCACTCACTGGAAATCCGTGTTCGGTGGCCAACCATGGGTTGACGGGCCGATTTTTAAGTACTTCAGATTCAGCACATCTGTGGAGGTGATGACTTTTATTTAACTCTTTCAATTCACATATACGCTGTTGCTGTTCTACTTCCACCTATATTAAGGTAATTCGCAATGAAGATTTTGAACACCTATTTACTGGGGGGGGGGGGGGGCTTGACAGTTCCTATTATAGTCGCTTATGAGTGAATGTTTTATTACACTATTATTGGAAACGTCTGTATGAAATTCAGTATTTAGGATTTAGTCCAATGTTGGTTCAATAGTGATGCCGCAAACAGTGTCCTTAATAAAACTGGTAAATTCTTGGTTAATAACATAATTACGCACGGTTGCATAATGTGGGCTGGCTCATATTGGCTGAATACTATGGAGCCAACGGTTGATTTCATGAGTTTGTTCAACAGACGGTTTAAGGTAAGCACTACTTGAAGTTTTCTATAGGCCTACTGTTAGCCCAACGTTGGCGCATTAATAAAATCCAAGTTTTGGCCAACGTTGAAGAAAAGACTTACACCCACTGTTGGCTGGCATTTGCTGATCCACGTCATCAAGGAATGAAAGCCAGCTGTTGGCCGCGTCTACTGTTACCAAGTTGGTACAGTACGTAAAATCCCAACAGTTGGGTGCTTAACGTGGCCCAACGTTGATGAAATGAATTACGGCCAACTGTTGCTGAAAGGCCCGGGGGTCTCAGGGGATAATACCTTTCCCCCCTTTCCTTTTAATTTTTCCTTCCACGTTCATTACGGAAATAAATTTAAAAATTAGAAAACAAATTTATTTTCTTTCTTGATTACCCATTCTTTAATGAAGGTTGAAGGAAATATTTAATCCCAAAATTTTTTAAAATCAAATTGGGGTTTTTGGCCCCCCCGGAAAACCCTGGAACCTTCCGGAGGGTTTTTTTTTAAACCAGGAGTTTTAGGAGCTTTCCGCCTCCCCCCTTGGCTCTTTGCCCTTTGCACGAAAATAAATTTCCTCCCTCCCCTAGGGACCCCCGGGGGCCCCAAAAAAACCGTTTTGATCATAAAAGTTAAAAAGGAAAATTTCCCAAATCCATTTCGGGGGTATTTATTTTACGAAGGAATTTGACCCAAAAGTTTTGGGGGGGTTTATCTAAGGCTCGGGTTGAAATATTGAAAGGCCCCAAAATTTGACGTTTGGGGTTTATTCAATGGCATTTTGCCCAACAAGGAGTTTTAATTGTCATTCCAAAAAAAAATTTTGGATCAAAATTAATTTTCCAAAGCATAAATTTCGTAAATTTTTTAAATTTTTTTAAATATTAAATTAATTTTTTAATTGTGGCTAAACCAATAAAAATTTTTTCAAGGGAGTTTTTATGGGGCGGGTTCAATTTCCCCGGCGGGAAATTGCTTGAAATTAACCAAATTTCAGGTGAATAAATCAAAGGTTTCTTCTGGCCTTAGGGAGATTAAAGTTGCAGTTAAGGGGAGCGTCGCAAAAAAAGGATTTGGTTTTCCTAGCCCCTGTTTTGAAATAAAAAAAATTGGGGGGTTTCCGCTGAAGTTCCCAAGGTTTGGGGTATTTCCAAATAAATTTTTTTCAAGGTTGGAATTTTAAAAAAATAAAAACCCCAATGATAAATTCAATATATGAAAATCAATGTTTCTTTTTACCAAATAAGCTGGAAGAAACCGCCAGGGCATTACGCCAATGAAAATTGAAAACCCAAGTTTTAATTTTCCCAATTATATTAGCACCCAAAAACTGCCTAACCCCCTTTTTAAAGGGTGAGGCCAACCCAACTTTTTTAAGGGTTTTTTGGAAATGTGGGTTTCAAAGGGGCCAATTGATTCATACCTTAAATTTTTTGTGGAAAATAAAATTTCTAAATCTTTTTATTTTTCATTCAATCTCAAACCCTTTTCACCTTGAAATTTTTTCAATCGAACAAAATTTTTGGGTTCCAATTTGGGCCTGTCTCCGGGGGGCCCCCTTTTTTTAAAAAACGGTTTTTTTTTAAAAAAAAAACCTTTTCCCGGCCCAAAAAACACCCTAAAAAAATAAATTTTCATTCCCGCTTTCTTAAAAACAATAAAACGGGAAAAAAAAGGGGGTGGGGGGGGGGGGTGGGGGGGGTGGGGTGTGGGGGGGGGGGGCGGGTGCGCGGTCGGGGGTGGGGGGGGGAGGCTGGGTCGGGGGGGGGGGGGTGGGGGGGGGTGGGCGGTGGGGGGGGGGGGGGGGGTGGGTGGGGGGGTGGGGGGGGGGGGGGGTGGGGGGGGGGGGGGGGGGGGGGGGGGGGGGGGCGGGGGGGGGGGGGGGGGGGGGGGGGGGGGGTGGGGGGGGGGGGGGGTGGGGGGGGGGGGGGGTGGGGGGGGGGTGGGGTGTGGGGGGGTGGGGGCTGGGGGGGGGGTGGGGGTGTGGGGGCGGGGGGGTTAGGGGCGGGGGAGGTTGGGGGGGGTGGTGAAGGGGGGGGGGGGTGGGGTGGGTGGGGAGGGGGGCGGGGGGGGGGGGGGGTGGGGGGGGGGGGGGGTGGGGGGGGGGGGGGGTGGGGGGGGGGGGGGGTGGGGGGGGGGGGGGGTGGGGGGGGGGGGGGGTGGGGGGGGGGGGGGGTGGGGGGGGGGGGGGGTGGGGGGACCCTTTCTGTTTTTTCTATGTGAAATGGTCTTACTGATACGAATTCCTGGTCCCTATTAGCTACCATTGTTTTTAACTTTTTTAGTATTATCTTAACTTTAATGGATACGCACTTACAGCTTGGTTTTAAATATCCTATTTTTGTTGCTTTTACTGGCTGCTTATTTTAAAGCTTTATGTTTTAAGTACTACTACTGTCCAAAGTTTTTTGCTGATTGTGGCTGATTAATCAGCACATCGAACTTTGAACAGCTTATTGCATTAATTCTTTATTGTTCGTTGCATGTGTTTTAAGAACTTGGTAGGTGCACAACACATATGAACGGCAACTTTATCGTTTTTTCATTAGAGCTAAGAAAGGCTTAAATAAATAGCCGGGAAGCTTCTCGGCTCAGGGTGCCTTTTTTATCTTAGTGATGTGTAGTCTTGAAATTTTGATATTTGTTGGAACAATTGTAAGTTATTTATGCACTCTGAAGAACGTGTTCACCAAAGAAACACTTACATTTGTCCTCACTTTATAAACACGTTAAAATCATAAAATGCTTGTCTACTTAATTGTACACTTATCTGTGGTTGTTTAGCAGTTGGTGTTTTAAAACAAATTTTTGTCTTTTTTTGTTGGGGGGGGTGGGGACATAAAAACACGTGTTATTTAGACATCCTAAACATGATTTACCAAAGTGAGGGGAAATGAAAGTGCTTTAGAAAAAATATTCAAAATGATCAATTTCCATAAACACCGTTTTTAGGATTGTACAGTAAACTAGGGATAGTTTTAATGATAATGATAATGATCAAGATAGTGGATATTGATAGTGATAATGACAGTGACAGTGTTACTAGCAAAACTCGTTTTTTTTTCGGAATGAAAACGTGGTAGTATTATTTTCGGAATGCGAAACACAACTTCGTCTTCTACTCTTTTTCCCGGAAATGCAAAAACGTAGTCAAGTACTGAAAACTCGTTTTTTTTCTACCCGGAATGAAAGCACCGTTCCAATTTCATTTTCGGAATCGTCGCTCACAAACTCGATTTTTTCGGAAATGAAAACCCGTGTATTTTATTTTCCGGAATGAAAACGTGTTTTTCTATTTTCGGAATGAAAAAACGTGTCCGGACGTGAAAACTCGTTTTTTTTCGAAATGAAGACGTGCATTTGCATTTTCGGAATGAAAACTCGTTTTTTCGGATGAAAACGTGTTTTCCCTTTTCGTAATGAAGAACGGTGTCGGACAGTTTAAACTCGTTTTTTTCGTGTGTGAATGAAGGACGTGCATTTCATTTTCGGAATGAAAACTCACGTTTGTTTTTTTTCGGTAATGAAAACGTGTTTTCCATTTTTCGGAATGAAAACTTGTCTGGTGATACTGAATACCGCGTTCTTATCTTTCTCTTCGCCGTGGACTGAAGATACGTGTTTCTTTGTATTTATCGTGGAACGTTTGAAGAACTCGTTTTTTCGGAATGGAAAACGTGTTTTCCATTTTCGGAATGAAAACGTGTCGGACTGAAAATTCGTTTTTTCGGAATGAAAACGTGTATTCCATTTTCGGAATGAAGACGTGTCGGACTGAAAACTCGTTTTTTCGGAATGAAGACGTGTATTTCATTTTCGGAATGAAAACGTGTCGGACTGAAAAGGTGTACCCAAATGGACCATGCAAGTACTATTCATGGGTGCTATATATGGTTCGTTTAGGCCTACATATTACAGAGGCAATGACTTTTTGGAGTATTGCCCGGCCTTTTATTTTACGTTTTCACATAAATCCTAAGGCTATAATGAGGAATTGCCAACAATAGCGAATCCAAAGGGGCAAAGTGGGCATATAGCAATACCCCTCGATTTTTTAAGCGCAAATTTTACACATTTGTTGCATAAATACTTCAACCGTGTTCTGTTTGGCCCGCCTCTCCAAAGTTATTTAATGCCACATTGCCTAAAAGCTGCTTAGCTTTGCAATTAAAGCTAGGACAAAATACCTTACCACACCGTTGAAGGGTTTCCTCCCAAACCCTCCCCTACCATAAGGAATATTAGCACTCATACACAGATATAATTTCTGTATGGGACACTATGCATGAAAATGAAAGCAGGAGCTGTCGCCTCCTTCCCGTCTTCTAAAAGCATACCTTTCTCTTTACACTCTACCAAAAATACAAGAATTTTCAAATAAATTGTGAAAGCTTTCCAATATTTGATCTAGGTTCGAACATATTTCGTAATTAGATAGCACCATTTTTGCATGTACGTGCCTATTTCTTAAAATGTAACAAAGAATGTCCCCTCATGATGCACTTTTTGCACAAAGCCTCGGGGGGGAGGGAGTGCACACCTCTATTTTCTCCAAAGCACAAACAAAAATAGTAGGCACATGGTTGATCCCACAGCTTGCATTATAGCTGATTCAATGAAATCGAACTTAAAAATGTTGGACATATGGCCATTTGATATATTAAAATTCGTCAGATTATACCACAGATCACCTCAGGCTTGAGTCCAAATTTTTCTAGGGCCATGACTCCGCCCTGGATCTCTCACTACTAGAACTTCGTAGTTAGAGCTTGAACCAGTTCTAATCAAGGCCATGTTCCACCTCCCACAAACACACACAAACACACCCACACACACTTTTGAGAAACTGTTGAGATAACTGGCGGCTGTCATGGTAACTTCCTGATTCTTCTGTACAGCAGTCACAGAGCATGATAAACACTGTGTAGTAACAAAGTTTGTGGGATACTTCGTGTTCCTTACGGTCCCTAGACGCGGATCCAGGGAGGGGGAGACTTTTCCAGATCCACCCCCACACCTTTTCTGCACTGCTCTCTTTTTTCGAGACGATTCCAAAGTCGTTGTACAATAGTATGCTTATTTTGCTTGTCAGATGCCAGGAAAACCATTAAAGTGTCTAAATTTCAAGCTTTTTCCCTAGACTTCCCTATCAAGGATACGTACATTTGACGCTCATACGTCAGCAAACTTTGCCCTTATGGTGGGGAAAGTTCCCTTTGCCCTTTCCACCCCCCCCCCTTGTAAAAACCTGGGTCCTCTCCAGGTCCCTGATCTCTGTTTCAGTTCTTACCACGGTGTTGTAGTTACTGTTGCCTATTTATTTAATAACCCTTAAAAATTGGGATGGTTGAAAAGATCACCAAAAATGAACTTAAGTGAAAATATCAACGTGCTTTTATTATTTTTGCAATTTTAAATATACCATTACATAATCTACTTTTCTTTTCTAACGAGCCGTATTCCAAAATGGGATGTTGCCAAACAAGAGTTCTCTATAAATAATCTGGATAGCGCATTGCCTCTCAAAGCCTGTAAGCGTGATTTTTTTCTTAGGACGAATGGGTCGAACTACAATATTTTAGACTAACCCTCACCTTGATCCTAACCTGAGCGTTTTTTTTTTTCATTGGAAAGCTCGCTGAAGTCTCTGCGAACACGCCTGGGAGCCATACCACTTTTGTATATTCTGGGATACCAAAGCAATCGCATCGGAGGGCAAGCTGGAAGCAGAGAGGGTCGGAGTAGGATGATTACACAAGCAGTTACTATTTCTGAAATTGCGGCACTAAACTATAGCTTCTAACTTTCTTTAAATGGCATATTAGAGGAAGGCATCCCAAATCTCTGCATAAAAGAAGAATGTACATGTGACAGTGGGACTGTGAGCTTTATTGCAACGTCGTCTGGCCTACACCAAGTATTACTGACGATACGACTTTGGAAGGGGGTCTCGTGGGCCCCGCCTCTACGACAATGTGGAACATGTGTGAATCAACATACATATTTACACAGATTTCAGAATGACATGTCAAATAAAGTAAGAGTGCGTAACTTCGATGTATTAGAATAAGGGGGTTTTTACAGAAAAGAAATTCAATTATACAACTACTGGGAAATCTTATATGGGAGAGAAATGACTGCATCACCGAGACGTAGGCAAGCGAGGGGATTCCATTCAGTCCAGATGGCTTGCTTCGCGAAACAAAGCCCACCGCACCATATACATGTTGAAACGGAGCGCACCCATGAAGGTTACAGCTTGTTCATAATCCGAATGGACATACCAATATGGGGCCCACAAAGCCTATATCCGATCAATATGGGGTGCTTTCATTCACTGGGCATCGGTGCTTCTTCAGAGTGACCAAGTCAAACTGCTGGACAGCTGTGATGTAAGCGGTCTGTGATCATAACATCTGACTCTTTGTGTTTTTAATGGGTCCAATGGTCTTAGGCGAAACTGACAGCTGAGGTGCATGAAGAGTGTGACGCCTCGTGTAGTCATATTATTGTGCATTTTTAATGATGTGTTTCTACTCATGTGGGGATCACACTGTCCTGTAGCCAATATCTTTCTGCGAGTTTTACCTTATACATTAATGTTCTTCCCAATGTTCAGGCCATATGAGGGCACAAGGGTAAATCTTGGAGCAGACTGATCGGTTGCTATTGCTCATATAAATATCCAACCACATGGGCATAATGGTTGCATTAGCTAGCAAGAGAGGGTCGGGGGGAGAGGGTCGGGGGAGAGGGTCGGGGGAGAGGGTCGGGGGGGGGAGAGGGGTCGGCGGGTGGGGTGGACGCCCCCTGATTTCGGACTTCATACAAAGAAAAAATACAACCTATACGTCCACGGTAAGTTAGTCCTATACATCTCCCTGAAACGAAGTGCAGAATCAATAATTTCCTCATCGTATAATTTACTTGAGTCCCTTGGTGAGTCCCTTGACAACACGTGCTGTGTAAAATCAAACACAAAATCGTTTGTATAACATCAATCTCGATTTTTCACTATATTTTCCCCTAAATCTTGACAAGAAAGTACTGTCGTCAATTGTTCTCGAGTCACGTGATAGCTAAACTTGTTCTATCCAATGCTAGCTGTTTATAATTCTTATCTAGATCTGGCGACCCTATGTTGTGCCAATCGCTTTATTTAAACAATAACCTGGGTGATAAGTGAAGTACCCCACATTTCAACATTGCCACCGCTCTTAGTATTGTAATTTGCGTAATGACACGTCGCACAGATTTATAATTTTTCTACAATTTCCTATTCTGGAAATATCAGTAGATTTTCGGCGCCAACGGAATTATCCCATATACCTCTCCATTCCCAGTACACGTGGTAAATATTTATAACTATGCCATTGCGTCTTTCTTTGCACTGCAAAATTTGTCTTATTGTAGATAGCTCCAGGGGCCGCTATTAACTCCTCGCACTCAACTATGCACAGTTGGCTCAACCCAACAGACTTATATCAATATTCCCTGGAGCCAGCCGTGCGAAATCTTATTTTTCGTCACAAGACGTTCAGTTTATTACGCATAAAATCTGTAACTACTGGTAATTTTGTTTGCTCAACATTCATTCCTTATGACTGAGTTACACCAACACCCAAGGAAAAATCTGGATAAGATTAGTAGTGCCTTAACGACTCGAAATACACGTGCTGCGCCTGACTTTACTACGACTACGTGTAAAAATACTGTCAACTGTAACTAGGTACAACCCTTTGATTTGTGGCTTTAGCAAAATATTTTTTTCTTTATGATCAGTGTTTCATGGCAGAGCGCGTGCATTCTCTTGTGTGCTTACCGCCTTCCTATTCTTATGTGCAGAGCAATTTTGTTATTTTGTCGTGTAATATGGAGTACATAAAAAATTGACTTTCAGATGATTCTGAATGTTGCACCAGATTGCATCTGAGGGTATGTGTTTCTCAAATATTAAAAAAAAAATTCAACAAAGTGAGGAGGGGGTATACTCCCCTCCCCTATAGACCCCTCACCCAGGCCGGGGTCTATACTAGTGCCCTGTCAGTCGCACCCCCAAATGCAAAACGATCCTGCCTACTGCAGTGGGTCTATGTTGGGATATGGATGTTTGGATGGATAGGAAATTAGTCGGTGCCACTACCTTCTGGTGTACGCAGGTTCCCGTATACTACGTGGGTGCACACTCAGGGTGATACGCCATGTGAAACTTGTCACGTTTGGTGGTGTCCTTTTTGGCTCCATGAATTATAAGGGTGGCTCACAATATTTATTCCGAGGGTGTATCTACCTCTGTCAAGTTTATGTGGGGTTGATAGTGAGGGCTGGGTCCTATAGGCCTATGGTCCATGATTGGACGGAACATTGTCGTAAGCATTTAGGCAGTTGATATAAGGAAATCAAACATTTCTTTGCTTTCCATGTAGTTACTGGCAGGAAAAGGCAATAATAATCAACTTGTACTGTGCCACAATATGTCACACTGTGCTTTTCCACCACGAATATTCATGTACCATGCTGATCCCTAAATGTTACATTAAACCTATGATCAGACAATTGCCATCAGAAAGGGAGCATCTTTCTAACCTTGGGCACAGTCTTATAAAGTGAAATAAAATCCTCCCGCGAAGGTGAATAGATCCGTTGGAATTATTCAATATATCGTTTCCTACCGTTTCTCAAGATATAGCTTTTCAAAGTTGATGGTTTCTGGAGTAACTTCTTGACTATGCAAAAATAATGATGTGGAGTGGTTGCAGCGAGCAGTTAGCATTTTCCTTGTTGTCTATATCTTCTGTATACAGGACTTAATTAGCTGCCAGTTACAGAAGCTTAACAGTTTGGTGGGTGATATTTTTTCAAGGAAACAATTTCAACTTTCATAATAAATCCCTCAGGGGATATCAATGCTATAAGTGCCTTGAAATGAAGGTTGGAAAACAAAGGCTAATATTATCCAATATTTGTAAGTGTCCAATTTTTGCGGATGCGTCCCACAGAATTTACATGTATTCAGCTCGTGTTGATTCTATGCTATTACAAATTGTGCTCTTGTAAAATGGTCAGTTATTTATACTGGTCCGTTCTTTGATGTGTTTATTGTGGCCATAGTTCTGGAATTTTAATCGTTATTTATATCAAATATTCCAAGCTCATCTGTTACCTTTCATTTATCATCGAGCAGACCTTTAAGGAGATTGGAGCGGGCCTATGACACCAACTGGACCCTAGAAATATCCATATACGAGGGTAACACATGGTCTGGCCCAAATATTGGCTTCTTTTAACGCTTGGGTGAAAAATTCAGCAGGAAACATATAAGCCAACTAACCTATGTGGGAACTTCCTCTCCGCCAATGATCGCACCTTAGCTCGGGCTTCTTCTCCTTGTGGTTAGATCAATCAGCTTGTTTGAAGGGGTGAAGGATATTCTAGCTGAACGAAAAAAAACATTGGCAAAACGTTTCTGGATGGAATCCGAGTGTGATTACAGCTCCTAATCCCTGACATGTGAGACAGCAGCCCATTGGCTACAGGAAAAGTGTTCAGAGGTCCAACGATCCACCACCATCACGTGTTGCGATCTATTTTGTGGTACATGCTTACGTCACAAAACAATACATGATGTATTAATGCGCATACCTATTGCCTGTAGCACTGGACCAATGGGAGGGCCCGGGCACCATGATAGGCAGATGATTACGTTGCACGTGACTTTCAATGTAAATGTAGGACCAATGACGGGGAGGGATAGGAATATGAAGGTTAGTCATCAGAACACGACAGTACCTTCCTGCAACTTGAAATCAACTCATCTCAGTGCTTTGCCTAATGGGAAGTTTATGATTTTACAACCTTGATTCTCAAACGGGGCCCTTAGAGCTGTATTCGGTTTCTGGACACTATCGCTGCAGCATGATCGGTTGATTTTACTGTTTGATTCCTACGCAATGGAGTCTTTGTGTGCGGGTGTGTGGCGGGTGCATTATGAGTTGTGTGTGTGCGTGTGCCCTATTTCTATATTTTAGTATACGCATAAAATGAGGCACTATTTTCTCTGATACCCAGACAGCCCAAAGGCTTAGTGATTCCTTGCCGAATGGGAATGCTTTCTTGCACTGAGGTTTATCCCTCAGACTTATCTTTCTTGACTATATCATTTTATGTTTTAACAATTTGACCTCTGCCGACGTCACATGACCTTTACACCCCACCAAATATAACGAAAAGAAAAACATAAGTGTCATGAAAGGGATTCGAACTCCAATGTGGCTGTCTTTGGATCATTGAAAAATTCTTGTGGAAATTTTGCTCTTGTGATCCTCTTGGGTGACCCAGAATGATGCGATTCTTGGGAACTCTTGAGAAATTTGCTTTCAGACCTCTGGTGACCCCATATGACAATCATGGAAATACTTGGGATATTTTACTTTTTGACCTCTGATGACCCCAGGTGATGATCTTGGGAATTCTTGGGGAATTTTGTTTTTGCCCTCTGGTGACCCAGAATTGCACGTTTTGCTACCTCCACTCAAAAACAAACTAGGGGTTTTCCCTCGGACGCGGGGGCATGAGTATCCACTCTATCGCACGAATAAAATCTAGTCCCAGAGTCTTCCTGATTCTGGAGTTATCGTGTGAACAAGATTTTCAGTTTTTGACTCCCAGGTGACCATAGATGACCTTTGACTTCCACCAAAACCGATACGCTTCTTCTCACCACAATGCATCCACATACTATGTATGAAATCTATCCAAGATTCCTACCTTGAGATATGGTGTTAACAAAGTTTTCAGTGTTTGACCCCTGGTGACCCCAGATAACCTCTCACCTCCACCAGAAATAATAGGGTTCTTCCTCTTCTCAACATGACAAATCTACATGCTAAATATGAGAAGTATTTCTCCAGTTTTTTCAAAAAGATTGCTTATCCTTGTTAGATGTAATACAGTGTTGAAGTCAAGCTTAAAGTGTCACATACACACAAACACACACACACACACACGACATCACCATCGCATAGATTCCTTGCCTGCCTTGGCATGTGGATACACCATATTGAGAAGATGATCCAGGCTATTGTTTTGGTGAAGGCGTATTGTCGTTTTGGGGTCATCAAAGGTCAAAATGGTTGTAGAGTGTTTGGAAAACACTCAGTGTAATCTCAAGCAGGCAATCCTTTGATATGAAGTACCATACAGTACTCTGGTTTTGGTGGATGGCCCGTGTTGGAGTAAAATGGCATCGCGTGTATTACTTTCTCAGTACAGCACTTACATCATCAACTTTTTCAATAGGTACAAGCTTACGTGGTCTAGGACCACTTAACTGCCAAGACTTTTAACTCTTTATGATATTTTGATTGACCGTCCACAGAGACAAATCTAATTGATTGTCAAACCACAACTTTTCACAAACAGATGGTGGGGGTGACGCCGATTTTTTCATTTTTTATAGTAACTGAAATGACGTAAATGGTTTTAACACAAATTTTAGGTGTCAAAGGTAGTCATACGTGGCAACCCAAATTTGCATGTAAAGGACACCTAATTTGTTTTCAAAAATTTCAGGAGGGTGTAATGCCGACTTTTTGTTGTTTAGTATACCTAAAAATACGTAACATACTCTTTCACCAAATAATTTACTTAAATGTAGCATGTGTGGTGGTCAACAGGATTGCACTATAAGGACACCTATTTTTTCACTAATGAAATCTTCAAAGAAGAGGTGAACGCGCGCCCCCCCCCTCCAGAACGCCGGTCGATCGAATGACTTACGGACCAAAGTTTAAAACCAATAAAGAAGTTACTGAGTAACACGGCAAATTATTGTATGTAATTGGCATGCGGTGTGATACGTAGCCTACATTAACATGTCGAGCGTGGAGCGCGGTAAATTTTGGGTTATATTTTTCGGGCAAGTCGTTCCAGCCCCCCCCCCCCCATCAACTTGGGTTCCTACGCCCATGGTCACCAACTGGATTTAGAACTAAGGAGATTTGTCTAAATATATTTGGGGAGGATGCCAAAGCTTAATTTAAGGCCTCTTAATTACAACTAAAACTAGTTTCAAGATATGTAGCAATGTTCTTAAAAGAAACATTGTACCTCATTAAAGTAATGGAGTCTAATGCATATCAGTAGTGCTGGGGGGGGGGGTTTTACAAACCACTATCACAAGTGCAGGAGAAACTCTTGCATCCAAACTATGGCTACATGCCAGATTTGTAGTGGAGTACAAAACTGAGATAGTATCCGAGCTACGTGCTACTGAGGGTGACACACAGCGTGTTTCAGTCCGACAGCTGTTTTCATTCCGAAAATTGTCAATATACACGTCTTCATCTTCACGAAAAAAACATGATGTTATTATCTAGTCCAACAACGTTTGTTTCATTCACGAAAACATGGAATACAACGTTTTCATTCACGCACACACAAACACGAGTTTTCCAGATCCGACGACATCGTTTTGTGTTTATTCCGAAAATGGAATACACCGGTTTTCATTCCGGGGGGGAAAAAATACGTGAGTTTTCATTTCCGTGAATAATAAAATACAGACGTCTTCATTACTCACGAAAAAACGAGTTTTTCAGTTCCGACAAAGTTTTCCATTTCCCGAAAATAGATAAACTACGTTTTCATTCCGAAATATAGAAAACACGTTTTTTCATCTCCGAAAATAGAAAACACGTTTTTCCATTCCGAAAAATAATGTAGGTGTTTTCATCACGGTCGCCGAACTGTGAAACTGTGCCACGTCTCTCATTCCCCGTCAAAAAAAATGCACAACCGAGTTTCTTAGTCCGACACGTTGTTTCATTCGGGGGGGGGGGGGGGGGAAAGCGAAAATGTGAAAACACGTTTTTCCTTCCGAAAAACAAGGGATATATTATACATTCCGAAAATAAAATACACGTCTTTCATTCCGAAAAACACGAGTTTTCCAGGTACTGACACTTTTTATCATTCCGAAATATTGGAAAACATCGATTTTTTTCCTTTCCAGAATATACGATAGTTTTCATTTCCGAATAGTAAAATACACGTTTTCAATACTCGTGAAAAAAAAAACGAGTTTTTCAGTCACTGTCACTTGTCATTATCATTATCTCCACTATCACTCAGTCTCTCTCATCATTATCATTCATCATTAATAATACTCCCCTAGTTTACTGTACCGCACCTCTAAAACGGTGTTTAGGATTTGAATCTTAGTTTTGAACATTTTTTCTAAGTGCACTTTGCATCCCCGCACTTTTGTAATCATATTTTTTAGATGCTATAAAACAACGTGTGTTTATTCCACCCCAGTCCCCCTCCTCCCCCCAAAAAAAAATCCGTTTTACTATAAACGACCTGCTAAACATCCCCTAGTAAGTGCGTACAACTGTGCGAGACAAGCATTTAATGAATTTTAACGTGTTTTAATAAAAGTGATGGCAGAAGTAAGTGTTTTCTTTGCGGTGAACACGTTCCTTCAAAGTGCATAATAAGCCCTTACAATGTTCAAAACTATAAAACTTCTGGCCAATTCACACACCATACTAAACACATAAAACAGGCCACCCTGAGACCGACTGAAGCCATTCCGTCTGGCTATTTATTTTCAGCTTCCTTGAGCTTCTAATGAAAAACGATAAAGTGCGGTCAAATGTCCACCTATAATAGTTTTCTAAATACACATGCAAAGTGCAATAAAGAATTAAAGCAATCTACTTGTGTTCAAAGTTTTGTGCTTGATTAATCAAGCACAATCAGCACAATCAAAAATTTGACAGTAGTAGTACTTTATAACATAAAGGTCTTAAATACTTAAAATACAAGCAGCAAGTGCGAAAGCTAAACACACTAGGATATTTAAAACCAGCTTGTAAATGCGTCTCATTGAAGATTAAGATTAATACTAAAAAAGTGTGTTTACCAAAACAAATGGTAGCCTAAATAGGGACCTAGGCAACATGGTAATCAGTCAAGACCACTTATATTTCACTACTGAACAAACATACGAAAGTGTGAAAGGGTAGAAAAAGTACCCCATGTGAACCTGTGTGCCTTAGACATAAACTTGCTCATACTACAAAAAATACTCTAGGAGGTCCTTGCAATCAAAACAAGAAGATACACAGATTGTGATTCTAAAACTAGCCGATAAAATTTGAGTGATTGCATGCGTTTTGTGTAGTGTTCGAGATAAAACTAGCCCTATGACGCAACTGTACTTTATGAGTGCAATTAATGACAGGGAGGTAATCGAAGCAAGATACACACTTCATATAAAACAAACCGTGCCAACAAGGATTTGTTTTCTACCATCCATTCCATTGGCTGTTTTGGTTTTATAAATGGTTTCTTAGTGCTCGAGTATCACATACTCAATTCCTAGTACTCCTTAAGCTCGTTGGTCTAGCTAGTTTTCTTAACTACAATGCACAAAATTTACATGCTAGGTTTAAGAATCCAATTTTATCTTTCTTGTTTTGTTGGCATCCTCCTGAGATTTTTAGAGCAAGTTGTTATCTAAATGGCACAGTTTTCGCAGTGGTACTTTTTCTAACCCCTTTACTGTGTTTTCTAATGTGAACATGGTCTTGAACTGCATACCAGTTCCTGGTCCCTATTAGCTACCACTGATGTTTTAATCTTTTTGAGGTAGATATCGTTACTTGTAGCATGAGACAGCATTTCCAGCTGGTTTTAAATAATCCTTAATTTTGTTGCTTCACTATGCTGGGTGGGGCTTAATGTTTTAAATTAAGCTTCATGTCTTAAAGTACTACAACTCGTCTCAAATTCTTGTGCTGATTGTGCTGATTAATCAGCGCCAATCTTTGACACACGTGTATGCTTTAATTCTTTATTGCACTTTGCATGTGTTTTTTAGAAACTTATAGGTGGCATTTGGAACGCACTTTTAGCGTTTTCCTTAGAGCTAGAAGGCTGAATAAAATAGCCGGAGCTTCTCGGCTCATGGTGCCTTTTTATCTTTAGTATGTGTAATTGCAATTTTATTTTGTTGTAACACCTTGATAAGTTTTGTTAATGTCCACTTTGAAGAACGTGTTCACCAAAGAAACACTTACTTTGCCTCACTTTATAAACACTTAAATCATAAATGCATTGTCTCCTGTTGTACACTTACTAGGATGTACTTAGCAGGTGTGTTTAAAACGGCATTTTTTTTGTGGGGGGGGGGGCGGGGGGAATAAACACACGTGTTTACATCTAAATATGATTACAAAGTGAGGGATCGAAAGTCGCGCTCAGAAAAATGTTCAAATGATCAAATCCCTAAACACCGGGTTTTTAGATTGTACATTAAACTAGGATATTTTAATGATAATGATATGATCAAGATAGTGATAGTGATAATGATAAATGACAGTGACAGTGACCTGAAAACCGTTTTTTTTTTCGGAATGATCCGTGTATTTTATTTCGGAATGAAAACCAGTCTTGATCTTTTGGAATGTAAAAGCGTGATTTTCCATTTCGAATGAAAACGTGTCGTACTGAACACTCGTTTTTCTTCGGAATGAAGACGTGATTTTATTTCGAATGTAACCCCTTTTTTTTCGGAATGAAAACTGTGTTTTCCATTTTCGGAATGAAACGTTCGGACTGAAAACTCGTTTTTTCGAATGTGACAAGACGTGCATTGTCATTTTCTGGAATGAAAACTCATTTTTTCGGAATGAAACGTTTTTTCTAGTTTTTCGGAATGAAAACGTGTTTCTATTTTTTCGGAATGTAAAACGTGTTTTCTACTCTTTATTCGTGGAATGAAAACTTGTCGGACTGAAACTCGTTTTTTCGGAATGAGACGTGTATTTGCGTTGTTGCGGTAGAAACTTCGTTTTTTCGGAATGAAAACCGTGTATTCCTTTGTCGGAATAAAAAACGTGTACGGCCACTGAAAACTCGTTTTTTGTTCCGGGAAGGAAAACGCTGTAATTCCATTTTCGGCGAATGAAACCGTGTTGAACTGAAGTGACTCTTTTTTTATCCACGGAATGAAGACGTGTATTTCCTTTTCGAATGAAAACGTTGTTACTCAATCGAACGATGACTCACTAAAATGTGAGTCATAATGTGCCGAAGTTACTCTGGTGAGGGAGGGTAGTAATAGCTTTTTGTGGGAAGACACAAAGCGTCAATAACGGTAAATACTTGGCAAGAAGTTATATCGGGAGGAGAGCCGTGGAAGAAACTTAATACCAGCCACCCCATATAAAGAAGGCTTCCTATTTATAGCGGTTGGCGTCTAGGGGGCTTGTGGATAATTATAGTACTAGTAGTACTGAGAGAATTTAGTGTAAAAGGTGTGTATTACTTCTTAAAGGACAGTGTCGGTGCACAAGAGGCCCAAATTGTCTGTGTTGGGTGGGGGTGGTTGTATGTCGTGTCGTCGTTGAACTATGTGGTATAAAGGAGTAATGGCTTCACCTATTTTGAGCGAATGTTTTGGTTTTTTTTGACCATAAGATATTTTTTGTGCAATAGGTTGCGATGTATGTGTTCCTGGTGGTTTGCTGTTCTTGCAATTTTTGGCATATAGTCTGGTACCATTTAGGCACTGCACGTGTCACAGATGTCTTTCATGATTTTTTTAAATCCTTATGAGGTCAGTGTTGTTGTGTACATTCCATGGATATAGGCCCGAACAAGTGGTGCTGCATGGTGTCCATTGGATTGAAATTGTTACCATGGATCTTTTTATTTGTTTGCTTGGCAAGAACAACTTTTCTGGACCGTATCCATCATCAGGGATGGTCATAATTTTTGTCTTTGGAATTGGGTGGTTTATTTTTGGGTTGCCTTTTGAGTGTGCTTTAGTTAGCTATCCAGATGACCTTTTTGTTAAAACATGGGTCCCCAACATGTAGTAAATTTTGGTCCTCAGGCCGTCAGAGGAGGAAAAGAAGGCTCTGATCAGGATACCCCCCTGTATTTTTTTTAGAGTCATTTCGTGGAGCCCGAAAGGGCATGTTTATCATTCCCAGAACTTAAGTTTTGAGAGGCCAGTAAGGTATTTCCGGCGGTAACCTCTCGCTACCATTGCCAAGAGTGTACTATTTCCTTTCATAATAAACACCTTTTTAACGTTCACAAGCCTCTCACTGATATGGTGGGGATAAACCCGTTTCAGTAACAAGCCAGCCTAAAACCAAAAACTTAACTGTATGTGGGCTTGAAGTTAATGCTGAATCTTGTGTAACAAGTCATGATCTTGTTGTTCATTCCATTTTTACCTTTTTTTCTGGTCTTCATTATAGCTTTGTATCCAGGCAGACCTGTAGAGCAATCTTTGTTCTGAACTCTATCATCTATACCTGTGTCGGCTGAAAGTGCGTGTACCCGTAGCACGTACTCGTACTCTCAGTTTTGTACTCCACTACAAATCTGGCATGTAGCCATAGTTTGGATGCAAGAGTTTCTCCTGCAAGTGTTTTGTAAACGATACTGATATGCATTAGCTCATTCTTAATAGTAAATTTCTTTTAAGAACATTGCTACATATCTTGAAACTAGTTTTAGTTGTAATTAAGAGGCCTTAAATTTAAATCTCTTGTGGCATCCTCCCTCAAAATAATTTTTAGGACAATCTCTCTAGTTCTAAAATCCAGTTGGTGACCATGGGCGTAGGAACCCAAGTTGATGGGGGGGGGGGGGCTGGAACGACTTGCCCGAAAAATATAACCCAAAATTTACCGCGCTCCACGCTCGACATGTTAATGTAGGCTACGTATCACACCGCATGCCAATTACATACAATAATTTGCCGTGTTACTCAGTAACTTCTTTATTGGTTTTAACTTTGGCGTAAGTCATTGATCGCCGGCCTGGGGGGGGGGGGGTCCCTCTTCTTTGAAGATTTTTGAAAAAATAGGTGTCCTTATGTGCAATCTGGTGCCACACATGCTACATTGAAGTAAATTTTGTGTGAAAATATTTACGTATTTTTAGGTACTAAAAAAAAAAGTCGGCATTACCCCCTCCTGGGAAAATTTTGAAAGTAGGTGGTGCTTTTAGTCATGCAATTTGTAGTGTGGTGCCACGTAATGCTACCTTTGACATAAAATTTGTTTGTTAAAACGAGTTTACGTATTTCAGTTACTAAAAAAGAAAAATCGCATTAACACCCCACCTCTTTGTGTGACAAATTAATTATTGAAAAATTAGATGTCCTTAGACACGGTCATCAAATCAAAGTAAAAGTCTGCTAGTTTGCTTGTGCTGCACCACGTAAGCTTGTAGTACCTATTGATAAACTCGTCGACTGATGTAACATGACTACAAAAGTACTAATGACTTTACTCCATTACGGGCCACATCCCCAACCAAGGTCTGCTGTATGCTGGTAAATACCATTGCATAGAAGATTCCTTCTCAATTCATCAAATATTGCCTTGCTTGTAGGTGTACATAACACTGTGGATTTTCCAAGCACGTCAACTTGTTTGACACCTTGTGGTGACATGAACCCCTAAAACGACAAACCCTCGCCTTCACCCAATCGCAATCAAGCCTGGATCTATCTTTCCCAGATATTGTGTATCCACATGCCATGCCGGCAAGGAATCTATGCGGTATGGTGATGTCGTGGTTGTTGTGTGTGTGTTTGTGTGTATGTGACAACTATACTTGTACAATTACCACGACTTTATCCGTCAAGATATCAATGACAGAAACTTCTCAGATTTAGCATGTAGATTTGTCATGTTGAAAGAGGACACACCCGATTATTGCATGGTGGAGGTGAAGGTTTTATCTGGTGGTCCTAGCCAGGTGTCAAACAAACTGAAAACTTTGATTAACACCATATCTCAAGGATAGGGAATCTTGGATAGATTTCATACATAGTATTGTGGAGGCATTTGTGGTGAGAAGAGCGTATCGGTTTGGTGGAAGGCAAATGTGTGGGAGGGGTGGGGGTGTCAATCTATAGGTCACCTGTGAGTCAATACTGACTGAAAACAATTCTTGTTCCACGAATAACTCAACCTCTGACAGGCTTTGGATCCATTATTATTCGTGTAGGTGGATCGACCTCGTATGCCGGTCCGAGGAAGTAACCCTTTTGTATATAGTTTGGCTGGAGGTCAAACTCGTCATTCTGTGGGTCGTCGCCCCTCACAGAGGGCAAACAAACATTCCCCAACACACATTCCCAAGATCATCACCTGGGGTCATCAGAGGTCAAAACAGAGGTAAAATACCCAAGTAATTTCCATGATTGTCGCATATGTGGGTCACCAGTGTGGTCCTATAAAGTGCAAATTATCTCAGAGTTCACACAAGATCGTCATCGGGGGTCACCATAGGTGTGGTCAAATAGAGCAAAGTTCCCAAGAATTTTCGAAGAATTCCAACTAATTCCATGGGAGTTCGAATCCCTTTCATGACGCACTTATTGTTTTATCTGGGGAGGGGGGGGAGTTAATATTCTCGGGGGGGATAAAGGTCATCTTGACCGTCGGCAGAGGTCAAATTGTTAAACATAAAATGGATATAGTCAATGAAAGATAAGTTCTCGATGTGGATAACCACTCTAGTGTGTACAAGACAAGCCATTCCCTATTATCGTACACAAGTGAATCACTAAGCCTTTGGGCTGTCTGGTTACGAGCAAAGTGCCTCATACATATATAAATATATATGGCACACGCACACACACTCAAATGCACGCACACACCCGCACACAAAGACTCCATTGCGTAGGAATCAAACAGTAAAATCAACCGATCATGCTGCAGCGATAGTGTCCAGAAACCGAATACAGCTCTAAGGGCCCCGTTTGAGAATCAAGGTTGTAAAATCATAAACTGTGGCGCGTCATATGGCTAACAGCACTGCGGATGTATAGTTGATTTTCAAGTGCAGGAAGGTACTGTCCGTTTTCCTGATGACTAACCTTAATATCCTATCCCTCCAGTCATTGTGGTTCGCTACATTTACATTGTGAAAGTCACGTGCAACGTATTCATCTGTGCCATACATCATGTGTGTGCCCGGGCCCTCCCATTGGGTCCTTGCTACATGCAATAGGTATGACGCATGTGAATACATCAGGTATTGTTTTGTGCGCTGACCTAAGCTGTACCCAATATATCGTGACTGATGTGGTTAGGACCTCTGACACTTTTCCTGTAGCCAATGGGCTGCTGGCCCACTGTCAGGGATTAGGAGCTGTATCACTCGGATTCCATCCAGAAATTTTTTGCCAATTTTTTTTTTTCGTCAGCTAGAATATCTTTCCCCTTCAACAAGCTTGTCTAACCACAGGAAGAAGCCCGAGCTAAGGTGCGATCATTGGCGGAGAGGAAGTTCCCACATAGGTTTAGTTTTGGCTTCTAGTTTCTCTCTGAATTTTTCCGCCAAGCGTTAAAAGAGCCAATATTTTGGGCCTAGATCACAGTCTGTTACCCGATCATTGGAATATTATCTAGGGTCCATTGGTCTAGGCCGCGACCACTCTCCTCTAATATAGCAGCTCGTGATGACATGAAAGCTCGTACATAGTTCGTGATATTTATTGACATGTCGAATAAACGATTAAAAATTCCAGAAGTATGGCCTCAATAACCATCCAAAGACGACCATAAATACTGTGACCATTTTAGAGCAATTTAGTATCATAGCTCATGAATCACACGACTAAACATGTAAATCCTTGGACGTCGAAAAATGGACTTACAAATATTGGATAGATATTAGCCTTTGTTTTGTACAAAGGATTTGCAAGCACTTTATAGCTCTGGGTATATCCCCTGAGGGATTTTATTATGAAAGTTGTCAATTGTTTCCTTGAACAAATATGCACCCACCAAACTGTTAAGCTTCTGACATGAGTAATTAGCTTATATATAGATTGGACATAAATGGAGTAATGCTAACTCTGTGTGACAACACTACACTCATTATTTTTGTCAGTCAGTCTCAAGAAGTTACTCTCTCGTGTGCGCTTCTGCCATCACCTTTTGAAAGCTATAAATCTTGCTGAGAACGGTGAAAAGATTTGAATATTCCAACGGATCTTTCATTGGGGGGATTTTATTCTTTTACTGGCCAAGTAAAGAGCTCTTTCGTGGATGGCAGTGTCATCATCAGGTTTTAATGTACATTTAGGGATCTGCATGGTACATGAATTTCGTGTGGAAATCCAATGCTATTGGCAGCTTTGATTCATATGGCTTTTTCCTCCTAACTCATCGGAAGCAAAAAATGTGTTGTCTTATCAACTGCTAAATGCTTACAATTCAGTCCATCATGCGGTACCATGTGTCCACTCGGGCCCTCCCTCACTCCACCCTCCACATAACTTGTCACAGCGGTAAGTTAACCCTCGGATGGAGCCCTTAAATTATGGGCAAAAAGGACCCACGCAGTTTCACAGGGTTCCCCTTATGCACCTATACGGGACCTGCGTACACCAGAAGGTGTGGCCGACTAATTTCCTTCCATCCAAAATCCATATCCCAACTAGCCACTGGCGTAGGCAGGACTTTTGTTTGGGGGACTGCAGGGCCTGATCGCCGGCCTGGGTGAGGGGTCTAAGGGGAGGGGTATCCCCCTCCCCTTTGAATTTTTTTTTTAATATTTGAGTACCCTCAGATGCAATCTGGTGCAACATTCAGAATCATCTGAAGTCAATTTTTTTTGTTCCATTACAAAATAACAAATTGCTCTGCAAAGAATAGGAGGCGTAAGCACCAAGAATCCGGCTCTGAACTGTCATAAGAAAAATTTTGCTAAGCAAATCAAAGGTTGTCAGTACATTGATGTAGTCGTGTAGTCAGGCGCGTTTTCCGAGTCGTAGGCACTAACTTATCCAGATTTTTCCTTGGGTGTTGGTGTAACTCAGTCATAAGGAAATGTCAAACAAATTACCAGTAGTCATTAGCGTTATAACTGAACGTCGCCAATAGTTTCGGCTCCAGAATATTGATAAAGTCTTGGGTTGAGCACTGGCATAGTCAGGATTAATAGCGGCCCCTGGAGCTATCTACAATAAGACAAATTTTGCAGTGCAAAGAAAGACGCAATGGCATAGTTATAAATATTTACCACGTGTACTGGGAATGGAGAGGTATATGGGATAATTCCTTGCGCAAAATTACGAACTTCCGAAGGAATTAGAAAAATAAATCTGTGCGTGTCATTACAAATTCAACTAAGGGTGGCAATGTTGAATGGGGTACTTCACTTATCAGGTTATTGTTTAAATAAAGCATTGGCAAAAGGGCGCCATCTGTAGATAAAACAGCTAGCTTGGAAAGTTTTCGTGACTGAGAAAATTGACGACAGTACTCTTGTCAAATTTAGGGAAATAAGTGAAAAATCGAATTGATTTACAAACGATTTTGTGTTTGATTTCACTTCCAAGGGACTCACCAAGGGACTCAAGTAATTAACGATGAGGAATTATTTGCACTTCTTTCAGGTGTGTATGGCTAACTTACCGTGACGTATAGGTGTATTTTCTTAGAATTCGATCAGGGGCGTCCCCCCCCCGACCCTCTCCCCCCCCCGACCCTCTCCCCCGACCCTCTCCCCCGACCCTCTCCCCCCGACCCTCTCTTGCTAGCTAATGCAACCATTATGCCCATGTGGGAATTATATGAGCAAACAACCGACAGTCTGCTAAGATTTACCCTTTGTGCCCTCATAGGCTGAACATTGGGAGAACTTAATGTTCATGTAAACTCCAGAAAGATTTGGCTACAGGACAGTGATCCCCACATGAGAGAACTCATTAAAAATGCACAATTCATGACTACACAGGCGTCATCTTCATGCTCAGCTGTCAGTTTGCCTAAGACCATTGGCCCAAACAAAAGCAGTATGATCACACCGCTACATCGCTCCCAGTTTGACTGGTATTCTGAGCCCATGCCCGTGAAATACCCCATATTGATCGGATATAGGCTTTGTGGGCCCCATATTGGTATGTCCATTCGGATTATGAACAAGCTACCTTCATGCCCGTTCACATGTATATGGTCTTGGCTTTGTCCAAGCAGCCATCTGACTGAATCCCTTGCCTACGTCTCTGTGCAGATCTCTCCCATATTTCCCGTTTGTATGTTCCACATTTCGTAGAGGCGGCCCACGGACCCCCTTCAAAGTCGTATCGTCAGTAATCTGGTGTAGGCCAGGACGTTGAATAAGCTCGGCCCACTTTCCATACATTCTCTTTTATGCAGGATTTGGTGCCTCTCTAATGCCATTTAAAGAAAGTTAGAAGCTATAGTTTAGTGCCGCAATTTCAGAAATAGTAACTGCTTGTGTAATCATCCTACTCCGACCCTCTCTGCTTCCAGCTTGCCCGCCTGAGCGGATTGCTTTTTGGTGTATCCTCAGAATATCCAAAAATGGTATGCTCCCATGAGCGTTGGTTCGCAGAGACCCTCACGCAGCTTTCCAATTAAAAAAAAAAACGATCAGGTTAGGATCTAGCGTGAAATGGGCTTTAGTCTAAAATATTGTGAGTCTCGACCTCATTCGTGCTGAAGAAAAAAAATCACGCGCTTAAAGGCTTTGGGAGGCCAATGCGCTATCCAGATTAATTTATATAGAACTCTTGTTTGGCAACATCCCATTTTGAATATACGGCTCGTTAGAAAGAAAAAGTAGATTATGTAATGGTATATTTTACAATTGGCTCAAAAATAATAAAAGCACTTGATATTTTCACTTAAGTTCATTTTTTGATGGATCTCTTTCAACCAGCCCAACATTGTTTAAGGGTTTTATTAAATAAATAGGGCCAACAGTACTACTACACCGTGGTCAGAGAATCTGTAAACCAGAGAATCTATTGGTGGACCTCGGAAGAGGACCCATGTTTTTACATAGGTGGTTGGGGGTGGAATAGGGCAATAGTGGAACTCTTCCCCACCATAAGGGCAAAGTTTGCTTGACGTATGAGCGTCAAATGTACGTATCCTGTTGATAGGGAAGTCTAGGGAAACGAGCGTTGAAACTTTAGAACTTTAATGGTTTTCCTGGCAGCTGACAAGCAAAAATAAGCATACTATTTTGTTCACGACTTTGGAATCGTCTCGAAAAAATAGAGCATTGCAGAAAGGCTGTGGGTCTGAGATCTGGAAAAGTCTCCCCTCCCTGGACGTCCGCGTCTATGTGCTCGCGCGGGTAAGGAAAAAAAAAAAAACAAAAACAAGAAAAACCAAGTATGCCCCCACAAACTTGTTACTCCACAGTGGTTTCTCCATGCTCTGTGACTGTGCTGTACAGAAGAATCAGGAAGTTACACACTGACAGCCGTCCAGTTATCTTCAACAGTGTTCTCAAAAGTGTGTGTGTGGTGTCTTTTGTGTGTTTTTGTGCGAGGTGGAATGGCCTTGATTAGAACGGGTTTCAAGCTCTAACTATCGAAGTTGCTATGGTAGTGGAGAGGATACCAGGTGGCGGAGTCATGGCCCTAGAAAAATTTGGACTCAAGCCTGAGGTGATCTGTGGTATAATCTGACGAATTTTAATATATCAAATGGCCATATGTCCAACATTTTTAAGTTCGATTTCATTGAATCAGCTAGTAATGCAGCTGTGGGTATTCAAACCTTCGTGCCTACTATTTTTTTTATAGATGCTTTGGTACAGTGTAAATAGAGGTGTGCACATCCCTCCCACTTTCAAATCGAGTGTCATGGGGACATGTTTTTCTGTTTTGCAGTGGTTTAAATAGCTTACATGCAAAAATGTGTGCTCATCATATGATATCGAATTTTTCGAACTGATCATATATTGGAAAGCTTTCACAATTTATTGAATTCTTATTTTTGGTAGAGTGTAAAGGAAAGGTTTCTTTTAGAAGGGGAGGGGCGACAGCTCCTGCTTTCATTTTCATGCATAGTGTCCCATACAGAAATTATATCTGTGTATGAGTGCTAATATTCCTTATGGTAGGGGAGGGTTTGGGAGGAAACCCTTCAACGGTGTGGTAAGGTATTTTGTCCTAGCTTTAATTGCAAAGCTAAGCAGCTTTTAGGCAATGTGGCATTAAATAACTTTGGAGACCGGCCAACAAACGGTTGAATTTATGCACAAATGTAAATTTGCGCTTAAAAATCGAGGGGTATTGCTATATGCCCACTTTGCCCCTTTGGATTCGCTATTGTTGGCAATTCCTCATTATAGCCTTAGGATTTATGTGAAAACGTAATAAAATGGGCCGGGCAAGTACTCCCAAAAAGTCACATTGCCTCTGTAATACATTAGACCCTCAACGAACCATATATAGACATACCTCTGACTAGTACTTGCATGGTCCAGTTGGTGGTGACACCGTTTTCAGGTCCGACCGTTTTCATCCGAAATTAAATACCCGTCTTCATTCCGAAACCAACAGTTTTCAGTCCCGACACGTCTTTCATTTCCGAAAGTGGTACATACACGGTTATTCATTCCGACAAAATACAATTTTCACGTCCGAACACGTTGTACCATTACCGATAAATTGGAAAACCGTTTTCATGTGACAGGGAGGGGAGAAAAAACGCATTTCATTCCGACAAACTAACACACACGATCTTTCATTACCGAGAAGAACGGTGTTTTTTCAGTCCGAAAGTATTTCATTCCGAAAATGGACAACACGTTTTCCAATTCCGAAAAAACGAGTTTTTCATTCCGAAATATGGAATGCACGTCTTCATTCCGGAAAAAAACGAGTTTTACTGTCCGACACGTCCCTTCATTTCCGAAAAGGGGAAAACCTTTTTCATTCCGACAAAAACGAGTTTTTCATTCCGAAATGAAATGCACGTCTTCATTCCGAAAAAACGAGTTTTATCATCCGACACGTTTTTCATTCCGAAAATAAAAACAACGTTTTCATTCGCCGAAAATAAAATACACGTTTTCATTCCCGAAAAAACGAGTTTTCATTCCGAAAATGAAATGCCACGTCTTCATTCCGAAAAAACGAGTTTTCAGTCTGACAACTTTTCATTCCGAAATAGAAGACCACGTTTTCATTCCGAAATAAACACAGCGTTTTCATTCCGGAAAAAAAACGAGTTTTCAGTCACTGTCACTGTCATTATCACTATCAATATCACTATCTTTATCATTATCATTTATCATTAATATCCCTAGTTTATCTGTCTCCAATCTAAAAACGGGTGTTTAGGAATTGATCATTCTGCGAATATTTTTTTCTAGCACTTTCATCCCCTCCGTTTGTAATCATGTGCTTACGATGCTAAACACGCTAGTTTTTGTGATTTTATTATCCCCCCCGACCCCGCCAAAAAAAAAGACAAAATTTTTTTTTAAAACACCTGCTAAACATCACAGTAAGATGTTCGCGAATAGTAGACAGCACATTTTTATGAATTTGTAACGTGTTTTTATAACCAAGTGAGCAATCGTAGTGTTTTCCTTTGTGATCAGTACGTGCTTTCAGAGTCTGCCACTAATATGACTCTAGCTAATGTTAAACACAATAAAATTTCAACTACACATACTATTATGATAACAAAGGCACCGCTGAGCCGATGAAAGCTTCCGCGCTAATTTATTTTAGCCTTCTCTAGCTCTGAATGAAAAAACGATAAAGTGCGTTCATAGCTCACCTACCCAAGTCATAAAAAAAACCCTGCAACGAAAAAAAGAATTAAAGAAAAAAAATGTTCAAAATTGTGCGAAATCAGCACAACAGCACAAATTTGGACAGTATAGATTAAAACATAAAGCTTTAAATAAGCAGCAGTAAAACAACAAAATAGGGTATTTAAAACCAGCTGTAAGTGCGTCTCATTTAAAATTAATAATACTAAAAAAGTTTAAAAAAAATGGTAGCTAATAGGGAGGTTGTGGGGGGGGGGGGGGGTGGGGGGGGGGGGGGGTGGGGGGGGGGGGGGGTGGGGGGGGGGGGGTGTGGGGGGGGGGGTGGGGGGGGTGGGGGGGTGGTGCGGGGGGGTGCGGGGCCGGGGGGGGGGGGGGGGGGGGGGGGGGGGGGGGGTGAGGTGGGGTGCGGGGGGGGGGGGTGGCGGCGGGGCGGGGGGGGGGGGGGGGGGGTGGGGGGGGGGGGGGGGGGGGGGGGGGGGGGGTGGGGGGTGGGGGGGGTGGTGGGGGGGGGGGGTGGGGGGGGGGGGGGGTGGGGGGGGGGGGGGGTGGGGGGGGGGGGGGGTGGGGGGGGGGGGGGGTGGGGGGGGGGGGGGGTGGGGGGGGGGGGGGGTGGGGGGGGGGGGGGGTGGGGGGGGGGGGGGGTGGGGGGGGGGGGGGGTGGGGGGGGGGGGGGGTGGGGGGGGGGGGGGGTGGGGGGGGGGGGGGGTGGGGGGGGGGGGGGGTGGGGGGGGGGGGGGGTGGGGGGGGGGGGGGGTGACTAATGTTTTTATAAATGAGCCATGAATCATATTTTTCATAATACAGTAATTCAGCCATACAGTTTAGTGTAACTGCGAAGCAAATCTTGGTCGCTTTTTGAGGGGGGCAGATGATTGGGTACAGTAGGGGAAATTAACTGCTACAAACCTTCAATATTACACACATTAAAATGTGAAAAGACACGAGGCTTGGAAACAAAGTCACCGAGAATAAGTACGCTGCTGGGACTGATATGCCTTAACGTAAAACATTAAAAACACGAAAAAGTTTTTCTGAATCAGAATCTACTTCCCAAAAGTAAATCTGCCAAGGCAAAAGCTCGAAAGAAAATAGTTTGTGTTTTCCCGAAGCAGGGAATTTTCTTGGCAGTAAAATGATGTTACAATGTTCAGATAACAGCTAGTGCACCATTAAAGTTTGAAATTAACAAGCGTGCAAGAATACACTTACAATGACCGTTTGTGTTTGGGATTGGTCGGGCGAACCCGGGTGTAAACGTTGCAATTAAGTCTCCATTAATACGGATATGAGGATAAAGTATGATATTTTCCAAAACGCACCCTGTTTTTCAAAAATCAATTCAACCGGGGGCTCGAAATATTATTTCATTCCTTTGTTCAATAAAACAGCCCCAAGTACACCCTCTTCATGACAATTCTTTTTGGTGTCCTGAAGTTGGCTGACCCTTTTTTTAGCTAAGCTTGTAACAAACCCAAAATTTGTTTCAACTCATCTAAAACAATATCTTCTTTCTTGTGTTTAGTCTACTCTTTTGAAGCTTGGGAGTGTGACTTTTAATGGTCTATAACGCTATAAACATTAATGAGAGGAAAAGGACGTTTACTATTATACTTATATGGGTTTCTTTATGGCTATTCTTTTCACCAGTTGAAGTTTTGCTCTATTCGAAAAAAACAGTGAAGATTTAAATTTTAACTTGTTGTTTAACCAAATACAAATATAACAGACGGTAGAAAAAAGGAAAGAAACAGTCAAAGTTGATAGCTGGTCAAATATTTTGAAGAATTAAAATTTACCCAAAAGAAATCCACTGTTTTGTAGCTCATAACTACTAGGTTCGAAACCCAAATTATGCAAAAGTAATAACTATTGTGTATTTGTGGAATTAAGTGGTGAGACTTAATTTTTAGTACTGATAAAAACTATTTTCTGTCTGTGCGATTTTGGTGCAATTAATGTTGACGAAAAAATGCATTTGTTACACGTGCATAATGGCTTATTTATCGCAATGAGATTATTACCACATAGTTCAAAAAGGGCAAATCGATGCAGGGAGTTTTTCATCAGATACAACTCCTGGGTTTATATAATGAGCCTCTCCTTTTGTTATCTACTTAGTAATCAGATTTATTTCAATACATATGTTGAAGAAACAATGATCTGTTTTAAAACCGTTAGAAGACAATAACTTTTTTTCTGAATAAGATGTACCAAAGCTTTGGGAAATACTGCAACCCACAAACAGAAATATTAGTCAATGAGAGGTAGTGGTGGAGCTATAATTGGCATATGGAAGGTACCTGGTTTCACAAATTTTAGTTTCCCCCTCTTCATTAAACCCAAGTCTGGTACTTATCTAAGGTCTTGCTTAATCGTTTGCATTAGAGACAACCAAAATGATATGCATTAGATTTAAAAGATTCTCTCTGGCCACAAGGCCGGATTTACCCAATAATCGAGGCAACCTTTAGGTTAGCGGCCCCTAAATGTTTGACTTTTAGGGCCCCCGAAAATTTTCATAAACGCCACTCTTTTAGGCTTAGCTTTCTCATCTTCTTCTGATTGATTTTTTGGACAGAAATCCTGACCTGATTTCTGCCTACCAAGTTTGACTCTACATCACGCCCAATTCTTTATTCTCAAATCTAACTTACATGACAGGAAATTTCTTTTATTTTGGTTAAAGATGTACCTACAAGCTGGTTACTGAGGCATGTAATTCACGATAACCTGCCATAAAAGCTATATTAAGTAATGGTTACACGAGTACCCCAAAGGGTCTGCCCGTGCTTTTACTATTAATTTACATTGCTTTCCAATTAAACATGATTTCATCGTTTTTTTGTTTTGTTTTGTTTTTGGGGAGAGGCCCTATTAACAAAACACTCGAAAGAGGTTATTATCTGCCGTTATTATATGGGAAACTTTCTTTCCTAGCCCAAAAATTTTCTTAGCGCCCGCGCAAATGGGGGGCCCCCAAAAGGGGAGAAAATCCTCTTGGTTTCAGTCTTCCTCGGGTCCCAAAAACCTTGAGGTAAATTGAGGAAAATGCGGGAATGGGTCCCTTTTTGCGAAAGCGTTACTCGGGGACCGATCCAAATAGCATGTCTTTTTTTGTTTTTTCATATATTTTGACACCATATGATCTTAGGGTTCAATCGCTTTTGGTTACTTGAAACTTCAAATAATTAACAGTGCCATGAAATCCCTTTTTGAGTAGGCTAATTACCATAATTTTCCCATAGACAGAAAAAATCACATTTTAAACTCTTTCTTCAAAGTTTTCAAAGGGGAGGGCCAAAACACCTCCAATTTTTGGTCTTTTTGAACACTAGGGATAAATTACTATACCGGGCCCAAAACTAAAACCCCAAAAACCCCTCCCCCAAGAAAACAAGGGTTTGAGAAGGGCCTGTAGTTTTCCAAAGGGAGATAATTTTTTAAAAGGGCCGAATTGATAAACGTGAAAATCAATTTTTTAACTTTTTTTTCTAACAAATTTTTCCCTAGAGGGGAAAAAATTTTCCTTTGGGCGACCCAAAAATCCCCTTAAATAAACTGCCTCCCAAAAACCGGGGGTTCTGTTACCCCGCGTAATGAATACTTTTTCCCAAAAAATTTTTTTTATGTAAATATCGTGTTTGGCCAAACCCTAAAGAATTTTATATGAAATTTAGACTAGTGTTTTTTTTTCGAATATTTCCTGGGAAAACCCACACCCCCACCCCTTGGGGGCTTTTTTGCCTTTGATTTTAAACTCTCATAAAAGAAAGCCACCAACCCCCTTTTCTTTATCGTAGACCCCGCCCCACACATCCCAGAATATTGAGTGTTTGCTTTTTCTTCTCATTTTTTGAAAGGGGAAAAGATTATGATTAAAAAATTACATTGAAAACTTTTTTAAACAAATTTTGGGATAGGAATAAAATTTGACAAATTTGAGAAATCCCTGTTTCTATAGTACCTACTGTTGGCCCTTTTTGGGGCTCACGGCATCAAGCTCGCCTCCCTTTTTCCCTTCGCTTCTCTGAATGTATTCTTTTTTTTGTTACAGCCCCCTTCCAGTAACCCGGGCCCCCGGGGAAAGGGGGGGGGGGGGGGAAAAACCCCCTAAAATTTTTTAGCCCCCTAAGATTTTAAAACCCAAACCATTGACTTAAACATTTGTCCCCTTTTTGGGCCCCCCCCGGGAAAAAAAATTTTCGCCCCCGGGAAAAAATTTTTCCCCCCCCCTCCAGTCCCTTTTTCCCGGCTAGGGGCCTGCCGTACTTTTTTAAATTTGAAACTTTTAAATAAAACACACACAAGAAATAGCCCCCGCTCAAAGGGGGGGGGGGGGGAATTTTCCCTGGGGCAGATTTTCCCTTGAGAATATATACTCATAAAATTTTGGGCTTACTACAAAAATGTTTATTCTCTTACCTTTGGTTCCCTAGCTTAGATCCCATCTTCCCCTGTTTTTTCTAGTGCCCATCAATACCGTATTGTCTGTAAATCTGTAAAATAATCAAACCTATATCGTAAAATTGCTTGGGGACAAAGCTATGAAAAATAAATTCAAAATTTAAATCGATGGGAGAAAGCCCCTTTTTTCTATTTGTTTATTGCATAGCGTTTGGGGGTTGTACGGTGCTTACCTGAAAGCGGGGGCGGCCCCACGGGGGGGGGGCGGGGGGCAGGAAATTTGCCCCCCCTAGGGTTTTTTTGACCCAAAAAAAAAAAATCGTCAAAATAACTTTTTTTAAGACACAAAAATTATTTTTTGTAGGGGGGGGGTTTGATTGAAACCCGTACTGGAAAAAAGTATTGTATACATTATCCTCGCATATAGGACTTTTCGGGGGGAAAAATCCTCAAAAATTTTTGGGGCCCCTTTGCCGCTTTTGTCTTCTCTGACAACTCATTCTACATCCCCCCCAATACTGCAATGTCCTTCTGAAATTTTTTGGGAAATTTTCCCAAAGTATACACGCATTCATCATTTGCTATTTCTATTTTCCTAAATACCCCTAAAAGCTTACATTTTAGGCCTTTTCTCCCATCCGGGAAAGGCCCCAGGGATTGAATTTTTCTCTTTTTTTTTTTTTTTTTGTCTTTTAAGGGGTTTTAATACCTAGTAGCGAAAACAGGGGGGGGGGGGGCAAAGACAGTATACCCCTGGCGGATTCGTGAAAATTGCTGTTTTTTTTTTAAAAAAAGAAAAACATAGTATTAAAAACACTAAACGACTGTTTGAGGGGGGTTTTTTTTAAAAGTTAATTAAAATCCGTTTTTTGCCGACGTATTTTTCAATTTTCCCTTAAAAATTCTCGGACAAAACGGGCGAATTTTGGTATCTTTAAAACGAATTCCATGGCAAACCTCCACGCCCCGGCTCAGGGAAAAGTAGGCCTACACCCTTTTTTTAAAGTGGAAAAAATTCCTACGCTGGACCTACCACTCTAGTTGTACACTTGCCCTACCCCATGAGTGACTGTCTGTTGTGCAAAACGTACCCAAACCGTGGGGGGGGGGGTTTTTTCATTTCCCGTTACATTGTTCACCTGTCAAAACCCCCAACACAACAGGGTCAAATTGGTACGCAGGAAAGGGTTATCCCCATAGGAAAGTTAGTTCCGTAAAAGGGGGAAAAAAAAAAAATTAAAGGGGGTGTAACATACCCTAGATGTCTTCAGGGGAAATTTTAAAAAGATCGGGGAAGGGCCATTTTTTGCGATCTGGGGGGCTTTTTTGGGAAAAAATTTTATGGGCGCAGTCCGCAAACCAATAGAAATCATGCCACATACCCAGATGGCTTAAATTTAAATTTAAAAGGTTTCTGAGAAGGCCTTTTAAATTGCGATCTAGAAGCCTTTTTTGGCACTTTTTAAAAACGGTCCGCCCCGTGCCAACCTTAGGGGCGCTCCGCTTCTTTTAACCAACGAAAACCAAACGCCGTTCCAAAGCCTCAGCCTGTCAGCCCGTCACGTATCAATTTATGAAAGGTTAAAAACCCTGCCCCCAAGACCCCCCTAAAGTGCCATTTCATCATCTGGGGGTCCTGTAGGGCAAAAATTTCTCTTTACGCTTCGCACCATTTTAAATGAGGGCGCTCTGTTTTCGGGGGCAACTTCCTTTCGCGCGCCCCTCCCCCAATGCCAACACAAATCCCGCCCTTCCCCGTTTTTTATGAAAGTCGCCAAATAATTGCAAAAAATTAAAAAACGTAGTGGGCCAAAAAGTAAAGAACGTTGATTTTTAAACCTGGGGACTAGATTTTTCGAGAAAATATGACTTCAAAAAAATGCAAAATATTGTCCCCCAATTGCTTTCAAGGGTTTCCCCGGGTATTTCAAAAACTTTTCCAAAAGAGACCCCCCCCCCCTTAAACCCCTCCCCTGAACTGCATCATCATCATCATCCCGGGGAGGGGATGCGGGGAAAAAAGGAAAGGCATTCGAAACCCAAAAATTTCAAAAAAAAACGGCAAAAACTTTTGTTGGGGCCTTATAGTTAGGGGGGGACAGGAGGCGGGTACGCTGCATTTTTGGGTTCTATGCCCCGTCCCCTATACTTTTTTTTTCTTTTCCTTTTGTTTTTTTTTTTTTTTTTTTCTTTTTCTTCATTTAAAAACTTTACTTTTCCTACCTTTTCATTTCAGTCCTTTTTCCTTTCCCTTCCCCCCTTATGCGTTGGGTTTTCCGTCGAACTTGGTACATTTTACTGTACTTCTACGTTCATCCGTTTGTTTCGGGCAAGGGACCCGGTGAGAAAATGGGCAACACCGGAGACAACGAATTTAAACGGGGGAATTCCAGTATGAGAAACGCAGGGAAAAATGATAAAACGGAAGTTTAAACGGAAAAGAAAAGAATACGAAAGTGGGACCTTTTTTTGGGTCGACGCCCGGTGAAATTTTTTGTGCATGTTTCAAAATCTCTCGCCTTTCATTCCGGACTTTTCCCGGGTCATAAACAAGTCGGAGGGAGGAAACAGGAGACAAAACAGATACTAACGAAACATCAACGGAGTGCCTTTGGGGGTCTCCGTTTCCTCTCCCGTTTTTGGGCCGCCCCGGTGAGGTGTGCCGGCGTTTAAAGACTGCGTTGTTATGGTAGGGAAATCCCCCCTCTTTTTCCTCCCCCCCGGGTTGACGCCACCCAAAAACCCAATTTATTTAAAACCTCGGGCCTGTAAATCCGTTTTTTAAAAAGGTTTAAGCCCAAAATTTTTACATAAATAAAACTGCAAAAAAAAAATTTCCCAAAACCATTTTTGTCTCTTATCCCTACATGCACGTTTCTTTTTGGGATTTTAAAGGGTGGACCTAAAGTGAAAAATTTATAAAATATTATTTTGGGAACTTTTGGGAACAAATTTTCACTCACCCCTCCTCTTTTTCATAGCCACCCTTTTGCTGGGGATATAAAAAGTTAAAATTTAATCACTTTATTTAAAATACCCGTTCCCGCAAAAAATTTGTAAATGATTTTCTTGAAAAACCCCCGTTTATTTGCTTTTGTTTTTTTGAAAATTTAATGTTTTAATAACCTTGCAAAAATTCTGTTCCCCCCGGAGAGGTTTTTTTATAGTTTTAAATCTCCCTATAACAGTGAGAAAGTGATCACATTTTTTGGGGACAAGGTGCAGAGGCTTTCGAAAAAATAAAAAAACAAAAGATGTAAATTTTTTGTAGTAAAAAATGAAATTTCAAAATTTTTTCACCATCTACCCTTTTTAAAATTTAATAAGGGAACAAAATTTTAAAATTCTCAGCTTTTAAGGGTGCAATTGCAAAAATTTTAATATCTCCCTGGGATATTACTTTAAAGATACCAAAACGATTTTAAAGGAAAATAAAACGATTTAAATTTAATGATATAAAAAACAGCCCATTAATGTGAGGAAAATGACTCCCCCCCTGTTTGGGGTAAAGTTTTCTTTACTTGCAAATTTGGTTACCTCATTGGGTTTTAAAAAATCGAAAAAATATGGTAAGAATTTTTAAAGTTTTTCTTTATAAAAGTTAGGGTTCCTCTCCCTTTTATAAAAATTTAAATTTTGCGTATAACCCCTTCCCCAATGATTCGGCTTTTTTTTAAAAAGCAAGAAGAAAAAAATCACATAAAGAGGATTAATTTTTTTTTCATTAATTAGAAATTGCAGACATGAATCCCTATTTCAAGGGGGAATACATACAATTTAGAAACTCGGAAGTGCCCTTTTTCCGGCCATCTGGGGGGTTTTGCAAAGTTAAAAGTTTTCTTTTAAACCCCTCCGCGCCAAAACCCATTGGGGCCCGCTTTGAAATTGTATTAAACCCTTTTCATAGATTTTATTTTTTTCCTTAATTGGGGAAAATTTCAGACATATGATCCATATTTTAAGGGGGTGGGGGGAATGCAGCTCAAAAACCCCCGGGGAAATTTCCATTTTCCCGGGCCCTCTGGGGGGGTTTTTTGGGCCCAAAAAAATTTTTTGTACGCTCCCCGCCCAAAAAATGGGGGCGCTCCGGGTTTTTGATAGTCCCTTTTTTGCCCTCACCCCCCCCCCCCATATTTTTTCCCTTCCCGCCTCGCCTGCCCGCATATTTTAAAACGTCTCTTCAGTGAGGGGCGATTTTTTCCCGCAGACACTAAACCCTTTTTCACAAATTTGTATTTTTTTTTTTGAAAAAAAAAGTTTTTTTGAGGCAGAAAAATAAAGTCCCAAAAAAAATGGAAAAAGCCAAAAAAGCGGTTTTTTGACACGGGGGGGGGGGGGGGGGGGGGGGGGGGGGGGGGGGGGGGGGGGGGGGGGGGGGGGGGGGGGGGGGGGGGGGAGGAAAGGTAAGGGCCGGGAAATTTTTCAATGCCTCACCCCCCCAAAAAATTTAATTGGGTCCGACCCAACATGCTTTGCCCCCCCCCCCCCCCATCGAAAAATCCCCGGGGGGGCCCCCCCCTGCCTGAAAGTGCAACCCCCCTATTTCAGTCAAAATAAATTTGTTAATTTTTCAAAAATTTTTTAAACAACATGACGTGTAAAAAAAATACGAAAAAATTTTACAATATGCTTTTTTGGTTTGCCTGGTTGGCCCGAAAACCAAGGGAAATTTTTTTTTAGGGCAAAGGGGCAAACTTTGCCTTTAAAATTATTTTTTGGGGGCCCTTTTGGGGGGGTTTAGGGGGGGGGAAAATTTGGGGGTTAAATTTTTTGTTTTGGGGGGAGGTTAAAATTAGTTATTTGGGTTTTTTTGGTTTTTGGGGTTTATTTTTTATTTTTTTTTGTTTTTTTGTTAGTTGTTAAAGGGGTTGTTTTTTTTTAGTGAAAGTTAATGGAGTTTTACGCCCAGCAACCAAAAAATTGGGGGGGGGGAAGTCGAAAACTTTTGCCACGGCCCCCTTTTTTCCCCTCCAAAAATTTTTTTCTTTTACCCTAGTTTCCCTACCCCCTTTTTAGCTGAGACCCAAACCAAATGGGGCATTAGGTTTCTTTCTTTTGGGTTTTTAAAAGGTTCAAAAATTTTTAAATTGGGGGGCCCTTTAAAAATTTTAAGGCCCAAACCCCCCCCAATTTTGGGCCAAATTCCCCAAAAATGTTTCGTTTAATTTTCCTTAAAAATACCCTTCTTCAATTTTTTTAAATTTGGGAAAAAAAACCTGTTTTTGTAAATTTTTTTTTTTTCTTTAGAAAACCCTCATTGGGGTTTTCCCCCAATTAATTTTTAAAAGGGAAAATTCCCAAAAGAATTTTTTTAAAATTTTTTCCAATTTTTCGAAATTTTTAAACCGAGGGTTAAAACCCCCTAAAAATTAGAAAAAGGAGGAGCAAATTTTTCCCAAAAAGGTTTTTATAATCTTAAATTTTTTCCGGGAAAGGGTCAAAGTAATTTCATTCAATTATAGAATTTAAAAATTTTAAAATTTTCCCCCCAAAATTTGGTTTTGTTTTCTTATTTACTTTAAAATTAAAATGGGGCAAAAATTTGGGGGTGGATTTTGGAAATAAAGGAAAATTCCCTTTTTTGTTTTCATTTTTTTAAAGGTTTTTGATTTTAAAAATTTTCACTTTTTCCCTTTTCCCAAATCCCTTTTCTAAAGTAATTTTTAATTTGTAAATTTTAATTTAAAAAAAAAGTTGATTTTAAAAAGGTTTTAAATTTTCGAACCACAAAAAAGATTTAAATTTTAATTTTTAACTTGAAAACCTTAAAAAAGGGTTGAAGTAAACGAACTTTCCCTTAATTTTTTTAAATTTTCAATTTTGTATTTAAAATCCCTTTCTTTTTGGGGATAAAACCTTTTAATTTTTTTAACAGATTTTTTTAAATTTCAAAAAAAGGTTCCCCAAGGTAAATAGGGGGCGAAGGGGGGAAGAGGGGGGAAAGTAAAATTTTTAAAATACAATGAAAACCCCCCCTTTTTGGGGTAAAAACCAATTTTTAAAAAAGTTTTAAAAATTTTCGGGGAGTTTTTCCCCCTTTTACCATTAAAAAAATTTTTTATTAAATTTAAATTTTTCTTATAATTTAATATTAAAATTTCTAATTATTTAAAGAAATTTCAAATTTCACCTAAATGAATATAAAAATTTTTTCCTTTCCTTTAAAATGGTAATTGTTAAATAACCTTTGGTTTTTAAAAATTTTTTTTTTTTATTTTAAAGCCTCGCCCTTGAACAAAAAATTTTACCCCAATGTTATAGGACTTTCCAAAATAAAAATTCGTGAAAAATTTTTGAAAAAGGTTTTTACCCCAAATTTAAAAAAATTTAAAAATGTTACAGAATTATTCCCTATTATAAATTAAATTTAATTTTTATTTTTACACAAAATTAAGTTTATTATTAGATGGGAAATTCTTAAATTAAAATATAATTATAAATTTATTTTAAACCCCAAAGTTAAAATCGTTAAAGGAACCCCTGGTTTATTTATTTAGTTTAGTAAATTTGCTCAATTTTAAGGGTTCTTTAAAATGGGGGTTTTCGTTTCCAGGGGGGAAAAAGGGGGATACCTACCTAACCAGCGTCACTTAAGGCCTTCCCCAACCGGTGCAAAGGAGAGTTTTGGGGGGGGGGATTCCAAAAATATTTATTTTTCCCGCTCCTTCCTTTTTGTTTATGGGGAATTCGGTTGAAATTTTGAATGAAACTTCAGGATTAACCGAAAAGCCCCACGATTCACAAAACCGTTAATTCCTTTATCTTTTGGCCTGGTTTTCAACTTTATTCCTAGGTTTTTTGGCTTTTATGCCTTTGGTCAGGATTCCCCCCAAAATGTAACAAATTAAATGCGAATAGATTAAGTATAAAGGGTAAGGAAAAGGACGAAATGCGGTTTTTACGTTTTAAAAAACGAAAAAAAAAAAAAACGGTATGGGGCGGTTTTACCAATTTAGGTCTTTATCCTTCCCCCTTTTTAAGCTTAAAACCCTTTTTGCCTTTTTTCTTGAAATTTTTGGGGGACCATTTTCCCCCCCCTCCCCTAATAGTTGCGTTAAAAATTTTAAACCAAAAAATTAATTAATTTTTTTAAATTTAAATTTTTTCTTTAAAAAAGGAAAGGGAGTTTGGGGAAAAAAACTTGGAATTTTTTTTAAAGATTTTTAAATTTTTTTGGGCCAAATTACGTTTTTTTTTATAAATTTTTTTTTAAAAAAAAAATTTTTTTTAAATTTTTTAAATTTTAAAAAATTAAATAAAAGAAAACAAAAAAAGGTCCCATTTTAACTTGAGTTTTTTTTTTTTCAATCCTTTTTTCCAAGTTTTTAAAGGCAAATTTTTTCCCCAAAATTCAATTAACAAGGTTTTGGGTTTTTAGGGGTTAAACCTTTTCCTCCTGGTTCCTAAATGGATCCTTTTTTTTGCTCCCGGGTTTTTAGGGGTTTTCCCGGCGGATAAAGAAAGGTGAATTACGACGGAAGATTATTTTAAAAGGGAAAAGGTAAAGGGGTGCAATGAGGATTAAGGAACTTTAAAAGAAAAAAAAAAAAAACAAAAGCAAAAGGGGGAAAATTTGAGTTGGACACTGCATTGTCCCTTATAATAGAAAAGTTTTTCTTTTTTCTTAATTTTTGGTGCATTTTCCCCTCCCCGGCATGGGGAGAGTTCAGGTTAGGGTGTGGATGATTTAAATGGGAAGTTTTGGACGTTTTACAATATTTTGGTGGCATATTTTTCTCAAAAATTGCTTTAAAATTAATCTAACGTTCTACTTTCCCACTTTAATTTTTTTGTTAATTTCCGTTCAAAGGGCGAAATTGGGTTTGGGGGAGGGCAAATATTGGATTTCATTAAAGAAAATTTGGTCAAGAAAAAAATTTCCCCTTTAAACCCCACAATTGAAAGGGGTTCCGGGTTTGGGGCATTTGACCTTTTTTTTTCGGGACTAAGTTTCGAATTAACGGTTGTTTTATGAGCGGGCCCTTTCTTCAACGTACCTTTAAATGGAAATGGTTTAAGGAAATAATGGTCCTTTTAAAAAGCATTAGTTTGATTCATGATATTTTTGGGGGGATGCCCCAATAAAATTTTTCCAAAACAGTCCCATCGATTAAAAACCCGGGGGCCTTTCCGTCTTTCATTGGAAAATTAGATAATTTAAAAACCCTTATTTTTCCTTACATTTCTGAAACTTTTACTTTTTGGAAACCTCACTTTAACCATTTTTTGTTGTTGAGTTTCAATTTTGGAATTAACCCCCCCTGTTTGGTACTTTTAAAAAAAAATTAGCAAGAAAATTTCTAATGGTTTGGGAAAAATTTTCGATAAAACTTGCCCGGGGTTTTTTTTTTAAAAAAAAGGTTTCCCCAAAAATTTTTTTTTTTTTTTTTTGCATTTTACCCGAATTTTTGGGGGGAATTTCAAACCCTTATTTCAAACACTTCTTTTCCCCAAAAAGGTTTCGCCGGCCCCTAAAGGAAAAAAGGCCCCATTTAAAAAGTTAAAATTTGAGGGTTTTAAAGGTCGGTTTTTTTTCTTGGGTTTTTTCCCTTTAAACAAGGCAAATTTTTTCGCCTTATTTGAAAAAGGTTTTAATTTTTTTTCCATTACCTTTTTTTTCCTAATTTCTGTGGGCCCATTTTTAAAATTTTTCCAAAACATCCCCTCCAAAAATTAATTTTTCTTCCCCAGGATTTTCTTCCCAATGGGGACTCAAAAAAAAACCCTTAATTTTTTTCCATTTTTAAGGAATTAATTTCCCCCTTTTAAAATTCCCGTACCAATTTGACCTTTTTCTTGTTTGACTTTAATTAAACCAATTTAAAAATTTTCCCCCCTGTTGGGGACAACTCCAAAAAATTTGTCCAGAAATCACAATTTAGGGGTGCAAGATTTGAAATTAAAATCCCGTTGAAAGGGTTTAACGAGTTCTCCTTTAGGAGGATCCCAAAATTTGGAGACTCTTAACTTATTTTTACGGGAACGGCTAGGGTTTTAATTCAAAACTTTTTAAATTATAAAATTTTTTTTTAAATGATTTTTTTAGTTTTTAAAACCCAATTAAACAAAGTACCCCGGAACCCCGGGAAAAATTTAAAAATTTAAAACGGAAACGATTTTGAATAATTTTAACGCAAAATGTGTTGTTGAAAATGTTTTTGTTTTTTAAAAGCAATTTTCTTGGGGGGGGGTTTTTTTTCCCCCCCCAAATTTACACATAACCTTAAAAAAAAAAAAAAATCAAGGAAAAAAATATGGTCTTCCCGGATTTAAAGGCAGCTAAAATTTTGTTTGGTTTAAAATAAATATTCAAATGATTTAAAAAACATTCAAAATTCAAGACCTATTTTGGGGGGAAAGGTGAATTTGAGTTGAAAAAGGGCCAAAGGGGAAATTTTGAGGGTTTAAAACGAAACTTAACCGATAAACAAACTTTTCCTGTACTACATAAACCCCCCCAAAAAAAATTACTTAAAATTTTTTAGAGATTTTATTTTTGGGTTCAAAAGGCATGTGGCCAAAGGGCCCCCCCCCCCTTCATTAAAATAAATTTAAATGGTAAAAAATAATAAAAAAAATTGGTTTTCTATCAATAATTTGATTTTTTAAATTTTTAAAAAATTTAATATTTTATTTTTTCATTATAAAATTTTAACTGGGGGAAAACTAAAGGGAAATTTATTAAACTAGTTTTAAGAAAAACCCTTTGTTGTCCCAAAAATTTTGATGTAATTTAAAATCCACAGGGATTCCCCCCCCCAAGGATATTCCCTTGTTAAATTGTTCTTTAAGTTTAAAACTTTGTTGGCCCCGTAAAATTTGTTTGGAAAATTTTTCAGGGGAAATTTTTGGGCCAAATTTTAAAATGTTAGAATGATTAATTTTTGGGGTAAAAAATTTCGGGGTTTAACCCCCCCCTTCCCGGGCCTGGTAGTAGGTGGAAAAACTAAATTAAAAGAAAAAAGGATTAAGCCTTTATTCCAAGTTCCCATTGATAAAGAAAATCAAATTTTTCTTTGATTACTGCCACAAAAATTTTTAAAAAATTTTAATTAATTTTTAAAAAATTTTTCCCCAACAATAGAGGAAAAAATTCATTTAAATTCATTTTTAGGGGGGTTCACATTAATATTTGGGGTTGTTTTTATGAAAAAAAACAAAAGCCAAAAAAATTTTGGGTCGAATTTTAATAAAACAATTCCTATTAATAATTTTGAATTTTGCTGTTTTTATAAAAAACTTTTTTGAATCGTTTTAATTGGGTTCGCCCCATTTTTGAATTTTTATTAAGGGGAAAAAGGGGCGCCCAAAAAATTCTTTCCCTGAATATTGTTAAAAAATATTATTTAACCCCCTTATATCTGGCCCCTTAAAATTATGGGAAGCATTCGGCCTTTACCCTTTTCCTTGGGGAAAAGATTATTATTCAATAATGATCCCTTTTAATAATGTCTAAAGGGGTCACCCCTTTAAAAAATTTGTAAATTAATGTTTAAAATGCAAATTTGGTAATTCCTCTAAAAGCTTTATCATGTTTTTTTTTATTTTTTTTTTTTTAAAAGCTTTAACGAAATCATTTCTTTAAATTTATTCAACCTTTTTTTATTATTTCAAATTAACGCTTTGGAAATACATTCCCTTCTCCTTCACTCAGGTTTTCCAAGATTTGGGAAGAATGTGTATTGGTTTCTTGGGGAAAAAATTTTGGGTGCAAAAGTTCCCCCAATAACCGGAAAAACCCTTTATGTTGTTAATAGGCTCTAAAAACCAAAAAAAAAAGGTAAAACATAATTAAAAAGTAATAAAGAAAACCGGCACTTTGGGGACCCGTAACCCCTTTCTTTAATATGGGTTTATTAATAAACTCAGTACCTTTCGGAATCTTTAACAATGAACGTATGTCGTTTTTTGATAAAGAATGGGTATAATAAATTTGGGTAAAACAATTAGTTTTTCCAAACTATCAAAGAAATTTTTTTGCCAAAGGTGTTATGAATTTTTGGGCCAAAAGTTAAAAATTAGGGCCCTAATAAAGGTTCCATAAAAGCCTTTGCCAAGAATTTTAAAATTAAGGAATAATTTGGGGTTCATTCGGAAAATACCAAAAGTACCCGACTTGGTTGAATCCCAAGAGGGAAAACAAAAATTTTGTAAACCCAAAGGTACCTTCCATATCCCAAATTATACCCTCCACCCACCTCTCATTGACTAATATTTCTGTTTGGGGGGTTGCAGTTTTTTCCCCCAAGCTTTGGGTACATCTTATTCAGAAAAAAAGTTATTGCCCTTCCCAAACCCGGTTTTTTTAAACACAGATCTTTGTTTTTAAACCATATGAAATTAAAATAAATCTGATTACTAAGTAATAAAAAAAGGAGGGGCTAAATTTCCGGGGGGGTTTTTTAAAAAAAACCCAAAACTCTTGCTTTTTAAAATTTTTTTTAACCTTTCCCCCCTTTTTTAAAATTTTTTTTTTTTTGAAATTTTTTAAGGGGGCCCCTTTTCCCCCCCAAAAAAAAATTTTTTTTCCCAAAGGGGAAAAACCCCAAAAAATTTTCGGGCCCCCAATCAACTTTTATTAGGCTACAAAATATTTTCTTTTTAATCTAATTTCCCAAATTTTTCCCGCCACTAAGTTTTCTTACCGACCTTCTTTTGTTTGGAAAAAATTTTTTAAGTTTATGTTTTTTATAAGGGACACTTTTGTAAAAATTTTAAAAAACCCCTAAAATTTAAATCCTTTTTCCCCAAATTTTGGTAATTTAATACATTTAATGACAAAAAGAAAAAAAAAATTTATTGGGGAAAAAAAGGAATTTTTTGTTTTTAAAAGTTAAAGGTAAAATTTAAGCCCCGGAAACCCCTTGCCTAAGAGGTTTACTTTGGGGTTTTTTGAACCAAAAAGGTGAAAAATTAGACTTTTAAAGGGTTGTTTGAAAAAAGGGGGCTTTTGGGAAAAAAAATATTTTCATATCCTATTATGGAATTTTAAAAAATTTTTCCCCAGTGCCCTCCCCGTTTTTGGAATTTCCCCCCCCTTTTTTTTTTTTTTAAATTGAATGGTCATACGTTTATTTTGAACATTCTAAATCTTTTAAATGCCAAAAAATTCCCCCTTCGGGGGAAAAACCAAAATATTTTCTTCGAGTTTTCCTTTTTCTTTGGGAAGTATACTATTTTGAAAAATTTTGGTTTTTTAAGTTTTTCGAAATTGCCGAGATTAAAATTTCCCTTGTATTTGAAAACCCTTTTTCAAATTTTTAATTGGAAATTTGGGGTTTTTAAAATTTTCCCCGACCCATCCATTTAAAAACACCCTTTGGTTTCCCTCCAAATTTAGGCGTTTTTCACGTCTAAGAAAAATAATCACCATTGTAATACCCTTTTTGCTTTTTCCCCCCTTCCCAACCCCGAAATTTTTCCCCTTTTTCGTTAATTTTATTTTTTGGGGGACTTTTTTGGGTTTTTTATAACATTGTCAATCCTTTTTCCAAAACAAAGGGTCACTGTCCCCAGGGGGGGGTTTTCCGGGGGAAAGTTATTGGCAAGGGTTTTTAAATTGGGCGGAATCCAAAAGTCCCAAAAAATTAAAGCCCAAAATTCTGGTTCGGGAAATTTTTCTTTTTCTGGGGGGGGGGTGGGGGGGGGGGGGGGTTGGGGGGGGGGGGGGTGGGGCTGGACGGGGGGGGGGGTGGGGGGGGTGGTGTGGGGTTGTGGGGTGGGGGGGGGGGTGGCGGGGGTTGGGGGGGGTGGGGGGGGGGGGGGGTGGGGGGGGGGGGGGGTGGGGGGGGGGGGGGGTGGGGGGGGGGGGGGGTGGGGGGGGGGGGGGGTGGGGGGGGGGGGGGGTGGGGGGGGGGGGGGGTGGGGGGGGGGGGGGGTGGGGGGGGGGGGGGGTGGGGGGGGGGGGGGGTGGGGGGGGGGGGGGGTGGGGGGGGGGGGGGGTGGGGGGGGGGGGGGGTGGGGGGGGGGGGGGGTGGGGGGGGGGGGGGGTGGGGGGGGGGGGGGGTGGGGGGGGGGGGGGGTGGGGGGGGGGGGGGGTGGGGGGGGGGGGGGGTGGGGGGGGGGGGGGGTGGGGGGGGGGGGGGGTGGGGGGGGGGGGGGGTGGGGGGGGGGGGGGGTGGGGGGGGGGGGGGGTGGGGGGGGAAAAAACCCTCCCTTTTTTCCAGGATATGCCAGAATCCAAACACGGGAGACTGGGGGGGGGGGGGGGGGAAGGAGGCATGTATTTTGACCGCCGAACACGTCGTAGAGCGCCGGTAGCACCAACTTGTAACTCAGGAATTGCCTTGTGTGGTTGTGAAACAAAGGCCTATGTGATCACTCAAGCAGTATTCGTCTTTGTTTAAAAGTTCCTTGTTTTTAATCAGTTTCCTCTTTTCATATTTCTTCCATTCCTTTTCATGAGGAGCTCAAATGAGTGGGGTTGTGGTCTGTCCACACCTCGGTAGTCTTCCAGAGATCCTTCTGTCCATGTCACTGAATTCCTGTTTAATAAGTGTTCGTTAATTCTTTATTTCCTTATTTACTAAAATAAATGTAACCATTGTGAAATGTTGAACCATTTTTTTAATTCTAAGACTAAAATCTCCCTATTGTCCAGTTGTGGATCATAACACCTTTGTACCTCTACAGGAGGTCACATCACACATATATTTGGCCCCTTTTAAATATTTAATTTCAATTCTTTCGCCATCAGCACACGATCCTTCCGATAAGACGGAAGACAAGCGATTTATATCACAGATCTCTCATGAATCACGTGATAGAACTTGAAAACACTAATGCATCTCGAGACACTTTCCAAGGCGCAGCCAATGAAATATTTCGGTCTATCATTCTTGATTTCCTCTGGCGATAAAATATCCGAAAGTAACAATGTCGCTCAGGAATGGGAAATGTAATCATTTGTGTAGTCAACTTTGGTTACAGGGTTCGCGAGTTTTTCTCGATGATTTCTGAAATGCGTTTGTTTAGGCCATTTGTCTCTGAATATTTTACTGCCACCTTCAAAATAGTGACGAGATGAAACCTCGAAACAATCGAAGACACTTGTGCCATTTTTCGAAGAGGACTGCTAAAGTGTGACTACGCAAATATTTTGTGTGCTTCCTTTTAAAGACCGAGTGTTGATAAGCTTTCTCTTCTTCTCTCCCTATACAGGTTAAAGAGCATGGGAGAGAAAGATGGGAGAGAAAGAGATACAATTTTGAACAACATTTATGAAACAGAAGTTAAAAATGCCAAAAATTATTAAAGTTTTATATAGACGTTATAGAATACATGATGCACGGTTTGTTATTGGCCTTATTTATGTCACGGAAGAAGGAATACACAGGGTAAATTATGTGACCTTGTTTATTGGGAAATATACCCATATTTATATAATGTTTATGTATTTGGCCATGAGAAGTTTATCACGGAAGTAACTGTTTTATGTTATAACACTTTAATGTATATGAAAAGTCACGTGTTGCCAGACTACCCAGGAGTAACTAGCACAAGGTGAACCCGTATAACATCCTGTCAGGGTGCAACATCCCTTATCGTCACGTTGACATGCAATGTGTCACACATACCGTATGACGAATCATTGAGCTACCCAGCTTCAACCAGATACATCTTAGAAACTACAACAGGCAGTTACAAAAATGTTTCCAGCCAAGATTTTTCATTTTTTCAAAAACGAGATTTCCCTAAACATACTAATGAAATTAGCATTCATTTCTATATTTGGTTTTCGAGGCTTTTGATGATGAAAGTTTTCAGACTAAGATATGCTTAATCACGTTTGGAAGTAAACTTGGGACAAGCAGTGATGTTTTCATATCCAAACATCGTTGCACAGTGGTTTCTCTGCCTATTAAAAAATGTTCTCGAAAGATGATGTCTTTATTAACAGTGAAAGTATCAGAAGGTATAGAATTTAGAGAAATGAAAGTCTTCAGCGTAAACTTGAAACCCCTATCCAATTCATGAGCCCACCATATTCTGATAAAGAACTGTCATCTTTAAGCATACTTTAAGCTTGAGCTGAAGATGCTCGTTTTTCACGATGAAGATTGGGATTAAAAGGAAATATGCAGACACACGGCCCTTGTTCTTAAATAAAATATCACCTAACTTTTACTAACTTAGTCTTATTCCTTCAGATCATCTTTCTTGATGCCTTCAGAAATTCATATTTCATATACGCTTTTCAAAAATCATATGAGTTACCCGCCGCCTTAATTTCTCAATTTAATTACGAAATAATGTCAAGTGATATGACTAAAAGAGCCTGAGCCTGTCCACACAGGACGCGGTGCGTTGCGCTATACGTCAGTTCGACCGTTCTTTTTTCCGCATCCTTCCGGATACGTCAAGACGCAGCCCAACACCCAGTCATGCTGTTGTATAGGATGCGTCAGTTTCGATGCGTCAGTTTGAGATGCAGTGTGCTACGTGCCAATGGACAAATATGCTGATTGACCGCAATAAAGTTGTATGGGGGGCAGAAAGGCTTCCCCATCATATTCAACACCTGCTGGTGACAATTCCCGTCCCCAGTCTCCAGAATGATACTGTATTTGAATGATTAGACTTCCTTTCTTTAAAAATGAAAACAACCCCGGCCACTGAACATGATTTTCATGACAAGAGCATACACAGTAGGCTACTACTGTATAATGACACGCCAACACCCTCATGAAGTGCCCCGGTAATTTGCATATCTGCCATTACATACGCGGGCCATAGTAAATAGAATTTTTTATTTTTGAGGGAGGGCCCTTTGGCGGGCCTGGAGAATTTCTTATCGGGGGGTCCCGAGTACTATCTAAGCGCGGAACGAGTTGGCGAGGAGAAGTACCAAGAAAATTTGAGATTTTAATAAAAAACAACCTAAACAATGCCGCCGTTGGCCATGAGCTATGCTTGAATAGCAGCCCATCAAGATGTGCAATTTTTGTGAAAATGTAAAAATTGATTTTGATTTTATTCTCAGACAACATTAAGTTGTCACAATCTATCTGAATTTTGTAAGAAAATTATGCCAGGTGTAGAGTTTAGCGCTGATGGATTTCAGTCAGTGGCGTACCCAGATTTATCTCACGGGGTGAGAGGCGTGCAGTATGTTGCGTAATCGCCGGCCTGAGAGAGGGATGAAAGGGGAGGGGTGTCCCTTTCCCCTTTGAAAATTTTGAACAAATTAGGCGTCCCCCCCCCCCCCCCCCCCCCCCCCCCCCCCCCATTAATTACATGCCAACACTGTGTGGTTTGCCACATATACTTATCTTTTGAAGTAAAATTTTTTGTTTTTTGGCGGTTGTTAAAAAATGATGTATTTTTAGAACTAAAAACAATCGGCATCAGTTTGACTTTTCCACATCGAAGTCATATAAATCGCCGAGGGTGCGGGGTACCCAAAGAATCATACGCAATATACATCCGCAATGAAAAAAAAAATGCCAAGGAATGAGCCTTTCCTACTATCTGACAGGGTTTTTGTGATTTTGAGGCACAAACAGAGCATCACAGTTCATCAGATCCGCCCCCTTAAATTTTATTTCAGGAAACGAAAACATGCAAAGAAATCAAAGTACAAACCCCAAACTTGACGCAAGCTGACGTACGAATCAACTCGGTTTCTAAACGCCACATGCACCGACCTTCTCCCAAAAATGGAAGCATCCGCGAAGGATACGTCAAACTTTTTTCCGCACGAACGTGACGAAACGACAACGCGTTCGTTGCGACGGCTCCATTGATTTACGTGACAAGTGATAAAAGTGACGTGACGTAGACGGATCGTGACGCCGACAAAACGCATCTGTGTGCGACAGGCCTTAATTGAATCTATTAGACCCTTTTCAAAATAGCACATTACAAAGCGCTTATGGGATAGACTTTTGAAATGCGTCGTCTTGCTCAAACGGCATTTACGCGGCCAAAACCGACTCGTATTAAAACTCTTACCCTACAGCCCCTGTGTAATTGCCCTATTTGGAAAAAAATAGGGTCTTCAATGCCCCATGAATTCAGAATATAAGAGGTAAGCTGATGTGAAGTTAGTAAACCATAGTTACCCTATAACAGGAAAGGTTATTAGAACAACTCTATTGCAAGGATAAAATCCAGTGCCTGCTAGCCCACGATTAATAAGGCCTAATACAGTTACAGAAGCAGTCATCAAAACATACGCAACAGACCTCACACATTGACGCTCACCGACCGTCACTTTGGCGGCCCAAAACAATGAAGCCACATGGCAGCACGACGTAGACTTCGCACTCGCCGTCGTAGAATTGCGCGCGTATAAGATTGGCATTCACATATCAGCTGCTCTGCAATTTGTTGGTGGTAACTTGCAATGATACGCGCCTTACCTTCCAATAGAGGGAGCCCAACTTCTGCTCTGTGAGTCATAATGCACATAATGCTCTACTGATCTACATGTAGCATCAGTGATAAACGTCTATTGCTTCCCTAAAATGGCCAGATGGTACTTGCCACCGTTTGGCCCATTTGTGCCGTACAGTCCGAGTGAAATAATGAGCCCATGAAGGCACACAATAGATTGGCACAAACATCTCCCCACTGAGCAATTCAGAGCCTTCGAGCATTTGTACGGCCTATAGCAGGGGGGGGGAATTTCATGTTACGTCACGCGCAAGGGAGTCCCAGGCACTGAAGCGGCCCAAAACACACACGCAGCTAAGCGTATTTACAGCCACACGCGCCACGGCATAACCATAGAACTACGTGACAACAATGCGACGCGCTGCCCGTCAAAACAAAAAGACGCGCGATAGTTGCCCCTCAAAATTGCCGTCAGTTGGTCAAAGTCACGTTTTGTTGTTTTTTTTTTTTTTTTTTTTTTTTTTTTTTTTTTTTTTTTTTTTTTTTTTTTGGTTGGGGGTTTTTTTTTTTTTGGGGGTTTTTGGGGGGGTCTGAAATCCTCTATAGGCGATGGGTCTGCCCTAACATGTTATACCCCACTTAGCAGAAATGGTGGGGTTTGATAAACAGCTTTTTTAGACACAGTCAATACGGATGGAAAAAATCTAGTGCTACCTCTGAAGTAATAATTTTCAGTGTATAGTGAAATAACATTTTACTTACTGAATAAGCTGCTTTGTATGCATGTATTCGATTGCATTGCCTGGCGAATTTCCTTGACTTACAGACGGTTCCGCCCCGATTTTTTTTTTTTTTTTTGCACACAAAACACAGTACTGTTATAGTTTGCGTTTCTCTCTAACAAAAAATTTTATCCCGTTACAACATTTTCACTCCAAGTTTAAGCAAATTAGCACTTGTATAAGATAACATTCTCTCCAACAACAATTTCTTACTTCGTGATGATGTTAGCAAACCCCCCAAAATTATAACGTTACAGTGTGGTTAACTAATACAACGCACTGTAGGCGGTCTTTTTCGGTGCTAGCCGCCCAAAACTACAATAATGCTTCCGGCCGCAGCAATTGTAATTTTCACTACTGTAGAACTCGATTGTTGCTAAAATTTATGCCTGAATAATCCATGGGTTTATGGCCTCACTGGCGTATACATCATCGTGAATGAAATTTGCAGGCCGAATTAAAGGGAGATTTGTAAGATACGCTACATTTCAAATTAAAGTTTGGCAAAGTTGGGCCACACCAACTTTAATTGCCTTTCCTTTTTTTACTAGTATAAATGTGGAGGTTTTTCCTCCACCACGGTCAAGTTTTATCGATGCTAATGTGTAGTTCATAACATTTATTTTGCCCTGCAAAAACACAACTTCAGTGTGTCCTGAAATGCCCAGGTTTTGCCCCTTATTCTCCCGCCTCTGAGCTGGCTACTTGAGGCGGAATGCTGCCAGATTGTATTTCATAAGAGCATTGATCTTGAGTTCTTTTTTTTTACAAAAGGCCGTACAAACGCCGCCTACTTCATCTCTACAAGCCTCAGTAGCCGGACAAATACCCGTCAGCATGTAGACGATGGATGTACTTCATATGCTTTCTAATATCACGATGCAACTCTTGACACCCTGTCAGTGCAGATATGACTTACTAAAACACGAAATGTCCCGTTTTAACATTGAATCAGCATGATCTTTCTCTTTTTTTTTTTTCCTGCGTATTAGGCCCTTTTACGCTGTCATTGTACACTGAGTGTGGACGAGACCCCTCTTAGAATTAGCTTTACATTTAAAATACTCGTTTAGAATTTAAATTTGACTATTTGCCACGCTATATGCTGCAACTTCATGTATACGAGTGACAAAGAAAATGACAAGCGACCGCTTAAGCAAAACTGAACGCACAGTACATTTAAAGAAGTGTCAAAATATATTTTTCTTTTTATTCATGATCCGTTTCAAAATCAATAATCTTGAGAAGTTATTTCCACCGATAACTTGATTAATATCTGCCGGCATCCAAAATAAGCTGGTAAATGTCGTAGTGAAGAAGTACTTGGATATTTTTAAAATCTGGCTCTGTTTAATTGGTTTTAGGGTTAATACGAGAACGCTTCCATTACCTTGCCCGGTATTGCAACCCTGTGTAAACAAGGAAGTTATACCATAGTGATGAAGAACGTTTCGGCAGAGACCCTGAGTAACTACATATCACAGCAAAATATGAAAAAGGCGGGCGCAAAAGAACGATAACTGAAGACCAGACACGAGCCAGACAAGGCTTAATGGGGGGCGGCGGGCGATACAGCTTCCAAGCAGCCGAACATTTCGGGGGGGGGGGGGTATTTGTAAGGCATAGCTAATGGCAAATTTTTCAGCCGGCGGAGCAAAATGTGTCTTGGGATAAGGACCTGTTGAAAACTCGCAATAACTGTTTCTACCCAAAGTGAAGGCAAGCGGGGGGATGTAATAAGCCTAACATTGAAGACGTAATGCTAATTTTTCAAACAATCTTTAGAATTTAAATTAAATGTGGCTTTCGGGTTACATAAAGCGGTATGCGTGAAATTTGATCAACCTTAATTCTTTAGAGATAACGATACGAAAGCATCACATTTTCAAGGAGCGAAACTGAATGAAAATATTTGTAGAAAAACAAGGGCCTGCATTGTTTGCTAAATTTGAGGCCGCTACAATTTACCCCACCACTGATTATTTCAAGGTTCAATTGACGACACAAAATATGCTTGGTTACAAATAAAATATCTGCAAGAATACAACATGCGGACATTAAATGGAAATATAACCAAAAGTTTACATGTTCCCCGGCGTTTGCCCATATCAAAACCAAACTTGCTTGATAGTTCTTTTACGCAACAAGTGAAACTAAGCTTGCGTAACACATTTGGCGGAATGGCGCTCTGGCTACTGAAGCGTGAATAGCATCAAACATACAGCTAGGTAAAATTCAAATCCTTGCATCGCTACATAGTTTTCTATTTTGAAGGGATATAGCCTAGCGCGATCCAGAAATTTGTGAAGGAGTGGCCTATGAGCTGCTGCCCGGAGGAGAGGTCCGAGCGTGTAAGGGAGGTGTCCACTCCACTTTTGGGAAAAAATTTAGTTTAATTATTTCAGGGCCCTGAAATAGTACCACAAATTTAACATGTTGCTACGAATTTTTTCCCAGAAACCAGACAAAACTTTTTTTATCTCATCTGCGGCTTTTATCACACATCTCACAAATTTGATAGTTTGTAGATATAGAATTATTAGCTGCCCTTATGTTGTCTCAAGCCTTCCTTTTCTTCTTCCTTTTTTCCCCATAAAAGAGGGGTTGCAAGTTTTTGTGCAACCCACGGGCTTTTATTGAAGGACCCTAATTTCCAGAACGTTGCTCTTTTTGAACATTCCAGGTTACCAGTGAATTTTGACTGACGGTTAAAAAATGAAAAACCATTATCTGCAAATTTAGAAAATATTATCTTTTTGTTGGTCCCTTGGATCAATTTTCAAATTCGAAGACTTTTGAGGTATTTTCACCAACTACATTTATTATATCTGCAAAATGGGTATAAGGTTTGCCCTAAAAAATTTTAAATGTTTTATAGTTAATTTTGGGTAAAAACCCAGGAAAATCACCAAAATCACCAATGGAAAGGGAAAACAAATCCAAAATGGCGTTTTAAACCGTTTTTCCTATTTATTTAAAAAGGTGTATTAAGGGTTTATTGAATTTAGCTTTAAAAATTTTCATAACCCGCGAATTTAAAAAAGATGATAAAATTTACGCCATAAACTTTCCATTGAATGAACTTCGTTAATGAGTTTATTATAAAAAATCAGAAAGGAGTGATTTGTTTTAAAAAGGGGTTATTAAATGGTCCTTGTGAAATTTTTAGCATTAAGTTTTCAATTTCACCTTCAGAAGTAGGCCAATAATGTTCTGAAAGGTGCAGCGCCTTTCGTCATTTTAAAGCTGATACTTTAAGAATTAATCAAGGTAAAAATTTGTGTATGAAATTTAAAAGTTAAAAAAAAATTGGGATAAAAACAAATTTGATGTAAAGAATTTTTAATTTTAAAACCGGCACTTAAAAGTAATTTTTTCCAAATGTCATTTTTTACATTAAATTTGGCAGGCTTTTAATTTTAAGCCTCAAATTTAAACTTTAACATTATTGGTCTATAAAACAACCTTTCATGCCTTATTATTAATTGGTCCAAAACTGGTTGCCTTAAAATTTCCCCGGGAAATGTAAAGGGCCAAAAAAGACAAAATTTCCCTGACTCCTTTAATTAATATTTAGGAAAGATTTAATTAAAGTAAAATTTTAATTTTTGGATTTGAAACCCTTTTGACTAATACAAATTATTTGCCCAATTTTGTTTAATTAAGCAATTAAAGTATAAGTTTATATTTTTAATGATTTAAAATTTAAATTTTTAATTTTAAACCTCTATTTATTAATTGTATAATTGTTCTGACATCTCTTTCATGATTGACATAATTTAAGCATTGCTTATTATAAAGTAGATTTCAGCAAAAGTTATTAAAAATAAATTAGACTTGTAAGGGTTTCTACCATTTAAAGCTAAATTCGTTAAATTCAAACAAAATTTGTTAAACTAATAAATAAAAGGGTACTAAAATAAAATTTGTAACTACTTAATTTAAGTTTAATACATTTAAACCTAAATGGAATAACAAATCTTTGACCTTACTCAAAATAAGGTTAAAGCCAAATATGATGTGGACAAAGTTGCTTTTCAAGTAATTTAATGGGGGGTTTTAGCCATCTTTCCAAATAAAACTCCCTTTTAATTTTTTAGTAAAATTTAACAAGGGTAAAATTGAATTGAAGAAAAATGTGATAATCAGAAATGGTTTGTATAACTTGAAAAGGCAGTTAATAGAATTGAAATTTTAAGTTATAATTTCCAAAATTTTTAAAGGATTTGTCATTCATATCATTACGATAAACAAGGATTCTATTAATCCTAAAAATTAAACGTGATGTCTCAAGCTAACATGCATTGACAAGCTGTCAAAGGTGGCAATTACTAAGCTTGACTTTGGTAGGGAGTAAACGGATTTGAATTTAAATTTTTAGGAAATAAACTCATCGAACGTACATTTAAAATTTTCTTATATTTATTTTTTTGAATGAACTTGAATTACAATTTTGCAATATATCAGCTTTTAAAATAATTGCAAAGTTACAATTGTTGAAATTTTATTCCGAAGACTGTAAATTTGGGATTCTATTTATGGATTAAATAAGCGGATACATCTCTAACCCGTTTTTACAAACAAGTTATTACTAACATTCATCCGAGTTTTATACCTTAAAATACAATTCACGTCCAATGTTATTCCATGACATTTTTTTAAACTAAATTTACCCCAGTAATGAACAATTCACTAAAGGAGTAATGCTCACACTGCAATGAAATTCCTTTTTGAGTAATTACTTATTTGGGTTTCTACTTCTTTACTGAAGGTCCGCAAATCCCTATTTGAATACTTTTATTTATGTTAAAATTCCCCTGTAAAATCAAGCTTTTGTACATAAAAGGAAAAAAACTTCCAAAACCCCACGGATAATAGAAGCTAAATTTACGATTATTTGCAAAACACGAATTTCTGGGATTGTTTAAAATAATTGCAAGACTAGACCTATGTTAATTCACAATCCGATAATTAGTTTAAAAAAATTGTTTAAATCAATTTTGTTTACAAACAACAAACCAATCTTTACGATTTCATTAGCAAAAACATTGAACCCATGTAAATTTCGAATAGCAGCCTAACTCATGAAGATCAGTATTAAATCAACTGAGTAACGCTTTCCAGGGGCAGCTGACGTCAATGGAACAACTAAAAATTGAAACAAATCTATTCAAACGGCAAACTTTTAAGGTACCTTACGATAGTAATCGTCTGATTGGTTGCCATTCCAACTTGAATTTAAAATTGAAGTTGCGTAATAGTTAGACTAAAATCAAAGGCAGGCGGGATTTTTTAGGACTTATACAGATCTTGGTTCAAATGAAAAAGTGCCCTTTAGTTTTACTACGTAGGTGATGGGTCATGGAAAAACTTTTATTCCCCAAACATCCACAAAGAACATTCGAAATCGCATTATCACATACTTAAGCCCGGCAATTTTATAAAAAAACCAATTCATTATATTTATTTTTATTAAATTTAATTTTAGGTAGAAAGAGCCAAAATTTCAACCATTAAAAATATTTCATAAGTCTAAAAATAAATTAAATTTTTCATCAACCAACCACAATTTAGACAACAAAAATGTTGTACGTCAGAAATAAGATAAGGGTAATTTTCCGTAGACTTGCATTTGAAATTTACAATATTGTTTCTTTACGAAATGGAATTTAATAAAACCAAAAAATTTTCGGATTACCGATGTGTTACCTTAAGTTAGGAACATTGTGTTACTTAATACCCACTTAGAAAAAGGGGTGTAAATAACTTAGACATTTCCAGGTACAATATGTAAATGCCAGTAAGCCATAAAGCAATTTAACTTTCAAAAAAGTTTGCATGTGGCCAGTTTTAAGCTAGAGTGTCCTCCAGAGTCAAATTTTACCAAAGGGAGGATTCAACACTAGCCAATTCGAAAGTATTTCCTTCTATTGGGGGATATATCACCTTTTCCGAAAGTTACCACAAGCGGACGGCAACCAAAACTGATTTTTTAAAAATTGTAAACAAACATTTAGTTTTGATGAAAAGGGTTTTTTACAAGGTAATGAAACTCAGTTACTAGTAACATTAAGCTTAACAGGCTAACTTGGTAAAAGCCAACGATATCATGAAGAGTGGGGGCAATGGGAAAGACTTCATGAAATATAAGGCCATTCCAAAATGATAAGAAACAATTGAACGTAAATGATTTTAAATAAAATTGATATTTTACTTTTTTTGAAAATTTTAATATCAGTGTATTAATACGAGTTTATCGGAAAATTTCCAAGATTTGGCATAATTGCATTTTGTCATGTCTTTTCCCCCAACCTTTTTCCTACTTTTTTTATATTGCTTAAGTCATACTGGGATTATGTACTGTAGGAAAAGATCCCTTCATACGCTTATTGGCCGATTGGTTTAGATTGACTTCCCCTAGGCGGATGGGGGGGTGTGACTACGGTAGGAGTAAAGTCACCAAACCTTAACCTTGAAAAAGTGAAATTTGTAAATATAAAATTTTAATTTAATTTCTTTCTTTATCTTTTCTGAAAAGGGAAAAAAGTTAGCAACAATTGAAAATCTATTCAAACTATCAACTTGTGGATATAGAAACCGGGAAAAAAGTTTTGCTGGTTTCTGGGAAAAATTTCAACTGTTAAATTTGTGATAGCCCTGAATAATTAAAGTTTAAATGGTGACACTCCCTATAACCTTGGCCTCAAAGGGCCCTTCATAGTCTACCTTGAAATTTCTGGATCCTACATCTTAAAGATTACATGTACGTAATGCAATATTTTGATTACAATGTGGATTTACCGCTTAGAGAAGGCCTAAGTTTCCAGTTTTCACTTCCTTAAAACTCAAGCATTTTATAACGGGAATTAATTTGGTATCCATTTGATGCATTTTTTTGGTTTTATTTTAAAAACAATTTTGTGTCACAACTTCAAAAAGGAATTTACGCCCAATTTACAACCTCCCTTTTTCACAAAATTTCATAGTTTCCTCAAAAATTTGATGTTTTTCGTAATCTTGAAACATACAAATTCCACATACCCTTTGAACCAAACCCCTTTATTTGAATACTAAAATGTTGAAATTACATATCTTCATGTTGGCAATACGACATCCCCGTATTCTTATTTGTAGAAACAGTTAGCTAGTATTCAAACAGGTTTTACCCAAAACATTTTCTCCCCGAAGAAATTTCATTTAATTTAAACCCACCCCCGAAAATGGTTCGTGCTTGAAGTGAATCCCCCCACATTACTTGTGGTGTGCCTGGTCTAAACGTCTTTTTGCCATCTTCAAATTTTTGCAGGTTTAAATCAGGTCTTCCTGTAACGTTTTAAAGGTAAGTCGTGTTAATCAAAAGGTAAGGACCGATCGTTTTACCAAACCAAAATTACAGCAGATTTTTTCAAAATTTTATCTGTCAATTCGTTTATGAGTCGGTCCTAGAAATCCCGTCTACGGTGAAAAATCCAAGATTTATTTGAAACGGCATGACGAAAATATTTGCATTTAAATATTGCCGTAATTTTTTAGCGTTTCTTTTCTTCACGATGATAAGTTGGACGATGGAATACCAAAAAATTTGAATTTTGTAAAGCCATTCAGGTTTAAACTCAGTGTTAATACAAAAGCTAGAACGACAGGTTTACAATTTAAAAGGGTTTGTTTGTGTAGTTCTATAATATACAGGTGCAAAGTTGCCTTGTAAATCAATAAACACTTACATGACTGCTGCGGTATTCCACATCTGTAGATGAAGTACAGTAACCTTTGTAGACTAAGATCATGCCTTGGAAAGCCCGCGCCCTCAGTAAAGCTCATGAGGTCCAATAGGAGCAAAGCAGCAAGAATAAGGTTTTTAGAAAATAAATGTTGACCTTACATAACTTGACTGGTGAAAAACCTCCTTATTGTAAAGGAACATTATGGCCATTGCAACTTTAATTTATCAGGAAGCTATTTAAATTTTTAATTCGCCATTTCATTCACGATGATTGTTGAACCCAACGGGCTTACCATAATATTCAGAAAATTTTCAAATTCAGTTCAAAATAAATTACATTCTCCGGGAGAGAATTAATGAGTTTTGACGTTTTTCCTAAAGACCTAAGGCCATCTTTGTAAGTCAGACCTGAACTTTAATTGGTTTCAACACATCCGAGTAGATTGGTTGCTGGAGAGATGATACTAAATGTTTTAATTTCTTAAATTTGGGAGTAAAATTTGTAAAATTGAGTAATTTTCGAAAACGCAAACTTAACTTTTTTTTTGCAAAAAAAGAAAAAAAAAGGAAGGTCTGTAGAAAAAATCCACTTAATGCTCGAAACTTTAACAACTATCAATAAATGTTAATTTTACAGAATCAATGAAATTAATGTTTCAAGGTCACTATTTACATCGTTATTTTGTGCTTCGTGAAAAATGTTATAACCCATTTCAAAGTGGTTAACAGTAGATATCGCCTTAACATGGATCGTCAGGAACTTTAACAAGACGCATTTTAGGCAAGATTCGCCGATCTGTTTGATGGCCCTTAGGGTATAATATGGGTTTGATGCTGTCGATTGATTTAAAAACTAAATCAAATAGGGGGTGTTGTTTATGTGGAATCCTTGCTAGCTAACAAAGGGAATCCTATGCCGGAATCAAATGCTGCACTTGAATTGCTAGGAATATTAGAATTTTGTTTTGAGATCTTAATTGATTTTTAAGCCTGAGAAAGGATGAGAACCCTTAAAAATAAGAGGGAAGATGAATATTCATGGACCTATTTGTAGAGCAATGATTCATCCAATGACATGATTAAAATGAATTTTCATCGTCAAAGGAAGAATCTCTAAGGGAATCTTGCAAGATTAATTACAGAAAGGAGTACACATAGTGAAAAAGGTACCGTATACGACAGAAGCCCAATTTAAAAACGCATAATAGTGCTCCATTTTACTTTTGACCCACAAAGTGATTTGAAGGAATCGTTGTATCTGCGCCTGTATGTGCTTTCAAACTGGTTTACATTAAATCGTGCTACAGGCCTGATTAAATTGCAAAGAGTGTTAAAAACCATGACTTTCCGTTTGGAGTAACAGTGTAAACTAAATTGTAACCTTTAAATCTTTGTTAAATAGAGCCTTTTTCAAAATTCAGAATTATTGGTAATAGATTTTAATCGTTTTTTTTCTAAAAAAGGGTGAAGTAAATTTGAAAAAACCCTTTCAAAGAGTGTTACCCATTTAAGACACCTTGTTAATTTCTTGAAAAGTCTAATTCACGTAGGCTGTCCACACAGGAATTCTTTCGTGCGGGTCGTCAACGTCACGATTTTATACTTTGACGTAAATCAAGCCAGCAAACCTTGGGTTTGGTACGTGCAAAAAAAAATTGTCGAAAACTTTGGGGCTCAAATTTTTTGAAAATGTTTACTTAGAAAATTGACTTACGTAGCATGCCTTAATTTTATACTTTTCTTTTGAAATAGATTTAATACGGAATATGAAACGATGCATGTTCCCAATCAATCAAAATCTGTAGAATTATAAGAAGCCATCTTGCTTTTTTAGGGAATAATCAAAGTATTGGTCCAACACTAGTGTTATTTTATTCCCGTAAAACCTACTGATGGCAGTGTTTTGGTTTGAAATAATCAAAATTTCCACAAAATTTTACCAAATTTAATATGGCATTCAAAGTAAGTATATTTTACAAATTCTTAAAGAATGCGAACGCTTTCTATCTTTGGCGTCGTTACATAATACCGTCCCTTTACCTGAAATAATCCTGATACAACAGCTGCAAACCCCAAAACTCTTGCACTCTAGTAAATTTTAAAATTAAAAATGATTGTCGAATTTTAAGGGGTCTTGAAAAAAAATTTTCAATTTGTACATGAGAGGGGGAAAAGCAACATTGCGTGTTTTAAAAAAGGGGAACGGGCCAGTTTGGTGTATTGCTCAAGTTTCTTGGGGCGTTGAACATTAAGGGAGGAGCGAGCTACTGAAATTTGCCCCAAGGCCCTAAAATAAATTCGTTGATGGTTATGAAGATATTAAAACGGGTCTGGGGGTGGGTTTCATATACGTAGGTACTTGTAGCTCTTGGTGAAATTCGAGTTCATGGTTTGTATTCATTTTGTTAAAGAAAGAATGACAGTCCCGAAGTAAAATTTCTTTGGCGGAGCCCCTGGCTGGATTTCCCCGTCCCGTGTTTTTAAGAAGTTAACCTTTTCAGTACACTTTATATAGTAATAATTAGTTAATGAACATCATCTCAAACTATGACTGATGAAACTTCTTATAAATCAGTCTTCAGAAGTGAGTTGGGATAAAATTAGAATCCGAGGTGCCCTAGGCCTAAAGCTTCAATGGGGGAAATAAGGCAAAAGGTCTTTTATAAATCCTTTACAATTCTATTCAATTAACTGAATGTTTGGCCCCTAACCTAGATTTTAACGTATAAAAATAATTTCAACAATCAGAAAGTTCTGACAGACTAAGATTAAGATGTGGTCAATTAATTCTGAATTTTGACATTTTAAGTGGTGGCTGCATTTTTGACGTTTCAGAGAAAAAGATTTCGACTGAAATTAGTGGGCGTTCAGTCCCTCCCGAGCGGCCTGAATTAGCTGGTGAAGTTATACGGGTTTATTTTACGAGTAGAAATATTGATTTGCCTAAGAATATCTAATAGTCTAATTCTTATGGGTGATACACTTTCTGCTTTCACATCTTGTAGGTACTGAGTATGCCTTGTACACATTTGTGGATTTGAAAACAAAATGTACCACCCAGCCCCCCCCTCCAATTTATAGCAAGGTTTCAATCATTTTGGCAGGTTGACATTGAAGCACACATTGCAGTCAAATAAATTCTTGAGTCCGAAAAACGCGGACTGCTACGAAACTTGGCAAACTCTATGTCCTTAGGTTTATTATTGAAGACCTTCGCAATTATATCAAAAGTCTATCAAAATGTTCAGAATGGTATAACAATCATTTGCAAATGCTGATTGTCATGGTTGACAATTATACGCAGCTTGATTGCCACAGTTGTTGATAGGAATTGTCCACTCATTCAATTTTAAAACGTTGACATTGATGTTTAAGTCATGTGTACGTGACTGTGACCTTGCCTTCCGCTAGCCGGAATTTATAATAAACTTGTCTTCTTTCGGTTGGCTTGGTGGCAAGGTAATAGGCATATAAATTTGTGGGTAATGCATATAGTATGGTTTATGGTAACGACCTCCGGAATACTAGGTTTTGCTTACGAATTATTTGTTTAAACCCAAAAAAAAGCAGCATTGAGACTGAATTTGTATAGTGCAAAATTTGTGGTATCAAAATTACCTCGCCAATTTCAAATGTGTGGAAGACAGGACAAAACGTAGCATTCCGACGTTCAGGTTTTAGACAGGCACTATGTAAATACGGTCACTGCGAGTAAAGCTTTAGTCAGATAGTCATCAACATTAAAGGGTTGTACACTTAATGTCGTGGTCGGCAAGCGTGGGGGAAGTATTTTGGCACATTTGCTGCTGTAAACTGTGTTTCAAGCAGAACGGAGGGGCCAAGAAATAGCATACCCCTTCGCCATCATGGGGAACCCGCAATGTCAATTGACCAAACGATTAGCTCATTATTCGGTGAAACTTGCCAAGTTTCAGAACGTGAGTGGGTATCACTAGTGCTAACGTTTAATGAAAACAATACTAGTCTAGTTTTCAGAATATGCTGGAGTGCTCGAGTTTGCAATTTTGGATTTCAGAGAAAATCACGTGATTTAAGTATAGCTATAGGTTTCCCATCGAACTGGAGTATTATCATGTAAGAATCGATGGATAAGGGGGCAATCAGTTGCAGCCCTAAAATATAACAGGCCATTTGTCAATGAGTCCAAATTCTATAACACGCCTGACTAAAAGGCCAATCACACATTGATTACACTACAACAAGTCTTTTAAACACAGGTCCGCAATGTTATCACTGGATGAAGCAGTAACACTTTTCAACCAGATCCAAGGATATGGCCTAGAAGGTATGGCGCATTCACTTTCATTATGAAAGCTGTCTGCGAATATTACGTATTTCAGGTTTGATATCATTTACAGGAATAAGATACATAACTGAAAACAAATTGAAGAGATTACTTAAGGTACTATATTAACAATTTTGAGTCAACTGCAATAATCACTTTGTGTGAATATACGGGTCTTTGAAGTGAATTTTTCACTCCTAAATATTTGTCTCCTTCGATCCGTTCCATGGCCTAGACCAAATGTCACGAGGGCCTTGTATTACCCCTGCGCTACTAGGTTATATAGCCTGTAAGCTGGATTCATTCACTTACGTATTCCTGAATAATGGGGTGGAGTTAACATGTTATCAATGATAGGTAGCATAGATATATGGGGAAAAATTGCAACTTGTAAATGGATTTTTGGGACAAAGAATGCGTTTAAAAACATTTTTCATTCAATGTCTAACTTTTATAATATCACAAGTTTGACTTACTCAATTTTACACTATCTTACATTATTTCTCAAATCAACTGTAACTTGATTGTCATAATTTTAATCTAAAATTCAAAGTTGACATAATGCATACTTATACTTAGGAGTACGATGTGACCTAAAATACCCTCAATGTTATCAATTGACTTGAATAGTGCAAACTTTTGTCAATCTTTGTCCTTGACTTAATTCATTATTTGACTGTAGGTACATGTATTTGCCTTTATTTCATATAGGACTTCTAACCTCATAATGTTACTTTAAATTGAAATATTAAGTTTCAGTTACATAATTTTGACTTTTAGTACCATTTTATTTATATTTGACTACCTTTTGTTTGGAAATGTTAAGCGAAGTTTTAGCTTTAATGTGAAAACGCCTTGACAGTCATATGTGATTTACTGAACATTTGCGATGAAAATCTCACTTTAATCGAATGAAAGGCTACAAATGACTCTAAATATCAGTCAAATAGTCTGAAATGGATTTCAGAAACAGTTATGGCTTAAATATAACCACGAGTACTTTAAGGGATTAAAAGTTAATATTTAGACAATCAGTTAAAATATGAAACTTACTCTTTATATTGCATTTCAGTTGAATCTAAATTCTTGACAAAAGTGTATCTGAACGTCATAATTTTCAAATCCGAAAAAATTTAAAATTTACTTTAAATTAAAAACTGGTTCATAAGAAATTTAGTTAACTTTAAAGTACGTGCAGGACGTTTAGTCGTTTTGCCTCAATGCCCCTTTGCTGAAATATTTAAGGCAACCAGTTTTGGCATCAGCATTAATAATTAAAGCATTGAATGGTTATTTTCTCTGCTTTAACTTGGAATTGTTAAATTTTATTAACTTATAGGCCAAAGTTAATAAAAACTGCAAATTCATAAAATAAAAAATAAAATTAAAGTAAAAAATTAATTTCAGTGCCGGTTTTAAAAATGAGATAAGTATGCTGGCTTACATCATTTTTTATATCTATCATCATACCACATACAAATTTAATTGAATAATTCTTGTGAAAAGCTATCAGCTTCAAATATGGACAATGGCCTTGCACTTTTTCTGAGAACATGGTATGCGCTTCTTTTGAGGGCTGTAATCTGAACACCTGTTCAGCACTAAAGTTTGAAAGATCATTCAATTTTACATAAAACCCTTTAAATGTACGCAAGTTACAGTCGTTTTCTGCAGTTTTTTTTAAATAAACCATTATAGATCATTCAAACCTTCAATCAAGTTTTTAACGCATTGTGACGTCATCATTGTGTTGAAACATTAGTCGGAGATAGTCATGAAACATTTTTACGCTAAATTCATAAAACCCACATACATATCACCTTTTGACATTAAGTGGAAAAAAAGGTTTAAACAGCCGCCATTCAATTTTGACTAATTTCGACCCTTTCCATGGGTAGTTTTGTGGATTTTTCTGGGACATTATCCCAATCTGCCAAACTCAAATGACTACTTGTAGAATTTTTTAGGGCAAAACCGATATCTACCCGACTACTAGGCAGATCAGTGAGTAAAAACTGTGGATTGGTGAATGAAGGATACCCCTCTGAAAAAGTTGGTCGATTTGAACGATCTGATCAGAGTGGCCAAGATATCACTATTGACTAATTTTGGTTAAAATTCGGATTAATCATTTTTCAAACGGTTATCTGCTCCAAAATGTACAATGGGTAATAGTGGAATGTTCATACAGAGCAAGCAGATCGAAATTACGGATCCTTCAATGAAAAAGACATGTGTGTCTCAGCAAAATGGTTCATTTTACAAATGTCAATTGCGATGGCAAAATTGTTATTTTTGAACTTGGAAGAGGATGCAAAAAGTTTGAGGATTCTAAACTGCATTGGACTCACATAAAGTCACGTCACATTTCCAAAAATATTTCTTATTATATTTTATTTATTTTTTTTGGTAAAGCACACGGTTTGAACTATACAATTAGGCTAATATATCAAGCTTTTTAAATATCCAAGTGAAAATTTAAAGAATATTATGTTGGAAGATACTTTCCGAAGGCTTGCTGTGCATTTACTATATTTTACGTATCCATGCCAATAACCCAGAGCATGATAGCATGCCTCTTCTCACATCCCTGTGCCAAAAATGTCTCATTACGACATAACATTCCTGCGCAAATGTGTACTCTCTAAAACATCGAATTCATCAAAAGGTGTTGGCCAGTGACCAGTTTTTAATGAACTTTCCCAAGTAGATGATTCACTCAAAAGGAGTGACACTCACACAATGCAATGAAATTCTTCAGTTGGAGGAATTTTCACTTATGGGCTTTACCGGTTTTGAAATTTACTCTTTACTATGGAGAGGTAACTAGCATGAAATGTTTGGTAGTGAATATGATCTAATTTTTAAGTGTAAAATAGGTTCGTGCGTCTAGCAATGAAACTCTTTACAACGTGTAATAAAGAATAAAGTAAAGGACATTTGTAAAAAAAGCAACACCTGTCATAAAGAGGAACCTCTAAACGATGTTCTAGTTTGAGAAGACAATACGAACGGTATCTTTGGGGTTTAATCTTGACTAATGTACTAACTGACATATATAGATGGATATTAGGCCCGAAGTCCTGTTTTATGTTTAACACTTTAATGTATATGAAATACGTGTTGCCAGACTACCCAGATTACTGCACAAGGTGAACCCTATACATCCTGTCAGTGAACATCCTTATCGTCACTGACAGCAATGTGTCCACATACCGTAAACGAATCATTGAGCTACCCAGCTTCAACCAGATCATCTTAGAAACTACAACAGGCAGTTACAAAAATGTTTCCAGCCAAGATTTTTCATTTTTTCAAAGGTTTCCTAAACTACTATGAATTAGCATTCTTCTATATTTGGTTTCGAGGCTTTGATGATGAAAGTTTCAGACTAAGATATGCTTAATCACGTTTGGAAGTAAACTTGGGACAAGCAGTGATGTTTTCATATCCAAACTCGTTGCACAGTGGTTCTCTGCCCCCCTTTTTTAAAAAATGCTTCTCGAAAGCCTGATGTGTTATTAATCATGAAAGTATCGAGGTACTAGAATTTTAGAGAATGAATGTCCTTCAGGTAAACTGAAACCTATCCAATTCATGAGCCAATATTCTGATAAGAATGTCATCTTTAAGCATCTTTAAGCTTGTAGCTGAAGATGTCGTTTTTCAATGAAATGTTAAAAGAAATTGCACACACGGCCCTTGTTTCTTAAATAAAATCACCTAACTTTTTACTAATTAGTCTTATTTCCTTCAGATCATCTTTTCTTGAGCTTAAACATTCATATTTCATATACTTAAAAATCCTAGATTACCCGGCCTTATTTCTCAATTTAATTACGAATGCAAGTGATATACTAAAAAGCCTTAGCCGGTCCCACACGACGCGTGCGTTGCGTATACGTCACGTCGCGTTCTTTTTTCGCATCCTTCCGGATACGTCAAGACCTTGCCTGTCTGTTAGGATGCTCAGTTCGATGCGTCAGTTTGAGATGAGTGTGTAGTTTCCAATGGCAAATGCTGATTGACGAATAAGTTATGTAGAAGTCCCCATACATTCAACACTGCTGGTGACATTCCGTCCCCAGTCTCCGAATGATACTTGTTTTGAATGATTTACCTTCTTTCTAAAATGAAAACACACCGGCACTGAACATGATTTTCATGACAAGAGCATACACATAGGCCTACGTATAATACGCAACACCCTCATGAATGCGGTATTTACATACTGGATCATACGGTGCATAGCTAAATTTTATTTTTGAGGGGGGCTTTGGGCTGGAGAATTTATGGGGTTCCCGTTTACTATTAAGCGGAACGAGTTGGCGAGGAGCGTACAAGAAAATTTGAGATTTTAATACACCTAAACTGCGCCGTTCCCCCACTGCTATGCTTGATAGCAGCCATCAGATGTGCAATTTTTTTTTTTTGAAAATGTAAATTTGATTTGTTTATTCCAGACCCATTAGTTTGTCACATTATCTGAATTTGTCAAATTATGCAGAGTGGAGTTATCGTGATGATTTCAGTCATGGCGTACCCAGGATTTATCTCACGGGTGAGAGGCTGCAGTATTTGCGTAATCGCGGCCTGAGAAGGGATGAAAGGGGGGGTGTCGCTTTCCCTTTGAAATTTTTAAAATTAGGTGTCCTTACTTACATGGCACCTGGTGCCAATATCTTATCTTTTGAAGTAAATTTGTGTTAAAAAATTGATGTATTTTAGAACTAAAACAATCGCATCAGTTTGCTTTTCCACATCGAAGTCAATAATATCGAGGTGGTGGGTACCCAAAGAACATCAATACATTCCCAATGAAAAAAAAAATGCAAGGAATGAGCTTTCTACTATCTGACAGTTTTTTGTATTTTGGCCAAAATCATCATTTGCATCCAGATCCGTTAAATTTTATTTCATGAAACGAAACATGAAGATCAAGTTGACGCAAGCTGACGTACGTCAACTCTGTTTCTAACGCACATGGACTTTGCAAAATTGACGCATCCGAAGATACGTCAACTTTTTTCCGCATCGAACGTGACGCAACGCAACCGCGTTCTGTGCGGACGGCTCTTATTTACGTGCAAAGTGATAAATGACTTGACGTGACGGATCGTGACGCGCGAAACGCATCCTGTGTGGCAGGCCTTTACTTGACATAACCCTTTTCAAATGCATTACAAGGATTATGGGATGACTTTTTGAAATGCGTCGTCTTTGTCAACGGCTTTACTGCGCCAAACCGACTCGTATTAAACTCTACCCTACGCCCTTGTAATTCTATTTGGAAAAGGTCTTCATGCTGAATTCGATATAAGGTAAGCTATTGAAGTTGAGTAAACCATAGTTACCCTATAACCAGGAAGTGTTATTAAACAACTCTATTGCAAGGCTAATCCATGGCCTTAGCACGATTACTAACCAATACCAGTTCAGCAAGCATCATCAAAATGACAACAGACCTCCACATTGACTCACCGCGTCACTTTGGGGCAAAACAATGAGCACATGGCCGCACGACGTAGACTTCGCACTCGCGTGTAGATTGCCGCGTATACGATTGGTTCACATATCAGCTGTCTGCATTTGTTTTTTTTTTTTGGTGTAACTGCAATGATACGTCGCTTACCCAACGAGGGAGCACTTTCTGCTTGTGACGCATATGCAAATGTCTACTGATCTACATTAGATCGTGTAACGCTATTGCTCTCCCTAAATCCAATGTACTTGCCCGTTTTGCCATGTGCGTACAGTCAGTGAATAATGACATGAGACACAATGATTGGCACAAACATCACTGAGCAATTCAGAGCTTCGAGCATTTGTACCGGCTATAGAGTGATTTCAGTGACGTCACGCGCATGATTCCCAGGCACTGAAGGGCAAACACACACGCATAAGCTATTTACAGCACACGGCTACGGCATAACCATAGATACTACTGTGACACAATGGACGCGTGCCGTCAAACAAAAAACGCGCGATCTGCCCTTCAATTGCGTCTATTGGTCAAAGTCACGTGACTGAATCCCTCTAGAGCGAGGTCTGTAACATGTTTACCCCTTTAGCAGATGTGGGTTTGTAACAGCTTTTTTAGCACAGTCAATACGGTGTAACTGTGTACCTCTGAAGTAATTAATTTTCATTATCGTGAAATAACTTTACTTACTGAAAAGCTGTTGTGATGAATGTCTTCGATTGCATGCTGGGAATTTCCTTGACTTACAGACCGGTTCCGCATTTTTTTTTTTTTGCACAAAACACAGTACGTTATATTTCGTTTCTCTCTCAAAAATATCCCCGTCAACATTTCACTCCAATTTAAGAATTAGCACTTATAAATAACATTCTCTCCCAACAATTTCTTACTTCGTGATTGATGTTGAAACCACAATTATACGTTCATGTGTTTTTAACTAATCAACGTACTGTAGGCGGCTTTTTCGGGCTAGCGCAAACACAATTAATGCTTCCCGGCGCATGATTGTAATTTGTACTGTAGAACTCGATTGTTGTAAATTATGCTGATATTCCATGGTTTATGCCTCAGTGGGTCAACATCATCGTGAATGAAATTTGAGGGAATAAAGGGAGTTTGTAAGATTACGCTTACATTTCAAATTAAGTTTGGCAAGTTGGGCACCCCAATTTATTGTTCCTTTTACTAGATAAATGTGAGTTTTTCCTCCACCACGTCAAGTTTTATCGATGTATGTGTAGTCATAATTATTTTGCCCTAAAAACAACTTCAGTGTTCTGAATGCCTTTTGCCCTATCTCCCGCCTCATGAGCTTGACTGAGGGAATGCTGCAGCTTGTCTTTCAAGAGATTGATCTTGAAGTTCTACAAAAGGCGTACAACGGTCTTTCATCTCTACAGCTCCAGTAGCCGAAAATACCCGTCGATGTAGACGATGATGTCTTCATCTGCTTCATATCACGATCACCTCTTGACCCCTGTCAGTGCAGTATAGACTTACAAAACACGAATGTCCCGTTTTAACATTGAATCAGCCTGTGCGTACTTAGGCTTTTACGTGTCTTGATACACTGAGTTTGGACGAGACCCCTTAAATAGCTTACATTTAAATACTCGCTAGAATTTAAATGACTATTGGCACGTATAGTTCAACTCATGTCATACGAGTGCAAGAAATGACACGACGCTAGAAACTTAACGACAGTATCATTTTAAGAAGTTGTCAAAATATTTCTTCATGTCCGTTTCAAAATCAATAATCTTGGAAGTATTTCCACCGATAACTATTAATATCTGCCGCATCCAAATAGACTGGTAAATGTCGTAGGAAGAAGTACTTGATATTTTTAAAATCTGGCTCTGTTTAATTGTTTAGGTTAATACGAGACGTTCCATTACTTGCCGGTATTGCAACCTGTGTAACACGGAATACTCCATGTGTGAAGACGTTCGGAGAGACCTGAGGTGCTACATATCACAGCAAAATATGAGGGCGCAAAGACGATAACTTAAGACCAGACCGCGCCAGACAAGGTTAATGGGGGGGGGGGGCGATACAGCTGCCAAGCAGCGAAACATTTTCGGGGGGGGGTATTTGTAAGGCATTAGTAATGAAATTTTTCAGGGGGAAAATGTGTCTTGGATAAGGACCTGTTGAAAACTCGCAATAACTGTTTCTACCAAATGAAGGCAGCGGGGGTGATGTAATACCTAACATTGAAGAGTAATGTAATTTTAAACAATCTTTAGAATTTAAATTAATTGGTTTCGGGTTACATAAAGTATGTGTGAATTTTGTCACTAATCTTGAGAGATTAACGATACGAAAGCATCACATTTTCAAGGAAAACTGAATAATATTTGTAGAAAACAAGGCTGCATGTTTGTAAATTTGAGGCCGTAAAATTACCCCCTGATTATTTCAAGTCATTGAAGACACAAAATATGCTTGTTCAAAATAAAATATCGCAAAATGACACATGGGAATTAAATGAATTACCAAAGTTACATGTTCCCCGGCGTTGCATATCAAAACAAAACTTGGCTTGAGATTTCTTTACGACAAGTGAACTAGCTTGGTAACACATTTGAGCGCTCGTCTACTGAAGCGGATAGCATCCTAACATACAGTAGGTAAATCAAATACTTGCATTCGCTACATGTTTTCTATCTTTGAAGGTATAGTACGGATCCAGTAAATTTGTGAAGGGAGTGCTATTGAGCTGTGTCCCTAGGAGGCCGAGGGTGTAGGAGGGTGTCCACTCCACTTTGGAAAATTTAGTTTATTATTTCAGGGCCTGAAATGTACCACAATTTACATTGTACGAATTTTTTCCCAGAAACGACAAAACTTTTTTCTCATCTGGCATTTCTACACACATCTCCACAATTTGATATTTGTAGATATGAATTATTAAGTGCCTATGTTGCTCTCAGCTTCCTTTTCTTCTTCTTTTCAAAAGGAAGAAAAAGGAACTTGAAAATGTAATTTAACGTCATTATATTCAAAATTTTCATTTTATAAAGGTGTCACATGGTGGTGTGTCACCCCCAGTCAACCCCCCTCCGCCCAGGGAGGATAACCGTAAACCAAATGGCAAGGAAAGGCGTTTTAACCATACCCAAATTTACGTTTTAAAATTTTACCAAATTGGGGTAAAAACCTTACCAAAAAAAAAAAAAAAAAAAAAAAAAAATAAACAAAAAAAGAAAAAAAAACAAAAACAATAAAACACAAAAAAGAAAAAAAAAACAAAAAACAACAAAAAAAAAAAACAAAAAAAAAAAAAAAAAAAAAAAAAAAAAAAAAAAAACAAAAAAACAAAAAAAAAAAAAAAAAAAAAAAAAAAAAAAAAAAAAAAAAAAAAAAAAAAAAAAAAAAAACAAAAAAAAAAAAAAAAAAAAAAAAAAAAAAAAAAAAAAAAAAAAAAAAAAAAAAAAAAAAAAAAAAAAAAAAAAAAAAAAAAAAAAAAAAAAAAAAAAAAAAAAAAAAAAAAAAAAATAAAAAAAAAAAAAAAAAAAAAAAAAAAAAAAAATAAAAAAAAAAAAAAAAAATAAAAAAAAACACAAAACAAAAAAAAAAACAAAAAAAAAAAAAAAAAAAAAAAAAAAAAAAAAAAAAAAAAAAAAAAAAAAAAAAAAAAAAAAAAAAAAAAAAAAAAAAAAAAAAAAATTGGAAAAATTAAAAAAATTTTTTTTTCCCTTTTTTTCCCAATAAACAGAGAAAGCAAACCCATTCAATCCTTTTAATTTTAAAAGGGGGACAACTGTGTTTTTAGCAAAATGGGGGGCAAAAACGCTAAGGGCCGGGGCCAAAACTTTATTAACCCTTAAAGGGGAAACCCAAATTTTTAGGTAAAATTTTGGAATTTTTTCTTTAAAATCCTACTTTTCCAAAAAAATTTTTCAAATTTTTATTAATTAATTGAATGAAAATTAAAGAGTATATTTTATATTTTATATTTATTAAATATTAACTTTTAAATACTAAATTCATCGTGGTTAGTTAATTTTTAAGACTACTGTTTCTGAATCTATTTTACTATTACGATAATTTAGAGTCATTATTTAGCCTTCTCATTCGTTAAGGGATTTTCCAAAAATTTCACTAAAAATCCATCAAATGATTTCAAGGCGTTTACCAAATTAACAAAAGTAATTCCAAACAAAAGTTGAACAATTAAAAAATGGTAGCTTAAAACAATTATGTACTGAACTTAATATTTCATTTAATTCAACTTATGAGGTTATGGTAAATTACTCTATAATGGAAGAGGCAATACATGTACCCTTTGTCAAAATAATGAAATTAAAGTCAAACAATATGATTTAGGACAAAGTTTGACTTTTTCAAGTCAAATTGATAACAAAGGTGAGATTTTAGTCAACATTCTGTACTCCAAAAGTAAACTGACTTTATGGGCAACTTTAAGATTTTAGATTAAAATAGACAATCAATGTTACAAGTTGGAATTTGAAAGTAAAATTGTAAATACTGTAGATATGAGGTTTATAAGCCCAAGTACATATAGGAAAGTTAAAAGAATGTTGAAAATGTTTTTAAGGTTACTTTCCCCCAAAAATCCATTTTACGACAGTTTGTTTTTTTGTTCCTTCCATATATCTATGCTACCTTATTATACATGTTGAACTCCAGCTACTTATATCACTGAAATGCTGAGGTAAGTGATTTCCCACGCTTACGGCATATAAACTACAGTAGCAACAGGTGGACTAATTTCACAAGCCTCTGACATTTGGTCTAGGCTCGACGACGGAATCGGAAACAACTTTGGAGTGAAAATTACAATTTTAACCCTATTCACACGTGAATTATGGTTGATCAAAATTGTAATATAGTACCAGTAAATCCTTCACATTGAATTTTCAGTTATTATCTTTTCTGTAAAGATATCATCCTGCAAATTACTAAATAATTCGCAGACAGCTTTCATATGAATGAATGGCCATACTTTTCTGAGGACTATACTCTTGAAGACCGGTTATTGCCCACCTTCCAAAGAAACATTGGGGACCTGTTTTAAACAAGCTTGGTTTAAAGGATTTCATTTATCCCCCTTTTAAAAGTGGGGGGGGTATGAAAAAACCTTTTTGCAGCCAATAACTTTTTAAAGCCTGACGTGGCCCCTTTTACCAGTTGATTTCTACAAAAATACTTGTTTGGGGCCACCTACTTAATTTAAACTTCGGGGGGATACGTGGTTAAAAGTAAAATTGCCACAACCCAACCCCGGGGTTTCTGAAACAGCATATACCCCCTTTTCTTAAGGGGGTTTACCCCAAAGGACTACCGGGGCGGGGAAACTGGAATTTTAACAAAATTGGGTTTTGAATGAACAACAAAAAATGGGGGGGATCTCCTTCCCGCCGCCTAAAAAAACCAGTTTGCCCCATTGGGAATTACCCCCCCCACTGCTTGCAACGCCAAAGATGCAACCCAAATGGGGGGTTGGGACATTTCCCTGAAAAAGGGTTTTATCGGACCAAAAGTGACGCCCAACAAATATGCCACAATAATGCTGAACTGGAAATTTAATAATTTGTCCTTTTCTTTCCAAATTTTAAATTACCGTGTATTTGCATAAGGGAATATTTCCTAAGTTGGGCCAATTTTTTTTTCTGTTGGGTGCTTAGCCCCCCCGTGAGCCTATTCTTACTATTTAAAAACCTAATAATCATGCTTATCTTTAGGAAACGTTTTCCTTTCTCCTTGGGGCCCTTTTTAGGACAGTTTATTTTAAATGGGGATGGGGGGGGTAAGGAGGGATATCCCCCCCAAGGGACCCCTTTTAAAAAATGCTTTTTTAAATTTGGGTTTTTAAAAAAAATTTTCTTTTTTTTCCTTTTAAAAAGGAAAAAAAAGGGAATTGGGAAGCCATAACACTTAAAATTTTATATTTAAAATATAAATTGGGGAGGGTTATAAAAAACCCAAGGAAAAAGTTTTTTTGTTTGGGAAAAATTGGGACAAAGAAAAATTTGGTCTTTTGCCCGTAAACTTTTCCAAAGGGAGGGAACCCCCCCTACATGGTTGGGCCCGTAAATCCCCCCTTCCTTTTTGGAAGCTACATCCTTAAGATAAAAAAAGAGCGAATCTATTTTTTTTTCCCTATGATGTTATGGTGGGGGGGGGGGGGGGTGGGGGGGGGGGGGGGTGGGGGGGGGGGGGGGTGGGGGGGGGGGGGGGTGGGGGGGGGGGGGGGTGGGGGGGGGGGGGGGTGGGGGGGGGGGGGGGTGGGGGGGGGGGGGGGTGGGGGGGGGGGGGGGTGGGGGGGGGGGGGGGTGGGGGGGGGGGGGGGTGGGGGGGGGGGGGGGTGGGGGGGGGGGGGGGTGGGGGGGGGGGGGGGTGGGGGGGGGGGGGGGTGGGGGGGGGGGGGGGTGGGGGGGGGGGGGGGTGGGGGGGGGGGGGGGTGGGGGGGGGGGGGGGTGGGGGGGGGGGGGGGTGGGGGGGGGGGGGGGTGGGGGGGGGGGGGGGTGGGGGGGGGGGGGGGTGGGGGGGGGGGGGGGTGGGGGGGGGGGGGGGTGGGGGGGGGGGGGGGTGGGGGGGGGGGGGGGTGGGGGGGGGGGGGGGTGGGGGGGGGGGGGGGTGGGGGGGGGGGGGGGTGGGGGGGGGGGGGGGTACACAGTAGGCTGTAATCAAAAGGTAATTAGGCAAACTTAATGATAAAATATAAGAAAAGAGGCCTTTCGTTACCAGGAATCCATTTACAACTACAAGAAGGTTTCAACGCTAGCAGTAACCTGAGTGAAAATAAAGGGTAGTGAATGGCTCGTCAATCAGAAATTCGGCTCTAACTTCTTTAAGAACTGCGCTCAACTATAGGAAGAAACTTCTTCTCTTTCCTCTCAGACCAATATTCACAATTTTATATGTTTACAAATTTTTTTGCAAACTGTCATTATTTCATGAAAGGCAAAGATGAAAAACAGCTACAGCTCAAGGATTGGTCAGTTCAATAATCCATAGTTCAGGCTCCCAGGCTTCAAAGTGGTCCATCACAGAGTAATATAGGTTCTTAATTTAGGAAATAGGAGCGATATTGAGTAAAAATACCAGTCACTTTGATAGGATGTTTTTCAGGAAAATATAGAGTAAATTAGGAAATGATCACACACATAGACAGTCCTCACTGTATCTTCAAAAATTCCTCAAATATTTGATGGGGATGGGGCAAACACTAGTACATTAAGAAAAATATACTATCACAAAACATAGAAAATGTGAAATAACAAGCTATCACAAGTTGTGGGCCCGAAGTGCAAGTTAGAAACAGTATTGGTTCTTCCATGTGTTCTTCCATTCACATGCAAATTTAGCGAAAACCACCTATACAGTATTTGATGGAGCCGGGCGAGGGTAAATCCCTATGTACTGTGCCGCTGTATTTGCAAATTTTGACGTACTATAAATGAAGTGTCCCATAATCATGTCCAGTAATTCTGCAGCATACCAAAGAGGACAGCGAAAGTTAGCAATATTTAAAGTTTAGCCCTCGAACATCAGAATGTGGATATTTACTATATCAGACAATGCTTTTGAATGCGGGTCCATTTATGTGGATAAGTTAGTGTGGGACAACCAAAGCTGTGCCTTATGTCTCATAAGTACACAGGACAGCAACTCAGCTTAGATCACAATAAATAATCTGGGTATTGCAGTGAGAAAATTTTAAGGAATTTTTTGCTGCCCTTCAAATTAGCACAGAGAAAATAAACTCTTGAGACCCAATTTGTGTTGAAAAAACCTTTACACTAGTATTGCTACTGCCTATAGTGCCATCCTTGCATAGAGTCCACCCACCCTGCTGAGAATGGTTGATGACAGTATTATCAAAGAGTCCACTATAGACCTTACATGCGAATGTAGAGACAGTTTTCCCAGCTTTGCTAAAATTAGCCCAACCGCGAATTTGAGCCTGGTTGTTGGTTATTGGACACTAATGTCAATGAACCTAGTAAAAAATGCAACAATGACCAATACCAAAACTGGCAAAATGTTGTCTTTCTATTTAAGAAATTGTTGGGCCAATTGAAAAAACCATGACCCCTTTGTCTTCCTATACCCAAGGCAATTTCTGTTGGCCGGTTGTACTTATCGAATTCACTTCAAACTCACTCTCTTATTTTTTTCCCTTTTCTGAGACGCATAGCCAGAGAATAGTGCCATGCAGTGGGGCCGTGTTGCTATGTTACTGTCCGTATTGACCCCAAGCCGTAGGAGAGTTGAGTTTTCATAGTGTCAGGGGGAAATTTTTGCTTGAATGCATTGGGATTGCCCACTATACAAGCCCAATCTGGGTGCTATATCATAGGGTACCTTTTGCAAGTAAATCTGTTTTAAAATAGTTAACATATTTTAGGCTTATAAACATTTAAAAAAATCAAGCCTTCATCAGTGTAGGGAGGGGAGGGCATGTATCCAATAGAGCCACCTCCATACCCCCTCACAAAGTGTCACCTGCTCACTTATGAATATCCTGTACAAATATTCGGCAGGACGAGCAATAGTCCAAATTGTTCGCATGATGCCTACAGTCATGCAAAAATGTCTGTACCTCACATACATCCTTCTTACAACTAAATATTCTCACTTGAGAAAAATTACATAAGTGGGGTATGGCAAACATTTGGAAATAGTGCAACTTGCGCAAGTGACCCACACTTTGCCAACAATGAATGGAGCACTGCCAGCCTAAGCAACAGACCAGTACATGTATCCAGATATTCCCACTTTGGTGCTACTGCCTTGAATAAATTGAGTAATGGCATCCAGCCATAGTCAGTCTCTAGTGCCGAGCTTAGCCGGAACCTGCATACCATCACCCTAGACTGCGAAAATTATTTAGCATCAAGGATTTTTTATGGCAGAAAAATTAGTAGATCCAAAATTGACACATTTTCTCAGACTAGAACGTTCTGCCCATCATTTTCATGCTCCATAAAGCCTAGTTCTCAATTCATACTACTGAATTCCTGACTCCATTTCCCTGCCCCCTTAAAGTCCTGACCTGAATTTCAGCCTCAATTCCTAGGCCTTTTTTTAATTCCATACTTAACTACCATTGGATTGCTAGGTCCAAATTTGATCACATTTTCAGAACGAACTAGTCAGAAATATTCCAGATTCTCTTTTATATTTATTCCATATCTTACCCTTACCTTACTCCCGATTGCAGGACTCAATCCTGGTCCCCCGGATATATTTCAGACTCGTTCAGTCAGAAAATTTAACAACCTCCTACATATGCATTGCAAGTATCGCTCTCCCAGGCTCCTAAGCCCCTAGATATAATTCTCTAGCACTTCTTAGTCAGATAATATTTCAAGACTCTTATCTTAGTCAGGAAATATTTACAGCACTCTTATGTCTAGAAATCTTGCATCATCAACTATGGTAACAGCTTTAGACATCTACAGTAATCAGAAATATTTCAGAACTCTTAGTCAGAATATATTTCGTAGAGTCCCATTGCAAAAATATTCCAAACAAAGGAAATTAAGCCGATATAAAATAATAAACACACTATAAGAACAAAACGCAATTTATCATAGCCTGCAAGGAAACTTTATTATCTTACTCTAGGGGAAGGTCTTGCTCTGTTGAAAAATGAGAAAGTAAATACAGTTGTAAAATATGTAATCAAATGTAAAAAACACTTGATCAATAGTCACAAGTTCCATCAAAATCCATTTAAAAAAATAGCACAATTTGCCTAACAGAATGTCTGTATTTAAACACCTACTTATAGATTATTAAACCTTCCTTAAGTAATACAATGGTCATGGCAACTAAGTTTAAGCATGATCTTTTCTCTAGTCCAACTCTTACTGAATATGGGGAAGAGAGAATCTAGAGGGGAGCCGTTCCCCCTCCACTCTTGAGAATTTGATTGTTTCACAATCTCTGTAGAGGAACCGGTTATGTATGCCAATAAACTGCCAAATATTTGACATTTACTAGACCCTGGAAAATGGACCTGTGAGAAGTAAAACTTGTAGATGAGACTGATTCTTCGCAAAAATCTCAATCAAAGGTCAGTTTTCTCTCAAATGAAACACATGACATACAGAAACTGCTCATACTTCAAAAATTTTACTCTTTTTGATGGGACAGACTGTACAGTCACAAAGTATACCAGCTGGCTAATACTCACTAGAGAACCAGTGTTACAAAACTGCTCCCGTGCCCCTCCTACGGTATCTCAGAAAAGTATGTTTATACAAACACTGACCGGGTACCCGATTTAAAATATAAATTAATACTCATATTAAATAATACATTATACTTAGTTGAATAGTCATAAAACTTATGAACGGGCCAAGGTTGTTACGTGTTGCACAATATATATATATAACTATATATAATACTATATATATTATATATATATATTTATATATCATATATATATATATAATATATATGATACGAGGTATTTCGATATAGCAAACTGTTTTGTCACCTTCTGTGAATCGCCAAAGCCGAACTGGTGCCAGTGGTCATCAAGACTACTGCCCGGAAAAGCGGAGATCAGAGCAAAGATGGCGGGGTTCCAAACCCTCGGTTACAGCCTCTCACATTTTTCCTCCTTCTGGTATTTATCCTGCTGAAACTTTTCCTGCTTTCGATAAGGGCCTATGCTCTATCTCTGGAATTGGTATCAAAAATTTAAAGATCGAAGTGCCTACTAGTATTTACCTGTTCGACTTTTATAGTGAGCTTTATTATATAAGCTGCTTAGTATATAGTGCCCTATATGATAGTGCCCTTTAAAAGTTCTGTGAAAAAATTTCACACAGGCAATTTTGCGGCTTTTTGACCCTTTCATCATGTAGGCCACAAATGCAGACTGTTGACACAAGCGCAAACATACCAATCTAGAAAAACACACAATAAAATTTGGGCATGAACCATAAATGGCTCACATGGTAGGAATACAGGACAGTGCTTAAATGGCTTAAACACAAGGTAACACCTAATGCTAGGAATTGTCCTGGCACTTTATAAAAGTTCTAAGTCATAACTTTCAGACCATGATCGGCGGACAGGCGTTCCAAGTTCCCCAAACCATCAAGTCACAGATCTGAGATATGTTGATGGGGGATTGAAGTGAAATGGCTACATGGGAACCCTGCGGCATCAGGTTTCTGTTTGATTTGAGCTCAGTGATCAAGAGACTCGGTCTGCAAGACAAGTGTTTTGTTTCTTACCACACAAGTATTATTACAGCGCTTTACGCCTACAGAGAGGCCGAAACAAACCATTGGCCCTGCTGAATGTACAGGTAAAACAGCTTGAGGTTGGGAGGCACGCGACAAGCCAAGTGACTAGATAAATTACTTCTTCAATTCTGAATGCCTGCTCATGGCCAGGGAGGCTTCAGGAACATGCGTCACGTGGTGGTATGGGTAATGCTGCGTCATAGATGGAGCGAAGTGTCATCTACATTCCTGATAAATTGACCAGTTTACATAGGGGGAAGATACACAGAAATGAGGTGAAAGGAGTATGGACCAATAGAATACAAGTCTTGGTGGGTGTTTTTAGCAGTCAAGTATTTAGGGAAGGGCCAAAGGCACCAGCAGCTCTATCAATTCCTATGTACCAGTATTGACCCAGTCAGACAGGCTATTAGAGAGCCACCTTTGTGGCATCACGGACGATTGTTCAAAACTAACAGAAACTTAAAGAACAAAACATAAAATGGAAATGCCATGTTACATCATTTTAATCAGCCCATATAAGACTGCCAAAGCTGTACTGTGTAAAATCCTCTCCACAAACTAGTCAGAAGCCAGCCCCTCATTGCAGGCCCAATTGACAGCAAGTCTTATTTAAAAAAGCAAACATGGCCACCATACGAGGTCACAGTACTCCCCTTTGCCCAACAATGTGTAGGTTTTGTAAGCCACACAGGAAACCATGTTAAAAACCATCCAAAGCTTACAGTACCTTGTCACCTTACATGGCCTACTTTGTTTCACATAGTATGTTCTTAAAAATTACAAGGTAAACTGAAGAAGAAAAAGATAATACTGTCCATTTCAATCGAGTAAGTCACTGAGGCACTTGCTCAATGACCTGCAAATACTTTCTCCTTGATCATGAAAACATAGACTATCCAAAAATAGCTGTCTGAAAAACTGATAAACTGATAAATAAAGTTCTGTAAGTATTCCGTCACTTCAACAAGCCAAAAGGAAAATAGCTGGATGGGCCCACCAAAGTTAAAAACAAACTTTTTTGACACAGAACTTTGCCATGTTTCGACCTCCCTCTTGCCCCCTCCCGGCCAAAATAACAAAGAAACCTTCTCTACCACAGACCTGTAATTTATATTTTTTTCCTCCCCTTTCTTTCTTTTCATTTTATATTTCCAAATAAAGCCACAGAAATAACTAATCAGTATCTGCGAAGAATAGTTTTCAAAAAATTCAAGTAACTCTCAGAGACTAATTATCCTCCAGTTCTGTCAGAAGATGTCACTAGAGTATGCTAGATGCGCAGGAACAACCACATACAACAGTACTGCTACAGACATCGCCAAAACAATAATGCCAACATCATTCATACAGTCAAACTAAACCAAATAATTGAAACAATTTCTCCTTCGCAAGCAATGTTTCCTTTTTTATAAGGGTGCTTTGCCCACATATTTACCGATCATATAAAGTTCTTCATATATGCTAAACACTCTCTAAAGGTTGCATCTTGCCTTTAAACTGTTGTACAAGTAGGTTTTATTTTAGATAATGACATCCCAACCGTACCCATATTCGGGGCAAAGTAGAATTTTTGTAACAGTCGTTTTTTTTTACCTGTACTGCGACAAGGGTGCAAGCAAACTTAAACTTAACTTACAGAGGTTTTTAAGATTTTTAATACAGGCACACTGCCCTCCTCGAGATATCTTCGCTCCAAATTATTACCCAAGTTTGAATAATACTCATCAACACAGTTTACCAGCGGGTAGCACCATTCAACTTCTCTGAGCCTAGAATAAAAGGATTATCTGAAATCGATACATTTTTCTTTTACAGGATATTTGAACTTTTTGAAACTCCCTCTCCTAATGTGGCCCAAAGCAAAATTAAAAATGTTGCAAGTTTTTGTTTACAAACTGTACGTTAATGAAACTATCATTGCCCAACAAATCGCAATCTTAGTAGCGGACCCAGAAATGTCAGTCTACTAATTCATTTTTTTACTGACTCGAGTGACGGAGTGAGCGAGTTCAAATGTTAGACCAACCGACCCCTCCCAACCCCAACCCCCCCAACACCCCCCCCCCATACCCGCTGGATGAACTCTCGAAATCCTGTGTGTCAAAACGAGACGCAGCCGGATACGGATCGCACGACCAGCTCGGTGGCTCACCGCCAGCGTCCTCAAGTGTACCGTGATGACGTGATAATCGACATTCACAGCCAGCCCCCAAATCCAGTTTTTTTTTAAGAGAGCATTATTTTTTTTGTATTTTTCTCCCCCCCGCTGTGTAATTTTTCCATTCCTTGGTAAAAGTGCTCTCCTTGGTGTTACCCCACCGTACTTTATGTGACCCCCAATTTTTTTTTATTTTTGTTTTTTTTTAAGTACATAAGCCTTTTCCACACGTAAGCTTTTTGCGGTGTATCCCTTTAGTACTATTACGATTTTGTAACTCCTTTTTACTCGTTCGTTGTTTATATGATTATTCTCGTCTTCTGCATTGACCCTTTGTAATATATGCCTAATTCTCTGAATGTACTTTGCCTTTTTGTTATGTGAGTTTATTTGTTTTTTTGTACCAAATAAATCCGATCGACCACAATCAATCCAACCCTCTAGTTCCTGTCTAAAATACATGATATTCTTCCAAAAGAATCCATTATGAACTTGTTTTTGAACAAGTTGGGACTATTACTGCTCTAGCTGCTAGCTGTTGTTGCACAACAAGACAAGCGGCCTAAAATATACCATCACCTTAAAAATCTGCACAGACTGCATGTCTTTTTAATAATTTCATCTTAACAATTAATAATGATTACATTCCACATGCCCTGTGAGTCACTTCCAGTGTCTAACTTTTAATAATACGCTATGTATTCCTTTGCTATGCAACTGAGTATTAGTCTCAAGTTTTTGAGCCTCAACTACGCTCCTCAAATGTGACTTTTAATTCCCAAAATGCTCAACAATTTATATAAACTCAATCCCAAAGCTAATAAACTTCCTGATGCTATAAAAAACTTTAATATCCATACTCTCAAAACCACCCACCTTAAAAAAATGGAATTTTCCTGCATGTACCTTGCCATCTTCTGCCAAATACGGCTGATATTCAGTCGATAATATGCTTCTCAATTTCAATGTAGTGACACTAAGTATGCATCTTTTATAATCGTGCCACAATCAATTCCAATCAAGCTTAGCCTTAAGGAAAAAGGCCACATTGCCCTTTCGCCCCTGAAACCATATAGTTAGCCATGCAACATTCAATTCATGTCTGAACGTTCGCCGCTATGAAACTTGTCCTGCTGTTACATCTGGTTAGGGTCCCATAAATTCTAATACTGTAACCTATTAAGCGCCAAGAGCCCAACTGTTTTTTATAGTTTTTCCATCCACAGCTTATCTTTGGAGTTTTGGCGCAAGAGACACAAATTAAAAATTCACTCCCAATGGATGAAGGAATCACTGGCCACAAAAAAGCCTCAGCTATGAAAAACAAAACATGAGACTAGCTAGATCTGCCAATCCAGGTTGATTATTAATAGGAAATATAAGCTAAGCGCTAAGGCCTAAACATATTGCCAGCCCTACATCAGTATAAAATGCCAACCAGTTTATAACTCCCTGCCTTGTCTATAGTACATCAAAAGGCGCCAACCCCTTGTTGAGAGTCTGAAGAAAGATAGACGTATGTGTCAAGCAAAGCCAATATGACACCCACACACATAATCGTTCCATTCTGCACCACCTTAAATCACTGAACAACGGCACCAGTTCACCCCCGTTTTTGCCACTGGACTAGGCCGGCAACGTTTCTATTCAACTTTCACCTACAAATTTAACATTCATTGTCAGCTATGCCAAATTCAGCCAGGCGTTACACTACAGGTTACTCAACTTCACAACTTTTACATTTGAACTCGTGCCAACAGATGCTCAGTCCACAATAAATTCACTGGTGGCACTTTACAGAAGCTAGTCACAAAATAGGATATTATCCTACTCGGTATAATCTGACTTCATCAGACACTCATTGCCCCAAAAATGGCGGATGTTTCATCTTGGAAAGTTTCTTCGAGCTACAGATAACAGTAATGCAGCGTCGGGAGTGAAATAGTCTTATTGAAAAAAGTCCGTCGTACTGCGGTGCCTACGTAAGGTACGCGTCGAGAACCTAACATTAACCTTACACAATGCAAAACTCAGCCTATAGGACCCAGTTGTTAAGGCTAGAAAGTGCTAAAGTTTTAGCGATCGAGAGATTCCTGGAAACCTTTTCGTCCCAAATGTGTGCCTTGCAACTCTTCACTTTTGGCGCCACCTGATACATATTTCCAAACAAAATCTAAGTACTAGTCACAAATGTTGCCTCCGCATAAAGTGCATTTCTTCAGTTTCTTGCCAAATCTTCCCGTTTTTCTACGGGTGAGGTTGCATTCCAACGCCATCAAATTCAAAGGCTCCTGCTTTCGCCTCACTGTGGTCACAGGACCTGCAGATTTGAATTTAGGTATTGCTCGCCGATCGTCATCATTACAAATCTTATCGTAGGCGTGTATTACAAGACAAACGAAACAGTATTGACTCTGTGGAAAAAAAGTAGTGTCACGTAATGATACCCCTGTTCAGATCGGTTTGAAGTATGATGCGTCGATGGTTCTTTCATAAATTTTTAAGTCCCAAAAGAGGGTTAGGTACATATCTGCAGGACTCAGTTCCTCACCCCCCCCCCTATTCCCAATTCCCTCCCCCACTGAGCATAAAAAAAATTCCACAAATGCAGTCAAAGGCTTTGTTAGTCGCCATTTTTTTTTTTCTCCCCCCCTACCGCGCCACGCCCCCCCCACCCGCTCCCTCCCCCCCCCTTTCTCTGTTTACAGATATTTGTTTTCCGGCTAACATATACGACGCCTAATGCTACGGTATCGGGTGTTTACAGGCATGCGTCTCTCCTAGCCGTCTAGTGGTACGTATACCACAGAGTCCAGTATAGTGTATGGCTCGTGCTTCAGGAATCGTGCCCCTATCTAGATAGCAGGCGCTCCAATGGCTACGACTGTTCACGTGCTGCTATTATGTAGAGGTGTCAGATGTCATAAATATTTATGAATAAATAGTTTACCAATAGCAGCTCTAGGCGACAAAGCTTTTGGGGAGACCGTCGCGAATTATTTCTCGTTCAACAGCTCCGAGAGAATACACATACTACAACCTAAGGAATTAAGTTTTATGATGTTGCATGTAAACAGATGTCAGCCTGACACTCAAAGCCTTCTATTAATTCCTTTTATGGCCGCGGATGTTATTTAACACCCAAGCTTCGCACTACCGTGAGCATGCAAGTCAGTATATGAAACTGTATATTGTCCGCTACAAATGTGGTTGGAATGAATAAGGGCTCGACCCATTCACAGATTTTTACCAGTTGTGAACCCGCCCGGGCAACAAAGAATCATGCAGTAAACAGGCGTCATGCGAATGGACCCGGCGATGGGTGGGAAATCGCGATGGAGCCGACTTAGTGACTGCATAACACCAACCTTACAAAATAGCTATTCTCCACGATGTTCGCTGTGGTTATAAAAATTACGAAAAGGAACCTTGCGACAAAAATAACAAATCCTGATGAAGAACACTTGAAAACCTGCATGGAAACACCTCTACACTCAACAGAAAAAACAGCGGCGCCTATACAGTACAGATGCAGGTATCGATGTTTTTGTGGCCCAATCATGAAAAAAATTATATTGGGCTTAACGTCACGCTTACAAAGAAAAAATAACATCTATTTAGCCATGTCTAGTACTTGAATATGCCGTATAGCAGTCCGACATGACATATTCCTTGACTCCCCCCCCCCAGTACTCAGGGAAAACCTTGCCGGCCTGAGACCACAACAGAGTTCACTCCGCGGTTCGGTAGGGTACATAACTTTTTGCGCTTGGATATTTTAAGCGATCTTTTAGCGGGCTAGGCTATAGCCCCCAGTTGTAAGAAACCACTGGGTTATGTGAACCATAGTTTCTAATTGTGCACATAGCCTATTTGGCCATGCAATCAAACAGGGTCGAGGGGAAATCACTGCCTTGCTCCTAGCGCGATTCTTTCCATTCAAAACTATATCATCAATATAAAAGGAAAACTCTCAGCAATTTTGGCGTTGCCGTACAACCTGAAAGAAACTCAGGACCTTTCTTTTTATAATCCGTGGCCCAGTAAAACATGAGAGCATAAGTTCTATACCTTTCCAATAGGAAACTTATCAAGAGCTGCTCTAGTGTAAGGAGCTATGTCTGTCCGGGAGGCGTGTGAACAGAGGGGGACGCTAGATTCCTCAGTCAATAAAATTTTAGTTTACAAGCTGAACTACCCCCCCCCCCCCCCCCCCCCCCCCCCCCCCCCCCCCCCCCCCCCCCCCCCCCCCCCCTCCCCCCTCCCCACCAGAGAAATGGTCTGGTGCTGGTTCCCTTCTTTCTTTTTGATCAATTAACTTTATAGTTTTTGGGAAAAGCAATCTATTCGAGCGGAAAAAAGTCTACAAAATTTCAAGTTCTCCATAGAAGCCGAAATCACTGAAAGATGGGCACTCACTTGGAAAGAACTCATAAGTAAGGGCTCTGACTTAATTTTCCCATCGGCGCCTAATTAATTGATTTGCCTACCGGCCGTGCGCGACGGACCCTTACAAGCCACACTTACGTGACCTTAGGCTAGGCAGTCAGTTTGCCAAGAGGGAGAAATACCTGCGGCACTTGAGTCGGACTCCTTAGCGTTAAAAAAGGGGGGGTTGGCCCGGTCTTGGCCTATAGAACAATAAGTTACTTAATCAGACACCCTAGTCTAACCGGCTAAAAACTATGCAAACAAAAAAAAAAAAAAAATTTCTCGAACCTTATTTCTTAGCCAGACCCGAATTGCCGATCAAAATGGTTTGCCTGAAATTGCCAATTACTAAGTGACATCTCCAAAATACTAGTTTCAAGTCCCCAAAAATCGAAACTTTCAATTGCTCACTGTACAACCAATCGATCAAAACATCTGCTAAGCTGTTATGAACTTTTCAGGGAGGACCGCCAAAAGTCTGTACTTTAGTTTGAAAGATCCACCAAAAATGTTTTTCAAAAACCATGTTCACCCGGCATAAACCTCTCGATACAACTAGCAAAATGCGGGCTGAGCTGTCCAAGGTAGCCATTTATATTAGTATTCTTTCAAAGTTGCCATGACTAACTGGAAATATTAAAGCCTTCGTAAACCCTAGACAGAATGTTGGCAAAAATCTGCAGCCGACGCCATCCGCTACGACCTCCTTTAAAATTTCAATTAAACAGTGGTCAGTTTGGAATAAGACCTGCTAATAGACCTGTACTTTTAGCATCACATCTTACTGTGTAAGATCTTTCAGTCTCTCAGTGGTAGCCAACTCGAACGTCAAAATTTAATGATCCAAACTTATGCCCCTTGGATAGCCTTAATGTCCTACAATTGCACTTTGGGTGTATGTGGTTAAAATAGTACTAAACTATAGCCTCGCTCAAAATATTTTACGAAAACTTTTCTTCAGTACATTCTTACTATGTTACGATACTTTTTAAATCATTCAGAGTTACTTGCCATTTGGATCACATATCACTATCCTAACATAGTTTTACTAGTGGACATATTGAGCCGAAAGACATATTCACTCGTGTTTTCAAAGGAAGCATTCTGAGTGATGAGGACAGCTATGTGTTTAGAGGTATATAGCTTGGCGCGTAGATATGCTCTATGATATTAGCATACAGCCAGCCCGCCGGATACCCCTTCCTTTTCTATCTTCTTTTATAACTGCCCCAATTTTTTCCCGGGGGAATCGTGATTTAAATACGCGAAGGTGAAATGGAAAAATTAAACGCGGGCCGCACGAGAGATTCTACAAGAATAATTTACAATTTTAAACATTCTACACATTAATGTCAAGAATTTGATTTGCGAGTGTTTGTAGAGTTAAGAAGTCTGCTTAGCCAGTGAGTTAATCCCAGAATAATGGAAGTCTTCCAATTAAACTACTGCATGCCCCAGAACCGCAATTTTGCGGTTTCGTGATTTTGACTCCCCACGCGGTTACGACACCGTTATACACAGAAACGCATCATTTCCTGTGAATTCCGGGGCCTGAGTTCTCGATCCGTTGTAAAAATTTTCAAGCCAGTCCTTCACGATCATCCATACTGCACATCATACATTATGTTATGGACGCATGCCAAATGGACAAACGCTAAGCTATGATTGTCCGGCGTGTGGATCTTGCCCCCAATAGAATTTGAAAAACGCCAAAAACTAAAATGAAAGGTCATAAGAAGACGAAAGGGAGGAAATAGACTTTTTTGAAAGTTTATGCAAGGTGTTCTCAAACTTTTATCTGACAGTGTTTCATCTTCATAATAGTTCATAGTAGTGTCCCAAAATATTTTGAAATGACGATGCTTAATGCATGGACAAGTATATGATCGCTGTAAACGAGGGCCATGGCTATGTAAAAGTTAAAGAAGTACTCTGATACCCCGGTAGTCCTCAAACAGAGAATTACCTAGCAGGGCCGCCAATGTTCGTCAGATTACTGAAAATCATATGAGCCAAATTTGTTGAGAACCATTCAGCGAATACTCCTCTAGGCTGCACCCACAAAAAATTCTGACGGATATCTGTTTGTTGTGACTTGTTCATGATCATGCCACTAATCTGCAACATGAACTTATCTTGTATACAGAAATCTCTCGATCCTCACACCAGAAAAAAATTCTAAGTTTCCAAAATTCTTGGCCTACCACTACTTATTGTGGTGTTGCTGTGCACCTTATACTGTCGCCCGTCAGGAAAAGTGTGAACAGAAATTTTCCGTCAGAACAATTTTTAAACCAGGGAATTTCAACAAGGACGGCTTATCAGTTCAGAAAATTTTAACCAGGAAAGTTACCAACAGCCGGATTCCTCAACAGCGATTCACCGCCCTCGGTTGCCAAAAACTGGTGACATTCTGATGCATCTTACTGATTACATGCCATTTTCGGATGAAATGTTCTGCCCAAGCGGAAGCGCCCAAAAAGTTTTTTAAGTCCAACAAATCCCCTGATCCATTTAAATGTATCTTAATTCGCCAGATAAATTCTAAGCTCATGCAACTAGCTCGAAAATTTTCTAAGTCCAAAATCCCCATATCCATTTAAATGTATCCTTAATTACTGCAGAAAAATATCTCTAAGTCAGAAGGCCATCCTCGAAAATTTTCTTTTTAAAGTTCCCAGCAAATCCCCTATCATTTAATGTATTCTTAATTCCTTTAGCAGCAGAAAAAAATTTTATAACTGTCCGAACTGCCCCCCCCCCCCCCGAACAATTTTCTAACGTCCAAAATCCCCTATTCATTTAGTTGTTAGTTAGTTGAGCTAAAGCCAAAGTATTTAAGTCCAGATCGGGCCAGATTTGTTATTGAATCAGGAAATAGAATCAGCGAATTAAGGACTGGTACAGGATTTTAGCTGACATATGTACAGGAAATTCATGTCAGGATTGAGTCTTGGAATCCCAGTCAGGAAATTCCTCGTCTCATAATTCTATGTGTTCAGTTTGAATTGAAATCAGGATATTAATCAGGATATAGAGTATGCAATGAATCTGAAATGAGCTATGAAAGTCTATTCCTGCCTTTTTAATTCAGATTTATCTCTGATTCTTTCACTAACATATTTTCTCATCACTCAATTCATATTAAAATTTCTAGTGAAGTCGTACGAGATCCGCATATTTGTAAATGGTGTAAACAACTGAGTGTGAGACTCTTAATACCACAACAATTACCTCAAAGCCAGATGAATGAAATCATACAACGGGTTTAAAATCAAGGAGTGCTCGACTAGTCGGCACACTGATGACGTATTGATGAACATTAGCTTATTAAGTGCCCAATAGCCAGTGTTCATAGATGAAAACATTTCAGAAGTAATCCTCAACTCAAGAATCCATTTGTACACTCCAGTTATAACCAGCCTATAGCCCTATAATGTTGCATTCAGTGTGCGTGCTATTCATCTAATTAAGATACTTCCAGTGCAACTTTATACACTAGCCTACACATGTACCTGCATTCTAACCCTCCTAAGTCTAAAAGACACCATACTTGTTTTTTGAAAAAAGGAATCCATCTCACATGGTAATTTATACCCCAAGGAAGAATACCATATGAAAAGGTTATTTGTAGGGCCAACATCCAAAAAAAGATCAGGAGGGAATACCAGAAACACTTGCGCCCAAAATCAGCCAAACATAGACGAAATTATAGGGATTTTTTGAAATATATGGGGACAATTAAAGGAACCATAGGAAATCACTTTGAATGCCTAGCCTGTGCTCCAAAATGAAAAGGCCTGTAGAAGCCCACAATGAAAACAAATAGTTCATTTGCACATTAACAGAAATATGTACAGGTATTCCTACCTCACCACAATACCTCAGAGGATGAAGTTCCATTCTCTTCTGAGCCCAGAATCCCTGTATAAAAGGTTTCCCCACCCCCCCTGCTACATCCCCGAATGCTGCCAATAGAGGGAAAATGCTGCAGTGGCTAAAATAAGAATATCAAAAAATGGTTAAAATTACATGTTTATGATAAAAGAGGACGCGACTAAGAGGGGTAAAAAGTTACATACAAATAATAAAACACAAACAAATGCGGATAATTGCTAAAAACAAAAACAAATAGTTCAAAAGCAAACACACACAATTGCACCCCCCCCCCCCCCCCCCCCCCCAAAAAAAGAAAAACAAGAGGGGACAGGAATCCACAAGGAGTTCGCTCTATCTCATCGCTAAGCACACAAGGCATTTAAGCCATAATAACTCACAGGAAGGAACTTTCTCTTTCCTTGCTGGACCATAAGCAGCCAACACATCAACTGCAGGCGACCCGCTGAGATGGCAGTTAGACCCCCCACACTTTTACCTGCCCGCGTTCGGTGTGCGTATCTTGGGGCGCGCAGGTAAACTGACCATTTATTTTATTGAACAGATTGGGCTGGCTTCTGCTATTTTTACCCCCGCACTTTAAAATTGTGCCCCTCCCCGGTAGATCTGACATAAAGTCCACTTGAATATGTAACGCACAATGAGTGCGTTGTTAAATTGAAGCTCATAGTCTCTCCATAGTGCATTGCTCAGTGTCTCTATGTTTGAGTATCTTCAAATATACTACTTATTGAATAGCAGGCCTTTACATTTTTCCACACGGCCTCACAAAGTGCAAATCGCAACATACTACCAGGAGATATGTCGTTCGAATGATATTAACGCCAGCAAGTACATCGTGAAGTAATTCTAGATAAAAAAGACAGGCCAACCTAATTTTTGCACGTACCCAGTGCTACCTTACGCAAGCTGAGTTGTCTGTTCTAACAATCGGACCGGACTGTCCTTTCCCATTAGTTACGTGTGGTCTGCTGCCATATGTATGCGTAAAGATGCACTATACATCCGAATAGAAAAGTGGGTGACCGTATCGTCCAAATCCGTCACTGCCGCCATGGATATTTGCATCTCCGATGCCACCCTTTTTGTTTGTGCCCCCAAAAAAGGATGCAATTCAGTGCACTTTACAGAAAAGTCTTCGTGCACAACCACAGATATGAATAACATCGCAGGGAAGGCCACATTCATAAAAAAAAAAAAAAAAAAAGAAATTAGTGATTTTTTCACAAAAATAGTGACCTTATGCACCTTATTTCACATGTGATGTTCGATACCCCCGCGGCGCCATAGGCAACCATATATTATGGTTAGAATATTAGGCAGGTTCCCATTCATATGTGTGCACGTTTCATGTATGTGCCCGAATGTTCTTACTGCGAATTATACTATAAAAATCGGACAAAATATCGCCAAAATTTCTTTCAAACCAGCTTTTTGCTGTAATAGTCCTACTTGCTAGAAAATATACAGAGACACACAACGGTGCCAACTAAAAGTTGGTTCATGAACCATCTCTAATCAGCAAAGATGTAAGAATCTGCCATACCTCTCACCGTGTTGACGATTAATGAATTACTTGAAGGACCCGCACATGAGTTGTATGGTTTTCAGATGGGGAGTGTACTTTTAGCTAGGATCAAAAGCTGACACTTATCTCAACATGAGCAACAATTTACCTTCTCCTTTAATTGGCTGTTAATCCTCTGACCTCAATGAAGGTAAAGTGTGGTGTCTCCACATGGGGTTCTATTCTTGGACCTCTTTTTTCCAGTAATTTATAGATGCTAAATCGATAATTTCCAATGTTACCAAAGAATACTAACTCAATTGCTGCTTGTTTGATGATGACAATAATATAATTTTTCATGCCGCTCTGCGACCCTCCGATTACACACAGCGCCTCTGATGCAGGAGTTATGGGTGTGCCGTGCAACTTAAGCTACTATTTTTAGATTGGGTTACACTTTGTGAACAAAGCTTTACACTAAAATGTGACAAACACCAAAACTCATTGTTTTTTAATAAAGGGACACCTCAACAGGGCGTCATGAAGTTAAAATATCTATTGTCCAGTGGCAATTGCTTACAAACGGTGTGGAAAATGTATTAAAATTTTCTGGGGGACTTCACATTGATTATTATAGCTTTTCATGGAACGAAGCATGCTGTCGCCTGGTAATATCTCCCTCAAAAGATTAGACACTAAAATTCGTACCGCGTATATTAGGAAAGGCTTAAGTATATCGCTCACATAGTACTATGCTCCATCTCGTTCAATTTATACTCGCCCTTAATCGTTATCCTCATCTTAGCTATTGCCATTCAATTGCCTTGAAATAGTACAAGTCGTTCCCTTTTCGAATAAGTTTAAATGTCCTTTTTTAACCAAAAGACGAGCATATTAAGACACCTCACTTGGCCCCGGCACAAACCACCTGAAACATACTAGATTCCCATTGTTTAAATCACTCAAACCTATTTGCAAAACTTACTGATATTTTTAACACCAACATTAGCCACATTCCTACTTTATAATCCACACTCATTAACACGGCCCTGCTGCCCACGATGTCAATATCTTCAAACTATTTACTCATTACAAAACTTTTCAGTTTTATCACCACAACACCTCGGACAAAACTGCCCAACCCAATACATTCAGTACTCCTACTAAAAGTTCTATACAACACAATATCTCTTCGTAAATATGTGACCATCGCGGCTAGTGCGAATTTTACTTCTCCATCGTCTTTTGTCCTAGCCTAAAACCAATTAGACCCAAATGTCACCCATTTTAGGCAAAAAGCCATTTCAACGTATCTTACATTTGAAGACTACTAAACTTAATCTGAACTGCTCTGTACTGAGCCCAACTGAGTTCATTCCGTTAGACATTTATCATCACGTTTAGACCCCCCCCCCCCCCCTCTGATTTTTTACTCTGTCTCGCGGTGAGGCCGTGAGGTGAGATGGTGGATGGGTTTTTTCGTATGGCGGAGTAATTCTTTTCTTTTTTCTTTTTTCGAGACCTGCTTCTCTGTTTTTGATTCTTTGTGTTTACGTTTTGCATAGCTGTTGCCAAGCAGAGTTTGTTTTGTGGCTATGTTTCTGTTACTTGTTTTTAGTTTTGGTTTCTCTCTTTTTGATTTTTTTTTTTAACAGGGATGTGAACGTTCTCAAGCCCTCTTGACCAGGTTTTTTGTCCTTCTACTATCCATTTGCTTATGATATTGCTACATTAAATTCCTATGTAAAGTTATAATTCTTATATTCCTCATTGTTGTTTGTAATACATTCGTAAAGCCCGGAAAAATAAAAACAATAAATGAACGAACAACTAAGAAAAATGTTGATTTACTCACAAAAATTGATACTTTTCGACCTTGGTTGTCACATGCCGCAACTAATATATTTTTGCGTAAGCATTTAGACATGTCTCATCCATAATGTATTATGAAGCTTTGTGGTAGACTATGGTGCGATAGTTTCCTTGACAGCGAAATTAATATACCAAAATATACTAAGAAAATGTTTGCAACGAATTTTTCACAAAAATTCGAATTTTGGTAACTCTTCGACTTTTCACATTCGCATGGACCTTTGATCCCCCCGGGTCGCACATAGGCAACCATATATATATGAGTAGATTTCGAATTAGGCAGGGTTATAATCCAATCCACCCTGTGCGAAACAATTTCATGCTAATGTAGTGAATCGTTTAACCGCTTCGGAATTATCAACTGAAAAAAATAGCTAAAAACAAATGTGGATTTCTCACAAAAATTTATCTTTGGGGACACTTGTTCGCCATCGGAACAACGCATATCCCCACCCTGATTATTCATGCCGTGGTTATTTGGCACTTTTCAGCATATGTTGCAAAGGTTTCATGCCATACGTCTAGGAATGTTTCCTTCTGGATACTTATCTAATGTACTTTAAAAAATACTAAACCAGAAAGCCTAAGGGCTTAGTGAATTTCCTTTGCCGAATGAAGCGCGAACTTGCCTTTGTGTGCCTCACTAATGCCAGTTCATCCCTCAAAATTTATCCTTCTTTACTACATTATTTTTACGATTAATTATTAAACAATTCACCCTCTGTTGACCTCACATATACGAAACTTTGAACCCCACCAATATATAACAAAAAAGTTCTTGAAAGCGAATTAAACTCAAATAGGATTTTGGATTTTGATGATAATTACTTCGGGAAATTTGTTTTTTTTGCACCTCTGATGAACCCTGATGACCCCTATCTTGCCCGGATATTCTTGGGAAATTGTCGACTTTTTCACCTCTGGCTGACTCCCATATAACAATCTTCAGCGAAATTCTTGGCGAAAATTTTGCTTTTATGACCCTCTGCGTGACCTCAAGATTAGCGAATCTTGGGATTATTTTTTTTTTTGGGGAAAATTTTGCTTTGTGACCTACTGATAAACCCCAGAATAGTTGTTTTTTATGATCTTACGGGGGAATTCTTGGGGAAAAATTTTGCCTTTCTATCTGACACCTCTGGTGGACCCCACACAGAGGAAAATCTTGGGACATAATTCGGGATAGTTAATGCTTCCTTTGTTACACTACTGATGACCTCTCATAGGCATGACATCTTGACGGAATTAACCTTGGGCAAACTGACTTTTTAACCATATAGAATAGACCCGGGATGACAATTTGAGAATTCTTGCAGGAAAGTGCGTAGCTTTTGATCCCATCTGACCCCAGATGACAACTCTGGCGAACTTACTCATTGGAAATTTTGATTTATTTTGACCTCTGTGTACGCTAACCCCAGAATGACATCTTCACTCTCCATCCAAAATTGATAGGGTTTTTCCTAATCAAACATGGCCAAAATTTATATACCAAACATATTATGAAAAGTGAGCGCTGTCACTGCTATCTTGAGATATCGTGAATTACAAGCCAATTTATTTACAAGGCTTTACATGCTAGAATTTAACCGACTGCATTGTGCACCTCAGATGCCCTTTGGACTCTACCTCAAAACAATTAGCAATTCTCCTTCCCTCATCAACATAAACAAAAATACTATTATACCGCCATATCCTAATCTTGACATAATCCCAATTTTCAAGGTTTTCTGTTCTTTGACTCCTGGTGACCTCAAATGGACCTTTAGACCTTTCCACCAAAAATAACTCGACCTGGTTCTTTCTTCCTCAATATGCACACTATTCTATCATACCAGCCTATGGAAAAGTGTTATAGGTCACTCCTATCTGAGGATAAAGTGATACGAGCGTTTCCAGAGCCCTTTTCACCCAATGACGTGATATTCGAAATCCCTCTGACACCTCACCAAACATAATAGGCGTTACTGTACTACAGCAACAATTGTGATTAATACGCATACTCGTCTATATACCATAATATGGAAATAGGTGTCGCGGTCAGAGTTGTCTATTAGTTGAAGATATAGTGGTCCGATTACGACGCGTACCTGTTTATCGCAGTCTGTTTTTATAAACACGGCAGTGGACCCCTTCAAACAATGACCTTTGACCTCCACCAAAAAAAAAGAGAGGTTCTTCGCATTTTATACAATGTTACACACGCACCCAACAAAATTAATGATGATGTGATAGCCAAAAATATGAAAAAAGTCAGTGTTCAAAGTGTCGGTCATTGCTAACTTGGAGATATTCGCTGTTTACAAGCCATATTAAACGAAGGAATTCGTTTTGTCAGTGTAAACTACACTGTGACCTCCAAGAAATGAACTCTTTACCTCTACCAAAAACAATACGGGTTCTCTGCCTCTTGACATGCAAACATCTCAGTTATACCAAATATGAAAAGTGTCGGATGGTTTGCTATCTTCCCTTAATCCGCCAACAATCCATCATATGGCAGCCAGATATTAAGCGCGACTTTCATAATATGGAGCCATATAGATCTGGGCAATCAGGATACCTGGAATCTTTACCCATGTCGGCTTGGTACAAGAACTTGGGCCCAGATACATGATATAACTTCTGATCCATAATCTACACCAGGCCTATATATGCGCCATATATGGCCCAGGTAATAGTTTCCACTTTTCCTTTTATATGGCCCAGATATGCACCCATATATGGGCGACTCCATCTTCTAGGACCCATATATGGAAAAATCCACACTCTATATTGCCCCCAGACATAGTAGCCACCAGCAGTGTAATATGAGATTTATGATCCTGGCCCATATCTGTAGCCATATATGACCCATATAAAACTTTATATGGAGGACCCTCACTACTATTATATTAGGACCCCATTCCTGGCCGCATATATAATTGGAAAAATTTATATATGCGCCTAATATCTGCACCAGATATGCGAACTTATATCAGCCATAGGATACCCAAATGTCTAGGCCAGATATAACACAGAACTCTAAACCCCACAACCGACACGTTCCCCCAAGAACCAGATCTAAACCACAACCCTCCTATGCGCCAGATTCACCACGCAAGTTCTTACATCTGACTGGATACAAGCACTTCTTTATGAGGCACCACATATATACTGCTCGCTCTAGTTATGACTTATGAATACCACTATTCGTTAGGACCCTTATAGTCCCCACTCTCATGGAGACTTTGAAAACGCAGACAGAACCAACAAATTTTAACGTAGCCTCCCCCCCCCATGCAATTAAAAAGAATCCTAAATGTTAATGTACTATCACTAGGTGAAATTGACCCTTAAGTCTTACCACGGAAAATTCACACCACTATTTACACGCACCCTACCACAAACAGACCTAGGATCACAGACAACCAATGCCCTTTGCAAAATTTCCTATTTATAGACTAATCCACAGTGATATGCGCTTTATCTTCATTATTAAACTCTAGCCGTAATTACGTGTATAGTGTCTGCACTCTAAATCTTGCGTTTAACTGGTGCCCCTCTTATCCTGCGGTGCTAGCCTGCATATTTTAACTAATTTCATACTTACCTTAAATCATGGACAAATGCTAGGTTTAGATTACCAAGCTAACGCCCAAATATGCATAAGCAAATTATTACTAGCCTAAGTTCACCTTAGTACCACTGCCCGAGGTATAAGGCAAGAGAGTAGCCTAACCACTTAAATAACTGCCCAATGGTCTGGGAAGGGTTGATCAGCTGTAATCACAAAACATATCAGGTCTTAGTTTGTCAGCATAGCATAATCCAAGAATCAAATCAAAATAAAATAAATACACATAGTGAAAAACTAATCAAAAAGGCTCCATTCTAGCAATAACTCCAGCATATCAAAGTATCTATACTGGCCTTATATGGCCATCATAAAACTTTATTGTGGGGATATCTAGGATATTGCATTGCATCAAGTTATATCTGGCCTTGATATGGCCATATCAAACCTTTACATACATATACTGAGATCACGATCTATATACAAGTTAATATACTGGCTTGGATATGGCCCTCATCAAAACTATTATTATACAGATATCCGGATACATGATTATATCAAGTATATATCATGGCATTTATATGGCCATAGCTATCAAAATTAATAACTACATATATGGATCACAGTTTTATCAAGTTATATCTGGCTTTATATTGGCCATAATCCAAAATTTAAATATCGACATATCCTCAACGGGCGCTTCTTTTGTGTTTTAATCAAGCTTATATCTGGCTTTATATGGCCGCCTATATGCATAACTCTTATCATACATTATCTGCGCCGAGCACCCATTTTCTATCAAGTTTTTTTTTTTTTTTTATATCTGGCTTGCCATATGGCCCATATCAAACTTTTCATCTATACATAATCTGGGAACACAGAAGTTATACCAAAGTTATATCTGTGCTTTAGTATGAGCCGATATCAAACTTAATTATGCATATCATGCGTGTTATGTTTTAATCAAGTTATATACCCTCGCGCCCCTACGCTAATGCATCGCAGACACCCAACTACACTCAAACCATTCCTATATACATATAATAGGTACATCACATGATCTAACTCAAAGTTATATCGGGCTTTATAATAAGGACCATACTCACAATAACTCTTTTACTCCCGCACCCATATCTCCGAGATCTGGTATGTCACTTTCTTGTTATTAGATCAAGTTATCATACTAAGTGCTTTGTATATCTTTTTTTGGCAAGTGAAATCAAACTTTATCCGCTTTATATAACATATCTAGCGATTCACCGATTTATATCAAGTTATATCGGGCCTATTATATGGCCATATATCAAACTGTATACTAGGCCATATATTTGCGAGTTGTGTTTTAATCAAGTTATATATAAAGCTTTATATATGGCCAAATAAAGTCTTTAATCAACCAGATATTTTCCCGATATAAAGCCAGATACGGATCTTTGAGTTAAGGGTTGCAGATATCATGTTTCACAAAGGTTTTCTCGGCTCGTTATAAACCTACCTGGGAGACCTAAGATGAACTTTGACCTACTGCCAAAAACAATAGGCAGGGTTCTTCCGTCTCAACATGGGAGCAAATCCTATATACCAAATATATGAAAAAGTCGTCCCGGTCAACAGACCTATCTTGAGATATAGTGGATTTACAAGCCGTTTATAAGCCGTTTTTTCGCCAGTATTAAACCTCATGGTTGGACTTCAGATGACCTTTGCACCTCTACCAAAAAAAACAATACAGGCTTCTTCCTCTGTGACATGACAACATCCTGTATACCAAACTTTTTCCAAATCGAATATGAAAAGTGTCGGCCTGTGCTAATACTCTGAGATATCGTGCTTTACACCAGGTTTTTCGCAGTATTAACCTCCGTGATCTGGTGACCTCACGAAACCTTTAGACCTCTACCAAAACAAATCAGATAGGGTTCTGGTTACGTCCCTCCTCAACATGATTCAAATCCTATATTCCACATATCGAAAAGTTGTACTGCAGCGGCTCAGTAGCTCATTTGACCTAGATAAATATTATCGTTTATGTTTATGACATATTCATTTCACGAGGGTTATTTTGCCAGAATTAAAACAAAAAAAACCTTACCGAGTTATGTGACCTCAGATGATTCTTAGACTCGGTAACCAAAAAACAATAGAGCTTCTTTTTCTTGACAATGACAATATTTGTATACCCACAATATTGAAAAAGTAGTCCAGTCTATATGCTAACTTGAGCATATCCGTCTGTTCCTCACAAAATTCTTCACAGATATTTGCACCTTATGCCTCTGCGCTCCGACCTCAAATATACCTCTCCCCCCCCCTTGAACCTCTACACAAAAAAACAATAGGGTTCACTTCCTAGCTCTAAACATGTTAATATCTATATCAGGTCTCACACTATGGAAAAAGTTGTTCGTCGGTCATTCCGCTATTTTTGACTGCATAATAGATTTATCGTGTTTACAAAGCCATTTACCGAACGGTTTTTTCTGCAGATTAACTCGCGAGTGACCCTCACGATGACCTTGACACTCTCCTAACAAAAACAATATGGCCTTTTTTTTTCTTGGACATGACAAATGTCTTGCTTATCACCAAATATGAAAAGTGTACAGACATAGCTAACTCTCTAACTTCCCACCCCATGTTCCACCCCCTCACCTTGCATGATATCGTGTTTACAAAATTTTCAGTATTTGACCTCTGGTTCGAACACGTCAAATAGAAACCTTTGCAGCTCGCCACCAAAAAAAACAAATAGGATTCTTCCTTTGATCTCCCCCCCTCAAACCATGTCTTAAATCTATATTATACATGATTATGCACAAAAGAGTTTGGTTGCTATTCTTGTCTAGTCGTTTGATGATTTCCACAGGGTTGGTACAAGCTTAGTCGCGTATTAATATGTTTTACGACTAAGGCCCACCCCCCCCACACCAGCCTAGCTTCATAGATAACTTTGAGGGGGTAATACTCTTTTCCCAGTACGGTTGGTATTGATGAACTAAGCACCACATCGCCCAGTTCAGCTCACAGGCGTACTCCAACACCCAGTGACAGGAGATGCTTCCTATGTGCTTGTTTACAATGTATTACTAACAATTTTCATAGGATGGTCAGTTAGTTAACAATTTTAGACCCTGACCCAAATAACTTAATCCGTTTCTAGCCCTATGCATGAAAATGCGATATATTAAACTAGGATAATGACAACTTGAAATTTGTTAGGAGGACTTATATAAAATGCTATGAAATAATACAAATGATTTGTACAACCTGAGGAAAGTCATTTTTTGTTTTAAAAGGCTGCTATGGAATCCCCATAAACTATAATCTACTGCATAACCACTATAGGTATAGAAATACCACTCCAGTAACAACTAGCTCACATGCTCTATATAAGTGCATACCAAAGTACCCAAGCCAACAGCTTTTATGCTTGTCAGTGACACCCACAAGGGTTTTTTTGAAAGTATCCGAAAGCAAGTGGCCCAACGTAAGCAAAAGGGGGTCAGGACTGTAGAAACCTGAGTGACGAAGCGAAATTGATTCGAAAGACGGACCCTGAGCGGTTGAGGGGGTTCCAGCCCGCTTGCCCAACCCAACCTGGAGCCTCCGTGTGCCTGGCAAACAGGCCCACTACAACTTTTATGGCCAATTGCCACTGTCCTCCCCCCAAAGTGACACAGATTGGAAAGGGGATTCTCTTGAGCAAAATGGGTTAGGCCAGGTCCCTTGGCCGGTTCATTCTTGAAAACATAATCCCCCTATGCGCCACCGAGGGTATTTGTCTACCCCTCCTTGCCAACATAACGGGGCCCTGCGCCTACTCGGTTTCATGCTCGACCAATTACTTGTATCACTATATATAATCGGAAACCTAAAAAAGCCTCTGTTCTACCCAAAAACCATTATGCATCCGATACTAAGAACGAAGCACAGGAAATTGGGCAGACACAATGTTTGGGGGCATGATCCACCACACCAGAGGACAAGTTATGAGTTGGGACAGAGCCTCCCTGAGCCTCATACCTAACCTAGTGACTATAGGCGAAGCACCTTAAGGCACATCGGCTCTCATATCTGTATGGCACTTTACCTCCCAGCGATCACGATCTCGAATGAGGATGCTATACAGGAAAATGGGTTTCGGAATCAATTGCCACTTCGCTCCCTCATTGTGCCATACCGGCCCCAGAAGCCGAGGACTTTTATACCAACAGGCCATGCAACAAGGTCGTAGCTTACCTATATTTTTTAAAAAAAAAGAATAAAAAGCCTGGTACTCACCCAACAAACTTGCTGTAACTGCAATGGTAGTAGCAATAGCTCCTCCTATAGCTGCGTCTTTGTAGCCAAGCGGGGCCTGCCACACTGGCCAGACTGGACAAATGTCCCAGGGCCCTTGAGGATTTTGAGGTGCGCCCCAACCCAAATGACATTAGTGGGGCTGACAGGTCCTATGACAAGTCTCCATACTTATGTAGGCCCACTTACTCCAAAAATGGCCAGCATTAAAAAGGAGAGTCTTAGGAAAGTGTGGTTTAGTGAATCACCCCCCCCCCCCCCCATCGCTGTGTCTTGTCTATAGCCAATTGGGGCCCCCACGGAGCAATCCCTTGCTATTGCATAGTTCAGGGAAATTGTTGATCGTTGATAAACTCTTGACTTTCCACGAATTTTTGACTATCCAAGTTACCTCCAACACCTTAAGTAGGGTCATACTAGTAACCATACTCCTTAAATCTTCATATTTCTATGACAGTGATATTGGTAAGACATCATTGACAAAAAATTTTAACTTTGTGCAAAGTATCCCCCAAACATAAAGCCCAAAGTAGCCGTTGTATCACTTTTCCTTTCTTGCAAATTAGCCCCACTTTATTGATACGAAGAGCCATTAATAGATGAAACTATACCTACACACTTGCGACTATATCTAAAATTGCTTTTAAAACATATTCTTGCAAAGATATCATAGTCCTTTTTTCCAAAGAGGCCAATTACTTAAGACCGCATAACCATGATATCAAAGGTCTCTAATATCACCTCGATACATTCACCAACAAAGATATAATTGAATTCGTTAAATCGAAACAAATATTTTAATCCATAGGTTATACAGCACCAGGTACTGGATGTAACATGGTACATTAATTAGACCCAGCCGAAAATTACCAGGGTGCCAGAAGAAACTCGCTGTCTGTAAATTTAATTTGACCATGCATTTTTAATATACAAGTAAAACTCAATGCCTAGGTCGTGAGGAAACATAATTTTGTTCCAATTCCAAGTCAGCTCCCACATAAGTTGCCCAAACTTTAAAGTACATGCATGAAAGCACAATGTGTTGACGTATCCTTGTACCAAACACACTCTTTTAGGTTGAGTATTGTTGCAGCATCCTTGCCAGGCGTTAACTAACAACGGCATAGCCAGTTAGCATACGCATAGCACAGCCCAGGGTGGACTGGTTTCCTTCTAGTGTAGCGACAATGTCCCACGGGACCACATGCAGGGTTGAGGGGAGCCCAATCAACTCATGAGCTGTCGAGTAGGCTGAAGAAGGTCTGCATTCTATATAAACCAGTACCTACCTCCTTATCATGGACAGATTCAGACAGTTTCTTTGCAAAAAAGGGTGGGACTTGGGACCCCTCCCTAGATATCCTTGTCTCGCTAGGATGCTCCTAGGATCTTTGCTACCACATAATTGCAATTTGTGTTAGATGATTTTTCTTCGTGCTAAATTTTTTTTTCAATTAATCATATTATTTCTCATATTATCTCACTATCTGACAGGAATATTGTTGAAATCATTCACAAAATGTTAATTTATTAAAGTACCCCCCAAAACAGAGCCCAAGCTTGGTTTCATTGTTTCCTTCTATGCAACGTGCACTTTTTTCTGTACAGAAGCTTGTTAAAGAAACTATACCTATATATACTTGGCTATCTTCACAATGGTTTTTAAAATCGGATCTTTGCAAAATTACATCCCATCTACAAGAGGCAATTACATAGTCAAAAACCGGTTATCAAGGTCTCTATATCATTGATAAGTTACCCAAAAGAAATAAATAATTGCTATGAGATCAGGTCTGCGCATTAACGTAACTTAATTAGCACCATACAAAAAGGGTCAAAGGCTGCCTGGAAAACTTCCTCTCTTTAAATTTTAATTTGACCTGCAGTTTATAATACAGTCATTTTCACAGTTTAAAGGGTGTGTGTAACTTTGCATTTTGGGGATCATAATGGATCAGTTGTGCACGAGCTCAGGAAAGTTACACAGAATCCCCAACTCATCTTTTCACCACATACACTTCACATCGTGTAGGGGGCTACCCTTGGGTATTGGTAGCACATGCCAATTCTGTTGAGCAATTACTTTCCCTACTCAGTTATGGGCCAGGCATTGCTATATGTACCCCAAATATTGGACCTCTCTTTTGTGAATAAAATTATTGGCATCATTTTTTCAAAAGTTTCACGTGTTCCTATTATAATCACTTCATGGATTGTGTTATGCTTTTCTTTTTGTAAGAAACATGCCCTGTCGGAGAAACTATAGGAATTAGTATAATAAGTTGTGACTCCTCATTTCGCAATTTTGAGAATGGGCATTTGTTAATATAGTGTCGTCTTCAGAGCCTTCATTGTTCCGGTTAACATTTCGTTTAACAACACATTTCAATTATAGTGACAATGATACTTTACTACTTTTTCAGCTAGCTCCAATGCCATTCTTTATGTAACATTTTATAACAAGTACTCTCACGTTGGAGTTGTAACTTAGTACCAGATCCTGGGTAATGTCATTGAATTTTTGTGACCAGCCAAACTCACAACAGAAGTGAGTGTTTCCGTTAACAGTTGTTGAAGCCTTCCGAAACAAAACCTGTTCTAAGGCCATCATGTGTTAACAGGAATAATCTAAAACTATTCTACTGTTACTTATAGGACAACGTGTAGCAAGTATAGAAGCCTCTCTGTTCACTCATTCATTAAAAATCATGATTGAAATTTGCCCCCATACAATTCTGAAGACCAATGGGGCTGAGATAACAGGCACTTTTCCCGTGGAACACTTGGCCCTGCGCTCCGAAAACACAATGACATAGCCCTCGCAAACAACAATTAAGTTTAATATTGAATATTTCCAACCACGATTTGTTCAAGTAATATGCTTCATTCTGACACCTTTGCATTTAAAACATCTAGCAGACGACGCGGTGAATTTTACTGATACAACAACCAGTATATAAAACCACATTTTAGAATACCATGTTATGATAGACTCATCAATAACTGTAACAAACTTGCTTTCCCCAGAGAACTTCAATAGATATGCTTTAAACATTCAAAAAAAATCCATGCAAATTTGCTACTTGGAATTTAGACATGTTGATGTATCGTATTTTGTGTTTGCAATGTTTCTTGGTAACTACACACTGGAAAGTGTAGGGACACCACTTGGGCGAGGTTACTACAGTTGTAGGCACTACAATTTGGTTACAGTGGCAAGTGATTTCACACTTGATTCTATGAGCAATGTTGACAGGTATACAACTCGATATTTTCCATACAAGAGTCAAAAGTACTATCAGTCATACTTCTCACGGTTATGAAAAATTCCAAATCTGAATTACTATTATTTAAAAATAATGGGCAACTACATACGTATATACTAAAGCCTACAAAGAGACTGCCATGCAATAAGCTTAATTCAGAATTTGGGAAATACTGTACGTACTTGAGCCTATGAAGTGTAACGGTACCCCCAACAATAACTGTTGACTGTAGTTTGGAGGCTTCATTTTATGTTAACAAATTCTAAAGGGTTTTTTTTTTTTAGGCGGCTCCAGCCTCAGTGAATAAGATGAAAATTTCTTCCTCACCATCCATAGCGCCCCCACCTCGATTTGTCTTCACTTAAGGTCCAACGAGGTTCTGAAACCATAGCGATTTGGACAGTTTCTGCAAGATTTCACAGTACATTGTGCATCATGCCAGTTGGGTCTCAATATGAAAAGACAGTATTATTCATTTAAATAATTTGAGTGACGGTGTGAAACACGGTCGAGGAGTGGGGGGGGGGCCCCCCGTTTCCATGTGGGGGGGGGGGGGGGTGGGGGGGGGGGGGGGTGGGGGGGGGGGGGGGTGGGGGGGGGGGGGGGTGGGGGGGGGGGGGGGTGGGGGGGGGGGGGGGTGGAAAGAACCGTAACCAGAGGGTGTCGAAGTAGCCGGACGGCGACCCCCTTCCCCATGAAGAGTTCTGCTCATGCCAACTCCTGGACAACATTTACTTGATAATTGCGAAAATGGAGCACTAGTTGTTATGTGATTCTCTGAGCATCTGTCATTAGTCAAATATTTTCAGCTGCAACCTCTCCATACATACGACTTTATCAACTGGAAGACCTTAATATTCACATATTTATTCAAATGTAACAAATTATGACTTAAGTTGCATCTGATCGGAAAAGCAACCACACCGCATGCCGTATTGAACCCGTTAACTAAAAATGTTAGATTTCCGACCCCAGAAAATTGGACTTTCGTGGGGTAGGATTATATGTCACTTTCTAACGCAAGAGGCTATCTTTATCGCCGAGCAAATTAATTATCTCTTTCCAACAAGCTGTATCACATGTCATGATCTGAGCAATGGCAACGTTGTTCTGTCTAGAGGCAATTGGTGTAATAGAGAAGGGGAAAGAGGTTTTTAGTAGTTTTAAGGAGACCAAATACCCAGGTTTAGGCAACTGGTTATTGCCTTCAATGAAGGGTTTAAAAAAATTTATTCAAATATATAGTATGCGCTTGAAAGTTAGTTCAGAGAGTAGCCAAAGGGGTTGGGGGGCAGGGGAACTGCCCCACACGTTTGGTCATATTTGTGAGTAATTTGCGTTGACCAGTATTTGAAGTATTTTCCACGATGCTTTCCCTAAAATATCTCATAAGAGCCAAACATTTGGGAGGTGTATTAACATTAACTCAAAATAACTTTGAATGCAAATTTGTGGGCGCGTTTACGGGCCCGTAGTCTGGGGGGGGGGGGGGGCAAGGCGGGGGGGGCGTAGTTTAAAGAAAAAAATTTTTGGCCCGGGGGAAAAAAATTAAAGTAAAAAAAACTGCAAAAAATTTTAAGGCCCCTAAGACCGGGAAAATTGCATGAAGGGGTTCTTTTGGGGAAATTGGGGGAAACCCCCGGGGCCCCCCAAATTTAAATGGAAAATCTTCCGGGCGAATGAACTCTCTTCCCCTACAGCAACAGCTTGAATACATCTGCATAAACCAAAGGGGGTGTTCGTGTTTACTGTCGACAACAGTTGGACCCTCCTTGCTCCCAAAAAATCCTTTTGTTGGGGCCCCCTGTAGGTATGAATGAGGGTTTCTGGGTATTAAGACAAAAGAATTCAACCCTTAGTTTAATAATTTTATTTAAGGATTTATTCCACACTCTGAGGTCAGTTTAAATTTGGGTTAGCTAAATAAAGCCTTCTATGCCTGGACTCCCCAAAATCACTTTCCCTGGTATTTTTTTCCCAAAACCCCGGTGCCACAGCAGGCTTTTTCAAAAAAAGTTACGATTAAATGGTTTGGTTGGTTTAATATTAACAAACTAACCTTTCGTTTTTTTCTTTAAATTCTCAGTTTGTTTCTAAGTATGAGATCTAAAAAAAAAGATCGTTTTTAGATGCAACTTTCAAGGTCTAGAATAGCCCCCGGAGTAATTTTGACCCAAAATTTCTTTGCAAGGCTACGCTTCCGCTACGCCCCAACGATGCCGGCTCCCCCAGTGGACACTAAGAGGAGGAAGCCGCACCAGTGAGTTTTATAGGGGTGCCATGCCCACACCCGAAAAATACAAAAATAGGAGGATTTCAAACATAAAACACCCAAAAGTTTCACCCCAAAAAAGACGATTTTGGACCTGGAAAAAACTTTTAGAAAAATTTTGTTTTCAAAGGGCAGGTGTATCCCCCTCCCCTTAGGAAAACAACCTTTAAAAACCCCCCACCAAAAATAAAAAAAAAAAACCAAAATAAAAACGTTTCCCTCATCAAGAATCAGTTAACACTACCAAATTTTACCAAAGTGCCCCTTTTTGCATCTAAAGCCACCTACATAGACTAAAACTTCTCAAAAAAGTAGGGTGTCGTACCCGCCCAAAATGTCTGCAAATTTTACAGAAAAAAAAAACAAAGAAATTAATAGGAATACAGAAATTTCTGGAAAAAAATTGCCAGAACTTTTTCTGTTTTCCTTTTGTATTTCTTTATTTTTTTTCTGTAAATTTAATTTTAAATTTTAAATTTTAAAAAGTGTGGGACAACAAACCCTTGCCTTTCGGCAGTCAAAAATAGGAAAAAAGTATATTGAGACAATTTTGAAAAAATTTAATTATAATCAGTTTAAAGGCTTGCAAAGTAGCACCATTTGACACCTAAGCCTACCGTCACTCCCTCGGACCTTCCCCCAGGATGACCCCATGCACAGGTTAAAAAGGAAGGGTCGCTTGGGGTCAAAAATCTATATTTCGCCCCTTGGTGCTCCGCTAGATGTTTCTAACTGCCCCCTAGTGATTTTACCCCCTAAAAAAGCACCTTTTTAATTCGGTTTCAGTATAATCAAAGGGAAAATTTTCTTAAGTATGATTTAAAGACTTCCGACCTGCCCCAAGGGCACTCAAAACCGCAAACAGCTTATTAAAAAAACCCAAAATTTTTTCCCCAAAAGGGGCACTAAAATCTTTCCCCCCTAGAGTTTCTTTATCACTTTTTTTTTTTTTAAGTATCTCTGTTCCCGATTTTAAAAGCATAAATTCTAAAGTGTCAGTCAGAGGCTTCTAAATTTACAGCCCGTAAGATAAAGAATTTAGAAAATTGTGAGTACGCTTAATTTTAAAAGCTTTTTGGTAGAAAAATACACGGAAAAAATATTTAAAATTCTGATTTATATATTTCGTGTACATGTTGTTACAAGATATAGTAATAGTTTACCGAAAAATTTTTACAAGACTGATAATGTAAAAGAAATTTCCCGGGTAAGTTTAAAAAACCCGGATGTAACAAAAATTTTTACCGATAATGTAAAAACAACCAATTAATGAACAAAAAATTACCGATAATTTAAAAAACCACCTTACGAAATGAACAAAAATTTACCGATAAGTAAAAAATTTTTTAAACCCGATAAGATTTAAAAAATTTCCCCCGTAATGTAAAAAAAGTTAAGTCAGGGGAGAGGCTTAACATTAAAATTTTTATTTTGTACGTAAGACGTACGCAAGACAACATTCGTGGGTTTTCCTGGAAGGGTAAGTGTAAGTTTGTAGGGGCGGTTTTCTAGTCATCGAGGGGGTTGATGGTAACAAGGACATGTAAGAAGGGGACTAGTCAATGGCCCTAGCAAATCGCCTCCTTCAAAGTCGCCCTCTAGCAAACTTCCCCCTCACAAACTGACCCCAGTTAAAAATCCCCCCCCGCTAAGTCACCCCTAGACAAAGCGCCCCACAAAACCGCCCCCTTTTAAAAACTCAAAAATGGCTTTAGATATTTTATAAATCAAAGGGGAAAAGGAAAACTTTTGTAAACGCAAAGGGAGGGAAAGTGAAGAAAAGGAGCCAAAATGCTATAAAAGCAAAATGCATTTTTGATTTATTCAGATAATCGGCCGTCGCGTAGATATTTTGCCCAGGTATTTGACGAATTATCAGATATTTTGTTTTTTAGGGGTTTTTCGCATCCCGTAATGTATGAAAATGTGGGGGGGGGGGACAAAATGACCATGCCCGGTAGCAGAAATTTTTAAGGGGGACAAAGAGGTAGATTTTTTAGGGAGCGAAGCGACCGAGCGCGTTTGCGCCCCGAGGGGGGGGGGGGGGAGGGGGCCCCCTTTCCCCACGCTGGTGAGAAGTTTTGTTTTTTTTAATTTTGAAAATTTTGTGATTTGGGCATACTTTTTTGGGGATTTTTAGCATAAGGAGACATATTATTATGTATTTAGGGAAATTTTTTGTAGGAAAAACCATATAGAAATACACACATATTGCGGGCAAATAATTTTTTCTTTTACAAGTATGCAAAATCACATAAAAGCTTAAAAAAAATGCAAGGTGTGCTTTTGTAAAAAGGGGCCCTTACCATTTAAGATACCATGGGTTTGGATATGGTGGGCCCTAAAAATTTGTCCCTTACGGTATCGTTTAGAGTTGGAAAATTTATGTCCCCAGTGTTTCCGCCCAAACCCCCCATGGGTTGGCCCCCCCGGAGGGGCAAAAAAATTTTGGGCCAAAAAAGGCCCCCCAAATCGCGGGAAAAGGGCACTTTCCGGGGCCTTTTTAAACTGAAATAAAAAATGGGGGAAAAAACCATAGTAATTTTGTAATAAAAGACATAAAAAATCCCAAAATTTTGCTCAAAGGGCGCTTCCTTCGCCCCCCGGGGCTACGCGCCTGCACATGACTTACCAAACTTAAAGGTTTTTTTTTGAAAAGGGCGGTCTTTCTATAGGCCCTTCCCTGTGTCCCCTCTTTTGTGACGACTGACTTTGTCCTATTCTAATAAGGGGGAGGTTCCAAACACGGAGAAAGCCAGGATTTGTTTGGGGGGGGCCCAAATTTGGGGGGCCCTTTGATCGCGGGCCCCCAGGGGGGGGGGTCAAAAGGGGAGGGGGGTGTCCCCCCCCCTTTTTTTTCTGTTGAAAAAAAATTTTTTGAATTTTTAAGTACTTCAGATTATTTTTCTGTTGCAACTTTTAGCATCATTTAAAACCCAAATTTTTGGGTTCCATTAAAAATTTTTTTTTTAAGGGGTTCGTGGGGGTATGACCCCCCCTTTGTCCTCGGCTATAAAATGTTTCCCAAAGCTAAACATGCCCATAAACAGATGATCGCTAGTTAAAAATACACGGAGCCCAGAGAATTATTTCAAGATGTTACTTTAATAATTCCAAAAAGAGCAAAAAACCCCTGCTCCCCCAGTTTTGATCTTTGTCAGGATCTGGACCCCACCCACCCCCGTAGTGGGGTCAGTTTTTTGGGGGTGTGAAGGTCCCTAATTGGGAAACTGGTTTAAAATGTTTTTCCAACAGAGGGCCGGCGTTTTAATTTGGCATTTTGGTTATGCGCTCTGAGTTTGTATACAGCGGGGTGACCCTTTCCCTTTTTCCCATACATAAAAGGTGTCGTTCTGGGGGGGGGGTTCTAAGGGGAGAGGGAGCACCCTCCCGTTTGAGAAATTTTTTTTAAATTTTGGGCTCCCTCAGGTGAAAAAATGGGCTTTTTTGGGATTTTTTTGGAGCTAAATTAAAAGGCTGGAAAATTCCAAAACTTAGTAAAATTCAAATTTTCCCGGCTCCCTGGATGCTTTTACAAACCTGCAGTGGCGACGCTTTAAATTTTGCAGTTTTTAGGGCCACCATGCGTTTGTAAAAAGCAGTGGGAACCCTTTCCCTTTTTTCACTAATGAAGGTTTTTCCCCTTGGGGAGGGCCCAAAGGGGGAAAGGGGGAAGGTGAAAAATTTTCGAAAATTTTAAGGTTATTTAGATGAAAAAATGGTACTATCTTTGGTTTTTTTTTGGGGCCCTTTTTTAAAAAAAAATTTTCCTAAAGCCACCCTTTTGGGTACTTTTTTTGGCATTTTTTGGGCAAAAAACCTGCGTTGAGTCAACAAAAAACTTTCTTGGGATTTTTATGAAAATTTCGTTCCTTCTTTGGGTGCTTTTTAAAAAGGGCATCTAAGGCTGGCAAATGCCTGTAAAGGACCCCTGGAAGCTCTAGACACTTATATAAAGGGGAAAAAGGGGGCAAGCTTATTACCTGACAGAAAAAGGGTAATAACATTATGACCCCTAAGTAACTTTACATCTATCGTATTTTACAAATTTTTGAACAAATCAGACGAACAGCTTCCACCCAATGGGAATCGGCAGGAGGGAAAAAAAGGGCGCAGAAAGGGTGTATTAGCCCTCCCTGATGGGTTTGTAGCAAAAGGTGTGAAGGGGCTAACAAGCGCGTTTCAGCTTTTCTTTTTTAAGTTATTAGCAACACCATCCATACCGATCCAGGGCGGTTTTTAGAGGGGGGCGCACCCGGCGCCCCCCCCCCCCGAAAAATTTTTCCCAAAAGGTTTTGTTTTTTATTTTCGTAGAAGGGATCATTTCGTTTATTTGAATTTTTAAATCATGTTGTATTGTCTTAAAAATTGCAAACAAAAAAAGCATTTTAAAAAGGGTATAGTTTCAAGTTTCCGATGGAAGGGCCCAACAGGGTGACATCGAAAAATCTCGACCGTATCTCGAAACTTATGGGGCAGGGGAAGGGGCCTTTTCCTGCAATCTGGGGGCTCTTTTGGGAAAAATTTCATTTACGTACGCGCAAAACCAATCCCATCGCTTACGGCTTACAGATAGGGGAAAAGGGCGACTCCAAACTGGTCATTTGTCAAATAGGCGTACAAGGCGGGGGCAGGGGGCAGACTGCCCCCAAAAATTTCCACAAAATTAATTTTCGGGCAGGGAAATTTACACAGCCATTTGAGTTTTAAAAAAAATCTGCATTTTAAATTAAATAAAAATTTCCTATCGTGCCCAAAATTTTTCCCAAAAATTTTTGCCAGAAAATAAAAAGCGTCAAAAAAAACTTTTTCCTCAGCCTTTTTTATAGTTTTGCGAAACATTTTGCCCAAAAAAGTCCGAACCCCAAAAATTTTTTAAAAACATTTGCCCAAAACAAAAAAAAAAGCATCATGGGAAAAGTAAAAAAAAAAAAAAAAAAAAAAAAACAAATTTTTCCCGCGAAACCGGGGCAAAAAAATTTTCCCGCCATCCCCCTTTTTGAAAAAATTTTTCCCCCAAAAATTAATTTCTTCCCGGAAAAATTTGAAAAAATTTTTTTTTTTCCCCGGTTTTTTTTTTCCTGGGAGGTTTTCAATTGTAGATTCCCCACTGACAGACGGGGGGGGTGGTAGGTGTATACAAAGAAAAAATTTTTCCCCAAAAAAATTTAATCAAAGCCCAAATTTTTGACGTGTCATATTCTTTATGACAATACTACCCCGAGTCATCATAAGGCGAAGATTCGGTTTAGTCCGGGGGCGTATTTGGCAGCTATGGGTGGTCACGATTTTTGGGATTTTTTAATGTGAGCCACCGTTTAATTTTGCAAAAAATTGCTACTATAGGCTGGAATGCTTTTAACCCCCCAAAAAGGGCAATGGTAAACTGTAAGTATCTTTTTCTTCAATTTCAATATTTAATTTAGTGTGAGAAAATTTCCCATAAGTCCGCCCAAAATTCTCAAAGCCCTCTTGGAAAAGGGATATACCCTTTTCTCAGAAGGTGGTTTTGGGAGTAAACCATAGCGTTTCGCATTGGGGGGGGGGGGGGGAAAGGGTGGGCCAGGGGGGCCCCCCTTCCCAAAGTTGTCGGAGGGAAAAAAACTGGTAGGGGGGAAAACGGGGGCATCTGACCTACTTGGCGGGGAAACAGGGGCGCCTCCCCGGGGTTTTAATATGCTTTAAAAAAGTTTCAAATATAGAAAATTTTGGGAAATTTAGCCTCTTTTTTAGGCAAAAGTTTTTAGACCCCTCCCCCGGACAGCAAAGAATCAAAAACCCTGGCACCTCTGGTTTTTAAAATCGTTTTTCCCTTCCAAAGGTTTTTAAAAATAAATAAAAAAGAGTTTCCCCCCCCGAAAAAACGGTAAAACATCTATTTTAAACTATAATTTGCGAGTATGATTTTTTTAATTAATCATCTAAATTTAAACATCTATTTTAAGCCAAGGGGAGGGGCGAAGGGGACCAGTCCCCCCCCTTTTTCTAGTATTCTAGGGTTTTTTTTTTACCAAAATTGCTAGTGTTTCCCCCAAAATTTTTAGGGGGTAAAAAAGGGCCTGGGAAGTTTCTATTTCCAGCTATCTGGGAGGCATTTTGAGCCAAAATTCCTGCGTCAGTGCCAAAAGAAAAGGGGGGCGCGGAGCGCAGGTCGGCTATGGGCTACTTCCCCCTCTCCCCAAAATTTCCCGCGCACGCCACTGAGTAAATTTATCATATTTGGGGGTTTTGGGCAAACCAATATAGGGCATGGCATAAATTCAGGGACCTCAGTTTCGGGGCAAGTGTCGTAAAAAATTGCAGTCATAAGCAAAGTTTTTAACCCCCGTTTTATGTTTTTTGCCCGGAAAAAGGGACAAGGGCCATTTCATCCCGTGGTAGGGGGAAATTTTTTTCCCCTGCCCCAGCCAGCAGGGGGCAGAATTTCCCGCACAGAAATTTTTGGGGGCGCGGTCGACGTGTTGAAAAAAAGAAAGGGGGTCATAAATAAAAAAGGCGAGAGGAGGGGCGGAGGGATGGTTTTTCGGGTGGAAGGGTGAGGGGTTTGGGCCTAGAGCTAGAAGGGAGGGTTTAAAAGGGGAAAAATTTCCTTCACAACTGTGATCTTTTTATGAATTGAAAACTATGACGAAACAGATTAAAAAGAACAATGTAGGCCGGGCCCCCATCGTATTTTTGTTTTTTGGGAAAAATTTTGAATAATATTATTATTGTAGAATGAAAAACAAGACATTTTTAGGCACTGGACTAGTGTGAAAAGAAGCAAAATTTTAGCACGATTTTTAAACCCTTTGGGACAGCAAAAAAATTTTAAAAAAGGGAAAAGGGGGCACTCCATGCGGCGGTCAAGGGAAAGGGAACTATGAAAAAACTTTGCCCCTGCATTTTTTTTTTGGGAATTTCTAATCATTTTTCAATTTTCATTTTTAATTTAAGGGAAAATTTTTGGGAGACGGAAAAACTTTAAAATATCGACTGCTTTTGATCTACTTACGGGCCCGGGAAAGGCCCTTTTCCCGGGCCCTCTGAGGGGTCGCGATTTTTCAAAAATTTTCTGTACGCTCCGCGCCAACTGTGGTGGCGCTCCGCTTTGATAAATCGTTCGGGCGGATGTCGGCCCTCAGGGGCGCCCCCCCCAACGAAAAATCCTAGATCAGCCCCCGCCGATAATGGCTTTGCGCGAAGGTTCGGAAAAGTTTTTAAAAAAAGGGATAACGGCAACAAAAGTGCTTTAAAGGTCGGGGACAAAGCCACCAAAAAGAGTGGGTTTTTCTGGGCAGCTAAAGAATTAAGTCCTAAAACAAAGCTCCTTTTGGAATATTGCAAGTTTTTTACCGTTCCAAAATATACGTTTCAAAGGGTTTTATGGGTTTTAAGAAAACTAATTGCCTATGCAAAAAAAAAAATGATGTGAAAAGGGGTTTCCCCCAAAATGGTATGATTTCTTTTTTTAACCCTATATAAATTAACCCAATTTTGATCATATAGATTACAGTTTGGGGAGTGATATCAATATTTTTTTAAAGGAAAAAAAAATTTAAATTTTTTAATAAACCCCCCCGGGAAAAAACAATGCACCAGGGCCTTGAAATTTAAAGGGTTTAAAAAAAAAAAGGGGTAAAAAGTGCCCTTTTCGGGTTTTGTCCCCCTTTCGAGTCACATAATTTTCATATTTTGCTCAGTTTTTTCAAGGGTACAAGTGTGAAATAGAAATTTTCCCGTAAAATGGTCAATTTTTTAATGGGGTTTTAAAAGGGGAAATTTGGGGTATTTTTTGGATTTTTAAAGCTTTTTTCATCAATATCCAATATGTTATTTTTTATGTCACCAAAATTTTAAATTTCAACCCTTTTTAATCATGCTTTAAAAAAAAAAAAAATTTTAAAAAAAAAAAAAGGGAAAAATTAATGGGGGACCATAAATTTTGGGGGGGGTATCTCTTTTTTTCGGGAAAAATGTTGGGGATCAGAAGTTCCTTGTATAATACCCTTTTTAATGGTGATGAGATGGAGTGCAAACTGTGAAAAATGGCGCCCCCCCCCCCCAAACGCGCCCGAAATTTTTCAAATTAAAAAGATTTCCCCGACAAAAAAATGCCCCGAGACACTTTCAACCAAAAAAAAAAACCACATGCCATTTAAAAAACCAGTCCAAAAAGAGCCCCGACACTACTGTTTCGAAGTGTGTTTTGGGGGGGGGGGGGACATTTGTATTTTGTCCCCCCCCATCGAAATGTGGGGGGGGCATTCCCCTGTTTCCCCCCAAAGGGTTTACGCCTGGTTTGAGTCAGGCTTACATTCCCCCCAAAAAAATTTTTTGCCTGTATACTAAAAACGCCTTCTCATTGGGGGAGCTTTGCTGATTATAAAAAACACTTTGTTTACAAAATTTTTCAGAGTGTGTGTCACAAAGCTCTTGATGAGTTGCTGTTTCCGAAAATTGGGGGTGTGTATTTTCGCTTGAGAGGAAAAAAAATTTTTGGGTTTTGGGAGAGGGGCAAATTACCTGACTGGCTGCCCAAAAAAACCCGAAAAAAAGCCCAACCCCCACCGAAACATAATGAGGTTCATTTTCGTCAGATGTGTTTAGTCTCCCTTTAAAAATTTTGGGATATTTAGTGTTCATGAATATTCAAAGATGGAGACCACAAAATACATGGAACGGCATATTTCTCAGGGCCCGTTGGTGAAGGGGTTTCGCCCGAAGGGGCACAAATATTTTGCTGTCCCCAAAATTTTGGGCTTGGAAGGGCAGAACATTTAAAAGTTTTAAAGTTTTTTTAAAACCCCAAAAGTTTTTAATTTTTTTTCTTAAAAAAATTTTTACTTGGTAGCCTAAAATTTAAGTTTCCCTCCAATATTTTGTTACCCCCAACCCGGAATAATTAGAAACCAAAATTAATTATTTTTATAAGGGAAAAAATAATTGTTAACGAATTGGTAATGGTTCCCTAATTAAGAACTATGTTTGGGATGTATTCATTTTTTCGGGGGGGGGGGGGGGGGGGGGGGGGGGGGGGGGGGGGGGGGGGGGGGGGGGGGGGGGGGGGGGGGGGGGGGGGGGGGGGGGGGGGGGGGGGGGGGGGGGGGGGGGGGGGGGGGGGGGCGGGGGGCGGGGGGGGGGGGGGGGGGGTGGGGGGGGGGGAAAAAAAAAAAAAAAAAAAAAAAAAAAACAAAAAAAAAAAAAAAAAAAAAAAAAAAAAAAAAAAAAAAAAAAAAAAAAAAAAAAAAAAAAAAAAAAAAAAAAAAAAAAAAAAAAAAAAAAAAAAAAAAAAAAAAATAAAAAAAAAAAAAAAAAAAAAAAAAAAAAAAAAAAAAAAAAAAAAAAAAAAAAAAAAAAAAATAACCTAACCGGGACCCCCCCGGGGGAAATTTTTTAAAAAGGGGTTTTTTTGAATAAAAAAACCCCCTTTTTCTTCCCCCTTTTGGGGGGGAAAAACCCCGGGAGGGGGCTTCCCTTTTATTTCCGTACAAAAATTTAAAAAACGGGTTTTACCCAAAATTCCCCAAAGATATTCCTAAAAAATTTTTAAAAAAGGGGGGCAACCGGGGGAACCCCCGCAAAACCCGGGATCAAATTCCCGGCCCGTTAAAAAAAACCCCCAAAATTTTTTAAAACCCAATTTTTAAAAAAATTTTTCAAAAATTTTTCCCTTTTTTGGGGCTTTTTTTTTTTTTCCCTTCGGAAATTTTCCCCCAAAAAAAATTTTTTTTTGGGGGGTTTTGCCCAAAATTTTAAAAATTTTAAAAGGGGAAAAAAAAAAAAAAAAAAATTTTTTTTAAAAAAAAAGGGGTTTTTTGGGGGAAAAATTTTTTGGGGAAAAAAACCCCCGGGGGCCCCCCTGGGGGGGGAATTTTCCCCCCCTTTTTTTAAAAAAAAAACCCCCCCCCCCAAAAAAAAAATTGGGGCTTTCCTTTTTTTTGGGCTTTTTTTTGGGGGTTTTAAACCTTTTTGGGGGCAAAAAAAAAAAAGGGGGGGGGGCCCCCCCCCCCCCCCCCCTTTTTTTCCCCTTTTAAAAAAAAAAAAATTTTTTTTAAAAAAAATTTTTAAAACCGGTTTTTTTTGGGGGGGGGTTTTTTTTTTTTTTAAAAAAAAAAAAAAAAGGGGGGGAAATTTTTTTTTTTTTAAAAAAAAAAAGGGTTTTTTTTTAAAAAAAAAAATTTAAAAATTTTCCCCAAAAATTTTTTTAAAATTTTTTTTAAATTTTTTTTTTTTTTTAAAAAAAAAATAAATTTTTTTTTTTTAAAAAAAAATTTTTGGGGGTTTTTTTTTTTAAAAAAAAAATTTTTTTTTTCCATTTTTTAAAAAAAAATTTTTTTTCCCCTTTTTAAAAAATTTTTTTTCCCAAAAAAATTTTATAAGAAAAAAAAAATTTTTAAAAAAAATTTTTAAAATTTTTCCCTTAACAAAAAACCCCCCTTTTTCCCCCCCAAAAAAAGGGAAAATTTTTAAAAAAAAAAGGGGGGGGAAAAAACCCCCCCCTTTTTTTAAAAAAATTTTAACGGGGGGGGGGGAAAAAACCCCTTTTTTAAAAGGGGGCCGTTTAAAAAAAAAAAAATTTTTTTAAAAAAAAAAAGGGGGGCAAAAGGGGGGGGGCCCTTTCCCCCCCCCCAAAAACTGGGGGCCCCCCCCCGGGGGGGGGGAACCCCAAAAATTTTGAAAATTCCCCCCTTAATTTCCGGAAAGGGTTTTTTCCCGGGGTTTTTGGTTTTAAAAATTTTTTTTTTCCCCCCCCCTTTTTTTCCCCAAAAAAATGGGGGAAAAAAAGGGGGAAAAAAAAATTAAAGGGGGCCTTTTTTTTTTTTCCCCCCCTTTGGGGGGGAAAAGGGGGGTTTTTTTTTTTTTTTAAAAAGGGAAAAAATTTTTTTTTTTTAAAAAACCCCCGGTTTTAAAAACCCCCCAAAAAAATTTTTTTTTTAAAAAAACCCAAAAAAAACCCCCAAAATTTTTTTTTTTTTAAAAAAAAAATTAAAAAAGGGGGTTTTTTTTTTTAAAAAAAAAATTTTCCCTTTTTTTTGGAAAAATTTTCCAAAAAAAACCCCCCTTTTTTTTTTTTTTTTTCCCCGGGGGGGGGGAAAAAATTTTTTTGGGGGGCCCCCCCTTTTTTTTTAAAGGTTTTCCCAAAAAAAAAAATTTCCGGGGAAACAAAAAAAAAAAAAAAAAAGGGGGTTTGGTTTTTTCCCTTTTTGGGGTTTTTTTTTTTTGGGGGGTTTTTTAAAAAAAAAAAAAGGGGTTTTTTTTTTGGCCAAATGGGGGGGGGGGCCCCCAAAAAAAAGGGGGGGTTGGGGTTCCCCTTTTTTCCCCAAAAAAAACCCCCCCCTTTTTTTTTTTTCCCCCCTTTTTTTTTTTTTTTCCCCCCCCCCCCTTTAAAAAAAAAAAGGGGGGCGGCCCCCCTTTAAAAATTGCCAAAGGGGGGAATTTTCCCCCGGGGGTTTAAAAAAAAAAACCCCCTTTTTCAAAAATTTTTTAAAGGGGGGGGGGGCCCGGGGTTTCCCTTTAAGAAAAAAAAAAAAAAAGGGGGGGGGAAAACCCCCCCCTTTTTAAAAATTTTTTGGGGTTTTTAAAAAAATTTTTCGGGAAAAAAAAACCCCAAAACGCCCCGGGGGGCCCCCCTTTTTTTAAAAAAGGGAAAATTTAAAATTTTTTTTGGGGGCCCCCCCCCCGTTTCCCCGGGAACCCCTTTTTTTCCCCCAAAAAAAAAATTTTTTTTTTTTTCCCCCCCCCCCAAAAAATTTTTTTTTTAAAAAAATTTTTTCCCCCCAAAAAATTTAATTTTGGGGGCCCCCTTTTTAAAAGGGGGGTTTTAAAATAAAGGGGGGAAAAAAAGGGTTTTTTTTTTTGGGGAAAAAAGGGGGAAAAATTTTTTCCAAAAAAACCCTGTAAAAAAAAAAAGGGGGGGCCCCTTTTTTTTTAAAAAAAAAAAAATTTTGGGGGGAAAAAACCCCCCAAATTTTCCCAAAAAAAAAATTTTTTTTTGGGGCCCCTTTTTTAAAAAAACCCCCCTTTTTTCCAAAAAAAAAAATTTTTTTTTCCCCCTTTGAAAAAAACCCCCCCAAAAATTGTTTTTTTTTTTATTTTAAAAAAAAAAAAAAAAGGGGGGGGAAAATTTTTTTTTTTTTTTCCCCCCCCCTTTTTTTTCCCCCCAAACAAAAAATTTTAAAAAACCCCCCAAAAACCCCCGGGGGAACCCCCCCCCCCCCCCCCAAAACCCCCCCCTGAAAAACCCCCCCCCCCCCCAAAAAAAAAAACCCGCCCCGGGGGGGGTTTGGGGGCCCCCGGGAACCCCCCCCCTTTTTTTTTTTTGGGGGTTTTTTTAAAATTTTGCCGGTTTTTTGGTTTTCCCCCCCTTTTTTTTTTTTTTTTTTTTCCCCCCCCGGGGGCCTTTTTTTTTCCCCCAAAAAAATTTTTCCCCCCCTTTAACCCCCCCCCCGGGTTTTTTCCCCCCCCCCAATGTTTTTTTTTTCCCCCCCCCTTTTTGGGGGGTTTTTTTTTAAAACCCCCCCCCCAAACCCCTTTTTCCCCAAAAAGGTTTTCCTTTGGGCCCCCCCAAAAATACCCCCCGGGGCCCCCCAAAAACCCGGGAAGGGCCAAAAACCCCCCCCCCCAAACCCCCCCTTGGCCCCCGGGGGAACCCAGCACCCCCCTTTTGGGGGGGGGGCAGTTAAAATTTTTGGGATTTTAAAAATTTTTTTTTAAAATTTTTTTTTTTTGGGGGAAAAAAATTTTTTAAAGGGGGGAAAACCCCCCAAATTTCCCTTTTCCCCCCCCCCAAAAAAGGGGGGGGAAAAAACCCAAAAACCCCCCCAAAAAAAAACCCCCAAAAAAAAAATTTTTTGGGGGTTTTTTTAAAAAAAAAAACCCAAAATTGGGTGGTTTTTTAAAAGGGAAATTTTAAAAAAAAAAGGGTTTTTAAATTTTTTTTTTTTTAAAAAAAAAACCAAAATTTTTTTTTTTAAATTTTTAATTTTTTTTAAAAAAAAAATTTTTTTAAAATTTTAAAAAAAAAAACCTTGTTTTCCCGGGGGGGAAAAAAATTTTTCCCCCGGGAATTTTTTTTTCCCCCCCCCCAAAAAAAAAATTTTTTTTTTCCCCCCCCTTTTTTTTCCCCCCCCCTTTTTGGGCCCCCACCCCCCAAAAAAAGGGGGGGGGGAAAATTTTTAAAAAAAACCCCCCCAAATTTTTAAAACCCCCCCCGGGGGGCCCCCAAAAAAGTTTTTTTTGGGGGGTTTTTTAAAAAAAATTTTTGGTTTTTTATAAAAAAAAAACCCCCCCTTTTTTAAAAAAACCCTTTTTTTTTAAAAAAAAAATTTTTTTTTTTCCCCCCCAAAAAAGGGGGGGTTTTTTTGGGGGGGGCCCCCCCCTTTTTTTTAAAAAAACCCCCCCAAAAAAAAAACCCCCCGGAAAGAAAAAATTTTGGGGTTTTTTACCCTTTTTTTAAAAAAAAAAAAGGTTTTTTTTTTAATTTTTTTTTTTAAAAAAATTTTTTTTTCCCTTTTTTAAAAAAAAATTAAATGTTAAAAAAAAAAAAAAAAAGGTTTTTTTTTTCCCCGGAAAAAAAATTTTAATTAAAAAAATTTTTTTTAAAACCGAAATTTTTTTAAAAAAAATTTTTTCCAAAAAAAATTTTTTTTTTTTTAAAAAAATTTTTTTAAAATTTTTTAAAAAAAGAGTTTTTTTTTAAAAAAATTTTTTAAAATTTTGGGGAAAAAACCCCCCTTTTTAAAAATTTTTAAAATTAAAAAAAATTTTTTTAAAAAAATTTTTTTGGGGGGGGGTTTTGGGGGGAAAAATTTTAAATTTAAAAAAAAAAAAACCCCCCAAAACCCCCCCCCCCCCCCCCCCCCCCCCAAACCCCCCCCCCCCCAAAAACACCCCCCCCCTTTAAAAAAAAAAAAACCCCCCCCCTTTTAAAAAAAAAACCCAAAAAAAAAAAAAGGGGGGGAAAAAAAAATTTTGGGAAAAAAAAAAAAATTTTTGGGGGGCCCCTTTTAAACCAAAGGTTTTTTTTAAACTTTAATTTTTGGGGGGGGGGGGGAAAAAAAAATCAAAAAAAATTTTTTTTTTAAAATTTCCGGGGGGGCCAATTTTGGGGGGGGGGGGGGAAAAAAAAAAGGGGCCCGGGGGTTTTAAAAAAAAGGAAAAACCCCCCTTTTTGGGGGGCCCGGGGGGGGGGGTGGGGGGAAGGGGGCCCCCCCCCTTTTTTTTTTTTTTTTTGGGGGGGGTTTTTAAAAAATTTCCCCCCCAAAATTTTTTAAAAAATTTTTTTTTTTTAAAAAAATTTTTTTTTTTAAAAAAAAAAAAAAGGACCCGGGTTTTTTAAAAAAAAAATTTTTTAAAACAAAAAAAAAAATTTTTAAAAAAAAAATTTTTTTTTAAAAAACCCTTTTTTTTTTCCCCCAAAAAAAAACCCCCCCCCCCTTTTTTTAAATTTTTTTTGGGGGGGTTTTTAAAAAAAACCCATTTTGGGGGGGGAAATTTTTTTGGGGCCCCCCCCTTTTTTTAAAAATTTTTTTTTTTATTTTGGGGGGGGAAAAAAACCTGGGGTAATTAATTCTTTTTAAACCAGACCTTTTTATACAAATAATATCTCTTCCAACCCTTTCACTCAAACTACAATCAACGCTGTCTAAAAATTTAATAAAGGGGTTTTGAAATTTTTAAGGGAGACCATACCTCTTTGGGAATGTTTATTCCACAGAACTTAAAATTAAAAAAAAAAGTACTGTTGAAAGTGCTCAGTGATAGCAAAGGTTGAGGCGGCCAACTACCACATTGTTTTTGGTGAGCTTTGGTGACCAATTTGAAGTTTCCACAATCATTACTAAAAATTTCTTAATACTAATAATTGAGGTGTAATTAATCTTGTAAAATAACTTGAAGCAATTTGCTTACGGGCCCAACTGGGTATAGAATGCCGAGCGACCTTTCCAATTTACAATTGTTGTTGGGTGCGGGGATACGGAGGCATGGGTAAAATTTATTTTGGAAACCTTTAATTGGGGGGTTTTTTAATTTTTAAAAAGATCCGGCCAATTTTGAATGCGCCAAAGGGGGGGCTTTTTTAATGAAAATCCCATGTAAAATTGAAAAAAAAATAGAAATTTTAAAAGGTCAAATTTTGGAAATTTTTCCCAAAAACTTTTTTTTTAATTTTTTTTTTTTATTAAAAAAGCATTTTAAAGGGGGTTTTCCCCTTTTTTGACATTTAGCTAGGAGTTAATAATGTTCCCCACAAATTTTGGGGGTTGTCCATATGGGGAAAAGGGTTTTATAGTTTTTTTTTTTGGTGGGCGTTAAAAGGTTAACGGGGGGGTTAACCTCCTTCAAAAAAATTGGTTTCCTTTAGATTTCACTTTGGTGAAACCCTTTGGGTATTTTTAAAAAACCCCTTTTTCAATTTTTCCCGTGCAGGCCCCTTTCCCGAAGGTTGCCCTTCTAGTGCCAAATTGGGGGCCTCGGTGGGATACAAGGATCCTGCCAAAAATTTTGGGTTCCCCGGGGTTTTACTGAAAGTTAAAAAATCTTTTAAGATTCTTTTAGGAAAACCCAAAACCGAAAAGGAGTTAAAATTAAAGAACCCCCCTTAAATTTTAATATTTTACCAAAAGCACCCTTTTGGGGCATTGGAAATAAAAAATTTTTTTAAAAAAGGTTAAATTATGGTAATCCAAAATTTAAATTGGAACTAAAAAAAATTTTGCAAAGGAATAATTTTTTGTTAAACCCATTTTTCTAAACGCCAAAAAAGGATTTTCGGCAGGATTCCAATCTTGCCAAAAGCAGAACATCTTGGTTTTGAATGTATTAAAACGGTTAGGAAGGGGCCTTTCGCAAAGTACCTTATAACGCCCGTGGTGAGTTTCCCAGGAATCCCCTTTCCAAACACCCTGTAGTTTTGGTCGTTTAAATAACCCCTAAATTTTTTTTTTTTTCCCTTTTTTTTTTAAAATGGGAAATTTTTTAAATAAAAAACCCCCCCGGGAATTCCCTCACCCCCCTTGTTTAAATGGGGAGGGGTGTCCCCCTTGAAAAACAATTTGGAAAAATTTAGGCCCAAAATGGGTTTTTTAATTTCCCTGTTTTTTTTTAAACCCCCCCTTTTTGTAATTTTGGTTGTTGTATTAAAATCAACCCTTTTTTTTTCCCTTGGCCGGAGGGGGGAAAAAAAATAAGCCCAAGAAAAGTTTGGAATTATTGGGGAAAAATTTCTTGCAAGCTCCCCCAAACTTTTCTACCTTGCCCGTCCTCAACACAATTGAAAGGACTCCGTTATAGGTGAAAACACCAAAATTACAATAAAGGATTTCCATAAACCTCGGCCCTAAATTTGGACCTAGAAACGTTAAAAATTGTTTCAAGGAGTGCAACCTCTGGCCAATTTCAAAGCCCACAAAATAAAAAAACTAAAAGAGTTTCCTCTCAGAATCTTCAACATCATTACCAAGGCCCAAAAAGGATATTGGGCAAATTTAAAATGTTTCCGCCCCAAAAATCTTGGTTATGCAATATTCAAGCTTTAATGAGGGAAATTCCCTCAAAAATTCCCATATTAAATTCCGGGTTTTTTTTTTAAAAATTTCCCCCCCAAAAAAACCCTTAACAATTTCCGGCTTCCCCTTAAAAATTAGGCATGAAATTTAGATTTCTTTTTCCCTGCCAAATTTTTTAACACAAATTTGGCCCCCCCCCCCCCCCCGGCTATCCTTTTACACCCGGCAAAATTCCCCTTTATTTGAGAGGGGAAAACCCAAAGATTGAGTTTTTAAAATTTAAGGAATCACGTGAAATTTTTTTAAATTGGGCAACAAATTTTTAATAAAAATTGGGTTGCTTCCCCCCCGGGCTTTACTAACGAATCCAAGGGCCAATTTTAATATTTGTAATTGAAGTTTTTTTAATCATGTTCCTTTTCAAATTTATTAATTTTCCCCTAATTTCCCCCAAAATAGAATTTAAAAATTTGCCGTTAATATATTTTGGGAATAAAAATTTTGGTTAAATCTTGACTGGAAATATATAATTAACAATTTTTAATGGATTAAAAATTTAAGGTTTTTAAACCGGGGGGTTGTACATAAACAAAAAAAGGGTAATTAAAAAATTAAAACATTAAGGCTTATTAATGTATGTTAAATTTTACGAAAATTTAAAAATTTCCAAATAAAAAAATATGGGAATTTTCCAAATTTTGGGTTTTTTCCGGGGGAAGGCAAATTCTTTAGGGGGTCCTTATTTAGAACCCCTAGGGTTCGTTGACGGGTACATAACCCCCAAAACCAAGTGGGTATCCCAAACTCGTCAATTTTTTTAAAGGGGACCAAAAATTTTATCAGGGGAAAATTTTAAAAAACTTAAAATTAAAAGGCCAGTTGGATAAAAGGAAGGGAAAAAATTTTGGGGAAACAAAAAAAAATTTTTCCCCAAAAAAACCCCCAAATGAATGGACCCGTTGAGTTAAACTGTTTTCACTAAAAATTTTTAGCCTTTTTGGTTTGGGTCATCGGGGGAATTTTCAAAGGGAAAAGAAATTTTTTGGGGGGGAAAAAATGGGTGCAGTTCCCCGAAAACCCCGGGGGGGGGAAAATAATTAAGGGGCCCACCAAAATTTTAAAATTTACACATTTAAGCAAATTGCATCCACTATTTTTCACTTATTTCTTTTATAATTGTTTTCCCTTTTTAATGAATTTTCCATGAAGCAAATCAAGTCAGTCAGATGTTTAATTACCTCCCGGAAGAATAATAATTTTGGAAATTGTGCCTATTTAAATTTTTAAAATATCACACGAAATTTAATTTCTGTTAATTATTTTTTAATGTTAGTAAAGGAATCGGTTTGTAATTTCCGTTAAAACTGATATTAAAAGAATTACGATAATTTAAACAACGGCTCAGTTAATATGTAAATAAAAAGGGTGTAAAAATTGAATAAAAGATTCAATACCTAAAAAGTCTATTTATAATTTTAACGAAATTTGAGTTCCAAATGAAAACTTGGGAAGGGGGGCCGTCGGTATTAACCCCTGTGGGTTTTTAGAAGGTTTTACCTTTAGTTTCCCTAGGGGAATAAAAATTCGAACGTTTAATGGGCCCCGGGCCCCCCAAATTTTGGTTTTTCCCCTTTTAAAGTTCTCTAAACCCCACCATTAAAACCGGGCTTCGTAAAAAAATTGAAAAAACTTTCAAAACCAATTGAAAAAGCCAAGGTCCCTAATTTTATACTGCAATTGGGCCCCCCAACTTTGCAGGGGGAAATTTTGAAAATAAAACGCTTGGGAAACTTTATCTTAAAACATAAAAATTCCCAAAATTCCCCTTAAAAAAAGGGGGAAAAAGGGGGGCCCCGAGCAATCTAATATGTGGGGGTTTGCGCCCATGACTTTCCGTAAAAAATTTTTTGGAAAAAAAGCCCGGGGTGGGCCCCCGTTTCAGAGAAAGGGATCCCATCCTTTTTTTTGGAATTTAAAATTGTAATTTGGAAACTCCCAAGAAAGTCAAAGGGCATGGGGTATATGTAAAAACTTTTGCAAAGGGCCTAATCACTTGTATTCATCTTAAATCAGGGGAAAAATTTGTTTTAAATGTGCCCAAGCAGTTTTGGAGTTAATCTTTTTGTTCCTTTTCCAAGGGGTTGGTGAAATGGGAATTCAAAGTTCTTTTAGGGGGCCGTTCGGGAACTTTTTCTTAACCCACAAATTAAAAACGGCTTTGTTCTGGGTTTTTAATCGGTTTTAAACGACTTTATTTTTAATTGCACGAATTCACACCTGGCCGCTGCATACTTTGGGAAAAATTTCTTTTTGGCATTTTCAACCTTGTGGTGGAACCCCCCCCACCCCCCCAACCCAAAAAGGCCGGTTTTTCAGGTTGGGGGGTTTTTTTGGGGGCCCGGGGGGGGGGGCGCGGGGGGTAAAATTTAAAAAAAAAACCCGGAAATTTTTTCTTAAAAAAAAATGAAAAAAAAACCCCCCCCAAAACAAGGCCCAACGCGAAATTTTGGGGTTGACATTTCAAATTTACTTTCGTGCATTGCGCATGTCCGGGTTTCGTCAATCTAATTGGTGGACCACAATGACCGCCGGTAGCAAATTTCCGAAAAGCGTAATTTGCTAGGAAAAGCGCCACTCGAGCGCAAGGGTAGGGTGGAGGTACCCCACCACGTAGAGCTTTTTGTTAATTTGCAATGTCCTTGTGCATACTTTATAAGGTTTGTACGAAATTTATGCTAATTAAATATTTAGTAGAATAACATATAGAATACACTAGGCTGCAATTTCTAATTTTCCCGGTCCCCATCTTAACGGCCAATTTTTTGTTTTAATTGTGGCCTGGCCTTGTGGAATTAAAGGTTTAATTGTTTCCCTAGGATTTGGGAAATTGCTAATAAGCCCAACAAAATATTAGAAACGCTTTGGCGATATTTTAAATCGTTCAAAACCTTTGCGCTAGCCCTTTAAAACGAATTACTGGTCATACAATTTTTTGGAAAGTCATTTGAAACACCTATTGGACCTTGTGGACCCCCCCCCACCAACCCCCCCCCACCGCAAGAAGTGCTTTGTACCCCTGTAACCGGGGGAAATTAAAAATTTAGATAAAACTTTGAACCGGTGTTTGGGGGGAAATTCGAGGTAGGTTTGGGGGGCAGAGGGGTTTTTCCCCCTCCCTTTCGAAAAATTTGGATAAGTTTAACCGGTTGGACACCCTACTTAGAATTTTTGGCTTAGTTTTTTTTTCGCTTAGGGCAAAACAACCGGCCCCTACCCAAGGAACCCCAAATATTCCCAAACCCATCAGAAAAAATATTTCTATTGTAACTTTTCTTTAAAAAGTTAAACTTTTAAAAAGTATTGCAAAAAGGACACCTTTTGGGTAGAAAAGCGCCCTTTTTGGGGAATACATTAAAATACAATTTTAAAGATTTTTAATTTTTTTTTTTTTTTCATTAAATTTCCTTTTTCTTCTTTCTATTATTCAAAAAGGGGGCCTTTGGGGTTGGGGGCACCCCAATTTTTGGGGGGTTGAAAAAAGGAAAAAAAGGGAAAAAGGGAAAGGGAAAAAAATTTAAAAAGGAAGGAAAGGAAGTGAAGGGAAAGGGGTTTGGAGGAAAAAAAAAAGGAAAGGACCTTTTTTTTAAAAGGCTGTTAATGGTTAAAAGGGTTTAATTGTAATTTTCCGGAATATACAAAGACCTATCGGGTTTTTTGGGTTTCCCAAAAGGAGGGCCCCGTCGGAATGGGGGCAAGAAAAGGTTATAAAATTTTTAAATGCATTTTTGGCCCTTAAGGTAATTGTTTTTATGGTTAGGGAAATCGGGGTTTTATCCCAGGCCTTAAAAAATTTTGGGAGTAAGTGCCCCCCCCATATGGAAATTTGACATTTAGTCCTCAATCATCGTTAGGGTAAACATCCACTTAAGCCAATGGGGCTCGAACAATTCTTTTTTATATGGTGACCTGTCTTCTTGAACATGTTCAAGCTAGACTTAAATTTCGGGCAAACTATTAATCCAAGTCCAAGATCTACATGTGTTTTAATTTGAAAAACAGTAAAAGAAAATTTCCACTTATAATTAAAAGGAAAACATGAAATTAGGTCGATTTTTGTTTAGCAAATTGTTTCCTATGTTTTCCAAAGATGCCTTTAATGCACTTATATTCGTTGGGTTGGGGTTGTTTAACCATTGGTTTTTGCTAAAGGATGGGGGAAAAGGGGAAGTAAAAAATTGAAGAAGGTGACAAGGTAAAAGGGGTGAAGGGAAGGACGGAAATGAAAAGAACAAAGGAAATGCTTGACATTTTTCACTGCAGTTGGGTTCTATTAATTGGCTTAGGAATGCGTGGAAATGTTACATTTACGACAAGCCTTACAAGGTTGTAAGGGAGAGTATATCTTTGGATTTGTGAAAGGAAAAATTAAAGGACTTTTGGTTAATAAAGCTTTGAACAGGGCCCAAACAATGTTGGGCCGTTTTAGTTGGTAAAAAACGGCTTTTTTGAAATTGTTTCTAGTCTTTTAAAAGGTAGGTAATTAATAAGCCCTGAATATGTATTCCCCGAAGTTCTGAAAACATTGGTACCTTAGTATTGAATCAAGGAAGTACCAATATGATTTTTTGGGTCCTTTTTAGCCCTTTTTTCATAATTCCCAATAGTAGTTCCTGAGAAAAAATTTCCAAATTTTTAAAATTTTAGAATTGCCTAAAGAATTCCTAAACTGCGTTCAGGTTCAACATAAATGTTGCAATAATTGGAAAAGGGAACCAAACGTGCTCCAACTCATAAGGCTAAAATTTCAAATTGAAATTTCTTTAAGCTAATCTGAGTTTTTCCTCTTTCTAAAATTTTTGCATAACTTTTTAATGGACCTAAATTCATGTTCTTTTAATGTAGTCCAAACCGGATACTCATTGGGGCTTGGGAATTCACATTTGAAATCTGGGGGCAAATTTCATCTTCCCTTAAACCCGCGTTCGGCAAGGGGCCGGAGATGGGCCTCCTTGATTTAATCTCAGGCTGGCCGCAGTATTTCGCAAGGGCGGAAGCCCCTTTAAAAATTTTAAGGCCAAAATTAATGCTTTTAAGTCCAGTGAACCCCAAATGCCCAAAATTCAAAGATCAAAACCTTTGCGGCTTAATTTCCCGCCTAATCGGGGCACCGGATTAAAGGACTTCATAAAACTTTTTTTTAAAAATTTGCAAAATTTTTTTTTCTTTTTTTAAAAAAAATGGTAAAAAAAAAAAGGTTAAAAATTTTTTCTCCCTTTTTCCTAAAAATCTAGGCTCAAATGCTTTAAGACCCCTGATTAATCAATTATATAAGGGAAGGGGATCTTTATACCTACTGTATTGTAATATACAATAGATAGCTAATTTACTGTTGAACAAACGATATTTTAGCTAAAGAATGGAGAATTGGCAGGGAGGAACAAGGCAAATATTTAGACTGCTTTTGGGGGACAAAAGGTGGCAAACTAATTAAAGTTTTCTATTAATTTTAACCATCCTAATGTAGGGATTTAGTCGGGCCCCACAAACTCTAAAATTTTCATAGGTTTTTATAATTTTGAACGTTTTCGCTTTTTCCCAATCATGGGAGTTTTTTAAAGGCTGAAAATCAAAATTTAGTCTAAGTGTTTAAGCCCGGGTTCCCTTAACACTCGGGGCTATTGGAACGACCTAACTGGGGCGCCCACTTGACCTCATGCTACAAGTCGAATGGGGGAATTGGTCCGGGGTATCAATTAAGGGCCAAATCAAAATTCTATGCCTAATTGACAATTTTTAGGGAGTTAAAAATCAAAGAAAACACTGGCCTTTTAAGTCGGAAGCTGGCTCAAAATTTTGCAGTCCGACATATAGAATTCCCAAAAACTTTAAAAATTTTTTTAAGTTGCCGACCGTCCTTAAAACTTCCAGCATTGTTTTCATAACCGAATTTTTGATAACAAGGGGGGTTCCCTTTTCCATTAGAATTCCCAACATTCATATTTTAAAATACTGCCCATCCCTTCTTTGGGCTTTCTTTTTTCAGTCAATTAATATTTTATTAACCTTCTCTTTTTTCCTTTTTCCTTCCCAAATATTTTTCTGTTACATGTGTAAGACCCAAGATTATAAGAAAATTAGTTTCAATCTTGATAATAAAATTATTCAGAATATTAAAGGAAAAGGACACTTATTGAGAATTTGCGCATTCACAATTCTTCTATTTTCAAGATCTATTTTATTTCATTTTTATTCAACACTAAAGTATCTTCCTAATTTTCCAATGATCGGAAAATCTTCAAGCGCTATACCATTTAGGAAATGTGATTAAAATTTTTCGGAGGCGCTTGTTAAATTCCAATTTAACTTGGTATGGGCTAGTTGAATTCTAGCGTCGCCAAAAGTGTGGGAATTTTATACACGTCCTGCAAAAGCCACATTTGCATTTAATTGAACTCTTCAAACGCCTATTCTTTTCTAGGCAACTCACACTCCAAAAAGGTATCAAACCGGAGATCGTTCAATTTTCCCTAAGCCCCATTGTCGGCGCTATCCTTTACCACCAGGTTTGAAAAGGGGTGCAAAATGGGAAATTTCACAAAAAACCAAATTATTCAAGTGGGGGGGGGGGTGGGGGGGGGGGGGGGTGGGGGGGGGGGGGGGTGGGGGGGGGGGGGGGTGGGGGGGGGGGGGGGTGGGGGGGGGGGGGGGTGGGGGGGGGGGGGGGTGGGGGGGGGGGGTCAATGTAACTCAAGACATTTTTTTTTTCAACTAAAAGGAATCTATTCTGCACTTTCTTCTTAGTCTAGAGTAGCCTTGTTTGGGATACACCTTTACACCCAACATCTGACAGTACACAAAGTTAATGCACGTACAAACATTAATGCCTACTTAGCACTATGCCTAATGTTTATGTAACAGGACAGGCCTCTTAATTTTGTCTTAATGCCAGACACTCATTATTTTATGTAGCACTGGCCTAGGCTACACTGTGTTTAATAGGCCTAGACTTGCTTATACATGGATGTACAGCAAGTGATGTAGGCTAGGTCTAGGCTAGCTTACACCAGTACAACATTTTAACGAACGCAGGATTTTGCTTCTGGAAAGTAATCTCTTTCACAGGACGCAGAATGTGTTACTAAGCTGCGCCCGAACGAAGCTTGTTATGGGTGGCCCCATAATTACGCCGTCCTGCATTCTGTGCACACAGAACCGAGAATCTTCGGTGTAAGTGAAGGAATTGCTTGGCCTAGCGGCATGAGGATTCACTCGAGGTGGCATACAACTTAACAATTGACTAGATATACTGTGTACTACAAACTAGTTCTAAGTCAAAACCGCATCTATAAAATTTTCTGCGACCGTGTATTTCTACTTGATTTACTCGAGTCCCACACAAAATATGATTATCCTGCCATTTAGGAAAGAACGTGTGTAACTTTTTGCTTCAAGTATGATGAATGATCATCGTACAGCAGGCCAGGGTGCATTCCATGTAAAGCCTACGCCGGAGGTACGCCGAGGTTTTCATGACCGTACACCGGGATTTTCTGTACTGTGCACATACAATGCATGTGCATAGTAATCCATAGGCATGCGTACATACGTACAGTATACATGTATGTGATACGTATACAGTCACCATACTGTACATTGGCAATGCACGTACAGGTATAGTATACACACATTACAGCTAAGTCAGTGGCAATCCGTAAGCGATTGTACGTACGTATGTATACATGTACGTAATGCATACACCATTCATTGGCAATACAAGTAGGCCTACAGGTACATATAGCACAGTACTGTGCGTGAACATACTAGCGGAAGTTGACTGAATTGGCCCGCCGGTATGCCGGGAGTACCGTTTGCCCGCTGCTACGCTGGGGAGTACGCCAACTACGCCAGCAATCCTCAACTTACTGCATTTTGTATGCCGACAAAGGCTAGTTTCCAAGCCGCCAAGCCGACCGAAATGGTATGTCCACACCGAAGATCTCCGGCGTATAGTGCACTAAATGCACACAGGACAGCAGGCAATGTTATGTTACATTGTGTGCTAGTATAAATCACACAGGTCTGTGTTTTGATGGCTTATAAAGGCTGACACCCCAGGGTGCATTCCATGTAAAGCCTACGCCGAAGGAACGCCAAGGTTTTCGTGACCGTACGCCGCGATGTACGCCGGGATTTTCTGTACTGCACACATACAATGCATGCACATAGCAATCCATAGGCATGCGTACATACGTACAGTATACATGTACGTGATACGTACACAGTCACCATACATTGGCAATGCACGTACAGGTATAGTATACACACATTACAGCTGGGTCATTCTCTGCCAACTCAACAAATTTTCAGAAAATCATGGTCGGGCACCGACCCAGATTTTGCTGAAAAAATTCCCAAGTGTAGTTCAAGTACTAGATAGAACACACCAAAAATTTTAGGTCAAAATTCTTAGCTGTTTGGGAGTTACGGCCCATTGAAAAGTGGCCCAAACCTCCTTCTTTGCATGCCCGAATTGCATGGTCCACATCTCGGTCATTTTTGAGGGCCTATATCTATACAGAGAATAAAGATACACCCAAAAAAAAAAAAATTGCGAAAACACCTACCTGGCATAATTTTCTGCCCAAATTTTCAGAATCTTGCATCAGAAAACACGGTAACTGGCTTAAATTATGAAGATAAAGACCTTCTAAAACCATTGCATTTCATTTTAGGCTTCATGTGTTTATGAATATGTTGGACCCTCTGTGGTTCAAATCGACTTTCTATCAGCTTAGTACCATTTTTCATATACCAATAATATCTGTTGGGGTGCACTTTGCTTCTCACAAAGTTAAAGGACCTTTAATACCTTCCATGACAAAATGGTTTGGGGTCCAAACATGGTCCCAGAGCCAAAAAACCAAAAAATTTTGATGTTTTATTTTCGGGTTGGGACCTTGGCCTTGTTTATCACCTCCCATGAACTTGAAAATTTTTTTTCATTAGCTCTAACCCCCTTTTATATTTATTTAAAAAATTTCAGAGAGGGGTTTTTCCTCATTCTTGCCAGATCCATTTTTTGAGTTTGGGTAGGTAGTCCACTGTCACATAACACATTGTACAGTATGGAGTCCTACTGTACATACCACATAGTAGTACAAACTACTCGTGTAGCACACATTGACCATATATCATGGCCTGTTTTGTATATTTCTCAACCACAGAAGTTCTACTATTTTCATTTAGCAGTTTGATCTACTTAGGAAAAGACCATTTTAAGTAACTTAACAGTACAAACTGTGAATAATTTTACTATTAAATTTAACAAAGTACAGTATGCACTGTATGTCCAATATACAGATTACTGTAATAATACAGCCACTTTACACAATATTAACAAAATGTTGTCTAAGAAATCAGAGGGGGCTGTTGTGCCCATCTTAAGGGACTTGTGGAAAGAATTTTTTAAAGCCATGAGCTGTGCTATAAACAAGAATGATGAATCATGAATTGTATTACCACGCTGCAAAACAAGGTGTGGTTGATCTATTGGGCTACACTTGTGGTTACACTCACTACTAATTTCTGTAAATCATGTGTACAGTATATACCACACCTTACAATATGTGCAATGGGTGCACCACCTACCACAACTCAAAGATTTTTTTTTAATTACAATGGGGGGAAAACCCCTCTCTGAAATTTTAACCAGCTATAGACAAAGGGATAGAGCTGTTGGTGGATAAAAAAAATTTTAGTTCATGGGAATGATAAACACGGTCAAAGGTCAACCTGAAAAAACATCAAATTTTTGTTTTTTTTGCGCTGGGGACCATGTTTTGACACCCCAGCCGTTTTGTCATGGATTTTATTTCAGGTCTTCCTTAACTTTGTCAGGGCAAAAGTGCAACCCACCAGATATTAATATATACGAAAAATGGTACTTATCTGATAGAAGTTGGTTGAACCACAGTGGTCCAAATATCAAAACTCACATTGACGCCTAAATGAAATGGCAATGTTTAGAGCCTTTATCTGCAATAATTAAGCCTAGATACAGTGTTTCTGTTGATGCCAGATTCTGAAAAAATTTGGGCAGAAAAATACCCCCAGGTAGGTACTTATAGCTTTGTATCCTTTATTCTTCTGGGAAGTAACTAGGGCCTCAAATTGATCGAAATGGCATGCGCACAAGAATTGGGCATGAAAAGATGGGTACCGGTCCATTTTTCAAATGGGCCATAACTCCCAAACGGTTTGGAGATTTTGACCTTAAATTTTCAGTGTGGTTTTCCCATAAGATGGAACTATGCTTCATCAAAGTTTCAGCAAAATCTGAGTTGGTTGCCCGACCAAACCTAATTGTTGAGTTTGGCAAGCGAATGACCCAGACTAAGTCATGGCAATCCGAAGCGTTGGTACGTACGTATGTATACATGTACGTAATGCATACACCATTCATTTTGGGATTTTTCATTTTTAGGCAATAAAATGTACTAGTAAATTTGAGAAGCAAGTTAGGGCTTAAGTACTTAATAAATAATATATAATGATTAATAAATGTTACAAGTAGGCCTACAGGTACATATAGCACAGTACTGTGGCAGTGACACATACTAGCGGAAATTGACTGAATTGGGCCGCCGGTAGGCCGGAAGTACCGTTTTGTTTTTTTGCCCGCTGCTACGCTGGGGAGTACGCCAACTACGCCAGCAATCCTCAACTTACTGCATTTTGTATGCCGACAAAGGCTAGTTTCCAAGCCGCCAAGCCGACCGAAATCGTATGTCCACACCGAAGATCTCCGGCATATAGTGCACTAAATGCACACTGGCTGACGCCTCGGCGTACCTTTGGCTTCAGCTTTACATGGAATGCACCCTGGCAAATCACTTTACCTGACAGAGGACATGCACCACACACAAAGCAGTCACTGTATCATGGTGAAGATACCAGATGAGTAAAAATCAGTTTGAGGCAACACCAGATAAGTTTCCTTATTTAGCCTAGACCAAGATCAGTGCTTTTCTTTTCATCGCTGGTTAAATTATATAGTATGCAGATGTACTAATTGTCAGAAAAGTGGCTAATTTTGCAAGGTTATGGCCCACAAGACCGAACCACGAGAGAAAATGAAATAGCATTCATGAGACTAAAAGTGAAATAGGCCTAGGGGGGTTGGGAGGAGGGATCGTGGGGGTTTTTTTTCTTCTTTTCTCTCTTTTTGGGCGGGCGTGTGGGTCTGCGTTCGCTAGACTGAAAATGAAATTAGGCTCACAAGACTGAAGGCCCCCCGTGTCTGAAAATGAAATAGGTTTCAAAAGACCGAAGGTCAATGAGACCGAAAATGAAATTTTTCGGTCAAATTGGCATTTCCTTTTCTCTGACTGGTGTTACAAACAGGAATTTCTGAATTCCGTCAGGACCTGCTGGAAATTGAACCTGTAAAAACTGATTTTTCTTCATTTTGTTATTCACTGAACAAGATCCACAACCAGAATAGGGCTGGGCCTAAATAATAATAAACACATGTGGTTGACGTGATGCACACAGGTACTAATACAGTCACTATAGTATAGGCCTACAGTGGGCTTACAGGTCAAGTTACACGTATTATTGGCACACGTAGCCTATACAATACAGTCGGCTTAGGCTAGTAATACTGTTAGTAAAGTGTTAGCCCAACAGTGTTAGGCGTTCTACTTAGCTGCTAGTTTACGAGATCTTTTAACGAAGCCCCTTGTCCAGAGTGAATTGGTAACGAATTAAATTCATTTTTTATGGACTGCATTTAAAATGTCCAACTCATTTCAGAAAGACACAATCTCTTATAAATAGGTTACATGTCCTACAAACTACCTTTTCCTTGGCAGCAGCGAGTTTCTCCTGCCTGCTAACGTCAGCCATGTTGTTCAGAGTGAGGACCTCTAGCTACGACAGAATTTTGGACAAGATGGTGTTCGTGAAATTGAAGTTCTTCAATGTCAATAGTCGTGTTTTTAAATTCGGCTTCCTCCGGCTTTAAAGGAAGATTACAAAATATGTTGCAATAGTACAAAGAGTTTCGAAAAGATCCGAATTTTGTTTTATTATCTTCAATCACTCTGCTTTGCTTTTCAATTTAAACTTTGTGTTTTGGCACTCAAAACAAAAGAAAAGAAAAAAAAAAAAATCCCAATCACCCTACCGTGCCTGAGCCATAACTTACTCAAGACTGTTGAACTTAGGCAAAATCCTGGTCATCACAATTGAGCAAGCCCTAATATTCCAACAGTGTTCCGACCCTTTAAGCAGCCAAATGCATATGGAAGGACTTTTCAAAGAGTGGAAGAAAGCCTGTTACCCAAGGGGGTCTGGAGGAGTGCTGGGAGAGGTTCCTCCTTGACAAATTTTGTCTATATTTTGGCTACCACAGGAGTGTGGCATCAAGGGTGGGGGGCATGCCAGCTTCCCTTGAGCATATTTTTTGTAATTTTTTTTTATGATTTTTTTATGATATTGCTAGTAACTCAAAATAAAAAATGTTTTGATGCAATTTAAAGGCCTGGGAAGTGCCATTTCCCCCAGCGATCTGGGATGTATTTTTCGGCCCAAGATTTTTCTTGGCATTTTGCACCAGCCCTATTGTGGTGCTACTCCTTAGACACTAGTTTTGCCTACACTGGCTTGCCCCCCCCCCCAGCAAAATTCCTGGCTATGGACACCTGGTGACAACCCTAAAAATATTTGCCCCTGTGAAGCTATCTTGATCGCCTCCCTTCACTTGTAGGCTCCAAGGGGCCATGGCCCCACCCCAAATGTGACCAAAATTGTTTCCGAGAATTCACCAGGCTGAATATATTAGGAAAACATAAACTTTTTAAATAAAATTAACTTCACAATTGTACACTTTTGTTGCAACCAGAATCTCATCTGAGGCATTCTGTTATTAAAAAATTTTTCCAAAAGGGAGGGGGACACCTCCTCCCCATTAGACCCTCGCCTAATCACTGGACCACCCATTTTCCGCCCTCCCAACGAAGGCCCTGGGTCCACCAGTGCCCCTTCTTTCAGTACATAGCCTATCTGTCTGTTTTACTGGAAAATTGGTTCAGGAGTACTTCGGATGGGCTGTCCCAGACTCCCCTGCCCTATAAGCCTATCAAAGCCTTTCATAATTTACACATAGTTTGCATGTTGTTCCTCTGCTCCTCCCATCATTGTTGTTGTGTTTTTCTTTCTGCTTCTTTTTGTTTTTCCCTACGAATTCATTGCTTGGTGGTTAAACCAAAAAAAAAAAAAAAATTTTACAAATCCTAAGGCACAAATTGAGCTAGTGTAATTACATATTATGTGTTTTTTATATATTTTCAAGGTAAGATACTGTTTCAAGGTAAGATACTGTTCCAGCTCTGCACAATCTAACTATAACACACAACCGAATAAGGCCAGTCATAAGGGGAAATAATTTATCCCCCAATAACCACCCCCCAATGAACAACTCTTGACTTCTCCGGGCACACTCGATCGGAGGCGATGCAATAGATTAAACACACTAAACAACTAGAATGTCTGTTATAGGCGTCCTAGTAGATAGTTCTCTCTGCACTGTCCCTATCAAATTTATTTGCCCCTTAGCTAGGTGGCTCAGACAACGGTAAACATTTTTACAGTGTGACTACACTCGCTAGATACCCTGAATAGAAACATCTGATTTTATATGATGGACCTGGGATAACCCATAAAGCAAAGCGATGACCCTTGTAAACGCTTGTGGACGATCGTATACATGCACAAGCGTGTAGTGGATGGGTCAAACAGCAATCGAAATTTTCATGTGGGAAAGTTTTCAGGGCACATAATTGCACGCATCATCTCGGCCCCCCAGAGGACACCACATAATTCGCGAAAACGTGTCAAGCTGTGATTGACGTATGAAATGTTTGCCGTTATCTGAGCATGGAGTTTATAACCAAATCGGTTTGGTGGGAATCTCTTCTAAATCCTGGAAATCGTGTTAGTTGGTCAGGAAGACCTTACCATTCAAAATCATAATTAAACTAGCTCACAGAAGTTTTCAACAGAGTAGGCTAAGTGTACTTCCTATATCTGGACGAAACTTCCAATGATCGGGCGGGACTCGTCCTTCGATCCAGCGTTAGTTCAAAAGTGAACACAAAAAAGCGAAGCATAGTGAATTCGTTGGTATTTAGCGGCGGTTTGCACTTCAAGAAAGGAGATCTGGCAATTTTACATTACAAGATCCTAGTAGTGACCATTCCCGGCTGAAGTTTCAGTGTTTTTAGTCAGTGCAAGGCATGGACGTACTGACGACCCGATCCGTGTTTCTGCACCATAAAATTTGGGACACTCTCCACCTGACCTTTCAAATAGGTTTCTCAGCTGTGTAGGCTGTACAGATTGTGTTGGACTGACACATGGGCGTCCGCAGAAAAAAATTAGTGGGGCAAACTCTTTTAATTGAATCAAAATCGGGGGAAATTTTTTACTCCAACTAAATGTTGGCACCTTTTTACAGGTGGTGTAGTCAGGAATTTTCCGGGGGCGAAAACGCCAAGGAAATTTTGGCCAAAATGCCTCCCAGATCGCTGAAAATGGACACTGTCCCAGGCCTGTGTGAGTTGCATTTATCCTTTTCTATTTTGAAAGCTCATGTTTCGTGGAAAGTTTCTAAGCGATATCATAAAAAACTGTTTAATGTTACTTTTTATTTCTCTGCATTTTTTTTCTTCAAGTTTTTGATTTTCCAGGTGGAAAAATGCCCCCCTTCCGCGACACTTCCGGACGCCCATGTTGGACAGCACTTTTGTTTGTCCGATAAACGTTATTCAGGGCGATGTTAGGCCTATGAGGTCGGGGCAGGGGCTGGAGGAGGGGATAGCAGCTCCTTCCCCGTACGTGACGGAAACTTAATGCTATCTTCGGATAGAAAAGGCCTATATGTCATTTTCTGCCAAAACATGCCGTTTGAAAATTTCGATTCGTCGATCGCTGGTTGATCTGAAACTAACAGAAATGTTTAGAAAAAAATAAATATTAGATATGGACAAGATAGTGGAGCAATGATCTGTCAAGCCATATTTTAAACAATTATTTGTCGCTTATTTATTTTAGTATATGGTTAGTTACAACACTGGCGCGCACTTTGTTGGGGGTGTGCCGCTATCTTTGTCAACCAGGTTGTTGTCTAAAATAGCCTATAAAAACCAATTAAGTTGTAAGTACAATTTTCTAAAACGAAATGGGGCTTTCGATTGAAACATATTTTTTAATTACAAGAGTACTCTCTGTGGTTTTGTGGACAATTTTTAACTATTCTTTAATTTGGGGGAAATTTTAAATGTACGGTTTTTTTTTCCTTTTGTCGGCTTCTGGCGTTACAGTTTCCGCCATGTTGGCAGACATTAACTCTTAGGCGAAGGTATGGTGTTAATTCCGACCTGATTGTAAATTCGAATGAGGAATTTTGTGCGTTGTTCTGTTATTCTAAAAGTTTTGACTTTTTTAAAATATTTATTTAGGAGGCCACTTTAGTTGTTTATCCGTCATCTTTGATGACTTCGCGGCTGAACTTTGAAGTTCCAAAATTATGTTTTGGGAAGGTATCCATCATAAACTTTTCCTCAAGTTTTAGGAGAAGTTGCAACCAGTGCTATTTAAGAGATTACTTTCTTAATTACTATTTAATAAATCGATTTTTGCCATCCATTTTTTTTTTCGCTGCCATGTTTTTATGAGTAAAACCCAAATTATTTTACTGTTTAGCACTTAAATTCGTGCGTGTGGGGAAACCTTCAGGTTCCCAAAAATATTGGGTGGGAGGGTTGGTGGAGGGGGGCTTGCTCTGGCCCATGGCCTAGCGATCGTACGGGTCCGCTATGTACATGCAAGGATTAAGGGTAAACTAGAGGAAAGGAGGTGTGACTCCCCTTGTGAAAACGGATTAATTAACTAGCCTATATATGCCTTAAATATTCTAAGCCGGTTCGGCATTGTCAAAGACAGGAAAGGAGAACAATAAAGAACAAGGAGCTTGGACGGAAACAATTCTGGAAGTTCAATTATCTCTTAGACACTTAAATTCTTCAAACTTCACTATTAGGCCTAAAGCCCTTCCTCAAATAAAAAAATCTGTCTATACCTCACGTCCCAGGCAAAGCCTACAGTATACCCTGTAGAGAGTCAAAACTGTTCAAGGTCGTATTATTTTGGGCAAAGCAGCCCAAGGTGTGTGATTAGAATGTTAATGTAACATAAATTATGAACTGTCAAAGCAATGGACTACACTACGTCAAATTTGACTGATTAGCACAAGTCTTCATTGGCCAATCAGTGTGGGGCTATTATTTTAATTTATGTCAATCAAAGTACAGTCACCACTTGTAAATGACAATACCTTTGGGGTTGTGAATATATTTTTGGGTGACGCATTATCCGTCGCGGAATACACCCTTTCATTTAATGGATTTGTGTAGTGTATAGGAAAGTTTTATAAGGCCATACAAGCCAAATGTTTTCAACTTGATGAAAGTCCATCAAGTCCATAACACAGATATTGCAAATCACGTTTTATTGGCCATTCATTGAAGACAGAAAAAAACCAAGCTAGATGTACAAATCAAGTGTTAATATTGCTAAACCCAGCCAAGGTACTGGAAAAGTTCCCATGCCATAGGTGCAAATTAATGTATGGCCATATTTACCCATAGAGAGAAAAACTTCAATTAAACCCATTTTCGTTACTCAAAATCAAGTTTAAGTGACCATGGGCAAGTCATGATAAAAGTTCGTTGCCAGATATTCAAATTATTATTTCTATGGCAATATCCAAGGCCTAATGAAACGTGATAAAGTCCATGCAGGCAGGCAGGGTGACGGATTTAGGGTGCTCGGGGGCCCTAGACCGGTAGGAACTGGGTCATAGGCGTAGGAAGCTCTTCGAGGCGGGAGGGGGGGGGGCTGAACATTGTTTTCGGATCGCCATCCTATGGAGGGGTCCTAGGGGAGGGAGATCTCCCCTTTGTAAAATGTTTTGAATATTTGAGGGACCTTATGCCATTGGTGCAACATTGTTGGACGAAGTTTACGGTAAATTACTGGACAAATAGGAAATAAATAGGCGCTTCTCGTCCTGGGATTGAGTGGCGGAAGCATAGTCCGCCCACCACATGTTTGGACTTGGGGCTAAAACCCCCAGCCTATACGCCTATGAACAATTTGTGATTACAAGTTCAATTGAAAAAAAAAATGTTTCTCCCACTTTTGAGTTAGATCACATTATAAACTAAATGTACAGAACATTACAATTAAATGTAACAGTGGTAAAAGATGGAACAACTCGCCTATGTCAGATTACATGTATGTTTTGAAAACATGATGCGTCGGTCAGGATTTGCGTCGTATTAAATACATAATTCTGTTAATTATATCTCTTCCAGGAAGGGCCCCTGGCAAGAGCGAGGGCCCTATGCTATGACCCAGTCCGGTCCCTTCCAATCCGCTTATTGCACGTAATACAAGTATGGCTTAAACAGGTTTTTATAAGGTAATTATCAAGCAAACGCCCATGCAAACCCCTACAACAGTCATGAATATTCCCCAATTCATTGGAGTATCTGTACATCAACCAGGTCGTAATCAAGAACTGTGTTTATGGGGCGCGTCAATTATACCCCAGGGCGGCGGCTCCTAAGAAAATTTTGTTTGAGGGGGGCAAACTCACGTCCGTATTCCAGGTAGGTTCGGAAGAACCCCCCCCCCCCCGCAGCAATATTAATGGTCAGCTCCGGACAGTACTCGCGGGATAGGCCTCAATATTAGTATCCATAGGCGTAGGGGCCCCAAGTTGATGGGGGGGGGGGCTGTAACGATCTCCCGAAAAATAGAAACAAAATTTCCGAGATCTCCACGCTCTTTCAAAATGTTAATGTACATATCTAATAGGCATGCTCCGTTATCACCCCGCATGCCAATTACATACAATAATTTGCCACGTTACTACCTTCCATATTGGTTATACATTCTGGGGGGAAGTTGTTACAATACTGAGGATCATAAAATCAGTTGGTGTTAGCCAAGATTTCTCTCATGGGGTGGGGGAAGGTACTATGTTGTGTGATCGCCGCCTGGGGAGGGGTTCTAAGGGTGTCCCCTCCCTTTGAAATTTTTTTGAAAAGTAGGTGTCCATACATTGCAATTGTGTTCCACCATATGCTACCTTTGAAGTAAAAATTTGTGTTAAAAAATTTACCGTACGTATTTTAGGTTACTAAAGAAGAAGAAAAAAAGGCATCACCCCGACCCTTTGAAATTTTTGAAAAAATTAGGTGTCCTTACGTTCAATCTGGTGCCACATATGCCACCTTTGAAGTAAAAATTTTGGTGACGGGTCATGGCCTAATGGCTCCTCCAAATACACCACTGAAAATCATAATATATAAGTTTAACCATTAAAAAACACACTGGTGAATTAATACCGAATAATATAACGGGCTGGTGCAATCCAAATCAGAACTTAGATATTTTAATTACCAAGGAAGTTTTATAAAGTATCGATTTCCTTTAATTAAGCTCATTAATTCTTTTTTTTTTCTTCAGTAGGTGCCCGAAAAATTCTCTAGAATATTGCCCGAATTTTCACAAAGATATTTTGTTGGGGGAGCTGCAGCCGCCCAGCCCCCCGCCCTCCTACGCCTATGGGAGTATGGTTCTTATTAGGTTTACGGTTATGCCCCCATGTAGTTTTCAAAAGCTCTTCAAAACCATTTCCAGCAGTTAGTCATGAGTTGACTACTTTTAGAAAATATGACAACCATATCAAACAGATCGCCTACCGTACTACCACATCGGGTGGAGTAAGAGGCAGGTTGAAATCGGCAAAGCGGCTTGATCCAGTTGTATAAAAGGAAACACCACCTTTAATATTTTATTGTTTCTTTCATTGTGTCACAACATTGTTTCAGCTTTGTCCAAGAACACCATATAAATGTTGGTTTTCTGGATTGTTTTCCTAAACTAACGAAATTTTGAGCCATGAGACACTTGAAAACGATGACATGATAGCTACTAAGTATTTTGGATCTCAGTATGCGTTTTCCGCAACGAATTTTTTAAAGGGGGAGGGGAATTCTCCTAATTCAGACGACGTCTCATCCTATATACAAACTAGCTAGGCACTAGTCAAAAGTACTCATTACACTTGAGATTAGATTAGACTGTTTGGTGTGTTTTATTTTAAATTCAATTTGAAGCGGTACTATCTTTAGCACAGGGGGAGAACCTTTGCTTAATACAGGCCATTTGACAGTGATAAGACCGGCTCGTGGGCAACGGCGCTGTCAATTTGGACAGAAGAAAGGGAAACCTCTCATTCTATGGGAAACACAATGCTTTAGTCACATGCCCGTTACAACTTTTGTAGACGATCATGCTAATCTGGCCAGTGTTGTTACACCCTGGAAAAACTTGCTTTTAGTCGGGATGATAATCAACAACGGCTGATGGTTGGTATCTAATGGACCCCGAAAGCTCTGAAGTGTCTGCAAAACTATGGGCATTTTAACTCCAGCATTACCATTACACTCTGTAAATGAAATTATGATGCCTAAGCTAATCAGATTACAAATATCACAGCGTGATCAATTGTTCTGATTAAGTTAGCTCGCACTAACGGCAGGTCCATTTGTGATGTCTGAAAGTATTATAATATAGCATAAATAAGCAACTGTGAAAATGCGCGCGAAGCGCGCCCGCAAAAATGTCGTTTGAAACACTTTATTAAGTTAACTGCATTGCATTGAAAAGTATTCACTTCTTTAATTATTAAGCCCACTCAAGGAATAGGGAGGGCCTAACCCATCTCGAATGACATGTTCTTTTTATTTATTTATTTTATGTTGAAAAATGAGACAGGCTTGCAAACTTTTTGGGGGGCAAGTGCCCCCGGCCCTATGGCGAGCCGCTAATGCCGATACCACCGAAACATGATCTAAGCGGAGCGCCACATAATTGGCGTGGAGCGTACCGAGAAGATTTTTACCAAAAATGCCTCCTGGATTGCAGGAAATAGGCACGTCCCAGGTTTTAAAGTTGCATTCAATCCAAATTTTGATATGTAATGTTTAGAATAATAAATGAGAAAATTTATACCGTTACTAACCTTTGCTAGAGAATAATCAGATTTTAAGCTATAGGTGATGAGCTCTGTTGTAGTGTTTGTTTACCGAGGTAGTTAAACCGTAATTATACTATGGGAGGTAATTCACGTTGAAATAGGAACCCACGAACAGTTTGTAATAATAGGGTGGCGGAGCGTCGTACTGTTCGTTTCGAAAGTTTATTACCCACTATTCTTTTTCCTCTCTACATCTCTTTTCGATGATAAACTATACCCATCGTGACTCTTGGATTCGCATTAAAAGATTCCCTTTCTACTTTTACTATTCTGTTACTAATTCTGAAAGAGTTATACAAAGATAAGAAATTAGCACAACGAAATTCAAGTTGTCCATCAGGTGATGTTCATCTGCTACCGCAGCCTCGGGTGATCATTTCATTGATTTCCAGAGGCAAATGGAAGTTTGAACGGTGAACCTCTTGAAAGAAAAGTTGTTAACACATCGATGTTGAAGTTCGGAATTACGTCCCGATGGCGTGAAGGGAGAATCGGGGCGTGCACGTTGATCCTCTCCCATAGAACCTCGTATGCCGTGAGTGTTTTCTCAAATTGAAAACACAAACTCCACTTCCGAGTGTTGACGGGCAGATGACCAAAAATCGATAAAAGCGGTATTAAATTTTCGGAAATATCGTCGCATCATCGGAAGTGGAGTGTGTGTTTTCAAAAGTGAGAAAAACACTCACGGCAAACGGGTTCTATGGGAGAGGACAACGGCAAAGCCACGATTCTCCTTCAAGCCAATGGGGGAGTAATTCCGAACTTCAACAGTCGAGTATCGTTAACAACATTTCTGTTCAAGAGGTTCACCGTTCAAAAATTCCATTTGCCTCTGTAAATCAAGAAGGATACCCGTAGGCTGCGTACAGAAGACATAAACAATGAATGGACAACTTGAAAATTCGTTGTGCTAATTCTTATCTTGTACTAAATCTTTCAGAATTAGTTAAAGAATAGTAAGTAGAAGGGAATCTTTTAATTCGAATCCAAGAGCACGAGATGGGTATCAGTTTTATCATCGAAAAGAGGAATGTAGAGAGGAAAAAGAGATAGTGGGTCAATAAAACTTTCGAAACGGAAACAAGTAGGACGCTCCGACACCTATTATTACAAACTGTTCAGTGGGTTCCTATTCAAACGTGAATTACTCGCATAGTATAATGCTTTTAACTACCTCTGTAAACAAACACTACAACGAGGCCATCAACCTATAGTCTCTAAATCTGATTAATCTCTAGCAAAAGTTATTAACGTATAATTTTCTAATTATTAATTTCTAAACATGAATAATCAAAATTTGGGATTGAATGCAACTTAAAAACTGGGAAGTGCATTCCTGCAATCCAGGAGGCATTTTTGGAAAAAATCTTCTCGGAACGCTCAACGCCATTATGGTGGCGCTCCGCTTAGAACATGTTTCGGGGTATATGCATTAGAGCTAGCCATAGGGCACGGGAGGCAATTGCACCCCCAAAAAGTTTGCAAAGCCTGGTCTTCATTTTCAAAAATAAAATAATCAAATAAAAAGAACAGAATTCGAGATGTTAGGGCCCTCCCTATTCCTTGAGTGGCTAAAATTAAAGAAGTGAATAAATTTTCAATTGCAAGGCGAAGGTTTAAACATTATAAAGTGCTTTCCAAAACGGACATTTTGCGGCGTGCTTCGCGGCGGCATTTTCTCAGTGCTTATTTGATGCATATATAGACTTCAGACATCACAAATGGCCCTGCGTAGTGCGAGCTAACTTAATCAGAACAAATGATCGCTGTGATATTTGTAATCTGATTAGCTTATGCATCATAATGTCATTACAGAGTGTAATGGACGATGGAGTTAAAAGCCCATAGTTTTGCAGAACTTCAGAGCTTTCGGGGTCATTAGATACAAACCCATTTAGCGTGTTGATGATCATCCACGACTAAAAGGCTAGTTTTTCCAGGGGTGTAACCTGGACAGATTAGACCATAGTAATCTGTCTACAAAAAAGTTGTAACGGGCATTTAGACTAAAAGCATGTGTTTCCCATAGAAGGAGAGGTTTCCCTTCTCTTGTCCAAATTGACAGCCCGTTGGCCCACGCGCGGTCGATCACTGTCAAATGGCCTGTTTTAAGCAAAGGTTATCCACTCTGTGCTAAGTATACCGCTTCAATGATTTAAAATAAACACACAAAACAGTCAATCTAAAGGCTCAGTGGAATTGAGACTTTTGATAGTGGCCTAGCTATTTGTATATAGGATGAGACGCGTTCTGAATAGGGAATTCACCTCCCCCTTTAAAAAATTCGTTCGGAACGAATCTGAGATCCAAAATACTAGTGCTATCATTTCATCGTTTTCAAGTGTCTTCATGTCAAAATTTTCGTTAGTTTAGAGAAAACAATCCAGAAAACCAACATTTAATGGGTTCTTGGCCAAAGCTGAAACATAATTGTGACACAATGAAAGAAACAATAAAATATGTTTTAAAAGGTTGGGTCATTTTATACAAAATGGATCAAAGCCGCTTCTGCCCATTTCACCTGCCTCTTACTCCACCGTGTGGTAAGTCGGTAGGATCGTTGATATGGTTTTATTTATTCTAAAAGTAGTAACGCATGAACTAACTGCTGAATGGGTTTTTGAAGAGCGTTTGAAAACTACATGGGGCAAATCACCGTAAATACATAATAATAAACCATACTCCCATAGGCGTAGGAGGCGGGGAGGCTGGGGGCTGCAGCTCCCCCAACAATAAATTCTTTGTGAAAATTCGGGCAATATTCTGAGGATTTTCGGGCACCTACTGAAAGAAAAAAAAAGAATTAATGAGCTTAATTAACGAAATCGATACTTTATAAAACTCCTTGGTAATTAAATATAGTGATTTTGATTGCACAGCCCTTATACATTCGGTCTTAATTCACCAGTGGGTTTTTTTAACTGGTTAAACTATATATATTATGATTGTGGGATTTGAGGAGCCATTAGGCCATGCCCGGTCACAAAATTTTTACTTCAAAGGTGGCATATGTGGCACCAGATGCCCTAAGGACCACCTAATTTTTCAAAAAATTTCAAAGGGTAGGGGTGATGCCTTTTTTTTCTTTTAGTACCTAAAATAGTACGGAAATTTTTACCCCAAATTTTACTTCAAAGGTAGCATATGTGGAAAACCACATTGCATTATGGACACCCTAACTTTTCAAAAAAATTTCAAAGGGGAGGGACACCTGACCCTACCCCAGGCCGGCGAATCACACAACAAGTACCTTCCACACCCCCCATGAGAGAAATCTTGGCTACACCACTGATTATTATCATCATTATTGTAACAACTTCCCCCAGAATTATAACCAATATGAAAGGTAGTAACGGGCAAATTATTGTATTGTAAATTGGCATCGGGGTGGATTAAGGATGCATGCATATAGATCAGGTACATTAACAGTTTGAAGAGCGTTGAGCTCTCGCGAAATTTTTGTTTCTATTTTCGGCAGATCGTTCAGCCCCCCCCCATCAACTTGGGCACCTACGCCTATGGATCCTCCTATGAGCTATCCGGAGAGACTGTCCGAGATGACCATTAATATTGCTGGGGGGGGGGGGTCTCCGAACCTCCCTGACTACGACTTGAGTTGCCCCTCAAACAAAATTCTTAGAGCCGCCATGGGTATATGTACCGCGCCCCCATAAACACAGTTACTGGATCCGACTGGTTGATGTAAGATACTCATGAATGGGGAGTATTCATGATGTTGTAGGGGTTGCATGGGGCTTTGGCTGATATACATATAAAAACTGATTAGCGTACTTGTATTACGTGCAAGAGAGGATTTGGAAGGGACCCGACTGGGTCATAGCTAGGCCTCGCCTTGCCAGGGGCCCCTCCTGAAGAGATATAATAACACAATATTATTGAATACGACGCAATCTTGACCGGACACATTATGTTTTCAAAACATACATGTAATCCTGTTTTATATGACATAAGGCGATCACTTTTCCTCTTTTACACTGTTACATTACTTTGTAATGTTCTGTACATTTAGTTATAATGTGAAAACTCAAAAGTGGAGAACATTTCAAATTGAAAACTGTAAATCACAAATTGTTTTAATAGGCGTATAGCTGGGGGTTTAGCCCATAGTCAAACATGTGGTCGGGCGGAATCTATGCTTCCGCCCCTCAATCCAGGAGAGAGCGCCGATTTATTCCTATTTGCAGTAATTACCGTAAAATCGTCCAATATGTTGCCACCATGCATAAAGGTCCATCAAAATATTCAAACTTTTCCAAAGGGGAGATCTCCTCCCATTGTTAGACCCCTCCCATAGGTGGCGATCCGAAACAATGTTCAGCCCCCCCCCCTCGCGCATCGAAGAGCTTCCTACGACTATGCCCCAGTTCCTACCGGCCTAGGCCCCCGAGCACCTACATCGTTCACCCTTGCTGCATGCAGACTTATCACGTTTTCATTAGGCGATATTGCCATAGAAATAATAATTGAATATACTGAGTGCAACGACTTTTATCTGACTTTGCCATGGTCACTTAACTTGCATTTTGGTAACGAAAATGGGTTTTTAATGAAGTTTTCTCTCTATGGGTAAATAAGGCCAGACCATAATTTGCACCTCGGCCTGACTTTACAGTACCTTGAGGAAAAAGGAAAAAAAAAAAATAATTTAAAATTTAAAATTAAAAATAGAAAAAATTTTCCCCAAAAAAAGGGAAACTTGTTTAAAAAATTTTTAAAAACCCCCTTTCTTTGAAAATTGTTTAAAAATAATTTTTTTAGTATTTTAAAAAAAGGGTTTTGAAAAAAACCCAAATGGCCGGTTTTAAATCCTTAAAAAATGCTAAGTTTAAAATATTTTAAAAAATTCCAAAGAATCAAATTTTTTTTTTTTAAACATTCTTTTTCAAAACCCCGGTGGAATCAAAAAAGTTTTTAAAAATAAAAACCTTTTCCCCGAAGATAGAAAATTAAGTTCCCTTCTTTACGGGGAAGGAGCTGCTATCCCCTTCAGCCCCCCGCCAAGGGCCAAACATCCCCCTGAATACGTTATCGAAAAAGTTCTGTCCAACCATGGGCGTCGGAAGGTCCGGAAGGGGGCATTTTCCCCTGGAAAATCAAAAACTTGAGAAAAAAGCAGAAAAAGTAACTTAACATTTTTTGATATCGCTGAAAATTTCCAGAACATGAGCTTTCAAAATAAAAAGATTAAAATGAATCACAAGGCTGGAAGTGTCATTTTCAGCGATTCTGGGAGCATTTTGGCCAAAAATTTCCTTGGTTTCGCCCCCCCCGGAAAATTCTGACTACCCACTGTAAAAGGTTTCAACATTTTGCTGGGAGTAAAAAATTCCCCCGAATTGATCATTAAAAGGTTTGCCCCTATTTTTTCTGCGGACGCCCATGGGTCAGTCCAACACACTGCAGCTACACAAATGAAAAACCTATTTGAAAAGGCAAGGTTGAGAGTGTCCCACATTTTTTGGGCGAAACGGGTGGTCGTCAGGCGTCATGCCTTGACTACTAAAAAGAACTTCAGTCGGAATGGTCACTACTAGGCTCTGTAAGTTTAATGCAGATCTCCTTTGAAGGCAACCGCCGCTAAATACCACGAATTCACTATGCTTTTCGCTTTTTGGTTATTTTGAACTAACGGGATCGAAGGACGAGTCCCGCCGATCATTGGAAGTTTGTCCAGTTAGGGAAGTACACTTGCCTACTCTGTGTAAACTTTCTGTGAGCTAGTTTAATTATGATTTGAATGGTAACTTTCCTGACCCAATAACACGATTCCGGATGTAGAAGAGAAATTTACACCAAACCCATTTGTTATAACTCCATGCTCAGATAAACCCGGGAAACATTCTATACGTCAATCACAGCTGACACGTTTCGCAATTATGTGGTTGTTCTGGTGGGCCGAGTGATGGGCATTATTGTGCCCTGAAAACTTTCCCACATGAAATTTGTGCTGTTGACCCTCCCCTACACGCTGTGCATGGTATCCGATCGTCCACAAGCGTTTCCAGGGTCATCGCTTTGCTTTTAGGGTATCCCAGGTCCACATATAAATCCGCTGTTTCCATTCAGGGTATCTAGCAGGTTTGTCACACTGTAACAAGTTTACGTGTCTTTGAGCCCCCTAGTAAGCAAATAAATTGATGACATGCAGGAAAACTATTACTACGGACGCCTAACAGACATTTAGTGGTTTTGTTTTGTAATCTATTGCATCGGCCCCCGATCGAGTGTGCACGGAGAGTCAGAGTTGTTCATGGGCGGGTGGTAGGGGGAAAATTATTTCCCTTTGACTGGCCTTATCGGTGTGTATGGTTCTTGAGTGCTTGAACGTCTTACCCTTTAAACAGTATCTTACTGAAAATATAATAAATAAAAATATGTAATACCTAGTCAATTCTGCTTTAGTATTTGTTATTTTGTTTTAACCACCCAAACAATGATTCGTAGGGAAACAAAGAAGCAAGAAAAACAACAACAATGATGGGAGGAGCAAGGACAAATGCAAACTGTGTAAATTATGAAATAGCTTGTATAGGTTATAGGGCCCAAAAAAGGGAGTTGGGGAACACCCCCTTCGAGTTTCCCTTTTCCTGGGAAAAAACAAGGGTTTTTCGTAAACAGAAAAAAATAAAGCCATGTACTGGGAAAAGGGGGACCGGACCCCCGGGGTTTTGGGAGGGGCAAATGGGTGGTTTCCCGTGATATGGGGAGGGTTTTAAGGGAGGGGTGTCCCCCTCCCTTTTGGAAAATTTTTCTATAACAGATTGCCTCAGATGAATCTGGGGCAACAAAAAGTGTAAAATTTTGAAGTTAATTTATTTTAAAAAGTTTTTTTTTTCCATTAATCAGTGAATTTGGAAACATTTTTGGGCAAATTTGGGTGGGCCATGGCTTCCCTTTGGATCCTCAAGTGAAGGAGGCGATAAGATAGCTTCCAGGGGAAATATTTTATGGTGTCACAGTGCATAGCCGGGAAATTTTCGGGGGGGGGGCAAAGCCAGTGTAGGCAAACTAGTGTCTAAGCGTAGCACCCAAAGGCTGGGGCAAAGCCCAAAAAAACTTGGCGAAAATACCTCCCAGATCGCTGGAAAATGCCTTCCCAGGCCTTTTAATTGCATCTAAAATTTTTTATTTGAGTAATGCAAATATCAAAAAAATCATTTAAAAAATACAAAAAATATCCAAGGGCGGCTGCCCCACCCTTGTGCACACTCCTTGGTGCAAAATATAGCAAAATTTTTCAAAAGGGGGAACCTCTCCAGCCCTCTCCAGACCCCGGGTTACAGGCTTTCTTCCACTCTTTGAAAAGTCTTCCATATGCCTTGCGCTAAAAGGTCGGAACATGTTGGGAATTTATGGTTTGGGTCAATTTTGATACCAGGATTTGCTAGTTCAACAGTTTCTGAGTAAGTTAGGCTCGGACGGTTAGGGTTGATTTGATTTTTTTTTTTTTGTTTGAGTGCCAAAACAAAAGTTAAATTGAAAGCAAGGGGGGGGAAAGGGGGTAAAAAGGGGTAAAAAAAACGGTCTTTTTAACTTTTATACAAAATATTTTGAATTTCCTAAAAAACCCCCGGGGAAAAAAAAGGCATTTTTTTAAAAAAATTTTTTTTCCCAAAAACAAAAATTTCCAAAATTAATTTGCAAAGGGGTTATTGGGATGTACACTTTAGTCCCTTGTAAATGGAAAACTTAAGTTGAGATATTTTGAGGTGAGTACGCCCCTTTCACTTGTAATGGTGTTAGGAAAGGAGGGAGAAGCCATCATAAAATTTTAAGATGAATCCCTTTGATCACAAAAAGATCAATTGTAATGTTTTGGCAAAAATTCCATGTATAAACTTTAAAGAATTCTCCCAGCCACTGGGTAAGTTCATTGGCCTGAGTCAAAAGCGCCGAGCCTCGGTACCTTAGGTGCAACTTTTATAGGCCTTTCGGGGGCAAGATCAGTGTTTAAGGACATGTCTAGCGTTCAAAGGTTGGGGCCAAAATTCTAAATAATCTTTTCCGAATACCAGCATTGAAATTATTTTGAAATGCAAACGTTTTTATTTTGGTTTAATATAAACTCTGGAAAAGTAGAACTTGGAGCGGGGGACTTGAACATTTGGATAGCTTTTGTCAGTTTTCAAGGGGAAGATTCCCTTCGGATTGTAAGTTTTCACCTTAAATTTGCCATAGCTTGGCATTTAGGTCGATAATGGAAATTAGGAAAAAGGTTTCGTTGGATTTAGGCCAAAGGTTTTGCCATACGTGTTAGCTTGTTATTTGTCTTGCCAAACAATTGGTTAAAATTAATGAAGCCAGTGTTGTATTAATCAAAATATTACTTTAAAATTTATAGCAATATGCTAAATGTGAAAAGGAAAATCGCCATTAGAGTACAGGATTTGACATGAAAATGAAATGATTTTGAAGGAATTTTTAAATATTTGTAAAACTTAAGGGAGTGAGGAGCCACTGGCTGCGGAAGGTAGTGTAGGACATGTAACCTGCTAAGTTTTGGTGGTGGTGGGGTGGTTAAAAGATGAAGCGACCCTCTGGCAGGGGTTGTAATTGGCAAATGCCTATAGTCCCTCCTAACCAGGGGAATAATAGTATACAGTTAACACAGTTTATGGAAAAAAGGTAAATTGCCTTAACCCAGTAGTCAATACTGAATTTTTTATTACCAACCAGTCGTATCTTAAAGTTTTAGGCGGGCTATAAACTGGGCTTATGATTTAAATGGAAAGCTTAAGTCTTCCAGAGGTCGGAGAACGTCCGTTTAACAGTCGGAAAGGAAATCCAAAAGCCGAAAATATCATGGCTAGACCGTTGGGGGGGGGCTTAACATTTCCCATGAACCAAATTTTGGGGAACCAACCTTTTCAAAATTTTGTTTATGAATGCTATTTCATTTTCCGTTTCCCCGGCCAATTGCAAAAAAATTTTTCCCCTTTTCCTTATGGGGGGGGGGGTGGGGGGGGGGGGGGGTGGGGGGGGGGGGGGGTGGGGGGGGGGGGGGGTGGGGGGGGGGGGGGGTGGGGGGGGGGGGGGGTGGGGGGGGGGGGGGGTGGGGGGGGGGGGGGGTGGGGGGGGGGGGGGGTGGGGGGGGGGGGGGGTGGGGGGGGGGGGGGGTGGGGGGGGGGGGGGGTGGGGGGGGGGGGGGGTGGGGGGGGGGGGGGGTGGGGGGGGGGGGGGGTGGGGGGGGGGGGGGGTGGGGGGGGGGGGGGGTGGGGGGGGGGGGGGGTGGGGGGGGGGGGGGGTGGGGGGGGGGGGGGGTGGGGGGGGGGGGGGGTGGGGGGGGGGGGGGGTGGGGGGGGGGGGGGGTGGGGGGGGGGGGGGGTGGGGGGGGGGGGGGGTGGGGGGGGGGGGGGGTGGGGGGGGGGGGGGGTGGGGGGGGGGGGGGGTGGGGGGGGGGGGGGGTGGGGGGGGGGGGGGGTGGGGGGGGGGGGGGGTGGGGGGGACTGGGTTGGGGAAAACCCCGTTTTTGCTACCCGGGGTTTTGGGTTAACGCTTTTTGGTGTGAAACGTTTGTTTTCTATTTTCCTTTTTTTCGAAAAAAGATGGGTGTACTCGGCGGGGGGTTTTTTTCCCGGGTTTTGGGTTGATTTTTGTTTTGGGGGCCCTTCCCCTGGGGGAATTTTTTTCTTTTTGGGAAAAAATTTTTTTTTTTTTTTTTTAAAACCTTTTTTGTTTTTTTACTTTTTCCAGGGCTTATTTTTAAAAATTTTATCCATGGGGAAATAACTTATTTTTTTGGGGGTTTTTCCTTCTTTTCAACTAGTAAGGGAAATAGTCACCCCCCTTATCATTACTCATAATTAAAATTTTCTCCCTTTCCTGCACCTGCCCTTGGGGGTTTGAAATTTTTCCGTTTTTGCATGCAATTTTTTATTTTCGGGTTTTTTGGGGTTTTTAAAAATTTTAAATCGGTTTTAAAAATTTTTTTCCAAAAAATAAAAATTGTCCACCTTTAAAAATTTTTAAGTTGTAGGGGTTTTTTTAGGGGGAAAAGGGTTTTAAAAATTTGCCATATGTCTTTCAAAATGAATTAAATGTCGGAAACCTCTAAAATTTTTTAAAATGGGCCTAAAATTTTTCCTGTTTCTGAATAAAAAAGGGGGTTTTGTTTTTTAAACCCCGGGCTGGGCCCCCGGGGGCATGGGGCCGGTAATGTTTTCAATTTTTTTTGAAAAAAAATTCCCTAAGGTTTACAATTTCTTTAAAATTTGGGGTTTTCAAAAAAATTCTTGAAAACTTTTTTCCCCCCAAAAATGGTTCTAAACTTAAGTTGACCCTCCCAATAAAAATTTTGGGTTTCCCCCTTTCAAACTTCCCGATTTTTCCTTTTTCTTTTTTTACATCCGAAACCAACCCTTTTAGCCTTTATAATTTGGAAAAATTTTTTCTAAAATGGGTTTATGGGTTTTTGTTGTAAACCAATGTTTTTTTTTGGGGTTTTTCTTTTCTTCTAAAAATTTGCCCCCCCCCGGGGCCCCCCGGTTTTTTTTCACCTTTAAACTTAAAAGGGAAAAAAATTTTGGGAAAAATTTTGGAAACGGGCCCCCAGTTAGGGGTTTGGGGGAATTTTAGTTTTTTTGGGATTTTTTAAATTAAAGTCATTTGAGTTTTTTTTTAAAAAAATTTACCCGGGTTTTTGGTACCAACCGAAAAAAGTTAATAATTCAAAAAAAACATTTAAACGCCTTTTTTTTTTAACCCCTTTTGCTCACCTAGGGGGAAGGTCTAATATCACCTCCCTGCCCCCTAACTCTCCCCTCCTATTCTCCATTGCTGGAACTGTTCGTCGGGATTTTCTTTTCAAACTTTTAAAAATAGATAATTGAAAATGCTCGGATCAAAACTCTATAGTACCCTTTAAATATCAAGCAAAAATCACCCAATATCGTGCCCCCGTTTTTTAAAAATTAACCCCGGGTTTCCCGGGAAGGCCTAAAAGGGGGTGCCCTGCAACTTAACGATACCCTTTAGTGAAACAATGAAAAAAAGGGAAAAATTCAAATAGTCCTTGAATTTTTTCTGTGGAGGGCGCCGCACGTATGTTTATGTCCCCCCCCCCCCCCCTTCCGAATGGAGGCAAAAAGTACCAAAAGGGGGCTCCGGGGGGTTTGTTGACAACATAAAATTCTCAAAAGACCAACCCCTTTTTCATCAAACCCAAAAAATTAGAATTCCCCCTTTAGGTAGTGACAAAGCGGACCCCAAAACTCTTTTAAAACCGTCGCAGGGACGCACACCTCCTCTTTCACCTAAAAAAATAAATTCACTAAATTAGGGTTTTTTTTTCCCCCCATATTTTAATCATTTCAAAAAAATTTCCAAAAGATAGCCCCATTTTCCATCTAACCCAACCCCTAAAATTATAAAAAATTTTTCTAAAAGGGGGACCCCCTTAAAACCCCCTTTCCCCGGGAAGGGGAAAACCTTTATTTGTGAAAAAGGGAAGCCCCACTGCTGTTACAATTTTAGGATCCCCAAAAAAAAGGTACAATTTACCAGACTTAGGGGGGAGAAAACCCCAAAACTTCATCTGTTCTAACCCCCATCCCCAACCGGGCGGCGCCATTTGCTAGGCTCGAAAACAAAATGGCCCCCAAAAACCCCCCCCATATTTGGTCCGAAAGAAATTTTTACTAAATACTTTTTAAATCAATTTTTTTTTTGGGTTTAAAACCCTTGGGAAAATTTCCCCTTTTTAAAACCCCTTTTTTCGGGGGAAAAAAAAATTTTTTGGGGGGGGGAAAACCTTTTTAAAATTTTTTTTTTTGGGGGTTTTTTTAAAAAAAATTTAAACCCCCCCCCCTTTCCCCCGGGGGAAAAAAAAAGGGGGGTTTTTTTTAAAAAAAAATTTTTTTAAAAATTTTTTTTTTTCCCAAAAAAAGGAAAAAGGGTTTTTTGGGGGGAAAAACCCCCCCCCTTTCCCCCCCCCGGCCCCCCCTTTTGGGGGGGGGCTTGGGAAAGGGGAAAAAACCCCCCCCCCGGGGGCCCCTTTTTTAAAAAAAGGGGCCCAAAATTCCAAAAGGGGGGGGCCCCCCTTTTTTCCCTTAACCCGTTTAAAATTTTTTGGAAACCCCTTAAGGGGGGAAAAAAAAAAAATTTTAAAAAAAACCCCCCCGGGGGGGGGGCCCCCCCAAGGGGAAAAAAGGGGGGGGGGGCCCCTGGCCGGGGGAAAACCCCCTTTTTTTCTTTTTTTTTTTGGGGGCCCCCTTTTTTTTTTTTTTTGGGGAAAAACCCCCTTTTTTTTTTTTTTTTTTTTCCCCAAAAAAGGGGCCCCCCGGGGAAAAGGGGGTTTTTTAAAAAAAATTAAAAAATTTTTTTTTGGGGGGGAAAAAAAACCAAAAAGGTTTTTTCCCGTAAACCAAAAAAACCTTTTTAAAAAACCGGGGTTTTTTTTTAAAAATTTTTAAACCCTTTTTCCCCCCCTTTTGGTTTTTTTTCCCCCCCCCCCTTTGAAGGGGGAAAAAGTTTAAAGGGGTTAAAAAAGGGGTTTTTTTTTTAAAAAAAAAAAAAAATTTAAAAGGGGGGTTTTTGGTTTTTCCCCCCCCCCAAAAAAAATTAAAAAATTTTTTTGAAAAACCCAAAAAATTTTTTTTTTTTAAAAAAAATTTTTTTTTTAAAACCCCAAAAAAATTTTAAAACCCCCCGGGGCCCCCTTTAAAAATTTTTTCCCCCCCCCCCTTTTAAAAAGGGGGGGGAAAAAACCCCCGGGGGTTTTTTTAAAGGGGGGTTTTTTTTTTCCCCTTTTTTAATTTTTTTTTGGTTTTTTTTTTTAAGGCCTTTCCCCCTTTTTCCCCAAAATTTTTTTTTGTTTTAAAAAATTTAAAAAAAACCCCCCCGGGGGGAATTTTGGGTTTAAAAAAAAAAACCCCCCCCGGGAAAAATTTTCAAGGGGAAAAAAAAAGGGGGGAAACCCCTTTTTTTAAAAAAAAATTTTTTTAAAAGGGGGGAAAAAAGGGGGGGAAAAACCCCCCCCCCCAAAAAAAAAAATTTTTTTTTTTTTTTTTTTTTTTTTAAAAAAAATTTTTTGGGGGGAAAAAAAAAAAATTTTTTTTTTTTTCCTTTTTTTTTTTCCCCCCCCCCTTTTTTAAAGGCCCAAAAACCCCAAAAAGGGGGGGTTCCCAAAAAGGGGGGGGGGGGGCCCCTTTTTTTTTTCCCCCCCCCTTAAAAAGGGGGGGAAAACCCCCCCCCCCCCCCCCCCTTTTTTGGGCCCTGAAAAAACCCCAAGGTAAAAGGGCGGGTAAGGGGTTCTGTTACCCCTTTTGGGTTACCTAAATGCCCGGGGGCCCCACCATTTTTCCGCCCCTTTAAATGTGAACAAAAAAATTTAACCCCTTGGGTTTTTCCCGGCACAAACCCCCGATCCGTTTGTGCCCATAAACCCAATTTTTTTGGGGGCAGATTTTGTTTCACCAGGGACTTTTTTAAAAGTGTCGAAAAAACCCAAAAGCCCCCGTTTTTTGGGTATAAAGGGTATACCGGGGGGGGGGGCCTGGCCCAATTGGGGAAAATTTTGGGGGTTTTTCAAAAAAAAAAAACCCCCAACCAATGTTTTTTTTTTCTACTAGTCCCCTTTTGTTTTTCCCTTTCCCTACTTCCCTTTACGTTTTTTTGGGGGGGGGGGAATTTTTCGGATATCGTTTTTCTCCACCCCCCAAAAACCCCTTAAAAAAAAAGGTTAGGGGTTTTTTCCTTCCCCCAAAGGAAGCGGAAAAATGTTTATCGGGCTGAAAACTTTTTAACCCCTTTGATAATAAACCCTTCCCGGGGAAACCTTTTTTCCCCCCCCCTCCCCTTTATTTAGTTTTAAATTTAAAACTCCCCAAACCTAATTGGGGAACAGCGAAACCCTCTTGTATCTTTCGTTTGATAGACCCATGGATAAGGACTCGCAAATCCCCTGCCTTGCATGATGCTTTGTTCACCATGTGTACAGACTGTTAATGCTGGAATGAACGTGTCGAAGAAATACACAAGTAAACCAACAGCTGTTCTGTGAGTATACAATACTGTGGTATTACACGACTGTACCCCTACCAGTATACCTGCAGTCGCCTACTGCAATAGTATGAAATACGTACATGCTGTGTAAAGTACAGTATAATATTACAAGCTAGCTAGCCATATGTACTGTTTTTTACTACTAGTGCACCATTTGGAAGTTGTGAACCAGATCACACTACTTACTCTTTATCGTGTAGCTTCTTTGTTTAGCGAAGTGGGACATTTACGTGATATCAGCATTTCTAGTCATCGCAGCCTCCTAAATTGCACCCTTAATTCTTCTTGGAGAGGACTTACGGTGTTTAGTTTCCTTGCATACCGCACGGTAAGTAACGTAGAAATGTGCTTGGAGTCCGGGCTGTTAGTGTTACGTGTATGTAGCGTATGGCCTAACATTGAGCTGTATATAAACCCTTAGCCGAGGACCTATACACTGTCCCTGCTCTATCGTTAGCTCTAGCTTAAAAATGATGAACTTACTACTAGGCCAGGCCTAAGTGCTTAGGTAGGTAGGTCGAGCCTAACGTAAGGCCCCAAACTACTATTTGGCCAGTCTCTGACCCATATTTTGGTTTCTTTGGGGTGGGTCTTTCCTAGTCTGAGTCTGCTGACCCATTACTTGGTCGCTTTGATGGTTCCTATACTAAGTTAGGCTAAGCTAGGCTAGTCAGCAATATTGCCATTTGCAAAATTGCTATGACCTTCAAAAGTTTGAATGGTCCTCGATCTTTCTCAAATTCACAGTATACTCAGAGGTAAGTGACCTTACAGGTCCGTTTGTATGTTTTAAGACCCATCACTATTTGCGCGTAGTCCTATTTTCCCAACAGAGCCCAAAGTTTTTGAGTTACACTAACAATCCAGTTTTTCTTTTTTAACATTCTATGAAACTACTACAATCTTGTTACTAGGGCTTTCACACTATTGTAGGCCGAGGCTTATGTGTGTTTTTCGTGTAGCCTACCCAGTTTTGTTGAAAAATGTGAAATTCCTCCGAGACTACAGTTTTGAGTGGAGATGCAGTGGCTTTGGCTACGTATTTAAGAATTCCGGTTATTTTACAACACAATAACATGTGTGTTTTGTGTTCTTCTCTTCTTCTTCTTCTTCTTTCGGATCACGGTGACACATCCAAAGGACATTACTACACCGCACATGCGTCAGGGGTGCCCTAATTTGCCCTAATAAAATTGGTAATATATTGAATAGGATCTCTATGACTATCTAAACCATCAATCAAAGTAGCAGAAGGTTATTCCAATCTTTTCAGAGTACTAGGAAGAAAACTAAATTTATAACAATTAGACCGAGAGTAGAGTTTTGATACAAAATGGAGGTTGTGCAATGTAACCCACAGTTTTCCGAGTTGGATGACTGAGTTTGTCCATGGGAATATTAGCCTTACCAAAAAAAAACCTTTCGAGAAAGAGAATAAGTCTGATTTTTGCTTGCGACGATCAGCTAGCGTGGGGAATCAGGTCCTTCAAAATAGATGTCATCGACCCTGGCTCGCGGAGAAAATTCGGAGCTTACAAAACTGCCTGATCTCCTCTGGAATGCTCTCTAGCTTATCTTGTAAATAAGACTGATGTGGGTCCCATAACGCAACAGCATACTCCAAAACAGCCGGAAGAGAACCCTTGTATGCAGCTAACTTCACATCGCGATAGCTAAAAATGATAAATTTCTATAAAGTATGCCGCAAAAATCTTATTACCCTTATTGCGATATTTGAATGTGCTTATCCCAGTTTAAGTCGTTTAGAAATCTTGACACAGGGTACTTTATCGAGTCCAAACCTTAACTACCTTCACATCGTTCAAGACATAATCCGAAAGTTCACCGGATTTTTTTTTCTAGCGAAAGTAATGAATGTTGCACTTAGAGGGCTGTGAATCTCATGCCCCAAGTCTTGGCCCAAAGACCTAGATTATGTATGTCTTTCTTTCTTGAGCAAACAACAATCATTAACATTCTCTATGACCCGATAACAGACACAGCCATCAGCTAAAAAGTCCTAATATTAAGAGGGAGGCAGCATTTACAATGTCATTGATGATGAAACAAGGAAAAGATGGTTCCTAGGGACAGATCCTTGAAGGAACAGACCCTGAGACAACATCATCAAAAGGGGACCGGAGTTACCATTAACTACCGCAGCTTGCTTACGATCAAGAGAAAGTTCGTCGACCCACCGAAGAACCTGTTTTTGGAAACACCAAGGCTAAACAGTTTGGTTTTCAGCAGTTCATGAGGCACGGTGTCAAAGGCCTTTTTCAAAGTCCAAGATGAAGACATCAACCTGCTTTTTGTGAGTCCAGGGCCGAAGCCCAGTCTTCGACGACTGATACTAGTTGGGTATCACAACTATGCGACTTTCTAAAAGCCATGCTGCTTTGGTTATAAAGTGTATTGTTTTGCCTCAAAGAAGTCCATCAAGTTGAAACTTATAATATGCTCTAACAATTTACAGCAAATACAAGTGAGCGCAAAACAGGCCGGTAATTACTAGTGAGAGAACTGGTCCATTTTTTTTGTAAAAATGGCAGACGTTTGCCATCTTCCAATCAGCCGGTATCCACCCGCTTGTAAGGGATTGCTGATACAAGTGACTTAACATAGGAGCAAAGTCAGAGGCAATTTCACTAAGGACCCAAGATGAGATGTTATCAGGTCCAACGGCTTTTGTTTTTATTCAAGCCCTTTAACAGTTTTTCAACTCCCATGAGTAAGAAATGGTAATATCAGGCCATAATTCTGCTACAGGACTTGGTCTGTCAGAAAAAAAAAGGGGATTTTTTTTTAAAATAAAAAAAAAAAACACTAAACAGAGTCTTGGTAAATACACTTGTGAACTGAGCATTGAAAGCACAGGCCTTATCCAGATCAGTAATAGCTAATTTGCTATTCGTCTTGAGAGGGGGGGATGCCATGTTTTATCTCTTTTTTTTGGCCATTTATGTACCTCCAGAAAGGTTTCGTGTCATGTTTTGGAAGGCTTTATATTCAACCAATCATACCATTATAACATAATTTGTATGGAGATATGGACCGTCCCTTTTTGATTCTAGACCGCAATTCAGCCCCTTTGTCATGCCATCGTGGTATTGTTAGTTTTTTTGTTGAAGATAGCATGCAGCCTGTCACCCTTCTTCTAATCAACTTACGAATGCTATCGGTAACCCATGGGAGAGATGTTTTAGCTCCAGTTCTTTTTGGTGGGAACATTCTTCTTAACAGTTTCTTTGAGAAAGGACTTAAATCAGCTGCCATTTTTCGTCCAGAGTACGGTAATTTTGCCCCGCCCATTGAAGTACCCAATGTGAAGCTCCGGTATCGTTTCTCATAGCCCGATAGTCACCCTTAAGAGAATTGCCAGATAAGTCCTACGAGGTTTCCTTTGGTCGGAAAGAGACACCTCAGGTCCTACAGAATAAACCACATGATCACTAAACTGATCTAAGGGGGAAATTTTCAGTGACCTGATTTGGCGAGTTTGATATGCACTAAGTCAAGGGTAATTTGTGCCTCTGGTAGGGAAACTTACAAGTTGCTCACTGCAAAGTCATTTAAGAATTCCAGGAGTACTTTCCAGAACCTATTACTAATACACAGTACTCCATTATCTTTATGAAGCCTAGTGGTCCATATCAATTGTTACCCGAAGTTAAAGTCCCCCTAAAGACATGAAACCGTGGCTGCTTACTATTTTTGTCTGTGATTGGCCATGATTTTACTTATTGCTCCCTGAACAAAAGGATATGTTCCAGAAGGTCATCAGGGTCCCTGTACCATGACGAGCAACATAATGTGTAGTACCATTGACAGAAAACTTAGCCCCAAATTGACTCCGATCCCGTTTGTGAGGATACTAACGTGTCGTGGGGGATAGGTTGTTTTTCACCAGCAACATAGTGCCTTCCACCCCCAAGAGTACGATCGTTTCTGAAAATGGTATAATCCAGACTGGAAGGAACCAGTTCACTTGAAGTAATGGAGTCATGCGTACTTTAGTCTCTCTGGAGAGCTATAATATCAGGATGAGTCAACACTAGGAAGGCCTGAAGATCAATTTTTTTACCGCGAATAACCATTTGATGGTTTATAGAAACAAGGGAGATCTCCTTTTTTTGATAGCTGTTTGATTTGATTTCAACATGATGTGCCTGTATCCACACGTGAGGGTCATTGCTAAGATCCTTTTTCGTGTTCAGGATTCAGGGAATTTGAATCTATTAACAAGTCTTATGCCAGTGTGAGGAATTACTGTTATCCCGAGGGGGCACAAGGGTGTAGAGAGAGCAGTACCCAAAATTTTTTTCAATTCAGACAGGACAAATCCCGACACAGTTTGTAGCCTGAATGTTTTGATAATCAAGGTCAGAGACCTGCTAGCACCTATTGTGAATCCAGTTTTGCAGGAGTCAACATTCAATGGCAGGATCACTGCCCAAAACCCTTTTGGTCACAAATACCACAGGGCAATGAACAACTGGGGCAGTACCATTTTGTCATCAGAGGTTGAGAGGCTGCAAATTCTTTATATTCCATTGGCTATCATTGTTAGCACAACCGTGCATGAACCCAATTTTCACATCCATCGCATTCACCAGCTTTTGTCCCAAATTTTTAACCAATTTGTTGCATTGGCCACAGTAAGAGCCTGGGCAGGGTTTACGCTCATATCCCCCCCTAAGACTAAAAGTATGCACAGGAAGGTTATTTAGATGAGTAGGAGTAAAATCGGTAATTAAACATGAGGTAGATTTAGAACTCAAATTAGGCCTAACGCTAGTTTCGATAAATAGGCCTAGGCCTAGGCCCACAAGTACTAGTCCACTACATATACGTCATAACTCCCATGTGATTAAGAAATGAAAAAGAGCATATCTGACATCGACCTTGGAAATACATGTACGGTCTGAAAAGGGCCTATCCAGGGGTGAGTGGTATGACAATGGCCGAATGCCATCGAGAGGGAAGGCTACAACTCATAAAACGAAAATAAAAATGAGGCTCCTCCACATGATACTGGGCAAAGGATCAGCCAGGCCTCCAAACCCAAAATAAAACAATAAAAATACACAACCTAACTACACAACCTAACGTATTAATAAAAACACCAGAGAGTACAAAACGCAATCCGTAAAAATCACGACCTAAAAAAGGAAATGAAACCGACAAAGCAGAATCCACATCAAACAGCTAAAACGCACGATTAAAACAGCAAACCCCTAAAGAAGTTAACAGAAGAACTACCAAACATGAGCCTAAAAACAACAAGAGACACAGTAATAAAAATTACTTTCCTACTACCCCGAACGCATGCGCACATCCATCTCTGTTAATGTTTTCTTAAAAAAAGACACAGTAGTATAATTATGCCTACGTGTTTTTGTGTAGCAAGTTTTTTGAGAATTGTTCATGTCCTCTGATGGCACATTTTTAAATTATATTAGGCATATGTATTTTTGTGTGCAATTTTTTTGAACATGTTCAAATCCTCTGAGCTTCCAGTTTGATTGGAGGTGCATGTTTGCAGTGGCCATTTTTGAATTCCTGGTATTTTGCAACAGAATAGTTATGTGTGTTTTGTGTTTTTTTTTTTTTTTTACTTTGAAAAATGTCAAAGTCCTCAGAGCCTCCAGTTTTTTTATGGAGGTGCAGTGGCAGTGGCTGTTTATGATGTGGAGTTATTTTTGTTACTCTCTGGTCTGTTGGCTTTACTGTGACAATAGCTCCAGAGTAAGGTGACGTTTATTATTGGCAGTGGTGTTCTATAGTTGTACTGCACTGGGTGTAACTGGCCAATAATACAAGTGGGTTATTGGATGGGGAAACTTTTTGTCATATGAAACCTAGCCTACTGTAACTTGATAGTCAAAATACCAAGGGCCACTAATAGATGACTAAGTAATGCAAGTCCATCTTGTTTAATTGTGGGGGCCAGTGGCTTTTGGCCAAGCCCTTTTTTTGGCTTTTTAGGTAGCCAGTCTGAGTTCTTAGATTTACAGAATTGTGGGGATTGAAATGGAAGCATTAACACTGTCTTTGAATGACATTTGATTAGTGAGGTTACACAGATGAGAAATTCACATTACCTGACATTTGTTTTTAAAATGGGGTTGGTTTGGATCACGAGGCAGTTCTAACTAACCCTATCTAACAGTGGTGAGCAGACAGCCAGACACCTGACAGAAATGAATAGCCTCAGGTGAATTGCATTTGTCCCTGTTCACTTTATTTTTGAGGTTTAAGTATACCTGAAGTCTATACCTTCAGCTGGTGTTTTCAAATGATGTTTGGTGGCTTCTTACTCTACATATTTGCCTTACCGTGTACATTGGCTCAGTTGTTGTTTATAATTGAATCGTGTGTGAAAAAGTCCTAATTTTAAAGGGAGAGCATGTTTCCTTTAGATAATTTCCACAATTCTTTTGTATCAATGTCTTTTTTAAGTACCATCTGTGGTGACGTTTATTTTTTTCCATATTTGGTGACTTTCCCAGAGAAAAGCGGAGCGTCAGTTTTCAAGATGGCAAGCATCTACAAAAATTTTTACAGCTTTTACCGACTCCTGCTTGTCCTCTCTTTTGCCATGTTCACTACGTTCACGAAGGGCAATAATGGAAAACACAGGTACACCAGGATGAGAACACTGCTCTCTCGCCCAATGTACTGAAAGTAAGTTAACTGTTCTTTTAGTTCTTACCATCCTGTGTGTCTTTTCTGTGAACCTGTACCATTTGAATACTGTATGAAAAAACCACCCTCAAGGCAAATACCATGTTTCAAATCAGATATATACATTTGGTATATTATCCACTGTATAATTTGGTTGTGGGAGCCAGTATTATGCAGTTTTAACTTGATCTTGTTTTTCCATTTGGAAATTTATTCTTGTAGGACATTGCAACATTTGAAAACTTAAAATAAATTCATTACAGTGAGCGGAATTGCAAATTTTTTGTTGGATTGTGGAACTACAGTTTATAATGAAGAAATCATATTTTCATATACAGTTAAAAGGGGTTGGCCGACTCTCACTGATGTGAGTTGAGTAAAGGAACTTTACGTAACAAACCAGGGTTGGTGTGGAATCTTTTCTTTTGGGTAATAGATGTGATGTGCATTCCTTGAAATTAATTTTTGGACATGATTTTAGATACAAATTCGTTTACGTAAAATTCCGCCGAGTAAGATTGTCTTTAAATAAATTGACTGTAGTAACCTTGAATGGTGTGGGTCACGTAGTTTTGCTTCTGTTTACTACTTACATTTTGCATACATATTGGATCGACTGACCATCAGGACACAGGCTATTTTTCAGGCAGGACATTCTTCTACACCATTGGAATTGTTTAAATTGCTTGGAAATTTGAAACGCTTAACTGCAGAAATGTATTACAATTTACCCATACAAGCACTTCAACAGAATTTAAGAGCTCTGATATAAGTTGTTGTAACAATATATCGCTTTAGCAGATTTGCAAGTGCTCTGATATATTTGTTGTAATAATTCACAAGTGTAAAATTCATTTCATGACGATTTCTTTGTCTTCTTCCAGACTGATTTTCAGTTTGTGTACACCGAGTTGCGATGTATGAACAGAATCGTTTGGCGAGTTGCTGTCCCTAATAAAGACTGTCCGGGTGTAACGTACCTCTTCCAATCCGTGCTCCCAGATGCGGTAAGTATGCCTGACTTCAATATGAAACATGTTTGTCCTGGGGACCATGAAGTTTACTTCATACATAGTACTTTGTTTGTAAATATTTGTATCATGCATGGTTGTTTCAACAAAATTACCAGACCTGTTGTGGTAATGGCTTTGTAGGTCTGGAAAAAAATTTTCTGAAGTCAGTCACAAACATGGCACTGCTGTAAGCGCCTACTGTAATTGCTTTCATAGCCTGAAAAATCCACCATATCATCACCTTCTCTGGACCCGTCCCTCTGTGGGTCCTACTTTTTCCCAACCTACTTTGTCCCACCTTTTGTGTAATCATTGTTGTTTGCAACCAAATTACATCATGAATGGTTGGCAAAAGAGTTGATAAGGGGCACTCATACTAATCATCACAATGAAAGTAATTTTTTTAGTAGTTTTGTGTACTTTCTGTAATGCTACCTCCATCATATGTACAAATGTGCAGCAGCCTTTGTGCAAGGGATGCTACATGACACAGTGTAGACACATTTTATTTTCATTGCATTGTAGAAAATGTTCAAATAACTATCATATCAATAGGTTTAATAGTCATAATAATACTTAGATGTTTTGTTTTATAATATACCAGATGAGGACTTTCATACATCACATTTTGAACCAGTTTACAAAGAGACAATAGAATTAACCTAGGTGAAACATAACTTAAACTGAGTAAAATTTAACTAAAAGAAGAAACCAGAAAATAATTCTAACTAATTAACCCTCTTTCAAGGCAAAGTGTTGAGTAAATCCCAGGGTCTCCAAGCAGAGTTTTAGTGATTCATTCGTGGTCATTTCTCCTTTTTTGTTTTCATTGAAACTGCAATGCATAGATCATTATTTCACAGAGCAAAAAGGAGTGTTAATGAATGTAATGTACAGTATTATGGAGTTTGAATGTGATGAGTTGAAATATCATGGGATGTGCCCCATGGAGAGGAGGATCAAAAAGAACTGTGTCAATAGATTCTTCTGCTGTTCGAAGATACATGAAAGAGGTTGATGCAGTTTGACAGTAAACAAGAATATTGTTTTAGTTTCAGTTTGTAAGCACTTGCTGCATCCAGGGATCTTGCTGGCAGATTGTCACAAAAGAACTGTGTATTTCTTCTATGTCGAATGCCAGACTTTAGAGTCAGAACTACTGTAACAAAGGTGTTTTGTACTGACAGTCCTGAACACCAGACATTAATTTTTAATAACTTGGGCACTGGTAGATATTGCTCTCCGAGCTGGTATGTTGAGAGGCAGAAAACAGTTTGTTTTTAATTCAAGGAGATTTACCTATTAAGTATCACAGATAATGCAGATGGTAAAATACAATTACATCTTTCAGTACCCCAGGGCAAATGTGGTGTTCAGGATAATTTTGATTAGGTAAAATCATTAGCCACACAAAGATAGGACTCCTGTGCCAACCCTCCTAAAATTTACAACAACTTTGAGGTAGTTTTAAATGTTTTATTATGTGGATTGTTTGACCCTTTTGGATAGATTACTTTAGCAGCCCTAATGATGTCAGAATGATTTTAAGGAAAATCAAGGCAACAAATTTATTTTTTTTGGTAAGTATTAGGTTCTTTTCTAAAGTGTTGCCCACGCCAGATAGGTGATTTAGAGACACATTCACAAGACAGTACCATACAAACTTGTGTACATAACTGTTCAGTGTTACATGTAGCATGTAGCATTCTACATAATACAGAAGTGTGTGAGTACAATGTCATTTAGTTCAAGTTTAAGTGAAGAGTACAAAGACCAAATATTTTCTCATGAGTATGAGCACAAAGCTTGCATCAGCATCAAGGCAAGCTGAGCCCCTAAAAAGTTTTGTCATTACCAAGTGAAGTACTGCATGCTGAATCTACATTTTTATATGACGAATTTCGAGCAGGGAATTAAAATTGTATGCTATTAAGGCACGAGTACTGCGGGAGTCATGGTTTCATCACTACATGCCTGGTAGTTTTGAGGCTGGAATTAAGGTATCATGAGGGAAAGGGGGCCATTTCCCTTGTATTAGCTTTTAGTGTAAAAGTCATCTTAAAGGGCACCAAGGCCAATGCAGAAGATTTGGTATAATGCTTGTTGTAGTTTGTCAGAAAGGCCAACAAAGACCAGGGTGGCCTAAAAGGTTGTATCGCTCCAGGGTCATTGCCAAAAGTAATGAAGGCCAGGCCGCACAGCCACGTGGCCTTTGTTTATTTCCATTCCTTTTAGAAGAAAAGTTTTTATCATTACCTGCCAAGCAGATATTGGAAATGAAACTTTTCACATAGAGCCCCAATGCTATGTCACTTCTCTATGTGTAACTGTATATAGAGTGGGGTATTGTCATGAAACAAGACCTGTTTTATGACAACATAACAATCGATGAGTGTACATAGCTGTAAGGCCATAATTTACTCGATTACTATTTTATCACTTGATTTGCTGTTTACTCAAAGGATACGTATTTTGTCTTAACAACCATTCAATCAAGAGTGATGATGTGTGTTGGAGGTACTGTGATGTCTGTGAGGTGAAAACCCCTTCAAATGTGAGCATTTGATTTGTGACACTTTCAGTGCTTCATGGATGAAGCAACCTGTCATATTCCAACCTTGCCGATTATCCAAGGATTGACAGCTTGTGGCATTACCGTGTCATAACAGTACAGGTTGTTTTAATGTAGATTTCGTAAAACTTGCCAGGAGCCCATCCAGATGGTATATGGATGGATTTAGGCATTTTGATTATTACCTTGTACTGAAGGCTGTTTCGCCTGAATATATATATTTTATAGCAGTGTATTTTTGACTGAGCACAGTGATTCTAGTCACGAACACATTGCCCTTGTACAGTAAACAGTTAGACAGAGGGTGTCTTCAAGTCATGTGTCCTTGAAATGTGTATAGCACTTGTATATAGGGTAGATATGGTCATTGTATACAGGCTGGGTATTGTAATAATAACAATGAAAAGTGTAGTACTATAATACATGTAATAGCAGGGTTTCAGCCAGTCATTCAAACTGGGTGCTGCACCCAGTTTGAGATTTACTTTTTTAATTTAGAAACCCAGTTTGAAATTACGACCACCCGTTTGAATCTCACTACCAAGTTTGAATTTTATCATCACTTTTAACTGTAAATCTGTGTATCAGACACAAACTTCATTCAATTGAATATTGGGGGTTTTTTTTTTGTTTTGTTTTTTTTTTTTTTGGAAACAACCAATCATTGCAACTGACTACAGACGATGTCATTTTAGTTCTTGAGATATGGCCAACATCACACATAGAAGATTGCAGTGTCATTGATTAACTCCCACCCAGTTTTACATTTTTCCTACTTACGTAGAAGCCTGTACAGCAAAAGAAGTCCCTATGTACAGTATGGTACAATTTTGCACAACGAAAAGTGCCCCCATGAACTCCCGTGTCCAGTTCATATTGTTGGTTCATGTGAAACCGCACAGTACGTATGTATCCAAATGAAAGTGGAAATTGTAAAATTTATGTGGATACATACTGTACTGTGGCGTTTTCACATGACCAACATATGAACTGACACGGGAGTTCATGGGGCACTTTTCGTTGTGCAAATTTGTACCATACTGTAGCATAGGACTTCTTTCTGCTGTACAGGCTTCTACTGTAGCTAGGCCAAATGTAAAACTTGGGTGGGAGTTAATCAATTGACACTGCATCATTCTCGTGTGAATGTGGCCATATCTCAAGAACTAATGACATCGTCTGTAGTCAGTTGCATGATTTTGGTTGTTTCCAAACCATATTCAATTGAATGAAGTTTTGTGTCCTGATACACAGATTTACAGTTAAAAGTGTTATAATTTCAAACTTGGTAGTGAGATTCAAACTGGTGGTGTATTTCAAACTGGTTCTTAAAATTTAAAAAGTAAATTCAAACTGGGTGCAGCACCCCAGTTTGAATGACCTGGCCTAACCCTGCTATACATGTATTATAGTACTACACCTTTTCATTGTATATTACAATACCCAGACTGTATCAATGCAATCTACCTATATACAAGTGCTATACACCATTTCAAGGACACATGACTTGAGACACCCTCTGTCCTACTGTTTACTGTACCAAGGCAATGGTTCTTGACTAGAACACTGTGCTTCATCAAATCACATACACTTCTATACAATATATTATATTCAGGCTAACAGCCTTCAGTACAAGGTAATAATCAAACTGCTAATCCTATCCAATTACCATCTGGATGGGCTCCTGGGCAAGTTTTTACTGAAATTCATACATTAAAACACCGTACTGTATGACACGGTAATGCACAAGCTGTCACTCTTTGATAATGAAAGGTTGGAATATGACAGGTTGCTTCATTCCATGAAGCACTGAAAGTGTCACAAATCACTGCTCCACATTTGAAGGGTGTTTCACCTCACAAGACATACAGTACCTCAACACACATCATCACTCTTGATTGAATGGTGTTAAGACAATTACTTATCCTTTGAGTAAACAGCAAATCAAGTGAATAAAATAGTAATCTAGTAACTATGGCTACAGCTATGTACACTCATCATATTTTATGTTGTCATAAAAACAGTGTTCTTGTTTTCCTGATAATACCCCACTCTATATACAGTACACATAGAGAAGTGACATAGCATTGGGGCTCTATAATTGAAAAGTTTCATTTTCAATATCTGCTTGGCATGTAATGATAAAAACTTTCTCTAAACAGGAATGGAAATAAACAAAGGGCCACAGTGGCCTGTGGGCCTGGCCTTGCATACTTTGGCAATGACCCTGGAGCGATACAACCTTTTAGAGGCCTACCCTGGTCTTTGTGGCCTTCTCTGACAAACTACAACCAAGCATATACCTAAATCTTCTGCTTGGCCTTAGGTGCCCTTTAAGATGACTTTACCCTAAAAGCTAATACAAGAAATGGCCTTTTCCCTCATGATACCTTAATTCCAGCCTCCAAACTACCAGGCATGTAGTGAAACCATGCTCCCCCTCAGTACTCGTGGCTTAATAGCATACAATTTTAATCCCTGCTCGAACTCATAAAAATGTAGATTCAGCATGCAGTACTCTCACTTGTAATGACAAAATTTTTAGGCTCAGCTTGCCTTGATGCTGATGCAAGCTTTTGTGCTCATACTCATGAGAAAAATATTTGGTCTTGTACTCTTCACTTAAACTTGAACTAAATGACATTGTACTCACACACTTCTGTCTTATGTATACTGTACATGTACAGTAACACTGAACAGTATGTACACAAGTTTGTATGGTACTGTCTGTGAATGTCTCTAATCACCTATCTGGAGTGGGAACACTTTAGAAAGAACCTAATACTTACCAAAAAAAATAAATTTGTGCTTGATTTTCCTTAAAATCATTCTGACATCATTAGGGCTGCTAAAGTAAATCTACAAAAGGGTCAACCAATCACATAATAAAACATTAAAACTCCCTCAAAGTTGTTGTAAATTTTAGGAGTGGTTGGCACAGAGTCCTTATCTTTGTGTGCTAATGATTTTACTAATCAAATTTATCCTGAACACCAATTTGCCCTGGGGTACTGAAAGATTAATTGTATTTTACCATCTGCATATCTGTGATACTTAATGGTAAATCTCCTTGAATAAACAACTGTCTGCCTCTCAACATACCAGCTCTTGAGAGCAATATCTACCAGTGCCAAGTTATTAAAAATTAATGTCTGGTGTTCACTGACTGTTCAGTACAAAACACTTTTTGTACAGTAGTCTGACTCTAAGTCTGGCCAATGGCCTTCTACATAGAAGAAAGACACCTAGTTCTTTTTTTTACAATCTGCCAGAAGATCCCTGGAATGCAGCAAGTGCTACAACTGAAACTAAAACAATATATCTTGTTTACTGTCAACTGCCTCAAACCTTTTTCATGTATCTTCGAACAGCAGAAGAATCTATTGACACAGTTCTTTTTGATCCTCCTCTCCATGGGGCACATCCCATGATATTTCAACTCATCACATTCAAACTCCATAATACTGTACATTACATTCATTAACACTCCTTTTTGCTCTGTGAAATAATGATCTATGCATTGCAGTTTCAATGAAAAACAAAAAGGAGAAATGACCACAGAATGGAATCACTAAAACTCTGCTTGGAGACCCTGGGATTTACTCAACACTTTGCCTTGAAAGAGGGTTAATTCGTAGAATTTTATTTTCTGGTTTCTTTCTTTTAGTAAATTTGAATCAGTTTAAGTTTATGTTTCACCTAGTTTAATTCTATTGTCTCTTTTGTAAACTGGTTCAAAATGTGAATGTATGAAAGTCGGTATATATAAAAAACAAACATTATTATTATTATTACTATTAAACCTATTGATATGATAGTTATTTTGAAACTTTTCTACATGCAATGAAAATAAATGTGTCACTACATGTGTCCAATGTAGCATCCTTGCACAAAGGCTGGCTGCACATTTTGTACATATGAATTGGTGTAGCATACAGAAAGTACACAAACTACTAAAAAATTCTGCCTTTCATTGTGATGATAGTATGAGTGCCCCTTATCAACTCTTTTTGCCAACCATATCATGATGTAATTTTGTTTGCAAGACAACAATGAGTACACAAAGGTGGGCAAAGTAGGTTGGAAAAGTAGGAACAACAGAGGGACGGTCCCAGAGAATGGATGATATGGTGGATTTTCAGGCTATGAAGCAATGTACAGTAGCTACAGCAGTGCCAATGTTTGTGACTGACTTCAGATCATTTTTTTTTCCAGACCTACAAAGCCATACCACAACAGGTCTGGTAATTTTGTTGAAACCAACCATGCATGATACAAATATTTACAACAAAGTACTATGTATGAAGTAAACTTCTGGTCCTCCCCGAGGACAAACATGTTTCATACTTGAAGTCAGGCATACTTACCGCACTTGGGAGCATCGATTGGAAGCAGGTACGTTACCCACCTTGACAGTCTTTATTAGGGAGCAGCAACCTACGCCAACGATTCTGTTTCATCATCGCACTCGGTGTATCACAAACTGAAAATCAGTGTCCTTGGAGAAGACAAAGAATCGTCATGAAATGAATTCTACACTTGTGAATTATTACAACACATATATCAGCAGAGCACTTGCATTCTGCTAAAGGCGATATATTGTTACAACAAATATATCAGAGCTCTTAAATGTTCTGTTGAAGTGCTTGTATGGGTAACAATTTGTAACTACATTTCTGCAGTTAAGCTTTTCAATTTCCAAGCAATTTAAACAATTCCAATGGTGTAGAACTGTCCTGCCTGAAAAAATAGCCTGTGTCCTGATGGTCATCGATCCAATATGTATGCAAATTTAAGTAGTACAACAGAAGCAAAACTACGTATACCACACCATTCAAGGTTACTACAGTCAATTTATTTAAAGACCAATCTTACTCGGACGGAATTAACTTAAACGAATTTGTATCTAAAATCATCTTTCCTAAAATTATTTCAAGGAATGCACCTCACATCTATTACCCAAAAGAAAAGATTCCACACCAACCCTGGTTTTTACGTAAGTTCCTTTACTCACCCTCACATCAGTGAGAGTCGGCCAACCCCCTTTAACTGTATATGAAATATGATTTTCATTATAAAACTGTAGTTCCACAATCCAACAGCAAAAAAATTTTTGGCAACATTTCCCTTCACTGTAAATGAATTATTTTAAGTTTTCAAATGTTTGCAATGTCCTACAAGAATAAAAATTTCAAATGGAAAACAAGATCAAGTAAAACTGCATAATACCTGGCTCCCACAACCAAAATTATACAGGGACTTTTTCTTTACAAACATTGTAATATATCTGATTTGAAACATGGTATTTGCCTTGAGGTGGTTTTTTTCGATACACAGTATTCAAATGGTACCAGGTTCACAGAAAGCACACAGGATGAAGACTAAAGAACAGTTAACTTACTTTCAGTACATTGATGGCAGAGGAGCAGTGTTCTCATCTGGTGTACCTGTGTTTCCATTATTGCCCTTTGTGAGTGAACATGGCAAATGAGAGACAAGCGAGTGGTAACGAGCTGTAAAAATTTTTGTTAGATGGCTGCCATCTTGAACTGAGTCCGCTGGGAAAGTCACCAATATGGAAAAAAATTAAAACGTCACCACAGAATGGTACTTAAAAAATACATTGATACAAAAAACTTGTGGAAATTATCTAAAGGAAACATGCCTCTCCCTTTAAATTTAGGCTTTTTTCCACACATCGATTCAATTATAAACAACACTCGAGGCCAATGTACACGTAAGGTCCAAAATCATGTAGAGCTAAGCAGCCACCAAACATCATTTTGAAAACACCATACTGAAGGTTATAGACTTTCAGGTATACTTAACCTCAAATTAAAGTGAACAGACAAATGCAATTCACTTGAGGCTATTCATTTCTGTCATGTGTCTGGCTGTCTGCTCACCACTGTTAGATAGGGTTAGAACTGCCTGTGATCAAACCTACGCCCATTTTAAACAACAATGTCAGGTAATGTGAATTTTCTCATCTGTGTAACCTCACTAATCAAATGTCATTTAAAAGACATGTGTAATGTCTTCATTTCAATCCCCACATTCTGTAATCTAGGAACTTCTAGACTGCTACCTTAAAGCCAAAAGGGCTTGGCAAACGCCACTGGCTCCACACCTTAAACGAAGATGGAACGCGCCTTTGCATTTACTTAGCATCTATAGTGCCCTTGGTATTTTGACTATCAATGTTACAGTAGGCCTAGGTTTCATATGAAAAAGTTTCCCCATCCAATAACCACTTGTATTATTGGCAGTTACACCCAGTGCAGTACAACTATAGAACACCACGCCAATAATAAACGTCACCTTACTCTGGAGGCATTGTCACAGTAAAGCCAACAGACAGAGTAACAAAATAACTCACATCATAAACAGCCACTGCCACTGCACCTCCATAAAAAAACTGGAGGCTCTGAGGACTTTGACATTTTTCAAAGGAAAAAAAAAAAAAAACACAAAACACACATAACTATTCTGTTGCAAAATACCAGGAATTCAAAAATGGCCACTGCAAACATGCACCTCCAATCAAACTGGAAGCTCAGAGGATTTGAACATTTTTCAAAAAACTTGCACACAAAAATACATATGCCTAATTATAATATTGTGCCATCAGAGGACATGAACATTTCTCAAAAAAACTTGTACACAAAACACGTAGGCATAATTATAATACTGTGTCTTTTTTAAGAAAACATTAACAGAGATGGAGTGCGCATGCGTCGGGGTAGTAGGACGTAATTTTTATTACTGTGTCTCTTGTTGTTTTTAGCTCCTGTTTTTTTAGTCTTCTGTTACTTCTTTAGGGGTTTGCTGTTTTAATCGTGCGTTTTAGCTGTTTTGATGTGGATTCTGCTTTGTGGTTTCTATTTTCCTGTTTTTAGTCGTGATTTTTACGGATTGCGTTTTGTACTCTCTGGTGTGTTTTTATTATTACGTTAGGTTTTGTGTTAGTTAGTTGTGTATTTTTGATGTATGTTGGAGGCCCTGGCCTATCCTTGCTCACGTATCATGTGGAGGAGCCGTCATTTTTATTTTTCGTTTTTATGAGTTGTAGCCCTTCCCTCTCGATGGCATTCCGGCCATTGTCATACCACTCACACCCTGGATAGGCCCTTTTCAGACCGTACATCGTATTTCCTAAGGTCCGGTCAGTTATGCTCTTTTTCATTTTAATCACATGGGAAGTTATGACTTGTATTTTAGACTTGGACCTAGTACTTGTGGGTCTAGGCCTTAGGCCTATTTATCGAAACTAGCGTTAGGTCCTAATTTGAGTTCTAAATCCTACCTCATGTTTAATTACCGATTTATACTCCTACTCATCTAAATTAACCTTCCTGTCATACTTTTAGTCTTAGGGGGGGATATTGAGCTAAACCCATGGCCCAGGCTCTTACTGTGGCCATGCACAAATTGGTTAAAAATTGGGACAAAGCTGTTGAATGCGATGGATTGTGAAAATTGGGTTCATGCACGGTTGTGCCTAACATTGATAGCATGAATATAAAGAATTGCAGCTCTCACCCTCTGATGACAAATGGTACTGCCCCAGTTGTTCATTGCCCTGTGGTCTTTGTGACCAAAGGGTTTTGGGCAGTGATCCTGCCATTGAATGTGACTCCTGCAAAAACTGGATTCACAATAGGTTTGCTCGCAGGTTCTCTGACCATTGATTATCAAAACCATTCAGGCTACAAACGGTGTCCTGGATTTGTCCTGTCTGTAATGAAAAAAATTTGGGTACTGCTGCTCTCTACAGGCCCCTTTGCCCCCTCGTGCTAATACAGTAATCCTCACACTGGCATAAGACTTGTTAATTTAGATTCAATCCCTTGATCCTGAACACGAAAAGGATCTTGAGTGCCTGTATCAACGTGTGGATACAGGCACATCATTGAAATCAAATCAAGACAGCTATCAAAAAGAGATCTCACCTTGGTTGTTCTGATAAAGCATCAATGGTATTCGCGGTAAAAAAATTGATCTTCAGGCCTTCCCTTAGTGTGTGACTCATCCTGTAATATTATAGCTCTCTGCAGGAGACTAAAGTCGATGACCGTGCCATTACTTCGAATCAAGTGAGACTGGTTTCCCATTCTCGTCTGGATTATACCATTTTCAGAAACGATCGTACTCTTCTTGGGGGTGGAGGCCCTATGTTCCTGGTGAAAAACAAACCTATCCCCCCACGAACGTTAGTATTCCCTCACAAACGGATCGGAGTCATTTGGGCTAGTTTTTTCTGTCTAATTGTACTACACAGTTATGTTGCCTCATGGTACAGGGACCCTGATGCTCCTTTCTGAACATATCCTTTTGTTCAGCGGAGCATTAAGTAAAATCATGGCCAATCAGACAGAACTAGTAAGCAACCACGGTTTTCATGTGCCTTAGGGGACTTTTAACTTCGTAACATTGATTGGACCACTAGGCTTCATAAAGATAATGGAGTGTGTGTCTTTAAAGTAATAGTTTCTGGTAAAGTTACTCGCTGGAATATCTTAAATGCCTTTGCAGCTGAGCAAACTTGTAAGTTTCCCTATCCAGAGTGCACAATAATACCCTTGACTTAGTTTTATCAAAACTCGCCAAATCAGTTCACTGAAATTTCCCCCTTAGGATCAGTTTTAGTGCTCATGTGGTTTATTTCTGTAGACTGAAGGTGTCTCTTTCCGATCAAAAGGAAACCCTCGTAGGCTTCATCCTGGCAATTCTCTAAGGGTTGACTATGGTGCTATGGAGACATCGATACCCGTAGCCTTTCACATTGGGTACTTTCAATGTGGGGCAAAATACCGTACTCTGGACGAAAACTGGCAGCTGATTAAAGTCCTTTCGTCGAAAGATCACTGTTTAAGAAAAGAAATGTTCTCCACCAAAAGAAGAGAGCTAACACATCTCTCCCATGGGTTCCGATAAGCATTCGTAAGTTGATTAGAAGAAGGGACAGGCTGCATGCTATCTTCAAAAAAACCTAACAATACCAAGTATGCATGACAAAATGGGCTGAATTGCCGTCATAGAATCAAAAGGAGTGTCCATATCTCCCATAACAAATTATGTTAATGGTACTGATTGGTGATATAAAACATGAATCACTAAACCTTTCTGGAGTACATAAATGGCCAAAAAAGGATACAACATGGCATCCCCCCTCTCAAGACGGCATAGCAAATTGAGCTATTACTGATCTGGATAAGGCCTGTGCTTTATCCAATGCTCAGTTTCACACACGGTGTATTTAACCAAGGACTTTGTTTTAGTGTTTATCCCTTTCTGTCAGACCAGCACTGCTAAGCAGAATGGCTTGATAGTATCCATATCTACTCATGGAGTTGAAAAAACTGTTTAAAGTGGCTTGAATTAAAAAACAAAGCCGTTTGGACACTGATAACATTCATCCTTGGGTCCTTAGTGAAATTTGCCTCTGACTTTGCTCCGAGTGTTATAGTCACTTTGTATCAGCAATCCCTTACAAGTCGGTAGGATACCGGCTGATTGGAAGATGGCAAACGTCTGCCCTGTTTAAAACCAAAAAAAACTGACAGTTCTCTCTCCCTAGTAATTACCGGCCTGTTTTCCGCTCACTTGTATTTTGGCTTGTAATTGTTAGAGCATATTATAAGTTTTCAACTTGATGGACTATCTTTGGAAGGCAAACAGATGACACTTTCAACAAAGCAGCATGCTTTTTAGAAAGTACGCATTAGTTTTGTGAGGTTTTTTTACCCAACTAGTATCCGTTCGTCGAAGACTGAGGCTTCGGCCCTGGTCACTCACAAAAGCAGGTTGATGTTCTTCATCTTGGACTTTGAAACGGGCCTTTGGACACCGTGCCTCATTAACTGCTGAAAACCAAACTGTTAGCCTTGGTGTTTCCAAACAGGTTCTTACGTGGGTCGACGTACTTTTCTCTCTGATCGTAAGCAAGCTGTTGTAGTTAATGGTACCTCGTTCCCCTTTTGGATGAATGTTGTCCTCAGGTGTTCCCTCAAGGATCTTGTCCTAGGACCCATTCTTTCCTTGTTCATATCAATGACATTGTAAATGCTGCCTCCCTAATATTAAGACTATTTTTTGCTGATGGCTGTTGTCCTGTTTATCGGGTCATAGAATGTGTTTTAATGAATTGTTGTTTGCTCCAGAAGACGTACTAGATCTAGGTCTTTGGGCCAAGACTTGGGGCAAATGAGATTCCAGCCCTCTAAGTGCAACATCATTACTTTCGCTAGAAAACAAATCCGGTTAACTTCGATTATGTCTTGAACGATTGAAGTTAGTTAAGTTGACTCGATAAAGTACCTAGGTGTCAACGATTTCTAACGACTTAAAACTGGGATAAGCACATTCAATCTTATCTGCTATAAGGGTAATAAGATTTTGGGCATACTTTTATAGAAAATTTTAATCATTTTTGCTCGCCGGCGTGTGAAGTTAGCTTGCCTACAAGGGGTCTCCTTCGGCCTGTTTTTGGAGTATGCTTGTTTGCGTATGGGACGCCACATCAGTCTTATTTACAAGATAAGTCTAGATGAGCATCCAGAGGACATCTAGGCTTCGTTTTGTAAGCATCCGAATTTTCCTCACAATAAAGCGAGCCAGGGTCGTGACTATCTATTTTTGAAGGACCTTGAATCTCCCCACGCTTCTGTTAGCTGATCGTCGCAAGCAAAACAGACTTATTGCTCTTCTCGAAGGTTTTTTGGTAAGGCTAATATTCGGCCATGGACAAACGCCGCAGTCATCCTAAACTCGGCAAAAACGCTGTGGGATGCACAACCTCCTAGATATTTTGTCAACTCTACTCTCGGTCTATATTGTTATATGATGAATTTAGGTTTTCCTTCCTAGTACTATGAAAGAAGATTGGATAACCTTCCTGCTACTTTGATTGAATGGTTTAGGATAGTCATAGAGATCCTATTTCAATATATATTACCATATTTGTATTAGGGCAATTTAGGGCACATCCCTGACGCATGTGCGGTGTAGTAATGTCCTTTTGGGTATGTGTCCACCGGATCCGAAGAAGAAGACGAAGAATAGAAGAACACAAAACACACATGTTATGTGGTGTTGTAAAATAACCGGAATTCTTAACTACGGTACCGAAAGCCAATCTGCATCATCCACTCTAAAACTGTAGTCTCGGAGGAATTTCACATTTTTTCAACAAACTGGTAGGCTACACGAGAACACTACGTATATGTAGCCTAGCCTTTACAATAGTGTGAAGGGCCTCTATGTACCAAAGATTTAGTAGTTTCATAGAATGTTTTACTAAAGAAAAACTGGATTGTTAAGTGTAACTCAAACTTTGGTTCTCCTTTTTGGGCATCTAGCCTACTGCGTCAAATAGTGAATGGGGTCTTAAACATACAACTGACGCTGTAAAGGTCAATTACCTAAGGATTATACGGGTATTTTGAGCAAGTATCGGGACTCATTGCGAAATTTTTGAAGGTGTCAGTAGCGGCAATTTTGCAAAATGGCAATATTGCTTGACCTCTCCTAGGCTTAGCTTAACTTATTATGAGAACCATCAAGTCGACCCAAGTAATGGGTCAGCATACACTGCAGACATTAGGAAAGCCCCAACCAAAGCAACCCAAATATCTGGGTCAGCAGACTGCCAAATAGGAGTTTTGTTCCTCTTGACGTTCGGCTTTAGACCTTACCTACCTTATGCAACTTATGGCATAGGCCTAGTATTAAGTTAATCTATTTAAGGCTAGAGCTAACGCATAGAGCAGGGCAGGGTATAGGTTCCTCGTGTGAGGCTTAAGGTTACTATATACAGCCCTCCATGTTTAGGCTCGCGTAGCTTACATACCAACTGTATACACTAATCCGCCCCTGACTCATAGTACATTTCTAACGTTTACTTACCGGTGCGGGTATGCTGCAAGGAACCAAACGACCGTAAGTCCTCTCAAATGAAGAATTAAGGGTGGTCAATTTAGGAGGCTGCGATGACTAAGAAATGCGATATCACGTAACTGTCCCTCACTTCGCTAAACAAGAAGCTAACACAGATAAAGTGTACGTTTACGTGTGCTCTGTTTCACGAAATTCCTAAATGGTTCCACTAGTTAGTAAAACAACACGTACATCTGGCTAGGCTATCTTGTAATATATACTGTACTTTATACATGTCATAGTTACGTATTTCATAATTCATTGAGTCCTAGGCTACTGCAGCGTCTACTGGTAGGTACTACGTATAGTGTACTACCAGCAGTATTGTATTACATCTAACAGAACAGCATGTTTGTTTACTTGTGTATTGTCTTCGACACGGGTCATTTACAGCATTACATTCGTACCCCCCCCCCCCGTTTTTTAAATAAAAAAAAAAACACTGGTGAACAAACCTCATGCAATCATGGGATTTGCCGAGGTCCTTACCTTCCCATGGTCGATCAACGAAGAAACACAGAGAGTTTTTCGCTGCCGTCCATATCACAAAGGTGCCCTATAATTTTTTTGTTGCACATTTAAAAAGGATTCGGAGAAATATGTGGTCGGGAAACGCGGCGCACGAGTACCTTCATGTTCAACCGCTAGTGTCGTAACAGAACCCTTCATGCCAGCCTCGGTTTTATCTTGGGCTTGAATGCCAGGCGCGTAGCTACGCGGGGGGGGGGGGGGGGGGGCCGGGGGGCGGCGGGGACCCCAGATGTTTGCTAGGCCCCCCAGAAATTGTGTGTGTCCTAAAAAAAATTGTAAGAAAGGACCACGATCAATGCCGTGGTCCCCCATAACTTCAATTTCAGACTAGATACGGGTACATCTGCTTGCTAACCTGCGCTTGATTAATTAGGGGCAGAGCATTAAAATATTTATCTCTGTGGGTGGGGAGTAAGAGTAGATTCCGAGTCCAAAAGTCATCAAAGGTGCAAGGTGTTTTTTTTTCTTTCCCACATCGAGAAAACAATGTGGGAGGATAAAAAAAAACGGAAAGGTTACGACTAACAAATGCCCTCTCCCCCTTCGCCGAATATGGTCATAGAGCGCGGGGCTATTTGTTCTCACTCACTGGGCATGGGGCTCAATCATGACCCCATTTTTTTCAAATCATTTACTGTGTGAAAAGAATCAAAGTCAAGTGGCTATTTCTCTCCGTCAAATCATTGGTGGTACATTCCCCCTGGCCCTATGGTAATAGCTGCCATGCATGCCGCAGCGTGCAATGTCTGCTTGTCAACAACCTCTAAGTTTGCACCGTCCTTGCAGTCATTTGTGTTATGGTTGGGTAGGGCTTGCATCTATGATTTCCGCTAAATTATGGCCTATGCCGCATAACTGGTCAGTGCCTATGCGTAAAAGTTGCAGTGGGCCATATTATATCCAACCGATTGCATTTCTACCTGAGGGGAATTTGTCATGATTCCCCCACTACCAGGGCTGTAACATGCAGAGTCGTGACGCTCCGGTCGGCGGAACTCGAGTCGGTTTTTCGGCACGGAGCTCTTAGAATTGGCCCGGCATGGACTGGTAATCTGGATTTTCCGAGTATGTGCCAGCTTCTAGTTCTGTACTCGGAACTCGGAGCCGGTTTCCGCCGAGGTTCACCAGAAAGGAAAAGTTTTCATATATGTGATGATGCAATATTCCCCCTTGGGTGCACACTTTAGCATCAATTGATGGTCCACAAGGAGACAGATGGAGAGTCACTAAAATTCACAAGTGGTCAGAGAGAGTAATGACTTCTGAAAAGTGCCCATGATAAGTGTTAATTTTAAAGCAGTACAAACAACATTTGTATTAGTCCGCTATATTATCTAATGTCATGGCCGGCCTCGGAATTGGGCCCGGAACTGGAAAACGTGGAATCGATATTGGGCTCGGCTATTGGAGGGTACAGGACTGCGTACTTGTCCAGAGATGGTGCGCACGCCGCAATTTGTAATTGGCCCGGAAATTGGGTTACGTGGACTCGGTTACAGCCCTGACCAACACTCATGCTGCTTCTGCGTCCCTGCTTCCCCTTACTCAAATCCATATATGCCCAGATATGGGATTTCATATCTGGCCCAGTATCTGGGCCAGATATGGAATTCCATATCTGGCTTCTACAAGACTTGGGCAGATCTAACTCGAAATACTAGCAAGGCCATAAATGGCCCTATGCGGCCCAAGTAAATTTTCACCTGTATAGGGCCCAGATATGCCCCATATATGGCTACTCCATGGCTAGCCCATATATGGAAAATCCATATATGCCACATATAAAGAGATTATTATATCTGGCCCATATCTGTGCCATATATGACCCTATAAAACTTTATATGGCTCACTCCTTTATATGGCCCATCTCTGGCCCATATTATGGAAATTTATATCTGGCCCATATCTGCACCAGATAATGGATTTATACATCAGATCGGATAAAAAGTTAGGCATATATAACACAGATCTAAACCAGAACCAGATCTAAACCCATATATGACCAGATTAAGTGTTTACTGATCAAGCCTTTTTATGCACAGATCTGCTCTAGTTATGATCATAGGTAGACTTATAGTCCCACTCCTCATGGAGACTTTGAACACCGTTTTTACGTGTAAAAACGGACACGGCCAGACCGGCTAAACGATCACTACATATGCGCAACACCAAAACAACTCGAACACCAACAACACAAACCACCAAAATCGCCCCAGAACACCAGAAAGCAGGTTTAAGTGCTCCATGAATTAGAATTTAATGTAGTATTAGGTTGAATTGACTTAGTACATAAATTCAACTTTTTCACAATCAGTGAACAGAAAATGCATTTGAAATTTTCCTATTTATGTAATCACAGTATATTGGCTTCTTATTTTAAACTTATTTACGTATTGAACTCTAAATTTTGTTTACTGTGCGTGGTGGCATATTTACTTTCAACTTACTAAATCATTAAAAAATGTAGATTTTAGATACAAGCTCCGCCCAAATAGCAATTACTTGCTAAGTTCACTTAGTACCTGCGTATTAACAGAAGTGTAGCTATTAAATAACTGCAATGTCTGGGAAGGTGATGCTGTCTCCAAAACATGTCCTTAGTTTGGACAAGCATAAGCAAGACTCAAATCAATAATAATAAACACGAACAAAAGGGCTCCCTTGGCATTCTAGCTATGAAGTTCTATGCTGGCTTTGTATTGCCTAATAAACTTTAATGATGCATATCTGGAATTGCATTGGTATCAAGTTATTCTGGCTTGATATGGGCCATATAAACTTTTATTTGAATTCTGTGAATTGCATTGTATCAAGTTTATATCTGCTTGAATATGCCTATAGTGAAACTGTATTTACAGATCTGGACGACATTTCATCAGTTATATCTGTGCTTGATATGGCCATAATAAACCTTTATTTGCATATCTGGAATTGCATTGTATCAATTATATCTGGCTTTTATGGCCATATAAAACTTTAATGCATATCTGGTTTTGTTTTAATCAATATATCTGCTTATATGGGCCATATCAAACTTTATATACATATCTGGATTCACCTTTATCAGTTATATCCTGGCTGTTTATGGCCATATCCAACTTTATATACATATCTGGATCACAGTTTTATCAAGTTATATCTGGCTTTATCTGGCCATATCACCTTTCTAGCATATCTGGATCACGATTATATCAAGTTGTATCTGGCTTATATGGCCATATCAACTTAGATGCATATCTGGGTTGTACTTTAATCAAGTTTATATGGGCTTTATATGGCCATACAAATTCTTTAAATCAACCAGATAGTTCCAGATTAAAACCAGATATGGATTTTGAGTAAGGGTCGACCGTGCAAACAACACCTCCACTGAGAGTCGGTTCAGTCACACGCACGGTCATTGTGCCACACTTCGAAGGGGCTGCCTAGATTTTGAGGTGCTCCTAAACTCAGACAGTCCAGAATTATAACATCAGCCGCTAGATCTAGACTTGAAAGAACAAATATCAGGGTGATGCCACAGCGCGCATATTTGGTGGAAGGAGGATTCATTCCAATTTGTCTGCCCGACGACGGACCCCGGCGCTACGGTCGGCCACTCCGCGGTCGCCAGAGAAATGTCGCGGTGGTTTCCGCACCGGCAGTCCGCCGATTGGCGGCTGCGGTGATTGTTTAACACAAAACTTAAACCCATCTTGCAAGTGGTACTGATCCTTTTAATTATATGTTAGTGGTCATTCCATGTGCATGACACAACATTCGTGTTACTTAGATGTGGCTCTCTACGCATATTTGAGCGCCCTGTTTTTTGAAACAAGAAAATTGCTATTAGCATAGCTTGTATTCGAGAACCAGCATATCCGAGACCGAGTCCAAGACCGAAACCAGTGGTGTCGAGACCGGACCGAGACCCGAGACATGTGCGAATTCGACCGAGACCACAAGGTTCGGACCGAGACCGAGATCGAAGTACACACCGAAGTGTATAGGCAAACGAATACAAACCTGTTCAACTTTCTGGTATTTTTTACCTAACTTTACTACCTTATGCTCTACATCACGACCTATAGCACCAAGAGTCATCATCTCATTGGTATATACACCTGTTTTTTATGATCAAGCCCAACTTAGTAACATAATTAATAACTTAAATCATAATCATTTATTTTTCTTGTGCATGGCCCTTCTATTTAAATCAGACCAGTCAGCAGGGCGGCGCCACAAGGGGGGGGGCAGGGCAGGCATTTGCCCCCCTTAGTTTTTGACCAAAAAATAAATCGTCTAAATACGTTTTCAGATACATAATTTTTTGTAGGGGGGGGGTGAGGTGTAACAGTATCATGGAATAAGTATTGATACTTATCCGTCGCATATGAGGCATGTTCGGTGTAATCCTCGAAAATTTTGCGCGCTTCGCGCGCGTTTGTTTTCTCTGTCTAACTCATTGTACATTCGCCCCATACTGCAATAGTCCTTCGTGGCAAATATTTGAAATTTCAGTATACACGCATTCATCATTTGCTTATAGCCTATCTTCATTCCACCTCATTGCTTACGCTCAGCCCTTCTACATTTCCCAGAAGACCCATATTGATTTTCTCTCTAAGTGGTTTTTTTTTTTTTTTTTTTTTTTGTCTTTGAAGGGTTAATACCTAGTAGAGTAAACATAGGGGGGGGGACAAAATACAGTATATCCCCTGGCGAGATTCTGTGAAATTCTGTCTATTTGAAAACAAGCAAAACTAGTATTCAACACTACTGACTGATTTGAGTGATTAAAGTTAATGTCAATCCTATTTGACCGACGTATTTATCAATTTCTGTAAGTCTCGGACTACGCGCGAATGTGGTATCTATTACGAATTCCATTGTCTACCTTCACGACCGTGGCTCCGGATAAGTAGGCCGACATCATATTTTAGTGTTTAAATCCGTCGCATTTACCTACAGCTCTAGTTGTACACATACCCTACACAAGCAGTGCATGTCTGTAGTGCAGTATCGTATCCAACCATGGGAGGAGGGGGTAGGACTTTTCACTTCCCGTGTTCATTGTTCATCATGTCCACAACAATCACAAAATGGGTAAATATTGGTACCAGTGAAGGTTATACCAGAGGGAAGAGAACAGTTCCGTTAAAGTGGAAAATATATTAAGGGTGCAACATATCAGATAGTCTTTCCATGCAATTTGAAAGATCTGGGAAGGGCTTTTTCCTCGCGAATCTGGGAGCCTGTTTTGGCAAAAAGGTTTATCGCGGCAGTCCCGCGCCAGCCAATAGAAATCTGCCACATATCAGATGGCTTCAGTGCAATTTTGAAAGGTCTGAGAAGGACCATTTATTGCGATATAGAAGCCATTTTGGCAACATATTTAAACGGTACGCCCGTGCCAACCGTTAGTGTCGCTCTCGCTTCTAACCAACGCAACCAAACGCCGGGGGGGGGTCACAGCTCATGCCTGTCATCGCACCAAACTGTTGATGGCGCTCCGCATTTCGATGGCAACTTCCATTCTGCGCCCCTCCCAATAGCCAACACAAATCCCGCCCTTGCCCATTTGTTATTTAATCGTCGACAATAAGTGCAAACAATGGAAAACTGTGTCGGACCAAAGTTAAAGAAAGTTTTGACTACTTTCCTAAAACAAGATTTCTCGAGAAAAATGATGACATTCACTTCAAAGATGCAAATATTGTACCAATTGCGTCTAAGGCTTCCCGGTATTCGAAAAATCTTTCACACCCCCTCCCTTAACCCCTCCTGCAGAACCGCGATCATCATCTCATGCTGGGGAGGATGCAGGGGTAAGGATGCAGTCGTACCGCAAAAAATTCCAGAAAAAACAGCAATAACGTTTTTAAGCTATAGTATGAGGAGGGGACAGTAGGCAAGTACGCTGCATCTTCGGTCCTATATCCGTCCCCTATACGTTTCTTTTCCTGTGTTTTTTTCTTTCCCAGTTAAACAGTACGTTACCTATTCCGTTCATTGTCAGTTCTATTCCTTTTACGCTTCGTTACTATTCGTTATTGTCCGTCTAACATTCGTTACAGGTAACTGTACTTCTACGTTTCATCCTTTGTGGTCTCGTAATGATCCGGTGAGCAAATAGCAATCACCGGAGACAAACGGATACTAACGGAGAAGTCCCGTATGAAAACGCACGAGAAAATGAATAAAACGAAGCTTACCCTATAAGTAACGAATAGTAGGGGACCTTTTTCGTCGACTTCCGTCCAAGTTTTGTGCCTGTTCAGAAATCGCTCGCCGTTCTACCGACGTTCGGTCTGAAACGAGTCGCGAGGATAACAGGAACTAAACGTGATACTACTTACATCAACGGAGTGCAGTTTGGGGTCGTGCGTTTTCCTCCTCCGTTATTGCAATCCGGGAGTGGTGACACGCGCTTCAAGACGGACGTGAGTTATGGTACGGTAACTCCCTCCCTCCTCCTCTCCCTCCCTTGTGGACGGCCGATTCCAACCATTATTTTTATACCTCTGCCTGTGAATCCTTCTTAAGGTTTAGTCGGCGATGATTTGTGACATAAATAATACTGCGAATGCAATATACATTTTCAATCAGTTTTGTTTCTTGCCCATACATGCACGTTTCATTTTAGAGTTTATCGGAGTGGTGTGGAGCGGGTGAAAGGTGTAGATTATAAAATATCTTTTTAGACGTTGGAAACAATTTCACTCCAACTCTCATTTTCATAGCTCACCCTGTTGCTGAGATATTAAAAGTTAAAAATTTATTCACTTTATTTTGAAAGAGTCGTTGCGCAAATAATTTGTATGATCTTCTGTAAAACTCACATTACTTGCTTTGTTTCCTTTTGAAATTGAAATGTTTATATACCTTTGCAAAATTACTGTTTTGTACGGAGAGTTTTGTATAGTCCAGTCACCCTGTAAAGTGAAAAGTGATAACATTTTGGCACAAGGTGCAAAGGCTTCCGAAAATAATGAAAACAAAGAAAGTAATTTGAGTAGTACAAGAATGACATTACAATTTATTGCGCCATGACCATTTTAAATTGAATAAGCACCTAACATTTTATATATCTCAGCCCAGAAATTCCTGTAAAGTGGGCATTAGACCATTTGGATTCATTTTTTTAAGCTTTGTAACATATGTTTTTGAATTTTTTAGCCTTTAGTACACTTTAAATTTACCAAAAATTTGGCGTTCTTTGTAAACCAAAAAAAAATGCTTTCTATGCGCGTTTCTTTCAATATAAAAGTTGATTTAACTTTAATTTTCAAAGCAAAGTGAACTTAAAGCAAGCGGAGTGATCTTCACATTCTCACATTGATGGCAGTCCTCCCTTATTTCTGTGGCCTTTCAATCGTTTTCGACTTACAGACCCTTAATGGTGCAATTTGCAATTTCATATCTCCTATTGATATTACGTAATGAATACCGTACGATTATGAAGCACACTAATCGGTTGAATTTTAATGATATACTAAATCAGTCTATTAATGTGAGGGAAATGACGTCACTCCTGTTTTGCGTACAGTTTACTTAGCTGCAAATTGGTTACATACTTGGTTCAAACCGAAAAACTATAGGTAAACATTTTAATGTTATCTCATAAGAGTTATGAGTTCCTCTCCTTTTATAAACTTCATTTGCGTATAACCCTTCCTCAGTGATTCGGCTTTTCTAATAGGCAAGAAAAAGAAAATCACATGATAGGATTAATTTTTTCTCATTAATTAAGAAATTGGCAGACATGAGATCCATATTTCAAGGATTAATACATACAGTTTTAGGAACACTCGGGGAGTGCCGTTTCCGGCCATCTGGAGGTTTTGCAAAGTCAAAAATTTTCTTGGAACGCTCCGCGCCAACCGATGTGGCCCTCCGCTTAGAAATATGTGTTACCATTTTTCATGAGATTTATTTTTTCTCCTTAATTGAGAAATTGCAGACATAGATCCATATTTCAAGGCCTGGGATGTCTGTGTCATTGAAACAGGGAATCCCACACTAACATATATTAAAAGGATCAGACATTTGCAAGATGGGTTAATTTTTTTAAACAATCCCGCCGCCCCCCATCGGGGGCCCTCCCGGGTCCCCGGAAACCCACCGGCCCTTTTCTCGGGCCCGGAAACGGGGAAAGGGGCCCGCCCGGGTAGCCCCGGGGTTCCGTGGGTCGGGCAGACCAAATTGGAAGGAACTCTTCCCCAAATATGCGCGTTTAGGGCATAAACCTGATTTTTGGGTTTCTTAAAAGTCTAGTTACCCGGGCTGATGTTTTTAATCTTTTGGCCCTTCGGGATTTTAGGAGACCAAAATCTAGGCACCCCCTTTCCGAAGTGGGGCCCCACTGACCCGTGCGTGATGACTAAACCCGACTCTCAGTGGAGGGTTGTTTGCACGGTCGCCCCTTACTCAAAACCCATATTGGCTTTATTTTCGGGAAAAATATCTGGTTGATTAAAGACTTTTTTTGGGCCATATAAAGCCATATATAACTTGTTTAAAAAAACCCAAACCCAAAATAGGAATTTTAAAGTTTGATATGGCCTTTTTTAAAGCCGGGATACAATTTTGATATAATCTGTTTCCCGATAGCTTTTAAAAATTTTTTGGGAATGGCCATAAAAAAGGGCCAGATAAAAACTTGAAAAAATTTGTGACCCCAAGATATTTTATAAAAAATTTTGATAGGGCCCATAAACAGCCAGATATAACTTGTTTAAAAAAGGTTTGATCCAGATATGTATTTTAAAGTTTGATGGGCCATATAAAGGCCAGATAAAAACTTTTAAAAACACAACCCAGATATGCAATAAATTTTTATAGGGGCCATATAAAGCCAGAAAAAATTTTTGCTACAATGAAATTTCCCAGATATGCAAAAAAATTTTAAAATGGCCTTTATAAAAGCCAGATAAAAACTGATAAAAATGTCGCCCCAAAATATGTAAATCCCGTTTCATAGGGAAATATCAACCCAAAGATATAACTTGAACAATGCAATTCCAGATATCCCAAAAAAGTTTTTTTATGGCCATATAAGCCGTAAAAATTGTACAATGAAAATTCCAGTTATGCATAAAAATTTTATATGGCCATATCAAGCCAGAATAATTGATATGCTAGATATCAAATGAGCATTTGTTATTTTGTTTTATTTTTAAATTTGTTTTGATTCGGTTTATGCTTGTTAAAAAACAAAGGGACATTTTTTGGATCCCAAGCATCCCCTTCCCAGAATTGCAGATTTTAATAGCACACTTGGAAATACCGCAGGTCCCAAGTGAACTTGGGGCAAGAAATTTTGCATTTTTGGGGCGGAGTTTGTATCTAAATCTCCTTTTTTCATGTTTTAGTAATTTAAAAGTAAAAATGCCCCCAAGCAGAAAAACCCAAAAATTTGATTTCAAAAAAGAAAATTAATTTTAAAAATAAGAAGCCAAAAAACCCACTGTGTTTTACAAAAAAATAAAAAATTTAAAGGCCCATTTTCTGTTCATGTGGGGAAATAATTTTGAATTTATGAAACTTAAGAAATTTTAACCAAATTTACTTCTTTAAAATTCAATTAAATGGAGCACTTAAACCGGGTTTTCTGGTGTTCTGGGCGTTTTGGGGTTTGGTTTGTGTTGTTGGTGGGGGTTTTTTTTTGGTTTTTGGCCCATATGTAGGACCCTTTAGCCGGTCTGGCCGGTCCGTTTTGAAAGTAAAAACCCGGTTTTCAAAGTCCCATGAGGAGGTGGACTATAAGTCCAAACTATGACATAACTAGAGCAGATCGGGCCCATAAAAAAGGTTTTGATCCAGAAAAACTTAATCTGGTAATATATGGTTTAGTCGGGGTTTGGTTTAGATCTGTGTTTTTAATGCCTAAACTTTTTTATCCATTGAATAAAAAATTCCATATTGGGAAAGGATATGGGGCCCGATCAAAATTTTAAATTTTGGGGCCAGATTTTGGGCCATAAAAAGAGTGAGCCATAAAAAATTTTTATAGGGGTTTCATAAATGGCACAGATAGGGGCCAGATAAAAATTAATCTCTTAAATGTGGATATAGGATTTTCCATATATGGGCCAGAAAAAGGAGGGGAAAACCCCTATATGGGGGATATCTGGGCCCCCTATAAAAGTGAAACTTTACCTGGGCCCTATATGGCCATTTTTGGCCTTTTTATTATATCAAGGTTTTATCTGACCCCCAAATTTTTGTTTCAACCAGATAGAATTCCTATTGGCCCCCGATTGGGCCAGATATGGGAAACCCCTATTGGCCATATATGGATTTTGGGGGTAAGGGGAAGCAGGGCCCCAAAAGCAGGGTGAGGTTTTTCAGGGCTGGGTTTCCCAGGGAAAATAACCAATTTGGGCCAATTTCAGTTTCCATGGCCACCATTCCTGGCCCCCCCCCCCCCCCCCCTTTTTTTTTTTTTTTTTTTCCGGAGTTTTTTTTTTTTTTCCCGTACCCTCCAATGCCCACCAATTTTCCCATTTCCACGTTTTTCCCAATTTTCCGGGGGAATCCGAGGCCCGCCCCTTTTTATTTAAAATAGCGCCTTTAAAACAAATGTTGGGTTTTTACTGTTTTTCAAATTTTCATTGGGCACTTTTTTAGGAGCATACTCTTCGGAAACCCGTAAATAGTTTAAACCCTTTTTGACCATTTAAAATTGCTAAATTTTGCACCGATGATAATGTATGGGAAAATTTTCCCTTTTTGTGAACCCGGCCCCGGAAAACGGCCGGTTCCCCAAATCCCAAACGAGTGGGCCCCTTCTAAAGGGAAATTCCATTCCGTTACCCCATTCCCCGGGCCCCCAAATTTTGAGTCCGGCAAAAAAGGATCGAGGGCCGCGGACCGGAGTCCCGGGCTTTGGATGTTTCAGCCCCCGGTGTTTTTGACTATGAAAAAATTCCTCCCGTAGAAATGTTGGGTTTTTATAATAAGGGCCCAATGCCAAAATTTTTTCATAGGCACCGACCCCGTGTGCCGGCATAGATACAGAAATTTTGGAAAAACATGATGCGCCCCACCCAAACCCAACCCAAAAGGGCTGAGGCCCGGTTTCAAACTTAGGTTGTTGGGAAAACAGACCCGGGATTTTGGGGTGCATGGGCCGCAGTACCCCCCAAAAGGGGCAGGGGGGCTGTCCCCCAAAAGATTTTTACGGAGAAAAAAGCCCTTTTATTTGATTTTTTCACACAGAAAATTTTTTTTGAAAAATGGGGTCAAAGTGCCATGCCCAGTATTTAGAAACCAAAACGCCCCCCTTTCCATTTGGGGAAAAAGGAGGGGGGGGATTTGTTGTGTAACCTTTTGTATTTTTTTTTTCCCACATCGCTTTTTTCAAGTGGGGGAAAAAAAAAAACCTTTTACCTTTGGGTTTCTTTGGGGAATCTCTCTTTTTTCCCCCACCCCCGAGATTTTGAATGCTCCACATAGTCAGCGCAGGGAAACCAAATTAAGGAAAGGGGGATATCTAGGATGAAATTTTAGGGCCCGGGGCACGGCAATAACGCGGCCTTTCCCCTTTCCCAAATTTTTTTGGGGCAACCAAAATTTCTGGGGGGGTAACAAACATAGGGGGTCCCATTTCCCCCCCCCCCCCAAAACCCCCGCGTAGAAACCCCCCTGGCATTCAAGGGCCCCCATAAAAACCCAAGCTGGCCCGAAGGGTTCCGTTACGAAGGCTAGCGGGTTTACCTTGAAAGTCCTGGCCCCGTCCCGACCCCAAATTTTTTCCCCCCTTGTAAAAAGTGCAACAAAAAAATTTAAAGGGGACCTTGTGTGGGACGGCAGCGAAAACCCTCTTTTTATTCTTTGTTTTATAAAAACCCCGGGAGTTGGAAAAATCCCCCCATAGACCCCGCAAATTTCCCGCCTTTAAAAGATGCTTTTTTACACCAAAAGTGGACGGGGCTGTAAAGCTGTAAATAAACCCTGTCGAAGGGCCAATACACAAAATAAACCTAACAGCTGTTTGTTGAGTTACAATCTGTGGTAGTACACATACCCGTACCCACCAGTATACGCTGCAGTCGCCCATCAATGGGAAATTTTGAAATACGTACAGGGAGTATAAAGTCAGGGATTACAAGCAGCTAGCCAATTACGGTTTTACTAACCCCAGTGGGCCACATTTGGGAAATTTGGAAAAAGATCACACTACTTACACTTTATCGTGTAGTTCTTTTTTTGGCGAAGTGGGCATTTTCGTGATATCGGGATTTCAGTCCCAAACGCCCGCCCCCCCCAAATTTCACCCTTAATTTCATTTGAGAGGGCTTACGGTGTTTAGGTTCCTTACGTACCGCAAGGTAAGTAACCCTTAGAAATGTCTTGGGGTCAGGGGTGTTTGTGTTACAGTGTAGGGACGTAGGGCCTAACATTGAGGCTGTATAATAGTAACCTTTTTCCCCAGGAAACCTATTTCCCGCCCCCGCTTATGGGGTTAGCTCTAGCTTTAAAAAGATTAACTTTACTACAGGGCCCAGGCCTAGTTTGCTTTAAAGGGAGGAAGTCCCAGCCTAAAAGTAAGGCCCAGATACCCATTTGGCATTTATCTTAAATGATTTTGCAGCTGATCAACTAGAAAAATTCGCTATAGGGGGATAACACTCTTTATTTTTTTAATTACCAACTCCCTAGTCAGAAAATTGAAATTTCTCCCTTGGGGCCCCTTTTTGCGAACCCCTGAGGCTTTTATTTTGTAGAGAAGTGTTTTACCAAACATCAACAAACCCCCTAGGGTTATCTGGCAGTTTTTTCCCAAAGGGTGGGGTTTTCCAGACTGCATAATTGTTTAGTTTGCGCGGAAGAAGTTTCCCCCCGCGCATTTTCAATTTTCATACTTTATTTTTCCACGAATTGGCGCGCAATAAACAGGGTTGGGTGGGGCGGCGCGAAAAGCAAAAGGGCTCCCTCCCCGCATAGCGGGGGGGCGAAACAGTTACAGACCTCGGGTTTTCGGCGTTACTGTGCAATGCAAACTAACCTTATCCAATACACACACGGCAGCCACGCAATTGTTGAGGTAATGTGCCCAGTAATTCCACTGAGTACTCACACAAAATCTGATTATTTCCGCCAAATAGGAAAAATGTTACATAAATTTTGGCAGTAGTATGATATGATAAGTGTAGCGTTACGTACGTACAGTATACTACACATAGTATGTAGTGTTAACTAAATATTAGTATACATATGCGATATGTATACGTACACATAGTTAAATGTATTGTTTTTGTAATTCAGTTTGTAAGCGGCATTGCGCGCAATTTTGGAACGTTACAATTACAGTCCCGCGTGCAATTAACAACTATGCAATCTGGGTGATTATAGTAACCATGAGGAGGGATACCCGGGACTTTCGCCTATGTTACTTTAACATGGTCACAATAACCGCTCAATTGATGAAAACTGGGGCCAATTAATAAAGTCCCTTCCTCGAAGAACCTGTTAAAAAAAATGTTCCTCTACAAATTACTATAACTAGGACATCCCCTAGCCTCCTGGTTAATGCTGGCAATACTAAGCTTATCAGGGAGGCGGGACAATTGCATGCTATTGTTAAAAAACTCGTAAGAACATATCCATGACAAATGGCTGAATTGCATAAGAAAGTTAAAAAGAGAAGTTGATATCTCCCATACGAATTACAATCATGGTATGATTTGAATATAAAAAATGGACACTAAGCCCTTTTGGAAGTCATTTAATGTCCAAAAAAAGGATAACATAGATCCCCCCTCTCCAGACGAATGCAACTAGCCATCACTGATCTGGGACAGGCCCTTGCTTCTAATTCCCAGTTTTACTAGTGTCTTCACTAAGACTGTGTTCAGTATTCCCATTTCGTTAGACCTATCTTGTACCAAAATGGCCGATATTTCTATATCCACACTGGGGTTAAAAACTGTTAAAAGGTCTCATAAAAATAAGGCTGTTGGACCTGACAATATCGCTCCTTGGGTCCTAGAGAAATTGGCATAGCTGACTTTTGCCCCTATGGTTGAAGTCACCTTAAGTCACAATCCCTCTCAGCGGAGAATACCTGTTGACTTGGAAGAGGGCAAATGTTTTGCCTATTTATAAAAAAAAATGACAGCTCTCTCCAAAGTAATTTATCGGCCGGTCTCTCTCGGCTTGACCTGTATTGTTGTAAATTATTAGAAACATTATAACTCAAATCTAATGGACTTCTTTGAGTCAAGAATATCCTTCATCAAAGCAGCATGCTTTTAGAAGATCACAACAGCTGTGAATACTTCAACTGGTTCAGTCCATTGAAGACTAGGGCTTCATCCTGACTCTGAAGAAACAAACGGATGTTTTCCATTCTGGATTTTGAAAGGCTTTTGACACTGTGCCTCATGAGCTCTAAAAACCAAGCTCTTTAGCCAGGTGTAGCTGGAACCAGATCCTCGCAATGGGTTTGCAATTTTCCTATCTGATCGTAACAGGTGTTTTGTAGTGAATGGTACTCGGTCTTCTTTGAGGATTCGTGTCTGGAGTCCTCAAGGGTCCGTCTTAGGACCCATTCTCTTTTTGGCGCACATTAATGATATCGTAAATGTGCAGTTCTAATGTCAGGGGCTTTTTTCGCTGATGAATTGTGTTTTGGCTGTCCGAATCGATTGATGATTGATAGTGACTGTCGTAGGCTCAGATGACATTGATAATCTAAGGGCCTCTGGCTAGACATGGTATGAGATTCCAGCCTTCAAAGTGTATATCATCACTTTGCCAGGAAAAAGAAGCCTGTTTGTTTTGATTATGTCGTGAATTGTGAAAAGTTACTTAAGGTTGACCTCAATTAAGTACTTAGGGGTTTTCTATCGACTAGCGACCTAGTTGGGATAGAGTATGTTCCGCAATTTATTTGTAATAAAGGTAACAATCTTAGGGGTACTTCAAAGGAACCTATCGTTATTGCTCTAGTGATGTAAAAGCTAGCTGCTTATGGGTCTCTCAGACCAGTTATTGGAATACTCAAGTTCTGGTGTGGGATCCACACCAGATTTATTGTACAGTATAGCTTGAGAGTATTTCAAAGGAGATCGCTCCTTTCAGCTCAAACTTCTCCCGGAGCCAGGGTCTATGGACTTCTGTTCTGAAAGACCGTGATCTCCCTACGTTCGCGGAAACGTCGTAGACAAAACAGATTGATCCTGTTCTCTAATGTGTTTTTGGTAAAGCACAAATCCTGTGGATAGACTTGCGGCATCCACTCGTAGAACACCTGGATGCATAATCTGCTGCTTTTTGCCCACCTCTTTACTAGGACAAACTGATACCAGTATAGTTTCCTCTAATACGGTTAGGATTGAAATAGTCTCCCTGCTTCTGTAGTTGCAAATTTCTCTTGATCATTAGGACGCCTGTCCCAGTTTATTGCTACAACATTAGGGCTTATACCTCGTCACGACGCATGCATGGTTGAAGTACTGTCCTTCTGGATGTGTCCCATATTTCGAAAGAAGAAGAAGAGAGGCAGTCTTCTGACCCAGTATTTGGGTTGCTTTGGTTGGGTTTTCTAGTCTGTCAGTCTGCTGACCCCTTACTTGGGTCGCTTTGGAGGGTTTTTCCCATACTAGGTTAGGCTAGCTAGGCAAGGTACCAATATTGCCATTTGCAAAATTGGCTACTCCACTTCAAATTTTGATGGTCTGATCTTTCTCAAATTCACGTACACTCCAAGGTATTGATCCCTTTACAGTCGTTGTATGTTTAAGACCCATCACTATTTGCGCGTAGGCTAGTGCCCAAAAAGAAGGCCAGAGAGTTTTGAGTTACCCTAACATTCCAGTTTTTTCTTTTTAAACATTCTATGAAACTACTGAAATCTTGGTTACTTAGGGGCTTTTCACACTGAATGTAATCTAGGCTTATGTGTGTTTCGTGTAGCCTCCTTTTGTGAAAAATGTGAAAGTCCTCCGAGACTACAGTTTTGAGTGGAGATGGCAGTGGGCTTTGTACGTATTTAAGAATTTCGGTCATTTTACACACAATACAATGTGTGTTTTGTTGTTTAATGTTTTCTTAAAAAAGACAGTATTATAATTATGCCTACTTGTTTTGTGTACAAGTTTTTTGAGAAATGTTTCATGTCCTTCTGATGAACCAATATTACTAATTAGGCATATGTAATTTTTGTGTGCACGTTTTTTGAAAAAGTTTCAAATCCTCTGAGCTTCCACAAGTTTGATTGAGGTGCATGTTTTTCAGTGGCCATGTTTGAATCCTGTTATTTTGCAACAGAATAATTTATGTGTGTTTTGTGTTTTTTTTTTTTTTTTTTTGAAAAATGTCAAAGTCCTCGGAGCCTTAGTTTTTTGTGAGTTGCAGTGGCAGTGGCGTGTTTATGATGTGATTATTTTTGTTTACTCTGTTCTGTTGGCTTAAATGTACAATGCCCCTCCCAGAGCAGAGTGACGTTATAGTGGCGTGGTGTCTTATAGTTTTTACTGCCACTGGGTGTAACTGGCCATACTACAAAGTGGTTATTTGGATGGGAAAATTTTCATATGAAACCTAGGCCTACTGTAACATGATATTCAAAATACCAAGGGCACTATAGATTCTAGTGAATGAAAAGCCCATCTTTTTAAGGTGGGGGCCAGTGGCTGTTTGCCAAGCCCTGTTGGCTTTAATGTAATGCCACTCTAGAAGTTCTTAGATTTACAGAATTGTGGGGATTGAAATGAAGCATTACACTGTCTTTAATGACTTTTGATTAGTGAGGTTACACAGATGAGAAATTCCATACCCCTGACATTTTTGTTTTAAAATGGGGTAGGTTTGATCAAAGGCAGTTCCTAACCCTATCGAACAGTGTGAGCAGACGCAGTACACCTGACGAATGACTAGCCCTCAAGTGAATTGCATTTGGTCTGTTCACTTCATTTTGAGGTTTATATACCTGAAGTCTATACCTTCATCTGGCGTTTTCAAAATGATGTTTGTAGGTGCCTACTCTACATATTTGCCTTTATGTGTACATTGGCTCAGTGTTGTTTATAATTGAATCGTGTGTGAAAAGCACTAAATTTAAAGGGGAGAGCATGTTTCCTTTCATAATGTCCACAATTTTTTTGTATCAATTTTTTTTTTTAAGTACCATCTGTGTGTGACATTTAATTTTTTTTTCCATATTGGTGACTTTCCCAGCGAATAAGTTCAGATGGCAGCATCTACCAAATTTTTACAGCTGGTTTACACTCTGCTTGTCCTCTCTTTGCCATGTTCACCTCACAAAGGGCAATAATGAACACAGGTAATCCAGATGAGAACGCTGCTCCTCTGCCCAATGTACTGAATTAAGTTAACTGTTTTCCTTTAGTCTTCATCCGTGTGCTTTTCTTGTGAATCTGTACCATTTGAATACTGTAATGAAAAAAACGCGCCATCAAGGCAAATCCCATGACGATGTTTTCAAAATCGATATATACATGTATATATCCTGTCATAAATTTTGGTTGTGGAGCCAGTATTATGCAGTTTTACTTGTCTTGTTTTCCATTTGACATTTATTCTTGTAGGACATTGCAACATTTTGAAAACGTAAAATAATTCATTACAGTGAGGGAAATTGCAAAAATTTTGTTGGAATTGTGGAACTACATTTTCTATGAAAATCATATTTTCATATACATTAAAAGGGGGTTTGGCGACTCTCACTGTGTGAGGTGAGTAAAGGAACTTAAAACCAGGGTTGTGTTGGAATCTTTCTTTTGGGGGGGGTAATAGATGTGAGGTGCTTCCTTGAAATTATTTTGGAAATGATTTTAGATACAGCATTCGTTAAGTAATTCCGCGAGTAAGATTGTCTTTGAAATAAATTGACTGTAGTAACCTTGATGTTGTGGTATACGTAGTTTGCTTCTGTTTACTACTTAAATTTGCTACGGATTGATCGCTGACCATCAGACCAGGCTATTTGTCTAGGCAGGACAGTTCTACAACATTGGAATTTGTTTAAATGCTTGGAAGTGTGAAAAGCTTAACTGCAGAATGTATTACATTTACCCATACAGCACTTCACAGATTTAAGAGCGTGCTGATAATATTTTGTTGTAACAATATATCATTTAGCAGAATGCAAGTGCTCTGATTATATTTGTTGTAATAATTCAACAGTGTAGAATTCATTTCAGACGATTCTTTGTTCTTCTCCGAGACTGATTTTCAGGTTGGTGTACACGAGTGCGATGATGACAGAATCGTTGGCGATTTGCTGTCCCTAATAAAGGCTGTCAAGGGGGTACGTACCTGCCTCCAATCCTGCTTCGCCAAGTGCGGTAATATGCGACTTTCAGTATGAAACCATGTTTGTCTGGGGACCCTGAGTTTACTTCATACATAGACTTTGTTGTAAATATGTGTATCATGCATGGTGGTTTCAAACACAAAATTACCAACCTGTTGTGGTATGGCTTTGTATTGTCTGGAAAAAAATTATCTGAATCAGTCACAAACATGCACTGCTGTACTACTGTACATTGCTTCTTAGCCTGAATATCCGCCTATCATCCTTCTCCTGACCCGTCCCTCTTTGTTCCTACTTTTCCACCTACTTGCCCACCTTTGTGTACTCATTGTTGTTTCAAAACTAAAGTCATCATGAATGGTTTGGGCAAAAGAGTTGGATAAGGGGCAATACTCATACTATCATCACATGAAAGTAATTTTTTATAGTTTGTGTATCTTTCTGTATGCTACCTCCCCATCATATGTACAAATGTTGCAGCAGCCTTTGGGAAGGAGCTACGATGACACATATGTATGACACATTTATTTTCATTGCATTGTAGAAAAGTTCAAATACTATCATATCAGTAGGTTTAATAGTAACTATAATAATAATGTTTGTTTTATATATACCACCTTTCATATATGACATTTTGAACCAGTTTACAACAGACAATAGAATTAAACTAGGTGAAACCTAAACTTAAACTGATCATAAAATTTACTAAAAAAGCAACCAGACATTCTAATACGAATTAACCCTCTTTCAAGCAAAGTGTTGAGTAAATCCCCGGGTCTCCAAGCAGAGTTTTAAGTGATTCCCTTCTGTGGTCGATTTCTCCTTTTTTGTTTTTTCATTTGAACTGCAATGCATAGAAACTTATCTCATAGATCGAGAAAGGAGTTGTTAATAAATGTAAATGTATAGTATTATGGAGTTTGAATGTGATTAGTGGCAATATCATGGGATAAACCCCATGGAGAGGAAGATCAAAAAGAACTGTGTCAATAGATTCTTCTGCTGTTTGAAGATACATGAAAGAGGTTGATGCAGTTGAACAGTAAACAAGAATATTGTTTTAGTTTCAGTGTATCACTGCTGCATCCAGGGATCTTCTGGCAGATTGTAAAAAAGAATTTCTGTGTCTTTTCTTCATGTAGAATGCCGACTTAGAGTCAGACTACTGTACATAAAAGTATTTTTGTACAGAACAGTCAGTGAACACCAGACATTTATTTTTAATAACTGGCGCTGGTAGATATTGCTCTTCAAAGAGCTGGTATGTTGAGAGGCCAGCAGTTTTTTATTCAAAGGAGATTTAGCCATTAGTATCACAGATATGCAGATGGTAAATACAATTAATCTTTCAGTACACAGGGCAAATTGGTTTCAGGATAAATTTGATTAGTAAAATCATTAGCACACAAAGATAAGGACTCCGTGCCAACCCTCCTAAAATTGCAGCAACTTGAGGGAGCTTTAATGTTTTATTATGTGATTGGTTGACCTTTTTGTAGATTTACTGTAGCAGCTCTTGGTATTCAGAATGATTTTACGGAAAATCAGCACAAATTTTATTTTTTTTGTAGTATGTAGGTTCTGTCTAAAGTGTTCCCACTCATATAGTTGATTAAGACATTCACAGCCAGTACCCTACAAACTGTGTACATACTGTTCAGATGTTACTGTACATGTTCAGTATACATATAGACAGAAGTGTGTGAAGTACAATGTCACGTTAAGTGTAGAGTAAAGACCAATATTTTCTCATGATATGAGACAAAAGGCTTGCATCAGCATCAAGGCCAAGCTGAGCCTAAAAAATTTTGTCATTACAAGTGAGAGTACTGCATGCTGATCTACATTTTTATGAGTCAGCAGGGATTAAAATTGTATTCTATTAAGGCACTAGTACTGCGGGATGTATGTATCCTACATTCCTGTAGTGTTGAGGCTGAATTAAGGTATCATGAGGGAAAGGCCATCTTGTAATTAGCTTTTAGGGTAAAGTCATCGTAAGGGCACCAAGGGCCAAGCAGAAGATTTGTTAATATGCTTGGTTGTATTTTGTCAAAAAAAAAGGCCACAAAGACCCAGGTGGCCTTTGAAAAGGTGGTATCGCTCCAGGGTCTTGCCAAAAGTAATGAAGGCCATGCCCGACAGCCACTGTGGCCTTTGTTTGTATTTCTTGAATTCCTGTTTAGAGAAAGTTTTATCATTAATGCAAGCAAGATATTGAAAAATGAACTTTCCACTATACCCCCAATGCTATGTTGACTTCTCTATGTGTACTGTATATATAGTTGGGGTATTGTCAGGAAAACAAAGAACCTTTTTTTATTGACCAACATAACAATATGATGAGTGTACATGCTGTAGCCATATTTACTAGATTACTATTTTATCACTTGATTTCTGTTTAAACTCCCAAGGCTAAGTATTTGTCCTTACACCATTCGAGTCAAGATGATGATGTGCGTTGAGTACTGTATGTCTTGTGAGGTTGAAACACCCTTCAAATGTGAGCAGTTTGATTTGTGACACTTTCAGTGCTTCATGGAATGAAGCAACCTGTCATTACTCCAACCTTTCCTTATCAAAGGAGTGACAGCTTGTGCATTCCGGTTTTCTACAGTACGGTTTTTTTAATGTATGTTTCAGAAACTTTGCCCGGAGCCCATTCATATGGTAATTGGATGGATTAGCATTGATTATTACCTTGTACTGATGCTGTTAGCCTGAATATATATATGTATAGAAGTGTATGTTGTTTGAATGAAGCACAGTGTTTCTAGTCCAAGAACCATGCCTTGGTACCAAAGGGGGTAATACAGTAGACAGAGGGTGTCGCAAGTCATGTGTCCCTTGAAATGGTGTATAGCATCAGTTTGTATATAGGTAATATGCATTTAATACAGGCTGGTATTGTAATAACAATGAAAAGTGTAGTTACTATAATACTGTATAGCAGGGTTCAGACCAGTCATTCAAACTGGGGGTGCTTCACCCAGTTTTGAATTTTACTTTTTATTTAGAACCCAGTTTGAAATTACAACCACCCAAGTTTGAATCTCACTACCAAGTTTTTGAAATTTTAATCACACACTTTTAAACTGTAAATCGTGTATCACATAAACAAAAAAAAACAAGACTCATTCAATTGAAATATTGGTTTGAAACAACAAAGTCCATGCGACTGACTACGACGATGTCATTTAGTTCTTGCAGATATGGCCAACATCACACGAGAATGATCGTGTCAATTGATTAACCCCACCCAGTTTTACAATTTTTCTAGCTACGTACCTGTTAAGCCTGTACAGCAAGAGAAGTCCTATGTACAGTATGGTACATATTTGCACAACGAAAAGTGCCCATTACCTCCCGTGTCCATTTCATATTGTTGTTCATGTGAACGCCAGTACAGTTGTATCCACATAAATTTTTACAATTTCCACTTTCATGTGGGGCACCTTCCTGTGTATAGTTAACCTGTAACTTTGAAATTATGCCCTAGAATGTTATGTATATCGGCAGCAAGACATTGGAAATTCAAAACAAGAAGATACTGTGTATATCTTCAATCTAATAATTTACAAATTACGATCTAATATTTTAAAATTATTATATACTGCGCTATACATACATTAAATTATTAATTCTTGTGTATTTTCAATTAGAGCTATCTTTGCATTGCATACCCCTGGTATGACAAATAATATTGAGAGTGAATGATTTGTGTTAGCAGTATGGCTGAACTACAGTATTTATGCCTTTGTTGGTATGTTTAGTTCTTCATGACTCATGGAGCTCTGCTTGCTGTTGAAGTGACTTGTACTGTAGTCTCCTTTGACCTTGAATACAGATGCCAGATAGGCATCATGGACAATATTGTTTGATGCTTGTATTTCCACTGTTTCCCATTGTTCCTAGTTCTAAAGTAAACAGATATTTCCGTCATTTCAATATCAACAATGGCAAAGAAGTTGCGTCAAATTTTGTAGTCCTTGAAAATCAGTCCTTTGTATTGTACAGTAGTCCTGTTCAGTCTGTGGAATAAAATTTTGTAATTTGGGTGTTAAACACACAACTGGTATAACTGTACCTTATTTAGAAGGTCTCACTGTTTTAAATTCTCAAAATTTAAATTAAAGATAGATGATGTTTCTTTTAAAAGTATTAGTGATTAAGGTTTAGGTAAGTGAAGATAGCCCCCCTTTTTTTACTTGATTTGAATCTTTTTTGTACATGTCTGTAGCTGTTATGTACATCAGTACCATAAGTGGGGGATATTTGAGACCAGTTTTCAGAAGTTTATTTCTGTAAGGCACAAAACTTTGAGTCTTAACCGGGGTCATTTTTACATATAATTAAAGGTTTGTTAATTGTTTTGTTGGACAATTTACATGTTTTTTATTCTTTTTTGACTGTGGCACATCTTTTGTTATTGCAATTCAAACCGTCTCAGTGTGACCCAGGGTTGGGATACAGTATTGAGACCAGACACATGATCTCAATTCTATGAGTGGAAAATATGTTTCAAGCTGTCTCTAGACATAGCTTACATTGAAGGCCAGTTTTTTTGGGGGTTGGAAAAGACTAGAAATTAAGCAAGAGCAAGGATGCACTATATTTGAAAGATAATGTCCATCTTTGTCTTGTTCTCACTGGGGTTTACTTGAGACAGTTTTCAAGTTTTGTGAAAACAGTATGGTTAACCTGGGTCATTGCTACTGTGTTTTTAGGATTCGACACATAGGAATGTTTGCAATGTCTTGTAATTCTTTTGTAACTTACTGTAGGAAACCTTTTTTAATTTACTTACCTTACAGAGTCTACTGGTTTAGCTCCAGTGTAGCTGGCCTACCTGTAAAGCTTGTGATCAGAGTTTTCATAGTCACTCCTGACAAAATTATCAGTTTGTTTAAAAGTTTTTTATTGTTTATTGAACATTTATAAAATTGTGCAAAAACATAACAGTAGCAACTTGTAAACTAACAATCTATAAATCAACTGAATTACGTAAATTTTGCTATTAATCTTACAACAACGTAGAACTTGCCTCAACGTTACCAGGCATCTCAAGTATCCTCCGCTTTTATGCATGGTACTGTTTCTATTTGATCAGAGTGTTACTACTGTAATGCTGTTGTCAGATTTGAATATGTTCAATACATGTCATTGTATCCTAGCGAATATGTAATTTACATTTTATGCTTAGTAGAATGTGTGAAGTGCCTGTCTGGAGATGCTTTCGTGTTGTTGCACCTTATACAATATGCTCATTTAAAATATGTAAAGTACCTGAAATTTGGAGACCATACAGTATTTTGTTTAATTTTGTTTAATGATAAATGTAATTATGACCTGCTTTGATGACTAAGTACATTTCTAAATATCATTATTCCATGTTCACAACTTAAATTATTGCTGTTTGCTCTGTTTTAGTTTTGAATTGATAATTTCTGTCCTGGTGGCTCACCTTTTGCTGGGTGGTACATTTTTTTGTCGGGATGCTGAGCACCCTCTGCAAATTTTTATCTGGGTGCAGCACGTTTACAAAACAGCTATTGGAGAACACTGTAGCCAAAAAAATGCGAAACTCCAAAAAAGGTAACCATTTCAGCATGGATAGTTTTGCTGTAATCCATTCTTAAAATACTGTTAAGGATGGTCAAGGACAATCGTAAAGATTCCAGTAGACCCCTTTTCCAATAGCAATTTGCAAATGGATTGTGGGATAGAGTTCCTGTAGGCATGTTGTTGTCAATGCATTTGCTGTGGCAAAATTATGCACACTAAAATTCTATCCACAATCCTTTGTCTCATTCTATTGGGGAAAGTCTATTGGATGGGGGAGTGGGAGTGGGAGGATAGTGGGGAATGCTTTCAAGAGGAAGAAAAATTTGTGTCTGTGAAGAATTGGGCACTATGTATTCCTGTAATGGCAGTGTGTACATATAGATAGATGCTTTTGTACTAGTACTGGTATTTGTTTTGTTGTAAAGCGCGTAGTTGTCATGCAGTTGGATGCAACTGAAGCATTCAGAATTGTGTCGTACTTTAATTTTTTAAATTAATTAACCATGTATAACAACAGAAAACTGTGCACTGTATACATGTTGATTACTCACAAAATGGGAATCATGTCCATCTCAGAAAGTGAATATTAGAATTTGGTACAGGTGAAGCTTGGGACACTGTAAGTCTTCACATTTGGCATGGCAGTTGTCCAGTCATTACACTCATCTTGACACCTGCCTCATTGAATTATTGAATCCAGTCTCCTTGAGGTCACGACCCCTGAAGATTTGCGACACTCTGGAAGTATCACAATGTTTAAAAATTTTATATTTTGGGGTGAGGGGGTTTTTTTTCACATTGAATGAATTATTGTATAAATACTAGCACTCATTTGTTCCCCTTTTTTCTCTAATGAAGTACAAGATTTCCCCTTGATGACCCCCAAGCAGAGTAATTTTTTCACCTCAGTCTTGTGAATTGTAGCTTAAATTTGACTGTTTGATGTGTATTCTTTGTAGCTACAACAGTTTAAAATATTTCTTCATTGTACAGTATTAGAGAGTTGTTATCCACTCTCCATTGTATTGTCCTCAAGTACCGTATTTACAGTAGGCATGTGTATTTAGTGCTCAGGTTGAAACCACGTACTGTACATAGTAAACTAGCTGTAATCACAAAACTAGAACATGTTAATCACATATTGTGTTACTAGTGTATCTATAACAGGTTTCTGACATCATCAGATGATATTGCAGAGAGAAAAATTGCTGGTACAAAGTTTCCTTCAGTTTAACATATGGGATGTCTTTTGTAACTGTGATTACTGTGTAAAACGTGTGTCCTGTTACAGTCCTGTGGACTGTGACAATGTTAATATAGTATTGTATGCCAGGTATACAATTTTACATACTGTATACAGTTCTGCCTTAGACAGTTTAAATCATGAACGTGAATAATGTTTTTTTATTTGGAAAACATTCGCGAGTTGAGAAAGTGCCATTAGAATGGTTGGGAAAATCCGTTTTATTGCACTGTCTTTTACATCCATATAGTCCACGCCTGTAAAAAACTGGACGCAAAGATGATTGCGTTCTCGAAAAATCATGCCTGCAGCTAGAAGTTTTTCATCTAGTCCCAAATTAAGTAGACCAGGTGATCTAGAAGATTTTGGTTTTCCAAGTGTATTTGTGCCTGCGAAGTTTGGGGCAAAAAAGTTTTTGCAGCCACTGCATAGATGGTGCTACTGATAGTGGAAGGGAATTGTGTACAAAAAGTTTGGGTGTGGTTCTTTGCCTGATATTTTACAGATTGGATTCTTACATTTTTGTGTGTATCTTCATGTTTACACTGTTTCTGGTCTCCTTATCAAATTGTGCCCCCTTTTTGAGTTAACGAATAAGCAAATTGCAGAGTGACGAGTGCCGGTATTTGGTCATTTTTTGGCGAAGTGACAACTGCAATTTTCATCCTCAGTATGTTTTACTTTTCACGTAAAATAGAATGATCTTGATTATATCATGTTAATTTCTCAATTAAAACATAATAGTTAGTTACTGTAATTAAGAAGAAAAACTCATCTGATAAGATTTGTACTATTTGAAATTGAAGACACACAGATTTGTTGAAGATGGGATTGCGATTTGTCAGTATCCCAAAAAGGGGATTGATTGTGTTAAATCTTAATCTGCTTACTCTGCCCATGCATTTCAATCTTGGTAATTTTGGCGATGTGCTCCCTCTGTTTCCCAGAATAGAAAGTCCTTGCTGTTTGCTTTTTGAGGATCACAGAGCACATTTTGTTCACGGGGGAAGGGAGTGGGGGTGGGAATCTCTGGGGAAATTGTCCAGGTGGAATTGTCCTGGTCAGTGGTACAGCATGTTACCCTGTAGGCTCCTTGATGGAACTTATACGGTACAGTACTCTCTACACGTATGTCTACTTAGTATGTGAATTGTCTTTGCTCTTAGTCAAGTGTTTTGGTCGCTCCTAGAGCCCATATTGTACATGGTGTGTTTGTTATCTAATGTGGAATGTGTTTTCATTTATGCAGGGAACCAGATATTGTACTATTACTTGCCAGCCAAGCCACAAGTATTTTTTACTTTCCTTTGGATTTCCTGTTGTGTGGTGAAATAAATTTGCTGGTACTGTACAGACATATGGTTAACTCACTACACTTGGATACAGTGCATGGCTTCCCTACTAATGTTGTGTGTTTTTCTGTATAGTACAGTCTTTGTTTAAATTAAAGTTTGAGTTGATAGTAATTTTTGGGCACAAAACTTTAGTGTGCATATGAGGCTTTTGTGGCGAATTTCTCTATTAGTAGTCTGTAATAATTATACTACAGAGCACAGTATGAGTCTTCGGATTTTGTAGACATAATCAAATTAATCATAATTGTTGTCCGTACATAATCCTGCTGATTACTGAACTGACTGTAATTCTGTAATGATGGGTGAGGAACTTGGCATTCACTGGTAGTAAATTATATCGCATTTTAAAATCTTACAGCTCATTCTACAAATGGCATACTGTTATTGAATATAGTAAGATATCCTGAGGTAGATATTGGGAATGAGTTTTAGCTGTCTATGTTTGTGATTTAATGTAAAAGCAATCTGGCATCTGTAGATTTTGTTGTAGTACTATACATGTAGTAAGTGCAGTACAGTATCGGCTTCTAATATTACGTTTCTCTTGTATTCAGTATATGAGAATCTGTCGTCATACAGTACATTTTTACTGTAGGTATGGTGAAACACTGAGTTCTGGTGCCCTTTCTACAGTTTATATAGTCCTTTAGTAGTTTTGTTCAAAAGCAGTTCAGCAGTCATTTCAAATTTGAATTAAGCTGGTATGCAACATCTTACATACTGTAAAATAGCACCTTGTAGCACAGATACTGTACCTTGAATCTATAATTTGTGGTTCAAAGTTATTTTTTGAGAGAGCAAATACAAAGTTGTGTCTTTGCAAACCAAACTGAACTTACAAGTGCATAGGATAATGCTTCTGGTAGCAAAGGACCAAAGCTTCGTGTTTGGACTACAATAAGTCTGGGAATGTTTGTTAGTTAGAAAAATCTTTTGTATGCAATGTGGGTTGTATGGTCTCTTCAAAGTTTTGTATGTGCAGTACCTGGATTTTAAAGGGATAACGGGATTTGCCACAGACTTTATTCAATTGGTGGAACTTCTCTTTCTTAACGCCTAGTGTTCAACATTTCAACATGCATTCTAGTTGTCTGTTTCAACAGTGACACGGGGCATATCAGTAGCTTGTAGCATGTGGACGATGTTTATAGTATACACTACATGAAATTATTGACTCCTACACAATGCCTGATTTACTGGCAACTCTTAGTAAGCTTTTAGTATACTGTATCCTACCTCAGCATACTACTTTTCATAATTGTTTTGTCTAAGAAAATCATTTTATCTTTTATTATACATGGTGAGGTTGGAAATGCAGTATATGTATCCCCACATTTAAACAATAAATAAAAACTAAGCTTAGCAGGAATAGTTTTTACTCAGGTAGACGACTGCTTTTTACTGCAGACATTGCAAATAATACCTCCAACCTGTAGGTAATATAAAGGTAAACTGGGACATAAATTTACCTTACTTTTCACATTACAGCTTTTGTATAATTGTCTATTTATGGTCATACATGTACTGTAGCGTAATTTTTGTGGAAATCGTGTAACGAATGTTTGGAAAATATGACCCTCACTTTAATATTTTTGCTTTTTTGTCAATATTCACAAATTCCCAGACACAATACGCACATACATTCTGACATGCCTCATATGTCAACAACTTGAAAACGTTAAAAAGCAGACCTCCGTTATAAAAGGATATTGGGGTTTATATATATATATACACACACACACACACACAACACACACACGTAAAACCCCTTTTATTCGCACTAGCCGTCGAATTAAACAACAATAATCATAGTCAAAAACACAATTACGGTAGTGTCCACAGGGAAGTTTTCAGTGCTTTACAAGGCAAAATTCAACGTAAATTTTTGCAGAAATGTACTAATTTTTTTCGAGACTTTAAAAGTCATGAAAGGTATTTCACGATGGCTAAAACAGCCGACATGTTGATCATAGAAAAAACAATTCTGTTACATCTTTGTCAAATTTGGAAGAAATCTCGTCGTATTTCTTTGAAATTCTTGTTAGGGACCAAGAGTTTGATGTAGGCTCATATCCTCTGATACAATAATACTTTAGGCTAGCGTTAATCCTAGTTTCCTAAATCTTGAAAAGTTTAGTATGTAGTGAGCATCCATACATAAAAATAATGATAGTAGACCTTACAAAAACATTGGCGAATTGCTGTTTGAGAGTCTCCTTCACATGTGTCTCCAAATTTGTTGGTAATTTAATGTCAAAATTTATATCTTTAGTATACCTCTCCAAGATCATTACAGCCGTTCTTTCAGCCCACACACTCATTTAGTGTGTAGAAGCCATGGTCATTCATAAGGAGCGAGGCTTGAATTTTTTAGGAATAAAATCTCTCTGTTTTAGAAGTCTAAGAATTTATAATTTGTCATATCATCGGTCACAAAAAATAAGTAGGCGAAATCTTTTTGGGGATTTTGTGTCCTCTAATTTTTGCCTTTTTTGGAATTGTTTTGGAATGTGTTGACACACTGTCTGATGGACCAAGTGTACCCTACTTAAGGCACAAACTTTTAACCCTCGTTTAATAAACGATTTTTTGTTATCCGAACTACTGTAGAAATTGTGTTCGGAATAAACGGGGGTTTTAACTGTATAATGCATACTTGAAAACTTATAAAAAATACAAAATTCAAACACATATGCCTCACTTAAATAAAAGATACAGTAGTACATTGTAGGATAAACTTTGAAAACGATCAGATTAATAGTCAAATTGCAATAATTTAGCTGCACTTGGCGTAAGATCCTCTCACCATTAATCTCCTTCGATAGTTACCTCTGTATAACAGATACTTTATGTGTGTGTCTGCTACCAATCGTTCTTTTGGCCCTGAATGTGTCATGTTTTGTACTATTGGCCCTATGAACACATGCTGTTATCAAACCACCATTCCTTTTTGCAGTTTTGTTGGTGTGATAGGCTATCTTTTAACATCATATGGAAATACAAAAGCTATTCACCAACAAACAACTGCAAAAAGGAATGGTTGTTTGTATAACAGCATGATTTTCATATGGCTGCAATATACAAAACATTGACACATTCAGGCAAAAAAAAGAACTGGTATCAAAACATACAGTTTCTGTTAGTACAGAGGTTCACTATGAAGAGATATAATGGTTGGGAGATCTACGCCAAGTGACAGCTAAATTATTGCAACTTATGATACTATTATGGGATCGTTCAAGTTTAATCCTACAGTACTACTGTATCTTTTAGTAGGCATTGTGTTTGACAATTTTGTATTTTTTATAAGTTTTTCAGTATGGCATATAACAGTAAAACCCGCTGGTTTATGCCGAACACTGTTCTACAGTAGGTCGTATAACAAAAAAATCGTTTCTAAGTGCGAGGTTACAAGTTTTTTGTCACTTTAAGTAGGGTCCACTTGGTCCATAAGACAGTGTGTCAACACAATTTTCCAAAACAATCTCCAAAAAGGCTTAAAAATTAGAGGACCAAATCCCCAAAATGGTATTTCGCTACTATTTTTTGTGACCGATGATATGACCATTATAAATTTTAATGACTTCTAAAACAGAGAGATTTTATTCCTAAAATATCAAGCTTCGCATCTTCTGACATAGAGCCATGGCTTTCTACACACTAAATGAGTGTGTGGGCTGAATAAAGGCTGTAATGCTCTGGAGAGGTATATCTGAAAGTATAAAATTTTGCATAAATACACAACAAATTTGGATACACTGTGAAGGAGACTCTCAACAGCAGATTCGCAATGTTTTTTGTAGAGGTCTACTATCTCTTATTTTTTAGGGTAGGATGCTCCCTACATTACTACTATTTCAGCATTTAGTGTATATACTAAGGACTTAACGCTAGCCTAATGTATTATTGTATAAAAAAGGATATTGACGCCTACATCAACTCTTTGGCTCCTAACAAGATTTCAAAGGAATACGTACGATAATGTTCTTCCAATTTGACAAAGATGTAACAGATTAGTTTTTCTATGTTCCACATGTCGGACTGTTTTGCCATCGTGACTACACTTTCCCATGACTTTTATAAAGTCATCGAAAAAAATTAGTACCTTTCTGGCACAAAATTTACGTTGAATTTTTTCCTTGTAAAGCACTGAAAACTTCCGTGGACACTACCGTATTGTGTTTGATCTATTTGTGTGTTAATTCTGACGGCTGATTTCGCAATAAAAGGGTTTTACTCGTGTGTGTGTAGTGTGTGTGTGTGTAGTGTATATATTAATATAACACACAGTATCTTTTATAACACTTTCTGCTTTTTAACTTTTCAAGTTCTTTACATATGGGCATGTCAGAATGTTGTGTGTATGTGTGTCTCTGGAATTTGGTGATATGACAATAAATGCATAAATATTGAAAATTGAGGGGCATATTTTTTCAAACATTCTGTTTACACACTATTTCCACAAACTACTGTAGCCTTACATATAGATCCATACAACTATACAATATTACAAATCTGTACTGTTGAAAGTAAGGCAAATTTATGTCCAGTTTTACCCTTTAATATCTACCTACATTTGGAGGTATTTTGCACTGTCTGCAGTAAGAGTCACGAATACCTGATAAAAATTATCCTCTAAGGCTTTAGTTTTTATGTAATTGTTTAATGATCATATACTGCATTTCCATACCTCATCCCTGTAATATAACAATGAATAAGATTAAAATATTTTCTCTAGACAAAACAATTATGAAAGTATGTAGTGCTGCAGGTAAGGTTACAGTAATACTAAAGCTCTACTAATGGTTTAGCAGTATATCAGCATTGTGTATTGACGTCAATAAAATTTCATGTAGTGTATACTATAACATCTCCACTGCTACAAGCTTCTGATATGCCCCTTTCCCCTGTTGAACAGACAATTATTCTGTGCATTGTTTTGAATTGTTGAAACCACTACGGGAGTTAATAAATGCACATTCCACAATTGAATAAAGCTGGTGGCAAAATCCCTTTTATCGCTTAATCCAGGTACTGCACGATACAAACTTTGAGAGACCATAACAACCCATAAATGTTGGCTACACAAAGATTTTTCTAAACTACAAACATTCTCCAGACTTATTGTAGTCCAACACTTATACTTTTGGTCTGTGTCCAGACATTCTCCTCGTTGCACTTGTACAGTCGTTTTGGTTTGAAGCCACTTGTGTATTTGCTCTCTCAAACAATAACTTTGCACGCCACAATATTTATAGATTCAAGATAAGAGTATCTGTTGCTAAATGGTGCTATTTTTATCAGTATGTATATGTGCATGACAGTTAAGTTTCAAATTTGAATGACTGAACCTGCTTTTGTAACAAAACTAAAGGACCTTATAACTGTAGAAAGGGCACCATGACTCGTGTTTTCAACCATAGCCTAACAGTACAATAATGTACTGTGTATGAGACAGATTCTCAATATACGGTGCATCAAGAAGAAACTACTATTATAGCCTGTACTGTACTGCACTTATACTACAGTATAGTTACTACAAAATCTACATGATTGGCCAGATTGCTTGTACATTAAATCACCAAACATAGACAAGCTTAAACTCATTCCCCAATATCTCCTCAGGATTCTATACTATTTTCCTAATCACGTATGGCCCTTTATGTTAGAACTGTGAGCTGTAAAATCTACCAATTGCGATTATAAGTTGTTACTACCAGACTGCCAAAAAGTCCTCCATCATTACAGAATTTACAGTCAGTTTAGTAATTCACTGGTTAGCCGACAACAATTATGATTTTTGTTCTGTTCTCAAAATATTCCCGAATGACTCCTACTTGTTGCTCTGTTGTATACTTTTTACAGACACTACTAGAGCAATCGCCACAATAAGCATCATATTCACACCTAACGTTTGAGCTAAATTCACTATATCACCTCAAACTTTAATTTAAACAAAAGACTGTACTATACAGACATTAGTTAGGGAATGGCCATGCAGCTGTATCCCAAGTGGTAGTGAGTTAACTATGTCCTGTACACAGTATAACCAGCAAATTATTTCACACACAAAACAAGGCAATCCAAACAGATAAGTAAAAAAATATTGGTGCTTGGCTGGCAAGTATAGTACATGACTAGGTACCCATGCAATAATGAAAAACACATTCACCTTAGATAAGCAAACACTACCGATGTACAATAGGTGTCTAGAGGTACCACACTTGTTAAGAGCAAAGACCATTGTCATACTAAGTAGCCCTACAGTGAAGTACTGTAATCAGTATAAGTTCCAGTTCAAGAGCCTACAGGTTACAGTGCTGGTACCCCTGACCACAATTCCACCTTTACAATTTCCACCAGAAGATCCCCCCCCCCGCCCCCGTGACAAAATGTGTGTGATCCGCAAAAAGCAAACAGCAGGGACTTCTATTCTGGGGAACAGATGGTAGCCTCATCTGCCAAAATTACCAAATTGAAGCATGGTGCAGAGTACAGCGAGATTAAGATTTACACAATTTCATGCCCTTTTTGGATACTGACAAATCGACAAATCCCATTTCACAATCTGTTGTGCTTCACAATTTCACATAGGTAACAAATCTTCTCTCAGATGGAGGTTTTCCTTCTAACTTACTGGTAATCACTTATTTGTTTTAAATTGCAGAAAATAACATATATATGCAATATCATTCGTAATTTTAGTGAATAAGTGATAACATACTGAGGAGAAAAGATTGCATTGTCACTTATGCCCAAATGACCAAATAAACGCAACCGTGTCACTATGCGCAATATTGCTTAGTTCGTTAACTCCAAAAAAGGGGCCTAATTGAAGAGGGACACAGAAAGTGGTAAACATAAGAACACAAAATGTAAGAATACAACTGGTTTAAATACATCAGGCAAAAGACGACCCAACTTTTGTACCGACAATTCCCCCCTCCACTATCAGTGGCACACTATTGCAGCCTGCAAACTTGCAACAACTTCGCAGCACAATACTTTGGAAACAACCAAATTTCTAGCTCACCTGGTCTACTTAATTTGGGACTTAAGATGACAAAATTTTCTAGCTGCAGCATGATTGTTTGCGACCGCATTCAATCTTTGCGTCCGAGTTTTTACAGTGCGTGACTATATGGATGTAAAGCAGTGAACAATACAAAACTGTATATTGCCCAACCATTCTGACAATTGCACTTTCGCACTGTGAATGTTTCCAAATAAGACCTTATTCAGTTATGATACACTGTTCTCAAGTGCAGAACTAGTAATACAGTATGTAAAAATGTTACTGGCTAATAACATACTATACGTAACATTTCACAGTCCACAGGCACGGTAACAGACACACTTTTACACAGTAATATCACAGTTACAAAAGACATCCCATATACTGTTAAACTGAAGGGTAAACTTGTACCAGCAACTTTTTTCTCTCCTGGCAATTATCATCTGCTGATAGTCAGAAACTGTATAACATCCTTGTAACACAATATGCTGCTTAAATCATGTTCAGTTTTGTGATTTACAGTAGTTTTACGCTGTAACAGTACTAGTGGTGTCAATACCTGAGTCACTAATAACCATGCAGCCTACTGTACATTACTGTACTTGAGGACAATACTAATGGTAGATGTGGATAAAATTATCTACTACTGTAACAATGAAGATAGTTTTAACTGTTGTAGCTACCATAGAACCTCAAACAGTCATACTTTGAAGCCTACAAGTTCACACGCTGAGGTGAAAAATTTACCATCTGCTTTGGGGTCATCAAGGCAATCTTGTACTATCATTAGAGTACAAAAAGGGACCAATGATGCAGTATTTATCACAATTTCATCTCATGTGAACAACCGCCAAAATCACTAAATTTTAAACATTGTGCATACTTCCTAGTGCTGCACATGCCTTTCAGGGGTCCGTGACGCTCAAGGAGACTGTGTACTTCACTACTTCAATGATGGCCAGGTGTCAATATGATGTGTATTGACATTGGACAACCTGCCCATGCCAATGAAGACTTCCAGTGTCAGCTTCATCTGTACCAACTTCTAATATTCACTTTCTGAGAATGGACATGATAATATCCATTTTATTGATAGATCACATGTATACAGTGCACAGTTTTCTGGTTGTTATTCACAGGTTAATTTATTAAATTCAAGTTACAGGGACCCAATATCTTGAATGCTTCAGTGCATCACTGCATGACACTACTGCTTTTCAACACACATACAGTACGTAGTACTAAAAGCATTCGATATTCTATTATGTACACAACTGCCATGTTACAGGCATACATAGTGCCATTTCTTCACAGACACCAATTTTTCTCTCTCCTCTTTGAAGCATTCCCACTATCCTCACCCTCCCCACTCCCCCATCCAATAGACTATTCCCCATAGGAATTAAAAGGTGATTGTTGGATAGATTTTTTAGTGTGCCTCATTTTTTGCGACAGCAAAATGCCATTGACACCACATTGCCTGACCAGAACATCTATCCCACAATCCATTGGCAATTGACTATTTTGGAAAAGGGTCTACTGGGAATCCTTTACAGATTGTCCTTAACATTCCTTAACAGTTTATTTTTAAGATGATACCTTACAAACTAATCATGCTGAATAGTTCCTTTTTGGATTTGCATTTTTATTGTGCTACTGTTCTCCATAGCTTTTTTTGTAACTGTGCTGCACCCAATAAATTTGGCAGAGTGGTGCTCAGGCATCCGACAAACAAATGTACCACCCAGACAAAAGGTTGAGCCACCAGGACAGGTCTATTAATCAATTCAAACCTTAAACAGAGCAAACAGCATAATTTAAGTGTGAACATGGAATAATGATATTTCAGAAATGTATCTTAGTCATCAAAGAAGGATCATAACATTAAATTTATCATTAACAAAATGTAACAAATCTGGGGGTATGGTCTCCAAATTTCAGGTACTTCTACATTATTTTAAATCATATTGTATAAGGGTGCAACAACACGAAGCATCTCCATACAAGGCACTTCACACATTCTACTAAGCATAAAAGTGTAAATACATATTTCGCTAGGTACAATGACATTTTTGAATAATTATTGAAATTTATATTATTTTTGTAATTTTTAATTCATATCAAATCCTGACACAGCATACAGTAGTAACACTTCTGATCCAATAAACAGTACCATGGCATAAGTCGGATACTTGAGATGCCTGGGTAACTTGAGGCAATTTCTACTGTGTTGAAGATTCATTTTAGCAATTTCCTTACTTCCCGTTGATTTATAGTATTTTAGTTTACAAGTTGCTACTGTTATTTTTGCACAATTTTATAATTTTCAATAAAAAAAAAATAAACTTTTAACAAATCTTGATTAATTTTGTACAGGATTGACTACTGAATACTCTGATTCACAACTTTAACAGGTAGGCAGCTACACTGCGCCTAACCAGTAGACTCTGTAAGGTAAGTAAATAAAAATATTCCTACAGTAAGTTATAACAAAAGAATACAAGACATTGCACACATGCCTATGTGTCTACTCCTAAAACACATGTAGGCAAATGACCCAGGTTAACCATACTGTTTTCACAAACTTGAAACTGTCTCAAGTAACCCCACTTGAGACAAAGAAAAAGATGGGACATATCTTTCAGAAATATAGTTTCCTCCTTGCTCTTGCTATTTCTAGTCTTTTTCCAAACAAAAAAACTGAGTCCTTCAATTTTAAGCTATGCTAGAGACCGCTTGAAACATATTTTACCACTCCATGAATTGGACATGTGTCTGTCTCAAGTACTGTATCCCCGCCCCATTGGTACTTGTGACTGTTTGATGGAATAACAAAATATGTGACCACAGTCCAAAAAGAATAAAATACAGTGTAAATTGTCCTAACAAAGTACAATTAACAAACCCTTTAATCATATGTAAAAATGACCCAGGTTAAAGACTCAATTTTGTGCTACATGAAATAAACTTCTGAAACTGTCTCAAAATATCCCACTTATGTACGATGTATGCATAACAGTACAGACATTGTACAGAACAAATCCAGTATCAGTAAGCTTATACTTCCATTCTACACTTATCATTACTAATACTTTAAAAGAAACACTCATCTATCTTTAAATTTAAATTTTGAGATATTTAAACGTGGACCTTCTACATAGGTACAGATACCAGTTGTGTGTTTTACACAATTAAAATTTTTTCCACAGACTTGAACAGACGACTGTAGCAATACAAAGGACTGCTTTTCAAGGACTACAAAATTTGCAAGCTTCTGCCATTGTTGATATTGAAATTGACGGAAAATATCTGTACTTTTAGATACTAGGACAATGGGAAACTAGTGGGAAACACAGCATCAAACAAATATTTTCATGATGCTTATCTGGCATCTGTATTCAAGTTCAAAGGAGACTACAGTACAAGTTCACTTCAACAGCAACAGAGCTCCATGAGTCATGAAGAACTAAACAATACCACAAAGGCATTAATTACTGTAGTTCCAGCATCTGTAACACAAATCATTTCACTTCAATAATTATTTTCATACCAGGGTATGCAATGCAAAAGATAGCTCTATTGAAATACACAAAGAATTAATAATATACTGTATGTATAGGCAGTATAATAATTTATAAAATTCTTATATCGTAATTTGTAAAATTATTAGATTGAAGATTATACACAGTATCTTCTGTTTTGGAATTTCCAATGTCCTTGTGCCGATAATACATAACATTCTAGGTGGCATTAATTTTCAAAGTACAGGTAACTATACACAGGAAGGTTCCCCACATGAAAGTGGAAATTGTAAAATTTATGTGGATACATCCTGTACTGTGCGTTTCACATGAACAACAATATGAACTGACACGGGAGTTCATGGGCACTTTTCGTTGTGCAAATTTGTACCATACTGTACATAGGACTTCTCCTCTTCTGTACAGGCTTCTAAAAGGTAACGTAGCTATGGGGGGTGGGGGAAAAAAAATGGGAGGGGGGAGTGGGGGGGGTGAGGGGGGGGGGGGGGGGGGGGGGGGGGCGGGGGAGGGAAAAAATTAAACTGGGTGGGAGTTATCAATTGACCTGCATCATTTCTCTGTGATGTTTGGCCATATCTCAAGACTAAAGACATCGCTGTAGTCAGTTGCATGACTTTGGTTTGTTTCAACCAATATTCATTGAATTAAGTTTTGTGTCCTGATACACGATTTACAGTTTAAAAAGTGGTGATAAAATTCAAACTTGGTAGTGAGATTCAAACTTGGTGGTTGTAATTTCAACTGGTTCTAAATTAAAAAAGTAAATTCAACTGGGTGCAGCCCAGTTTGAATGACCTGGCTGAACCCTGCTATAACATGTATTATGTACTAACTTTTCATTGTATATTACAATACCCAGCCTGTATACAAATGCATATTCTACTCTATACAACTGCTATACACCATTTCAAGGACACATGACTTGAGACACCTCTGTCTACTGTTTACTTAACCAAGGCAATGGTTCTTACTCTAAACACCTGGGTGCTTCACTCAAACAACATACACTTCTATACAATATATCTATTCCAGGCTAACAGCCTTCATACAAGGTAATAATCAACTGCTAAATTCCATCCAATTACCCATCTGAATGGGCTCCTGGGCAAGTTTTTTACTGAAAATCATACATTAAAACCCGTACTGTATGACACGGTAATGCAACAGCTGTCACAGAAATATTTAGAAAGGCAAGGGTGGAATATGAACATTTTGCTTCATTCCATGAGCGCAACCGAAGTGTCACAAATCACTGCTCACTATTTGAAGGTGTTTCACCTCACAAGACATACAGTACCTCAACGCACTCTCACTCTTTACCGATGTGTATAAGACAAATTACTTATCCTTTGAGTAAACACAAATCAAGTGATAAAATAGTAATCTAGTAAATATGGCTCAGCTATGTACACTCATCATATTTATGTTGTCAATAAAAACAGGTTCTTGTTTTCCTCAATACCCCACTATATATACAGTACACATAGAGATTCCATAGCATTGGGCTCTATGTTAAAAGTTTCATTTTCAATATCTGCTTGGCATGTAATGATAAGAACTTTTCTCTAACAGGAATGGAAATACACAAGGCCACAGTGGCTGTGGGCCTGGCCTTCATACTTTTGCAATGACCCTGGAGCGATACACCTTTTAAGGGCACCCTGGTCTTTGTGCCTTTCGACAAACTACAACCAAGCATATACCAATCTCTGCTTGGCCTTGTGCCCTTACATGACTTTTACCCCAAAAGCTAATACAAGAAATGGCCTTTCCCTCATGATACCTAATTCCAGCCTCAAACTACCAGGCATGTAGTGATACCATCCTCCCGCAGTAACTCGTTGCCTTACTAGCATACAATTTTAATCCCTTGCTCGAACTCATAAATGTAGATTCAGCATGCGTACTCTCACTTGTAATGACAAAATTTATAGGCTCAGCTTGCCTGATGCTGTCGCAAGCTTTTGTGCTCATACTCATGAGAAAAATATTTGGTCTGTACTCTACCCTAAACTTGCACATTGTGTACGTCACCACTTCTTCTTAGTGTATACTGTACATGTACAGTAACACTGATAACAGTAGGTACACAAGTTTTGTTATGGTACTGTCTGTGAATGTCTCTGAATCAAGCTATATGGGGTGGGAACCTTAGAAAGAAACCTAATACTAAAAACAAAAATAAATTTTGTGCCTTGATTTTCCTTAAAATCATTCTGCATCCCAAGGGCTTGCTACAGTAAATCTCCAAAAAGGTCAACCAATCTACATAATAAACATTAAAGCTCCCTCAAGTTGCTGCAAATTTAGAGTGGGTTGGGCATACGGAGTCCCTTATCTTTGGTGCTAATGATTTTACTATCAAATTTATCCTGAACACCAATTTGCCCTGGGGTACTGAAAATTATTGTATTTTACCATCTGCATATCTGTGATCTTTAATGGTGAAATCTCCTTGGAATAAACAACCTGTCTGCCTCTCAACATACCAGCTCTGAGAGCATATCTACCAGCGGCCAAGTTTATTACAAAATAAATGTCTGGTGTTCACTGACCTGTTCTTTACAAAATACTTTTGTACAGTAGGTACTTACTCTAAAGTCTGGCATTCTACATGAGAAATACACAGTTTCTTTTTTAACAAATCTGCCAGAAAGATATCCCTGGATTGCACAAGTGCTACAACTGAAAACTAAACAATATTCTTGTTTACTGTCAACGTGCCTCACCTCTTTCATGTATCTTCAAACAGCAGAAGAATCTATTGACACAGTTCTTTTTTGATCTCCTCTCCATGGGGTTTATCCCATGATATTTCAACTCATCACATTCACTCACCATATACTATACAGTACAGTATTAACACTCCTTTTCGATCTATGAGATACGTTCTATGCATTGCAGTTTCAAATGAAAAACAAAAAGGAGACATGACCACAGAATGGAATCACTAAAACTCTGCTTGGAGACCCTGGGATTTACTCACACTTTGCCTTGGAAAGAGGGTTAATCTGTAGAATTGTTTCTGGTTTCTTCTTTTAGTAATTGTTTAATCAGTTTAAGTTTATGTTTCACCTAGTGTACTTCTATTTGTCTGTTTGTAACCTGTTCAGAAATGTCATAATTGAAAGTTGGTATATATAAACAAACATTATTATTATTATACTATTAAACCTATTGATCTGATAGTTATTTGAACTTTTCTACAATGCAATGAAAATAAATGTGTCATACCTGTTCATGTAGCATCCTTCCACAAGGCTGCTGCAATTGGTACATATGATGGGTAGCATACAGAAAGGACACACTACTAAAAATCTACTTTTCATTTGATGATATGTATGAGTGCCCCTTAATCAACTCTTTGCAACCATTCATGCTGTAATTGTTTGGCAAAACACCACCAATCTAAAGTAACAACACAATGCTGGGCAGTAGGTTTGGAAAAGTAGGAACAACAGAGGTGACGGGTTCCAGAGAATGGATGATATAGTGGAATATTTCAGCTATGAAGCATGTACAGTAGCTACAGCAGTGCCATGTTTGTGACTGACTTCAATAATTTTTTTTCCAGCCTATCAAAGCCATACCCAACAGGTCTGTATTTGTGAAACCCACATGCATGATACAAAGTATTTACAACAAAGTACTATGTATAGCAAGTAAACTTCATGGTCCCCAGTACAACATGTTTCATACTATGAAGTCAGTCATAGCATTACCGCACTTGGGAGCACGGATTGGGAGCAGTACTTTCCCGCCTTACAGTCTTAATTACGGGACAGCAAACTCGCCAACCGTTCGTTCATCATCGCACTTCCGTGTACGCAACTGAAAACTCGGGTGGTCTGGAGAAGACGAAAGAATCGTCATGAAATGATTCTAGCACTTTGTGAAGATTACACAGAATATAATCATAGCACTTGCTTCGCATAAGGTGATTCTTGTGTTGACAACAAATATAGTCAGAGCTCTTAAATGTCTGTTGAAGTGCTTGTATGGGTAATTGATAATACATTTCTGCAGTTAACATTTCAAATTTCCAACAATTTAAAAATTCCAATGGTTGTAGACTGTCCTGCCTGAAACATAGGCCTGTTTCTGATGGTCAGTCGATAATACGTATTGCAAAATTTCAGTTAGTAAACAGAAGCAAAACTACGTATAAACCACACCATTCAAGGTAACTACAGTCAATTTGATTTAATAAGACAAATCTTACTCGGCGGAATACTTAAAACGAATTTGTGTATCTAAAATCATTTTTCAAAATTAATTCAAGGAATGCACGCTCCATCTATTACCCAAAAGAAAGATTCACACCAACCCTGGTTTTTAAGTTCCTTTACTCACCTCACATCCAGTGAGAGTCGGCCAACCCCCTTTTACTGTATATGGAAAAATTATTTATAAATTAAATTTTCCATTCAACCAAAAAAAATTTACTTGCTATTTTTAATTTTCAAATTTTCCTACAAGAATAATTTAAAGAAAACAAATATAAATCTAATATTTCCCCTAAAAATTATCCGGGTATTTGTTATCAATTAAACACTGGTTTTGCCTTGAGGGTTTCCTAGTTTAAATTAGTTTTGCAAAAACCACAGAGAAGATAAAAATTTAATTTTTAGGTTTGGGAGAAATTTATCTGGTTTCCTTTTTCCATTAACCTAAGTGCCTGGAACAAAGGGATTACATTTTTAAAAAATTTTTAATTTGCCTTTTGATGGGTGGAAAATTACAAAAAAAATAAATAAAAGATTATAAAAAATTTTTCAAAAATTTGTAATTATTAAGGAAATTTTCTTTAAATTTTTTTAACACGAATTTAACAACACTAAGAATTAACTAAGGCAATATGTAAAGCCCCCAAACATCTTTTAAAAAAAAGTATTTTAAAATTAAAAAAAACCCCAAAAGGTACGAATGGAATTTTGGGATTCTGGGGATTGTTTTTGGGCTGCACTGTAATGGTAGAATCCGGTTTAACCCTCCTTTAAACAAATGCTTAAATGTTTCTAACTGTTAACCTTATAAATGTCATTAAAATTAAAAAAAATTAATCCCAATTTTTAAAATTTTTAACCCTACAAAAAACGTGAAACCAAAAACACTTAACAGATTTTTCATTATTTAAATTAAGTGCTTGGAATTTTGCTATAAATTTTGTCCTATTTTAAAATTTTCCCCCTTCCTCTTTATTATTGGAAAATTTAACCCAAGGGGTTTTTTAAAATAAACAGAACCAAAAAATTTTTCCCTTGGGTTCCCTTTTGAGCGTAACAAAAAATTAACACAAAAGCACTTTTTAAAAAAATTGGCTTTTTTAAAAATTTAAATACAAAAATAAAGTAAATAATTTTAAATTCAAAAAAAAGGGTAATGGAAAGGTTTTAAGGAGTTTTTAATTTTAAAAACTGCACCAAAAAATCTTTTAATTTTATAAAAATGAATTTTTAAAAATTTGTACCCAAACTTTTTGGTTTTTTAAAAGTTTGACAAATAAAAACCCGTTTTTTTTTTGGGTTTCCCGGGGGGAAAAAAAATTTCTGGGGCCTATTTCATGGGGGGGGTGGGGGGGGGGGGGGGTGGGGGGGGGGGGGGGTGGGGGGGGGGGGGGGTGGGGGGGGGGGGGGGTGGGGGGGGGGGGGGGTGGGGGGGGGGGGGGGTGGGGGGGGGGGGGGGTGGGGGGGGGGGGGGGTGGGGGGGGGGGGGGGTGGGGGGGGGGGGGGGTGGGGGGGGGGGGGGGTGGGGGGGGGGGGGGGTGGGGGGGGGGGGGGGTGGGGGGGGGGGGGGGTGGGGGGGGGGGGGGGTGGGGGGGGGGGGGGGTGGGGGGGGGGGGGGGTGGGGGGGGGGGGGGGTGGGGGGGGGGGGGGGTGGGGGGGGGGGGGGGTGGGGGGGGGGGGGGGTGGGGGGGGGGGGGGGTGGGGGGGGGGGGGGGTGGGGGGGGGGGGGGGTGGGGGGGGGGGGGGGTGGGGGGGGGGGGGGGTGGGGGGGGGGGGGGGTGGGGGGGGGGGGGGGTGGGGGGGGGGGGGGGTGGGGGGGGGGGGGGGTAGGGGGGGGGACCCAAACCCCCCTTTTTTTCTTTACAATTTAACCCCGGGGTTTTTTTCCAAGTTTTTGCTCAAAATAAATTTGGGGCCCGGGGAAAAAAATTTGGGAAAAATTAAAAAAAATAAAATTTTTTAAGTTTTGGTTTGGAAAAAAAACGGGAAAATTTTTGGGGGGTTTTTCCCCCCCCCCCCCACCCAAAGGGGCCTACCCAAAACCCCTCCGTTTTACTTTCCCTTTGGGAAAAATTTCCCCCCCCCCCCAAAGGGAAAAAAAACTAGGGGTGGGGGGCCCCGGGGCCCCCCCGGCCCTTGTCGTAATTTTTTGGGGCAACCCGGGCCCGGTTTTAACGCCGAAGTCCCCTTTGGTTTGCCAGGGATTTTAAAGAACCAAATTTTTGGGGCGAAAAGGCCCCTTAGGGGTTGTTTCCCAAAAATTTTTTTAAATTGGGAATTCCCGATTACCCGGGGCAAGCCCAAATTTTGGGGGGGGTTTTTTCCCTATTAAAATATTTGTTTTTTCCAATTTCGCAATTTGGGGAAGGGGCAAATTTTGCATTTCCCCTCCATCCCAGGTTTTGCCAAAATTTTGTTATTTGGGTATTTCAATTATGTTTTTTGTTTTTTTTTATTTTCAAATATTTTTTTTTTTAAGTGTGGTTTTAAAATTTTCCCCCCGCCGGTTTTCAAAAATTTTTTGGGGTTTCCCAAATTTGGGTTGGAAATTTAAAATTTTCAAATACCCCCAAGGCAAGGGTATCCCCCCTTCAAAACTTCCAAAAACCCCCGGGGGAAATTTAACGCTTTCCCTTTTCGGCCCCCCGGGAAAAGCCCAAAATGGAAATTTTTTTTTTATTTTAAAAAAATTTTGGGAAAAAAAAAAAGGGGCTTTTAATTTTCAAATTTTTTGTTTATGGCCTTTAAAAAATTTTTTAAAAACTTTAAAAATTCATGGATTTTAAATTCGGGAAATTTTATTTTTTCCGCTTGTTTTTTTTTCCCCCCCCCCGGGCGCGACGGCCCCGTGAAACCCAAAAAAAAAAAAACCCCAAACCCAAAAAAAATGAACCCAAAAAACAATTCTTTGTTAAATTTTTAAATAATACCTTTTTTTTTTTTCCCCCCAAAAAATTGGGAATTTAAAACCCCCCCCCAAAGGGGGTGTGGGGTTTTTTGGGGTTTTTTTAAAAAAGGGGAATGCATTCTGTTTCCAAAAAATTTGTAAGTAAGGTTTTAGTTTCTTAAATCTAAATGGAATGAAAATCCCCAGACACGAAGCTTCACTCGAACAAAATTTCTGGTTTTGTCCAGATTCTATCAATAAAAAACCAATTTTCAACTTTCTTAAATAACAAACTGTAAAATCTTTTTTTCAATATAACCCACAAATTTTTTCGGCGCGCTGGCGCGCTTATATGTTTGATTCGGAACCATTGCATTGTCGGACTTAGAGTAGCTGCCCCCCAGTCGACGCTTCCCCATGTGGCAAATCAAAGCAATACCCTGCTGAGCCTGCGAGGTTTTTCATTCGGCATGAAGTTACCCCCAAATTTCGGCGCGCTTCGTGAGCAATTCTCACAATCCCGTTGTATCACTTATGAACATTATAAGCACAAACGTACCAATACTTTTTAGCATAAACTGTTGTACATTCTGAAAACGCGCCTAAGTCCTAACCCTTTTGCTATATGTCTGGGGGTCTAATATCTTTTTACTGCACCTATTACTCTCCCGTCCCGTTCCCATTGCTGGAAGCTGTTCGTCTGGATTTTTTTTGTTAAATTATAAAATCGATAGATGTAAAGTGCTGGCGAACATGTATGATATTATTGTAGCGCCAGTAATAAGCATTATGTCATTCCCCATTTTATATAATGATCCAGGTCCAGGAGGCCCTTTACAGGTATAGCTACCTTAGATGCAGAATAGAAGCATTAAAGTAGTCAAAAAGGGCTTCAGGAGGTTTGTTGACAACGTATTCTTCTCTTAAACAACATACTTTCTACTTTATCTCCAACAATGTGTGTTATATTTTCATTAATATATGGACATTTCAGCATATATGATCAGTTCCAAAGTATCAAGATAGCACCATTTTGCATCAGCAACTACTTAACAAAAATTTCTCAAAGGGAGGGGGCACCCTTAGGCCCTCCCCAGGACGGCACTTATGAAGACAAAAGGAAGGATCCCCACTGCTGTACTAAAAACGTAACGCCCATAAACGAGATGCAATTAAGCCCCCCATTTCGAAAAGAATCAAACCAGTCGAAAATTAAATTCACTAAATTACGGACATTTTCTAGCATTTATGATCAGCTCCAAAAAGATCCCAAAGATAGTCTTTTGCATCTAGCAACCTTAAATTAACAAAAAAATTCCAAAGAGAAGGGTCACCCCTCCCCTAAGACCCCTCCCCCACGACGGCACCTTTATGTAAGTGACAATTGGGAGGATCCCCACTGCTGTATTTATAAAAGGGCGCATAACAAAATGTTAAACCCAAGGGTTTGGAAAAAATCCAATGGAATGGACAACAACTTTCCCTAAAATTTCGGGCGGGCTTTTGGGATTCATTTATCAAGTTTTTAAAAGGGCAGTGTAGGATAAGGGTTTTTTACCAAACCCTTTTCGAAACACATCAAGGGATTTTGGAAAAGGGCTAGTAAAACCCAAAAAAAGATTTTGTTAGATTTTAATGTGTGGAAAACCAGGTTTTGTACTGCAATGATTAGCACGTACCGGCCGGTTTAAATATAAAAGGACGTTTTAAATTCCCAAATTTTTCAAAATTACACCTCCAATAATACCAATCACAAGGCCACCTCATCAGGCCTGGCCAGTGGTTGGGTCCCCGGGGGGGGGGGCTAGGGAAAAATAATCCTAGGCAGGTATCAAAGCAAAAAATGGAAAGTTTGTTGTTGGTACTCGCAAAGGAAAAGGGGGGAAAAAAGGGAGCCACAGTAAAAAGCCGGGCCCCCCTTCCGGTGATAAGGGGAAAACCCACCAATAATAAAAATGACTAACATTGGGTGGGGAAAAAAGATTAAGAGAAATAGGTTTCAAATAAAAAATAACCCCAATCGGCGAAACCAAAAAATTTCCCTTAACAAGGATGAAAATTACTAATATTTAAATACTTCACTGTTACCCGATTTTTTTCTGACCCTAGTGAAACCCGAAAACAACATTAAGGCTTTTAAAAAAATACCAAGCACCGTAATTAATATTATTCTGTGCCCCAATTTTGGGAAAATTTTAAAAAAGGGAAAAACAAATTTAAGGCCCTTTAAATTGGGTTTTTAAAAAACCATTTGGAAAAACATAAAATAATTTAACTTTTGAAAAAAAAAAAACAGCCAACCAACCCTTTTCCTACTCGGGGGTTTGGGGTTTTAAGGGGACCCCACATGCCAAAAGTGGGTTTTTTCTTTTTTGGGACCCCCCCCCCCCCCCGGGGTTTAAAAATACTCCGGGTGGATAAATTTTTTCCAACCGTTTTAACCCCATTTGGGGGGGAAAAAAGCCCCATAAAATTGTACCCAACCGGGACCCCAATCCCCCCCCCTCGTCCAAAGGGGGAAATTACCGGAAATTTTCCCTTTTGGCCGGGTATCCAAAAAAAAAGGAAACTTTTGTCTTTGGTTCCCAAAAAAAAAGGAAAAAAAAACCCGTGGCCACCTAAAAAAAAACCTGGCTTTTCCCTTAACAATTTTGGTGGGGGTAAAATTTTTAAAAATTGCAAAACCCGAACTCTTAAAACCCAAATTTAAAAATTAATAAAAAATTTAAAATCCAAAAAAAAGCCCCCCCCTTTGGTTAAAAAACCTTTTAAGAAAATTTTTTTTTACCGGGGTTAAGAAAAAAACAATTTTAAAAAACCCCCCCCAACTTTTTAACAAGGAAAGGAAGAAAAATTTAAAAAAGGGGAAAAAGGGCTGGTTTTTCTAAATATTTTATTTCCTCTGTGGCAAAAAAACCCTAATTAAAAGACCTTTCTTTCCCCAACTTTTCAGTCAAATTTTTAAATTGGGTCTAAAAAAAACTCTGGCTTCAGTTTTCCCCCCTTTAAAAATATTACTAAGGGAAAAAGGTAAAAAACTTTAACTTTTAAATTAAAAAACCAAAGTGGGGAAGCCCCCCCTTTTTCCCCCTCGGGCCCCCCTGGCCTTTGGGGCCCCCAAACCCCCTTTCGGTTTCCCCTTAAATTCCCTTTGGGGCCCCCCCCCCCCCCCCGGAAAATTTTTCCCGCCTTTATGGGGAAAAATTTTTTTCTTTTTTCCCGTTTGGCTATAAGCATTAAAAATCCGCGTTTAATTTTTCGGATGGAAAACCAAAACGGGAGAAGTTTTTTAAAGAAGTAAAGACCTTCTTTTGAAAGACCCGGTAAAAATAAGAAAACCAAAGGGTGGCAGCTACCCCCCCCCTTTCCTTACTTATTGGGGGCTTTGATTAGGGCCCCGGGTACACCTGAGAAAAACGGGGGGGTTTTCGGGAAACCAAACGAAACGTTAGGTCCCGGAAGTAATTTTCAAATTTTTATTGCCCAAAAGGGCCCCCCGGTAAATTTAAACGAAACCTTTTTAACCCGCAATTTTTTTTAAACCCTGTCGTTTTTTTTAGAAAGTTTACCATTTCAAATTTGGAAAAGAGTTTTTTTTTTTTTTTCCTTGTTTTTAGGATGGCCCCCCCAAATTTTTTGGGGGGGTTGAAATTTTTTTTTTTTGAATTTTTGCTAAATTCCCTGCACCCCATGCATTTGGGGGCCGTTTTTACGACGACCTGTGCCGTTTAAAAAAGGGCAAAGAGGGGGGGGCCAAAAAAAAGGGGGAAGATTTTAAAAATTTATAAAAAAAAAAAAACAAAAAATACCCTTTGCTAAAAAAATTTAAAAAGGGAAAAAAAAAAAAACCTTTTAAAAATCCCCCCCCAAAAAAATTTTAGGCTTGGGGGCCAAATTTTTAAAAGGGCCCCCATCTGACTGAACATTATTTTTAAGTTTAAATTAAAAAACTTTCCCAAACAAAACCCCCCCCCGGCAAAGGACATTTTTGGGGCCCGGTTAAAAATAAAAATTTTTTTTTTGGTTTTTGGGGAAATTTAATTTTGTTTTTTTTTTAAAAATTTTAAAAAGGGCAAAAATTTTTGGTTTTTTTTTTAAAAATTTTTGGAAATTTACCCAAAACTGCAAAACAAAAAGAGGGGTGGGGGGTTAAGGGCCCCCAAAAATCGTGCCAGGGTTTTTGCAAATTTCCGAACCCCCTTTTCCCTTTTTTATTTTAATTTAAAAGGGGAAAGTTTTGGGGGGTTTCCCCAAAAAAAAAAATTTTTTCCCGGAAATTTAGGGGTTTTTAAAAAACAAAGGGGTTTTCCTCGAGTGGCTATTAGTAATCCTTTCATGAAGTTGCTAAGATATGATAACTTTACCAAGCGTTACACTAGTTCCACATCTAGATGCGCATCCTTAATAGCACAGTGTTTGTGCCTCCAATTGCATCATAAGTCATGTGACCTGTTCCAGCATTTTTTGAAATTGGATTTTGAACGTTTTTCTTCAAATTTCATTTATGACGAATGGTACCGGTTTTAACTGTGTGTGAGATTATATTTATAGAATACTGTATTCAATCTTGCAGTATGCAAAAGTTATTTTGGCCGTGTCATGCCCTCTTTAAGCTCCCTTATTATCTGTGCACAGGTATGGACAGTCAGTAACAAGCGCGCCTACTCTGTGTACTGTTCAGGACGGTGCTATCGCGAATGTTACGCAGTCATCGAGTCTCGACGCACCATACGAAATGCGGTCACACGCGCTTGTCCTTCAAAATAGGCAGGGACCACTCCTAAAAACAAGGAAAGTTTGTAAAAAAAAACAATCTTTGATCACACAATTATGAATCATTGTGTGCAAGTGTTCTACTAAGTAATTACAACAAAAGCACTAGAGACGTAATGAGTAACAAACGATTGCTTTAGCGTGTACGTCAATGATTCTGCTTTTCATTATTTTCACTTGTAGCTGCGCGTTTCTAGGGCAATGAATCGACTTTAGTAAGCTAACCTACATCACGTGACCGTCAGGTCGGCTTCAGTTTCGTCGCTTATTCCGCATTGACGTGCATCCTCCAGTTATATAGCTCAGTGTCGTAGCCGGCGTCCGCATCGTGCAATCTAAAGCTCCCTAATAATGTAAGGCTGAGGCAATGATGTGCATGCTGACGCGCCGTAGCGTGCCTTAGCGCCTCTTCGTCACGTTTCTCTATTTTTCCATCCAGGCGTACATTGTGCAACAATTGTTACTAAGGTGCTATCGTGAGCGCGTATCTTTAACACATCTACTACGTATGGCAGTTCCATCCAGTAAGCCAAATTGAAACGCGCTGACTTCATGTGCATAAGCTCTATAGCTCAACTGGCAAAGAGACTAAAATATCTCATCTCCCCATGAAGCGCTTTAGATAAAATGACCAGGGAGGATGGGGGGGGGGGTCCTCAAAGGAGAGTAAGGGAGAAAGCCGACACAGGCAAACGTTGCGTGTTTTAACCCATGAAGAACCGAACAGTGAGAGCGCTTCCGCAGTACGACAAAAGCTGGTTGGGTTTGGCGTGTCTCCGTACGTTTGTGCATTCAACTTAAGAAGTAAATGTCATTTTATCCGTTTTTCCATAGATAGAGTACTTTTTACAACAGGATAAGTCATGACGCCTTAGAGTTTTGTTTTAGACTCCTAACTTAAAAATTGCAGTTTTTCCGTCAATAACTGTTGGGGCAACAGCAATGACGTGATCTATTAATTACGCGCCGTTGCTTTCTTGCCGTACAGAGAGCCAAATCAAATGATCAGTCCAGATAGCCAGACGTCATTCTCCTTACTTTAACTTCTATGGTCAGATTAACCAATTCAGTTTGTTAACAGTGTTGAGAGGGGGTAATTTTAAAATATTAGGTTAATTATTTCAAGATTCAGTACCTAGCTCGATGTAAAGCTGAAATGTTCTTCAAAGTGTCTCTTTGAACCATGATGGTGTGGGCTATCGATTTTTTGGTATTATGTAACACCTTATTAACTCCTCTACATCTGATTGGTTAGTTAGTCAGTCAGTCAGTCAGTCAGTCAGTCAGTCAGTTAGTTAGATGAGGTTTAATGTCCCAGTTTCCAACCAAATGGTTCAAGTCAAGACGACCACGGCCTTTTTTCTAGTTGTGGCTCACTGGCTTGTTTTCCCTACTGCATTGCTTATGCTGAGCACCAAGCACAAAGGAAGTAGGTGCCATTTTTAAAGTCTTTGGTATGACCCGGCCAGGATTTGAACGCTAGACCTTCCGGCTGCAAGTCGGATGCTCTAACCACTTGGCCACTGCAGTGGGTTTTGGTGGATTGGTGGTCACGTGCCTTGGGTGTTTCGTAATATCATTGCGGTCGTGTGTTATCCATTTTGTAATAGTCGGTATACACAGGGTCGTGTGTTATACTAGTAAACACACGCGGGGGACGTCAGCTATCACTGCAGTACGACAAACCGTGGTTGCCACACGGATTAACACGAATCCATAGTGACCTCCAAAACGGGCAAAGCTCTCTATTCCGACCTCTCTTTGCTCCGACCTCTCTATATTCCACAAAGTCCGTATTCAAGTTGAGGTTAGTGTTCGAGAAAACGTTAGGTTAGAATAAACCCTTATACTAACACTGCCCTTCATGCACACATTCGGAACAAAGAGACGTCGGAACAGCGAGACGTCGTAACATAGAGGCCAGGGGCCGTACTAGGGTCATATGTTTGGGGGGTGGGGAAGGTCCAAATTCCGACTGGATGGATATTTTCCAACTAAATTTGGTGGCGCGTAAATTGCACCATTTTTTATGCCCGCGTATACATACAGCAGTGGGGATCCTTCCCAATTGCCCACTACAAAAGGTGCCGTCGTGGGGAGGGGTCAAAGGGGAGGGGTGACCCCTTCTCTTTGAGAATTTTTTTGTTAATTTAAGGTTGCTTAGATGCAAAATGGAGCTATCTTTGGGAATATTTTGGAGCTGATCATAAATGGCCTAGAAAATGTCCGTAATTACGTTGAATTCTAATTTTTCCGACTGGTTTGATGTCTTTTTCGAAATGATTGCGGCCTTAAATTGCATCTTCGTTTTTATGGGCGTTACGTTTGTATGATACAGCAGGGGGACCCTTTCCCTTTTGTCACTTCATAAAGTGCCGTCCTGGGGAAGGGCCTAAGGGTGCCCCCCTCCCTTTTTGAGAAATTTTTGTTAAGGTAAGGTTGCTTAGATGCAAAATGGTGCTATCTTAGGATACTTTTGGACTGATCATATATGGCTGGAAAATGTCCATAATTTAGTGAATAACAAGATTTGGTTTGGGAAGAAAGTAGAAAGTATGTTGTTTAAGAGAAAAATACGTTGTCAAAAAACCTCCTGAAGCTCCCTTTTTGACTACTTTAATCCCTTTCTATTCTGGCATCTAAGGCTAGCATATACCTGTAAGGGCCTCCTGGAAGCTCTGGATCAATATATAAAATGGGCAAGACATAATGCTTATTACCTGGCGCTAAATAATTATATACAGTATGACGCCAAGCACTTACATCTATCGAATTTTACTATTTTGAACGAAATCCAGACGAACAGCTTCCAGCAAGGGGAAACGGGCGGGGGGAGAGTATAGGTGCAGAAAAATGATATTAGACCTCCCGACAGGTATAGCAAAAGGGTTTTTGGACTATTAGGCGCGTTTTCAGAATGTACAACTAGTTTATGCTATAAAAGTTCCATTGTACGTTTGTGCTTATAATGTTCATAAGTGATACAACGTGGATTGGAGAATTGCTCACGAAGCGCGCCGAAATTTGGGGGTATTTCAATGCCGAAATGAAAACCTGCAGGCAGGCTCAGCAAGGGTTTGCTTTGATTTGCCCACATGGGGAAGCGTCCTGACTGGGGGCAGCTACTCTAAGTCCTGACAGATGCAATGGGTTGCCGAACTCACATATAAGGCGCGCGCAGCGCGCCGAAAAATTTGGGGTTATATTGAAAAAAGATTCACATTTGTTTCATAAGAAAAGTTGAAAAAGTTTGGGTTTTTATTGAAGAATCTGGACAAAACAAGAAATTTGTTCGAGTGAATGCATGGTCGTCGTCGGGGATACATTCTTCATCTTACCCATTAAGGATCCCTACGAAATGAAAATCTATACTTACAAATGTTTGCCACGATGGCGAGGCTAAAGAAAGGATCTTCCAAAGTTAGAAAAAGAGAAAAGAACTTCGCGCGATGGTTTTTCGTGTCCCTCTAGAATCACGCCTACACGAAGAACAACATTTGTGAAAACGTTGAAATCCAATATGTTTGAAAACGGGGCGTTACCACTAGATGAGATATAGCTGAAAGCGCGCGAAGCGTGCGAAATTTTTTTGAAGTTATAGCAGGGAGTTGTTATAGAAAGAATCGTACAGAACTTACTGGCCACGGGCTGATAAATAGACGTTTGGAGTATTTTATGAGTATGTCTATGTCTTCACCAATATTAGTCTATTTAAAATTTTGCGCAATTTGTGGGGCTCTGAAAAATTTCCGGGGGGGGGGAAACGCCCTAGCTCTAATAGATCTGTGTCTGGTATAATGACCTTAATAATGTTAATGAGATTGATTGTCAATCTTAACGCATGCTCGCGAAGCGGCGCCAAATTTTCATGAAAGGCAATAGCAGTCTCCCAATCAAAGTTAGTATGCCCCGTCACTCTAGTTCATGATTGCCTATTTTGATCATGTTTCAATGTTTTTGTTAGTGAACTGTGAAATTCAAGGAGAATTTCTCCTTGCTTTAACTATTGTTTGTAATAGTTATGTTCAAAATGTCTTCATAGGTGCTTGTAATGCAAACAGAGGAGAGTGCAAGAATTTGCTGATTTTTCAAAGCAATTTTGGGTGCTGCCTACTGCCTTTAAATAAGATTTCCATAATAAAACCTGCATTCAAAAGGTGCATCGAGATACTTTCAATTGCCCAACAAAACCACATGCCACACAAAAAGTCAGCCTTTTACCTGGTAATTTGTAACACTTTCAACTTCTGCTGGTTGGGTTCTCCGAAAGTTGCCATCGGAAGATATAAGAACAACACTGAGCTAAGTTTGAAGGGCGCGGAGCGCGAAAAAATTTTGAGAGTTTGAGAAGAATTTGCGAAAAAAGAAACAGTTTTGATTTGATTTTACGTGAGGAAAATAATGTTTGGTTTCTTTTCACTGGTCTAGTTGGAAAATATATACAAAGCTGCTATAGGCTCGTCGGAAAAATGTGCTAGACTGAGATATCATAAATTCCAACTGGCATTTCAGATTTTCCGACTGTCCTCGTTCTGACGAACTTTGGGGGGTGAGACACCCCACACACACCCGGTCGCGACGGCCCTGGGTGTAACCGCCTAAACCAAATTTAAACACGACTAGATCAAAGTTTAAGGGTTACTTAAAACAAATAATGCATTTTTCATTCGTGTGATAGTTCGCCTAGTTGAATAGAACGTTCAATCTTCCAACTCATGAAATTATTCATACTGTCACACTCATAAACATTCATTATTTATATAAAACGAGTATAATATTCACTGCGTAAGAAGAAAACGGAACTTAGCAGTAGATTGATTCACCTGCTTAAGCCTGCCTTTCAGACTTGAAGTAAGTACGTATTTATACTCCATATGGTGCATCTGCGCAGGCCCGTAGCCAGACAAGGTACTGGAGGTGGCAAAAAATTTTTCCAGGGCGAAAATTTTTCAGGGGGGCCAAATATGTATAAATGTATTAAGTCAATGGTAAGATTCAAACTCTGGGGGGGGGAACTTTCAGGGGGGTGGTTTAGAAGCACCCCCTTGACTTCGAGCCTGATCTGCGGTGTACGTACTGTGAGAACGGATTCATGCTCATACTCCGTAACTGTAATTTACAAGTCAAGTCAACCATCGATTCTAATGCAAGTTTGTTCAGACCAGGTAAAAAAGTGCCTACGTGATCAGCCTGGCAGTTGACAACTCCTGCTCTCATCGCAACCAAACCCACGCTCTTTTGAAGACACATTGGCAGGGTCTTTAGTATGAATGGAAGGATTTCGAGAATGGCCAATCAAGAGGACTTAGCTTTTTCGTCCTCACAGAGAATGTAGCAATGGATTGGTGGCGCTCTTTTCTTTTAGGCATTTTCCATAAAAATTGTAAGTACGTTTTCTTTTACAAGAATGACGTGCTTGACTGAACAAAATCATGAATGCTACCAAACTTTCATTCATGTGAACAACGGCGGATCCAGAGGGAGGCGGAGGGGCGACCGCCCCCACTTAGGTCGACCGAGAAAAATATAAAAGATATATAATAGAAAAAATAAAATGAAATCAGATCTAAATCACACATTTTGTGGGACATTTCCGGTATATGGGATATAGTAAGGCATGTAATGATCTTAGTTCAATGGAAACTGAATCATCTCTGGCGTACCGACTGTAAGAAACTGGACGCTCATTTAATTTCCAAATTCTGTGTTACAAAATGCCTCACTTACCCAATTAAACTGACAAGCGCTGCAGATAGGCCCAGCTGGCTGACTTGAGGTGAAATGGGGGTCTTTAAGGCAGTAGCGTAACTGGGGTGCTTGAAGTAGGGGGGGGGGAGGGGAGGGACGAAAATAAGGTAAATGTACCGACAGCATATATTCAATGTACCGACACTTAGTGTCAAAGGGTTATCATTATACAATTCACCCCCACACCTGACCCCCCCCCCATTCACCCAGAGGTGGCGCCAGATTTGCCCGACGAGAGGGCCAGAGACCCAAAGTCTCGGACAGCTCGATCCCGTCGAGAGTTTGGTGAGGAGAATTTGAAGAAAACATGTGTACTATACCATGTCATTGCGGGGATATTTTGCATAAAAATTTGTATTTACTAAGAGGATAAATAGTCCGCTCCTATTTAATGTTATTGCCGACTCTAACCTGTGGAAAAACGCGCGAAGCACGCGAAATTATTTGGGTGAGCCTATACACTAAAAAGGAATATGTACTTATTAAAGCTTACATAGGTCAATTGTCCTGGCAGTTGGGTTCGATTGGCAGTTGGGCCCTATTGGGCTCAACTTACATTTTACTTCCTCTCGAGTCACTAGCCGTACCGCAAGACAGATACAAGCAGACAAGAGAACATTAACTAACGTCTAGCGAAATGAAATGAAATTCCGACATTTACAGAATTCCATGTATTCTACTTATGAAGTTATTGAATAGATGGAAAGGTTTTGTAGCCTACTATATTTAGCTATAAGTACGGAACTGAGGACCAGTGGTAAAGAGTGCCGAAAATTTGGGTTTTATCTCAGAAATGACCATTTTTGGAAAGTCAATATAAATAATTGACCATATGTTGGTGACAGAATTTTCCTGACAAGGGGCCGGCCATGCTAGCGACCCCAAGTTCCGTCAACTACTCTACCGAGGGGTTGGTGAGAAGTATATATGAAGGTGTCTGACTATCCTCTCCATTGCAGGGCAATATTTGCACATATCACTTATTACTTCTAGAGCCGATTTGCGTACTGATAGTGTTCTTTTGAGTCTGAATTGTGAAATTGCAAAGCGCGCGAAGCGCGCGAAAATTTTTAAGTAGGGTCACACTAAAACATATGTAATGTATTAAGAACAATAAATGAAAAAAAACAAGAACAGTAGAGGTTGTAGACGTATCGGGGATAACATACATTGCGTCGAAAGCACCTGGACTGCCCGATGGAATAGCCAACTTTGTTTCCGTTAGTTGCTCACCAACTAACCTACCGCATGACACATATGAGAGAACACAAATAGTTTTGCATATGGGATGAAATTTACGACCTCTACATAACCTGTGTGCTCTGCCTGCATGTTACTTGGTAAGGGTGGACAGGACTTATGCTATCTAGCTATGTGAAAAAGAACTATTGAGGAAACTGGAGTGACCCTACAGCGCGCGTAGCGCGCCGAAAATTTTGGTTTCTTTATTAGAAAAATTTTCCCTCTTTGAGAGCAAAGACTGGAAAAACCGTCTGGGAGACTATCCGGCGTTCACACCGGCGGATGTACCGACAAGATCAGCAAATGTACAGACAGACCATCCCGGGAAGCCAAGTGGGGGGCCGCCCCTGCCCCCCAGGGGCGTAGATTTTTTTTCAACTTTGGGGGTGGGGTGAACTATCGCAAATGTGGAAAATGTGCACGCGAAGCGCGAGTTAAAGACGGGTGGGGTCCAGGGCCCGCCTTAGGGCCCCTGTGGGGTCCGGGGAAAAACCCCCCCGGGAAACTCCTCGGTTTTAATGTCTCAAAGTGCCAGGAAGACTGTTTTTAAGGGTTTTTTCAGTGGAAATGTTCTTTGGTAGGCTATTGGTATATTCATGCATTTAGGAAATAGCCTACTATTTTGAGCACAAAACTCGTTGACAAGCTGCACTGGATTGAAATTGTACAAGAGCAACAATGTCCTGTTAAGCTTAAAAGGCAGGGACCCAACAATAGGGTCATACCAACAACTGGATTTGAATTAGGAGATCATTGAAAGGGCCTGCAAGTTGGCTTGAGATCAGTGGGGGTCACCAGAGTTTTGTGATTGGGGCCCCATAGATGATGTCGTAATAATACCTCAGTTCCCCCCCAATCTGCTTAAATTACACCTTTATTTTTCATGCGTTCCTGCATTTTCATGCAGCAGTTTTGATTTTTCGTTTTGTCACTACATAAAGGTGTCGTCCTGGGTAAGGGGTTCCCCCTCCCTTTAAGAATTTTTTTTATTAATTTAAGGCTTTTAGATGCAAATGGTGCTCTCTTTGGGATGTTTTGGAACTGATCATATATGGCCGGGAAAAGTCCATAATTTAGTGAATGTTAGTTTTTTGGTGAGGGAAAAGAGGAGAATATGTTGTTATTAAGAACAGATACGTTGTCAAAAAATTTTCCTGAAGCCCCCCCCCTTCTGTCTATTTTACTGCCTCTATTTCGGGAAAGTTTTTTACACAAAAATATGTGCGTGGAGTCCACAGAAACATTCTTGAGTTATTACGAAATATTTCCTTCCCTACATTGTGCATTGTGAAAGGGCCTCTAAGGCTCCCAGATGCCTGAACGGGACCTACTGAAAGCTCTGCATTAATCATATTAATTGGGGGGGGGGGGGGGGAATACATAATGCGTATACTACCTGCATCCAAATGATAATATAGAGTACGACGCGGAACAATTATCGTATTTTTACTACTTTTGAACTGAAATCCGGACGAGCAGCTGCCAGCAATGAAAATGAGAGGAGGGAGAGTATAGGTGCAGGGAGGTGATATTAGACCTCCCTGACAGGTGTAGTAAGAGGGTGAAGGACTAATAAGAGCGTTACAGAGTGCTGTTTTCGCATAAGTGTATTAACAATCACCATCTATACCGATATTGCTCAGCGCGAACTCGCGAAGCTCTAGTAAAATCTTTTGAAAAATGTATAACGGCAGATACGTACTTCAACCTTCTACATCATGCTATATATTAGATTGAAGGATCCCATATTGGTGCAGGTCCACACAGATGTTTGGAGATGTATGTCTGTTTCTTCGGAAAGTGTCGTGATCTGAACAGTTTTCGTGTACTATTACCTTAATAATGGTCATGACATGGAGTGTAAACAGTGACGAATAATATTTCTATTACAAAACCTGCATTCAGACTCTAAATAGAGACACTTTCAATTGCCCAACAAACCTACCTCCCACTGCAATAAGCCAGACTTTTACCTGTTAATTCGTAAACTTTCAACATTTTGCTGCTGTGCTTCTCCGAAAGTTGCTATCGGAAGATATTGATAATATGAGTGACACTGACGTACGGGTGGAAGCGCGCGGAATGCGCGAAAATTTTGATAGATTGCCAACGATTTGCTAAAATTCTGATAGTTTGAAAAAACATTTGTCATAGAAAGTGAAGCGAGATTGAAAACATTTCTTACGAAAATGAAGAATAAATATACTTTCCATCATACACGTATCTGTAGACTGAAACTTTGGGGGGGGGGATGATAACATGGGCCATCCCCTAGTCAAATGTTGGGGGGTATATCCCCATCCCCCGGGTTTTTACGTCCATGCTCCCCCCCCCCCTTTCATTTTACGCTAGTGCTTTAAGGTAAATTACTGAAGTTAGGTCCAAAAGTATGCCAACCTGTCTACATGAGAGGTTGATTCCACAGAACACGACAGAGGAAATTTACTAATAAGTCCTTGAGTTATCATCTCAAAAGTCATAAATCAGACTGAGCTCGCTTTCAGGCTGTCCGTACTTCTATAACACAAATTTTTATAACCTTTTTGGGGCTCCCCTTTTAACAAAATTTATATCGTTTTCAGATGTAAATTTTCATAAAGTCATTTTTGTCAATACAATCCTTGAAAAACTTCTTTTTTGAAAGAAAATACCATATTGAAATACACTCCCGTTCCAGTAGAATTTTTATGGTGACTTTACTTTCGTAATCCTGAGCCACGCAGGTGGATGGAAGACACTCCCTGAGCCAGGAAAGGAATACGCAAGCTTTACCGTACGGTTTTAGAGAGAACAACAACAAATGCAAAAAGGTGGCCATTTTAAGAACTTTTTTACCAAACTTTGGCGAAAAGGAAAAAAAAGGGAATTTTTTCTTGTCAGAAGCAGGGACAGGTGTTAAACATGTACCTACTACAAATTAGTTTTACTTTTCCTTCTTGCACTACACTAACATTTTTCAGATGATTCCGTAATTAACTTTTGTATAAATTCGAGAACATCCTTCCCTCAGTTGGGTTTCAATAATCGTAAGCCCCTGCCACTGGCTGGAAAGCACCTCTTGCTGCCTTGCAAAGAGCCTCCGCGGATCACTAAAATATAAAACTGAAAGGGGTCGCTGTTTTATTTCTTCTCGAATCTTGGGGCACTTTAAACTAATTTTCTGTGTTCAAATTGTTCATATTGGCGAGAGCCTCCGGGGGGTTCGCCCCTGGAGTCTCACCCGGGCTCCGCCCCTGGACCCCTTTAGGGGCCCTCCCTGGACCCCACACGAAATTACTCCGCTTCGCGCTTGTGGTGACCTTCGATGCCTTCGTTCGCTGGGGGGGGGGTGGGGGGGGGGGGGGGTGGGGGGGGGGGGGGGTGGGGGGGGGGGGGGGTGGGGGGGGGGGGGGGTGGGGGGGGGGGGGGGTGGGGGGGGGGGGGGGTGGGGGGGGGGGGGGGTGGGGGGGGGGGGGGGTGGGGGGGGGGGGGGGTGGGGGGGGGGGGGGGTGGGGGGGGGGGGGGGTGGGGGGGGGGGGGGGTGGGGGGGGGGGGGGGTGGGGGGGGGGGGGGGTGGGGGGGGGGGGGGGTGGGGGGGGGGGGGGGTGGGGGGGGGGGGGGGTGGGGGGGGGGGGGGGTGGGGGGGGGGGGGGGTGGGGGGGGGGGGGGGTGGGGGGGGGGGGGGGTGGGGGGGGGGGGGGGTGGGGGGGGGGGGGGGTGGGGGGGGGGGGGGGTGGGGGGGGGGGGGGGTGGGGGGGGGGGGGGGTGGGGGGGGGGGGGGGTGGGGGGGGGGGGGGGTGGGGGGGGGGGGGGGTGGGGGGGGGGGGGGGTGGGGGGGGGGTACTACATTTGGAATCCGATAACTTTTGGAACGATGGAGTTTTGAAATTTTTGACGGGGCCATAAATTTAATCCGCTAAAACAAATTATTTAGTTTTATCCGTAAATTTTTGCAGTTAAAGGGGGTTTATTAAAAGATTGGGGTTTTATTTAAATCCCCATTTTTTTTGTAAATTGGCAAAAAAATTAATTAAATTTAGGAACATTGCAACAAAAAAACCCAAAAACCCGCCCAAAAATTTGGGGTCCAAACCCTTGATAAAAGCATTAATAGAATGGTCATTAAAAGGGTAAAAGGAAATAAAATCGGGATTTCTGAGAATTTTGTCCTTTTTGGCTTAAGGCCCCCAAAAATTTTTTTTAAACACTTGGCGTTTAAAAAAATCGGTAAAATTTGAAGGGGTTTTAAATATCAATAATTGTCTTTTGGGAAATTTTTTTAAAAAATTTTTTAAAGGTTAGGTGGGGATGTAACTTCTTCTTAAGCCAAAAAGGTTAAAAGGAAAAAAGGGCCCTTTTAGTAGGAAGGGGAGGGAATTTTAAAAAGGGGGGAAGGGGAAAAGGGAATTATGAAATTTATTGGAAGGGTTGCCCAAATAATTTTTTATTTTAATTGGAATTACATTTTTCCCCGATGGAAATCGTATTTTTTAATCGACCCCCAAAATTATGGAACCTCACGGCGATACCAGAATTTTGGGGGAAATCGTGTTGGAAAATGCCTGAAAAATAAATTTGTTTTTTTCCCTTAAAAATATTTTGAATTTTCAATTTTCAATTTAAATATGGGAGTATACCCACCTGGATGCTTTCCGTTTAGAATTCTTTGAACTGGGAATTCGAATGGCCCAGCTTCCCGAAAAGAATTGGGGTGGGAAAAAAAAACCCCCCCCCCTAAAAATAAAAGATTAAGCCGATCAAAGGTTAGCAATAAAAGTTAAGAATTGAACTTTTTTTTCCGGGAGTTGGAAATGAAACCATTGACGGTTTGTGGTAAAGGGAAAGGGAAAACTTGCTGAAGGTGGGGGAAAAGATGATAGGAAGTGCAGAAAGGTTTTTAGAAACCGGAAAGGAATTGAAAAATTTTGCTTCAAAAAGGCCGGAAGGAAAACGGGGAACACCAGCGATAGGCCATTAACCCTTTTTGGGTTTAAAGGCCGCATTCCACAAAAAAAAATAAATCACCGAAGGGTTTTTTTCCGATTCCCCTTTTTTGGGTTGCCTAAATTAAAATAAAGGGCCAGGGCCTGACCCCTAAAAGGGGAAAGAAAAAAAAGGGGGGGGAAAAAGGGGGGAAAATAAAAAAAAAGGGGAGAGAACCCCGGGTTTTCGGCATTATTTGGTTTTACAAATTTCCCTTAAAGGTTCCCGCCGGGGGAATTGGTTTAGGGTTATCAATTGGCCAAAAAAATTTGGAAGAACCCCTTAGTTGGTTTGGGCCGTTTTAACGGCTCCGGTGGCTTAGCCCGCGGGAATGGGAAAAGAAGGAAGGGGTTGTAAGGTCCAAGGAAAGAAATTTAAAAAAAAATTTAAAAATTTTTAAATTTACCCGGGCAAACAATAAAAAAATGTTAGGACTTAATTTTAAAAAAACCTTAAAAATTTAAATTCTGGGGTTGTTCCCCCCCCGGGGAAGAAATAGCGTGAAAAAGCGGGTTTCCCCCGAAATGAAAAGAAAGAAACCCATTTCGATTTGGCTTAAAAATTTTAAATTTGGTTAGTTTTAATTTTTCCCTTTAAAGGGCCGACCCCAAAATTTTCCCGATTAAGGGAACGATTTCAAAATGCAAAATTGCCCGAAGAAGGGCTAGTCATCGGGGAATGTAAACAAATTAAAAATCTTTGCATGATTGCAATAAAAATTTAATTTCGCAACTAATTTTTCCCAAATTAGTTAAAAAACTGGGGGAGCCTCGGGACCCCACGGGGCCTACCCACCAGGCCTTGCGGTATAGCCAGCATATTGGAAATGGAGGGGGAAAAAAAAAAAGTAAACCCTTTTTTTAAAAACGGGAAAAATGGGGCTTTTAAAATCCTTTTCCCTTTTTTTCCTTTTTTTTTTTTTCCCCCCTTTTAAACCCTTTTCCCCCCCCTTTTCCCCGGTTTAAAAGAGGGAAAAAAAAAAAAAAACCCCCCCTGGGTTTTAAGGAAGTTAAATAAAATTTTTACTCCTTTTTTGGGTTGGGCAAAACCTTAAAATTTTTTTCCCAATTTTTTTTAACCAAAGCTTTGTGGAATTTCCCCGGCCATAACCCCCAGGGGAAACCATAAAAAATTAAAAAAAAAAAAAAAAAATTTAAAAAAAATATTTTGGGTTCCCCCTTTTCCCAAAGGGGGTTTTTTTAATCCTTCCTTAAAAATTTTTTTAAAAAACCCCAAAATTTGCTGGGGAGTTGGGGGAAATTTTAAAACTAATTTTGGGAAGCTTTTAAAGTTTTTAAAAAAAAATTTTAAACCGGGGAAAAAAAAACCCCCTGAAATACAAAAAATTTTTTTCCAAAATCAAAAAATTTTGAAAATAATCTTTACCCTTTAAATAAAAAAGGGGGAAAAAAAGGGTTTAAAGGCCCCTTGGGGTTTTTTTTTAAAGGCTTTTTCCCTAGGAAGGGGGAAACCCCAACCGGGTGGGGGGGGGAAAAATTTTCCCCGTTTGGGAAATGTTTTCCCCCCAGGCCCCCCCAAAAGGGAAACTTTTAAATTTTTTAAAAAAAACTATAAATTGCCCAACCCCCCCCCCCCCCTTTCTGCCCAAAAAAAATTTTAAACCCACTTTCCCAAAGGGGTTTTGTCGGCTTTTTTTTTAAAAAAATTTTTTTAAAAAAAATTATTTCTTTTTTATGAAAAAAAGGGGTTCCAAGGGCTTTTAAAAAAAAAGAAAAAACCCCCCCGGGGGGCCCGAAAAAAAAAAATTGTTCCCCAAAAAAATTTCAAAAAAAAATTAACTATGACATTTGGGAAAAAAAAAATAAATTTTACAAAAATTTTAAAAACTTTAATATTTAATTTTAAAAAAAGGCCCAAAGTTTACAAAAATTTTTTAAAATTTTCTTGAAAATTTTTTTGGGGGGAAAAACCCCTAAATTTTCCGGGGGGGCCCCCTTTTTTTTTAAAACCCTTTCCCCAAAATCCCCGGTTACGAAAAAAGGTTTTTTTAAACATTTTCCCCCTTTGGAATTTTAAAAAAAAATTTTGGGTTTTAAGGGGGAGGTTTTTTTGGGCCCCTTTGTTTTCCCCCGGGGTTTAAGGGGCCCCAAACTCGGGGGAAAAAAGGGGGGAAAACCAGTGGTTTTTTTTTTTTTTTAAAACCCTTTTCCCCCCTTTTAAAATTTTGGTTCCCCTTTTTCCCAAAACCGTTTTTTTGGGGGCCCTGGGTCCAACAGGAAATTTTAAACCCCCCACGACGGGTTACCAAATTCCCCCCCAACCCCCGGGAAAATAAAAAAAACAAAACAAAAATTTTTTAAAAAAAAATTCATTTTTAAAAATTTGGGCTCTTTTTTGGGGAAAAAAAGGGTTTAAAATTTTAAAAACCTAAATTTTTTGATGGTTTTTAAAAGGGGGTTTTTTCACCTTTTTTTTTTCCCAGGGGTTTGCAAAAGGTTTTTTAAACGGTTGATAAAATGGGGTTTTTTGGGGGGGCCCCTTTTTTTTTTTCCCAAAACTTTAAACCCTTTTTTAAAAAAGGGGAGAAAAAGGGTTTGGAAAGGGTTTTTTTTGGGGTTTGGGGGCTTAAACCCAATAACCCCCCAAGGGGGGAAAAAATGAAAAATTTAAAAATTTCCCCCCCGGGGGGAAAATCCTCCGCTTAAAAAAAACCCCGGCAAATTTCCCCCCTTTTTGAATTGAAAATAATTTCCCCCCAAAATTTGCGGGTTTGGAAACAATAAATTTAAAAAGTTATTTGTTTCCAAAAAACCCCCAAAAAATGCCCCCCCCGGGGCCTATAAAAAGGCGAATTCCAAAACCCTTTCAAAAAATTTTCCGGTAAAATTATTTTAAAAAAATTTTGGGCCACCTTTTTTTCCCAAACCTTTGGATATCCTTTTACCCCCCCTTTGTTGGGGTCTGCAATGCGGGGAAAACCATCGTAAATCTTTTTCCTGAAGATTTTGGGGGTTTTCGCTTTTATTTATAAAAATCAAGTTGTATCCCCAAGAAATCATAACCCCCAAAAATTTCAGTGAATTTTTCTAGCCAAGGGCTAGGTAAAGGCTCGAGTTTTAGATGTGGGGACGGAAGGGATTTATGTGGCATTTAATCCCTTTGAATAACATTGGGATCGAGGGGGTATATGGTTTGGGAAACAAAAGATTTAGTACCTTTAAAATTCACTAAAAAAATTTATTTTTTCTCTTCATGAAAAATTTTTTAAAAAGTGAAATAAAATAACGACCATCTCAGTGTAAACCGTGAAGAGTTGGGTGGTTCTGCCTTTTAAAAATTCGGCTAAGCTCCAGGCTAGTTTTCCCAAATTTTTTTAAAATTTCTCGGTTATTGGGGGAATTTCAATACGGAAATCCTACCCAAAATTATGCTGGACCACACCAAGCCTGAAATTGACTTTTAGGGGACGGGACCTGCTTTGGCCCCCTCTATGTTCGCAAATTTACCAAGTCCCTTGCTTTTGGGGGAAAGCTAAGAGCTATCATCTAATATGATCATACCCGTTTTCCCTTCACGGGTGGGGGACCTTCCACGTTCTGCATTGCAAAAGGAGGAAAAATTCCCCCCAGAGGGGCAAATTTTCCCGCCGCTTCGGCCATGTGTTTAAAATTAAGCTATTTTTGGTAGGTTCAAGGTTTTGACCCCCTGGGGTTTCCGAAACTATTATATAGGGCGTCACCACTGAAAAACAAACGATAATCTTCTTTATTTCCCGTATAGGGTTTCCCGGGGCCCCTATCAGAATTTGGGAAAAGGGCCGGGATGACAAAAAGTTTCCCAAGATGGCCTAGCGGCGACTTGAGGCGAAAGGGGGGCCCTTTAAAGGAAAATTTTATTTAAGTAGACCCAAAAAAATATCCCAAACCCTTGTCTCCAGAGAAAATTGATTCTCCCAAGCCTTTTAAAAAAATTTTACTGATAGTCCTTGAATTATTATCTCAAAATTTGGGAAGTCAGAGCTCGTTTTTGGGGGTTTTGTTAATAAAAATTTTTAAAAACCTTTTGAAGGCTTTTTTTTGAAAAAAATTGATCCCCTTTGTAAAAATTAGTTTATTTTTCCATTTTTGCATACACGGGCATTTTTTCATATGATTTTGAAAATAACTTTTGTAAAAATTCGAGAAAACATTTTCCTTTAGTTGGGTTTTTTAATAATCGTAAAACTCTGTCCTTTGACTGGAAAGCACCCCCACTGCCTTGCCAAAGAGCCCCCCGGGACCCTTTAAAAAGGGTAAAAACTGAAGGGTTTGATGTCATTTCTTCTCGACTTTTGGGGCATTTAAATTAATTTTTTGGGCAAATTGTTTATATTGCGAGAGCTTCCGGGGGCTTCCCCCCCCTGGACCCCCCCCGGGGCTCGCCCCTGGACCCCCGGGGCCCTAACGGAGCCCGGGCCCCCAAACGCGTTATACTCGGTTTTCGCGCTCGGGGTGCCCCTTCGGTGCATTCTTTCCGCCCCCCTTACGATTTTCGGATCCGCCCTTGGGTGGGGGAAGGTGAAGAGGGTTTAATTTTTGTTTTTAAAATCGGATCATTATGATTTTTGTATTTGATAAATTATCATAGTAAATTTCTTATTCTTATTTTTTTTAATTACATTTTCATAAAAACTTTTAAAAAACGTGAAATAAAAAAATTTTGAGACCCATTTTGATCATAATGGGTTTTGGGAAATGCAATTTCCGGAAATTTGGGGGGTTTTAACATCGGTAAAAAAAAAATTCGGGTTTACGCTCCGGGGCAAACCCCATGGTGCGCTCCCCCTTAGAGGGTCAGTCCCCCCCAAATTTCAAAACAAAACATGGAAAACCCGCAAATTAAACCCACAAGTGATAATATTCCGGTGATATAATTCCCCCCCCCCCGGTCACCTAACGGCTAACGAGACGAAGAAAAACAAAGAAAGTGCCTGCGCAACATGCATGACATACCCAAAATTAAAAAAACCCTTTTCGTTTTTAGGTAAAGAAAATTTATTCCTAGTGGGGGTACCGTTTGGGCATGAAACATGAATACTGTAAAATAATCGATTGTTTTTTCCCCTTGTACAGGCATAGGGATTTTTTTAGTAATTCAGTTTCGGAAATTTGATACGAGGAAAAAACCAAAATCAAACCCTTTTTACGGGAAGGGTTTTCTTTAAAAGGTGGTCTATTCGCATGAACAAGTTCACCCAAAATGGTACCATACCCTTTTCCACGAGTGAAAAAAGTGATTTTTCCCCTTAAACCCTTTTCAAAAAGGGTTTAAGGACACAAAAACCCATTTCCCAACCCCAGGTGCTTTTTAAAAGCTGGCGACATAGAACGGGGAACCCGGGACTAAAAAACACGACTGCTATGGGGACGGGAAAATTTAAACCCCGGGTCGTGCTTTTAGTTGTAATGTTTGTTAAACCCTTTTTCCCCAGCCAACTGGGGTTCTAATTCGGTCATTTTATTCAAGGAGGGGCCCCCGGGAAATTTTCCCGAAAGCGGACTAAGCCCCCAAAGGGAAAGGGAGGAACAAAACCCGAGTCCCGAAAAGGCTTGAGTTGTCAAAAAAGTTGGAGGAAAAAAAATTTTTCCCGGGCGGGCGAAGTGCGCAGAACTTTTGGGGGGGTTTTTAAAACCCCCAAAAAGGGGGGAAAACCGAAAAAAAGGGAAAAAATATTTTTTCCCCCAAAAAAAAACCCCCTTTTTAAAAAAAATTTTTTTTTTTTAAACCCAAAAAAAAACCAAGGAAAAAAAGGGGTTAATTTTTAACTTTTAAAAAAAAAAAAAATTTCCGGGAAAAAAAAATTACCCCCCAAAAAAGAGGAAAAAAAAAAAAAGGAAAATTTTTTTTTTGGGGGGTTTTTTTCCCCCCCCTTTAAAATTTTTTTTTTTGGGGGGGGTTTTTTTCCAAAAAAATTTTAAAAATTTAAAAAAAAGGAAAAGGGGAAAAAAAAAACCCCCCCCCTTTTTTTTTGGGGGGAAAAATGGGGGGGGCGGGGGGGGGGGGGGAAAAAAAACCCCCCCCTTTTTTTTTAAAAATTTTTTTTTTAAAAAAAAAAAAAGAAGGGCCCTTGAAAAAATTAAAAAAAGGGTTTTTTTAAAAAATTTTTAAAATTTTTTTTAAAAAAAATTTTTAAAAAATTTTTTTTTGGAAAAAAAAAATTTTTTTTTAAAACCAAAATTTAAAAAATTTTTTTTTAAAAAAATTTTTTTGGAAAAAAAGGGGAATTTTTTTTTAAAAAATTTTTTTTTTGGAAAAATTTTTTTGAAAAATTTTAAAAAAATTTTGGGGGGGTTAATTAAATTTATTTAAAAAGGGTTTTTTAAAATTGGGGGTTTTTTTGGAAAAAAAAAGTAAAGGGGTTCCCCCAAAAATTTTTAAAAAATTAAAAAAATAAAACGGGGGGGGGAAAAAAAAGGGGAAAAAAAATTTTTTCAAACCCCAAAAAAAAAACCCTTTTTTTTAATTTTCCCCCGGGGGGAAAAAAAAAAAAAAAAATTCCCCCCCCTAAAAAATTTTTTTTGTTTTTGGGTTTTTTTTTTAAAAAAAATTTTTTAAAAAAAATGGTTTTTTTTTTTGGGGGGGGGGGGGGAAAAAACAAAAAAACCCCCCGGGGGTTTTTCGGAAAAAAATTTTTTTCCCCCAAATTTGGGTCTCAACCCCAAAAAAAGGGTTTTTGGGGGGGGGGGGGGGAAAAAATTTAAATTTTTGGTTTTTGGGTTTTTCTTTAAAAAAAAAATTTTTTTTTTTTGGGGGGGGCCCCCCCCCCTTTAAAAAAAAAAAAAAAAAATTAAATTTTTAAAATTTTGGGGGTTTTTTTAAAATTTTTTTTTGGGGGAAAGGATATTGGGGTTTTTCGGGGGGGGACCTTCCCCTTGGGGGCCCTTTAAAAAAAATTTTTTTTTTTTTTTTTAATTTTTTTTTTTTTTAAAAAAAAAAAAATTAAAAAATTAAAAAATTTTTTTTTTTGGGGCCCCTTTTTCCTTTTTTTTTTTTTTTTTCCCCCCCCCCGGGGGGGGCCCCCCCTTTTTTTTAAAAAATTTGAAAAAAAAAAAAAAAAAAGGGGGTTTTTTTTTTTTTAAAAAAAAAAAAAGGGAAAAATTTCAAAAGAAACCCCCAAAAAAAAAAATAAAAATTTTTTCCCAAAAACTTAAATTTTAAAAAAAAAAAGGGGGGGAAAAAACCCCCCCCCAAAAAAAAAAAAAAATTTTTTTGGGGGGCCCCCCCCCCCCCCAAACCCCCTTTTTTTTTTTTTAAAACCCCCGGAAAATTAAAAACCCCCCAAAAAAAAAAATTTTTAAAAAGGGGGGTTTTTTTTTACCGGGGGGCCCCCGGGGGCCCCCCCCAAATTTTTTTCCCCCCAAAATTTAAATTTTTTTTTAAGGGGAAAAAAAAAATTCCCCAAAAACCCCTTTTTGGGGCCCCCCCCCCCCCCTTCCAAAAAAATTTCCCAAAAAAACCCAAATTTTTAAAATTTTTGGGGTTTTTCCCCGGGGTTTCCCAAACCCCCCGGGGGTTTTTTTTAAAAAAACCCCCCCTTTTTTTTTTTTTCCCCCCAAAAAAAATTTTTCCCCCCCAAAAAAAAAAAATTTTTTTTAAAAAACCCCCAAAAAAAACCCCTTTTTTTTTTAAGGGGAAATTTTTTTTTTTTTTTTTTTGGGGGGTTTTTTTCCAAAAATTTTTTTTTAAAAAATTTTTTAATTTTTTAAAAAGGGGTTTAACCCTTTTTTTTTTTTTCCCCCCCCTTCCCCCCTTTTTGGGGGGGGGGTTTTTTTTTTTCCCCCCCCTTTCCAAAAACCAAAAAAAAAAATTTCCCCCCCCCCAAATTTGGAAAACCCGGTTTTTTCCCCCCATTTCCCAAAAAATTTAAAAAAAAATTCTTCCCCCCGGAAAATTATTTTAAATTTTTTCCTTTTTTTTTTTAAACCCAAAAAAAGTTTTGGGGGAAAAATTTTTTTTGGGGGGGGTTTTTTTTTTAAAACCGAAATTTTTTAAAAAATTTTTTTTCCAAATTTCCTGGGGGTTTTTTTCCCCCCCCCCAAAAAATTTTTTTTTTTTGGGGGGAAAAAAAAAAAACCCCCCCCCCCCGGGGGAAAGGGGGATTTTTCCCCCTTTAAAAAATTTTCCAAAAAATTTTAAAAAAATTAAAATTTTTCCCAAAAAAAAAAAGGTTTTAAAAAATTTTTTCCCCCCCAAAGACAAAAATTTTTTTTTTCCCCCAAAAAAATTTTTTTTAAAAATTTTCCCCAAACCAAAAACCCCAAAAAACCGTTTTTTTTTTTTTTAAAATTTGGAATTTTTAAAAAAGGGGGTTTTCCCCCTTTTTTTTTTTTTTTAAGAAAATTTTTTGGTTTAAAAAAAAAAAAGGGGGAAAAAGGGGGGCCTTTTGGGGGGAAAAATTTAAAAAATTTTAAAAGGGAAAAAATTTTTTTTTTTCAAAAAATTTTAAAAAATTTTTTTTCCTTCAAAAAAAAAACCCCCGGGGGGGAAAAAAAAAAAACCCCCCCCCCAAAAAACCCCCCCCGGGGGCCCCCTTTTTTAAAACCCCGGGAAAAACCCCCCCCGGGGGGAAAAAAAAACCCCCCCCCAAAATCTCATACTAATATCGCTGTGGTTTTTTATCTTCCTTGCTTTGGGGCTTTTCAAAATCCAAATTGGGGGGACATGGTCACTTCCATCAAATATTTAGGCTGGGTATATTTCCAAAACGTGGGGACATGTCCCCCTTCCCCCCGTACTGACGCCCATGCTTGCATCCCATTATTCCTTACGGCAATAGTAATAAAGGAAAGGCTTTGTACCATCCAGATTATACTGATTCCATAATTTTCATAGACATAACATTGGTTAATAGGCATATCAATTTCCCCGTCACATGACAAAGGAGACATCAAGTTGAAATCGGAGTTCTGACAGAAAGTGATACCCTCAAACAAATCCTCAAAAAGCTGGTCCGTAAAACTTCGCTGGAGTAAAATTTTGGTGTACTCTTACCATCATTTGGAGGTCAGCTGAAAGGTCCATGTTCTTAGAGCCACGGGGTATTTTTGCCCGCATTCGTATCGAATGTTAATACACGTTATGACGACATCAGTACCGTTGTGTTTCATTCGTGCTCCTGCCTGGCTTTTGGAATTAAGTTGTACAAAATGGAAATGTTTGATATGTGAATAGCGGAGTTGTGTCCTTTTAGGGTCAAAGATATAGTTTTCCCATTTTGTTCGGTATTCCTACGAGCTTTTGGAGATTTTACATTAGGACCCTGAACCGAGCCAAAAGTTCTGCGCACTTCGCTCGCCGAAAATTTTTCCTTCCTCAACTTTTTGACAACTCATCGCCTTATTCGGGACATCGGGTTATTGTTCCTCCTTCCTTCGGGGAGCTTAGTCCGCTTTCGGGAAAATCCTGGCGCCACTCCTTGAATACAATGACCGAATGTAGCACCGCAGTTGGCTGGGGAAAAAGTTCAACAAACATTACAACTAATGCACGACAGGTTAATTTTCAGTCGCATAGCAGTCGTGTTTCAGTCGGCTTCCAGTTCTATGTGCGCCAGCTTTTAATGCAACCTGGGCTTGAACTGGTTTCTGTGTCATTAACCTTTTAGAAAGGTTTGAAGGGCAAGATCACTTTTGCACTCGTGAAAGGCTAATGGTACCATTTTGGCTGAAACTTGTTCATGCGAATAGACCAACGTTTTGAAAGAATACCCTTCCCGTAAGAAGGATTTGATTTAGTTTTATCCTCGTATCATATTTCTCGATCTGAATTACTAAAAAAGAATCATATGCCTGTAGCAGAGTGAAATAACAGATCGATTTATTCTTTACAGTAGTCATGTTTCATGCCAATCGGTACCACCACTAGGAATATTCTCTGACCTAATAAACAGAAAGGTTATATTAAATTGGATATGTCATGCATGTTGACGCAGGCACTTTCTTTGGTTCTTCTTCGTCTCGTTAGCCGTTAGGTGACCGTAATATATATCACCGTAATATATATCACTTGTGGGTAATAAGCGTTCATCCATGTTTTGTTTTGAAAAATTGGTGGGGACGTGACCATCTAAGCGGAGCGCGACCATGGGTTCGCGCGGAGCGTACCAGAATTTTTTTTTGACAGATGTACCCCCAGATTGCCGGAAATTGCATTTCCCAGACACGATTATGATCAAAAATGGGTCAATTCATTTTATTATTTCACGTTTTTAAATGTTTCATGAAAAATAGTAATTAAAAAATATAAGAAATAAGAGTTACTGATGATAAATTTATCAAATACAAACATCATAATGATCCGATATAATACAAGAAATTAGTCCATCTTCACCTTCCTTCACCCAAGGGCGGATCCAGAAACTGCTGTAAGTGGGGGCGGACGAAGTGCACCGAAGGTGCACCACGAGCGCGAAGCGCGAGTATAATCGCGTGGGGTCCAGGGGCTCGCGTTAGGGGCCCCTGGCGGGAGTCCAGGGGCGGAGCCCCGGTGGGGGTCCAGGGGGGCGAAGCCCCCGGAAGCTCTCGCAATATAAGACAATTTGAACAAAGAAAATTAGTTTAAAATGCCCCAAGAGTCGAGAAGAAATGAGCATCAATCCCTTCAGTTTTACCTTTTAATGATCCGGGAGGCTCTTTGCAAGGCAGTGAGAGTGCTTTCCAGTCAATGGACAGAGTTTTACGATTATGAACAACCCAACTAAAGAGGAAAATGTTACTCGAATTTATACAAAAGTTATTTACAAAATCATATGAAAAATGCCAGTGTAGTGCAAAAATGAAAAGTAAACTAATTTGACAAAGGAGATCAATTTTGTCAAAATAAAGCCTTCAAAAGGTTATAAAATTTGTATTAACACCCCTAAAGCGAGCTCTGACTTACGACTTTTGAGATAATAATTCAAGGACTATCAGTAAATTCTTTAAATGTGCTCTGTAGAATCAATCTCTCATGGAGACAAGTTGGCATATTTTTGGATCTAGCTTAAATAATTTACCTTAAAGACCCCCCTTTCGCCTCAAGTCAGCCAGCTAGGCCTATCTGCAGCTCTTGTCAGTCAGGCCCGTATCCCAGAATTCTGATAGGGGGCACCGGCACCGTATACGGGGAACTAAATATTATACGTTTGTAGTCAGTGGTGACGCCATATGATAATAGTTTGCGGAAACCACAGGGTTTATACCTTGAGCCTACCAAAGATAGCTTAAAGTGAGCACATGCGCGCGAAGCGTGCGAAAATTTCGCTCCTCTGGTGGGAATTTTGCCTCCTTTTGCAATGCAGAGACGTGGAAGGTCGCCACCAGTGAAGGGAATACGGCTATGATCATGATTACGATGATAGCTCTTCAGCTCCGCAAGAGCAAGTGATGACTTGAGTACTTTGCGAACATAGAGGGGACCAAAGCAGGTACTGTCATAAATGTCATATGGCAGGCTTGGTGTGGTCCAGCATAATTTTGGATAGGATCCGTAGTGAAATTCCCCGAATATCCGAGAAATTAACAAAATGGGAACACTAGCATGGAGCTTCAGCAGGAATTTGAAAGGCAGAACACACCAAGCTCTTCACAGTTCACAACTGAGATGGTCGTTATTGTATTTCACTTTGAACGAAATTTTGCATGAAGAGAAAGAGTAAATTTTTGAGTGAATTTATGGTACTAGTCAATTTAGTTTCAAGCCATATACCCATCTCGATACGAATGTTATTCAAGGTATTAGAATGCCACATGAAATCCCTTGACGTCCGACATCTATAACTACGAGCCTTCACCTAGCGTTGGCTAGAATAATTCACTGAAATTGTGGGGCTTATGATGTTCATTGGTGATACAACTTCGATTGTGATAAATGAACGCGAAGCGCCAACATCTTACAGGAAATGATTTACGATGATAATACCTGCATGCAGTCTCATCATGGTGTGGTAAAATGATATGCCTAACGGGTTATGCAACCCAAAACCCATGACAGTAGCATGGGAATACCCTAAGGAATGATCGATGCGGATCTCAAAATTTGAGAAGCGCGCGGCGCGCCGAAAAATGTGGGTTTTTGTTGAAGAAAAATTGAAATAATTGGTTCTTACTGAGAAATTTTAGAACATTTGGGTTTCTATAGAAGAATCCGCTCCATTTCTTATCATCCCAAGACAGTTCCAATTTCCCCAACTTAGGTACTCCTAGCCACTCCAAAAACTGTCATGAACCCTTCCTCTTGAGCAGACACAAACCTAGTTTTATTGCTTAAGACTATGTCCTGATGGGCATATAAGGCCAAATGTAATCAGAACACTCTCTGTGCATGCTCGGTAATGTGAGCTGCTCTGCATCTTTTGCCTATGATGTCAATCAAAGAGCGCATTCACCAACTGAGAATTTTGCTTTCTCAGAACCAGAAATGTTAGGGTGATGGGTGTCTGTGTGTAAGAGCAAAATCAAGATCCTGGGCGACTGGTCACGGGGAGTTTCCCTTTCCACGACCCCTGGACTCAGCTTCGAGGCTCTGTGCGTTTCTTACATGTATGATAGCATGTTTACCATGACTGTGAGTCTTATGTAAGAATCTTCAAAATTGTAAAAAACTTGGGCCTCACTGTACCCTATATGCCGGAAAATGTACACAAAATGTGTGAGTTAGATCTGATTTTGTAATATTTTTTTTTTGCATTACATTTTTTTAATTTTTTTTCGGTCAGCCTAGGGGGGGGGGCGGCCCCGTCCCCTCTTGATCCGCCCTTGCCTTCACCGCCCTTTGGACACCGCAGTTGGGCGTGGGGTCCCATTAATATGTGCTGGGAGCTCACGCAGTTGAGCAACAACAACAACAACAATGGAATACACAAACAGACTGAACAGGGAGTCCTGCATGCCCTCCTGGTTCGACCGCTGGGTTCTGCATTAGCTCCCAGACAAACAGATAACAACAAATAAACAAAGCAGATGAAAGAGAATATTGTGCTGGAGAAAGACGAACTAGAGGTCAACTAGAGGTATGATGAACAGCATCAGTCGTTGGAGTGCAAAATCAGCCAGTGGAAGGGGAGGAAGTGGCAAGTGTGAACTTAGGAAAACGGTACGAAAGCGAATCAATATCGTGCTTACACGCTACTCTTATCTAAAAGTTTAGAGACCAGTAGGGGTGGCTATCTTACCATCAGGACTTCCATTTAACGTCCTCGTCTGAGGAACCACGCGGCTACACGCAGCATTTGGAAACTTTTTCTTTCCAATTTTTTTTAACTGTTAATTCCAGCGTTCTCAAACCATCCCTATCCATATATATAGTCAAAACTTTTTGTACTTGAGGCGTGCAATAAATGTTTGCTAGCTCATGGACTACATAGGGGGGCTTATTAGAAATGAATTTCTCCGCGATAATTTGGGAGTCCATCTTCTCCAGTAGGTCACTGTGTACATTGCACAGCATGAGGTTGGTTGAGTCTTGATTGTGTCATCGTGCTTCTCAATCATATCTTTAGTCGTCTCAATGAACTAAATGATCTCTCAGCTGTGCAAGAACTCCTTCCTCCCCCTTTGGAAATTTTTGGAATTTGCAAGTTGCCTAGATCGCAAATGGTGCAATATTTGAGTGGATTTCTGCCCTAATGAGGAATCTCATAATTTACACCCGGGTAGAATTTTGCTTGTCAGATTTTTTTGTGCGACATTGTCGCATAAATAGGGGCTGGCTAAAACACTTGGGCCGCCTAAGGAGGATTCCGGAGGGCGAAGCCTCCGGAAGCCCTGAGGTTTAAGTATATCTCTGGGTGGAAAGTTAAGTCTCAGGATGGATATATTTTGGTTCATAATGCATCATAAAAGGTGCAAAGATCCCCACTAATTGTACTGTATTAGGCTATATCCTTCTCGTCAGGCCACCAGTGTTTTTTAGGCGGTTGGGATCAAGAGGCCGCCAGTGCTTTAGCTAGGACGTTTTCTCAATGCGACATTTACTGATCTGTGGCCTGGGGAGGGGGTGTCCCCCTCCCCTTTTGAAATTTTTTGGAATTTGAAAGGTGCCTAGATCGCAAATGGTGCAATATTTGAGTGGATTAATTTTCTGCCATAATGAGGAACCTCAAAATTTACACCCGGCGGGTAAGAATTGCGTGTCAGATTTTTTTTGTGCGACATTTGTCGCCGCCAATGCGAAAGTGTCCCACAAACAGGGGCTGGCTAAAACACTGGGCCGGCCCTAGGGCCCCTGGTGGGGGTCCGGGGGCTTCGCCCCCGTAAGTTTTGAGGTTTTAGCATAATCTCTAGCTACAAAATTAAGTCTCATGCACGATTGGTATATTTTGGTTCATAATGTATTATCCAATGCAAAGATTCCGGTTAATTCTTATGTGTTAGGCTATTCCTCCCGTCATGCCACTATACTTCAGACGCTGAACCTGTCGTTCAGAACTGGAACGCTATGTGTTCAGCATCTGAACACTCGACGCGTCAGGCGTTCAAATACGATAAGTGGATAGGCGTCCGGCGTTTAAAAAGGAGAAAAAGTGTTCAGAATCTTAACACAAGCGTCCAAAATATGCTTTGAACGCCAGAATCTGAAGATGGGTTCTGTATCTGTTTCAGATGGAAGTGAAGGGAAGACAAGCGTGGCACGCATTATTTCTTCCCTGGGATGTTTGTGGGTAAACCGCCGAAGTTTGCAAAATGTGTTTGAAGTCAAGGTTAATGTTTAGAAGACGGGCTAAGGATACCCTCTTCATGGGTAATCGGGTGCTGCTCCCCATGGTGATGATAAAAGTGAGGAATAATGTGCAGAAAGTGGTTTTTCAAGAATGTCATATATATGACCAGAAATAGTGCACATATACGGAAGCCTTTAATTTTCTTTCTTTTCCCGAGTTCCCGACGGACTAAGTCACTCGTCCAATTACACCGACGGCCGTTGATACGGCCGTATAAGCCGTCATATACATAACGGGAATTCAACTTGCCGACGGGAATTCAACTTGAATGGACCAATTAGATGAAGAGCCGTCATATACATAACGGGAATTCAACATGCCGACGGGAATTCAACTTGAATGGACCAATTAGATGAAGAGCCGAAAATCGAAATAGCCGAAAACAGACTGGCCCGTTCTCTCTTTCTCTTTTTTCTTTTCATTCTCCGTCTTTCCTTTCCTTCCCTTCCTTTCTCTTTCTTTTCTCTTCTTCTCTCTTCTATTCCTCCTCTCCTCTTTTCCTCCTTTTTCCTTTCCCTTTCCTCTTTTTGCCGACAGATCGAAAATGTGCCGACGTGCGACCAAATACCCACACCCCCCGCTCGCTACGGCCCTGATAAGTGTGAAGTTCCTATGAAAGAAAGCAAGTTCCTGTTCTAAGTCGGCAGTTAGTTCCGGGTAGCGTTCAGATACAACGGCATTACACACCCCAGTTCCTAGCATATCGGTCAGTTTTCCATATTCCGTAAGATCTGTTGATGTGAAATATGCCTCCAGGCCAGCCTCGAAACCTTCAACACTGAAAGCTGCCATAACTGATTCAATAATATCAAAGCCGGAAATGATGGAAAAACAATGAAATGGAATATAAATGCGCCAGATTCAATACAGATCGTCTAGCCTCCAATTTTTTCCAGGGCCCTCAACAGGGCCTTTGATCACTTACCTCTTAGGGCGGCGATTCGGGCTTCAAGTATTTCTCGTCAAGGTCATGCCCTCACTTTTAAAAAAAATATTGACACTTTTGAATGACTTTTGAATGGTTGTGACAAATGGTAACTTTGAAAATATGTAAACATGGCAATTATAGGGAATACGCCATTATGTCCCGTAGTGCTTTATGAATATTGATCTCATCTCATACCAAGGGACTGGTACCCAACCGGACAACTCCTACCCGGGCAAATACCACCCAAAATATTCTTCTGACAATTCACCAGCGTTCGACCTCCCCGGATAATTCCTACCGATGACAGTTTCCCACGTCAATTCCTCAACAAGAACACTAAGGAGTAATGACGCTCAGCAGACCCTTTCCCAAACAGTAGTTATACAAAAGATTATGGGATACAGTTTTGGTACAGGTCATTTATGGTCACAGTAAAATGCCGTTGTCAAATGAAAGGTTAAACAACGATGGACCGTGCATTAATGAAGAATAATGCACCATCGCGGGCAAGGGCGGATAAAAGGAAATTTGTTTGGGGGCAAGACCAAGACGTCTCACACAGTAATAGGGGACGTCGTGCAAAAATAATTTTTTGAGGGAGGGGCGTGAGTGAAGTGGTGAATGCCCGAAAGACTATCTAAGCGGAGCCACATCACCGGTTGGCTCGGAGCGTACAGAAATTTTGAAAATCGCGACCTCTCAGACAGCCGGATATTGCATTTGCCAGGCTTTTAATTGCTTTCGTTTTCAATAAATTTTCATTGCAATAAAAAAATAATCAAATTGCACAATGATGAAAATTTACCAGATAAAATGTACTGGCTCCCCTATAAGACACTATGTGACATTTTATCATTTTCTTTATCTCTAGAATCTCCACTGAAAGAGCTGCACACCAGCCTGAAAATAACTTGGAATCATGATGACTTGAATCATGTTAATTCATATGACCAGTGGTCTAATGAGCCTGTAAACTTAGGCTTAAATTTTGATACTATTACGAACTATATCCTTGACATTTATGCATTAGTTTTTATTCGTTATAAGTAAAATATGACTTTTGTATGGGATAGAAGGCAGGGATAGTTTGCTCAAAATCCTTTTTATTCATGTCATATCGAATAACATTATTTTTTGGAACATTGAAGACCTTGCTTTGAAAACTTTTGGCCGGGGGCAAGTGCCCCCCGCCTCCGTGCCCCTACGGCGATCCGCTAATGATCACGGGCTAATGCATGCAAGCGATCGATGCACGAGGGCGAAGCCCGAGTGCATCTAGCGATAGCATTAGTCTACGTTAGTTAGATGAGGTTTAGCAGCCCAGTTTCCAACGAATTGGTTCAAGTCGAGCCGGCCACGGCCTTTTTTCCAGTTGTGGCTCACTGGCTTGTTTTCCCTTACTCAAGTTGCTTATGCAGTTTCCCATCTGAATCTGCAGGTCTGTTGCCAAGGGGGGGGGGGGGGCAACTGGGCGAAACGTCGTTGAATTTTTTTTTGTCCGGCCTAGCTAGCCTCATTTTGACTTAATACATTTGTATACCAGTGATGTAGTCGAGTCCTCTGCATCCGAGTCCGAGTCCGAGTCCTTGACATCCGAGTCTGAGTCCTTGACATCCGAGTCTGAGTCCTTGACATCCGAGTCCGAGTCTTTGACCCCTCTGCCCGAGTCCGAGTCCGAGTCCTACAGGTTCGAGTCCGAGTCCGGCGAGTCAACAGTGGAAATAGTGTAGAAGAAAAAGACAAAACATGTACAAGTTTTGTTTAAGCTATGTGCGACTTGTTTGTTTGTGCTCCACTTCAGTTACAATGCTTTCTCATTGCACTTGAGAAACATAAGAGTCTCAAACATTTTTGAAAACAACCTAGAACGATGGGGTCTCATGATGATAGCGCCTCTACTGAAAATCCGTTCGAGTGGTGCACTACTGGCAGGAACACATAGTGTTTATGGTCAGTCTGTACAGAGCTGGATACTTGTCTTTTGTTCCTTATGACAGTATGATGTCCAAAAATCCAGGGCAGGGGATGGCTGTTGTCGAGACATGTCTGACAACTACCAGAACGAGAACCCAAACCCCATGTAACAACAGCACAGAGCAACGCAGGGCATCGGAAGCTAAATTTGGGATTGGTACGGCAGATCAGAGGGTGGCCATCTATCATTATTATCGGGGGTGGGGGGAGGACGTTTGGTAGGTCCAACTACGCTACGCGCCACCATGGTTGGCGCGTAGCGTATGGAGAAAATTTGGAAAAAATGCCTCCCAGATTGCAGGAAATGGCACTTCCCGAGCTTGTCGGAAAGCAAGACTCCTGCCATGCCTGAGTAGTACTTGCCGTCATCATTATTGAAAATTATTGAAAAATATACCTCCCAGATTGCATGAAATAGCAGTTGACATGTGTCATATGGAAAAACAAGAAAAAAATCAGGTATCATTGAGCCGTTACTATTATATATATTCATCATGACAAATCCAACGAAAATTTTGTCCTCATAAACAGACTCTGATAAAAACATCACGAATTGCGCGTAAAAGCACTGCTATACCGTATATTTATGCATTGCGAACTGGTGCTACACTGATCTATATATACTAGATCAGTGGCGCTATACCGTAATTACGTAGCCTCTAAGGCTACGTGTACGGAATCGTATTTCAGATCCTACATCTTAATCATTTAGGAAGGCAAACTACTCCCAAATAGACCATTTGTTTACTTTGCGCAAAAGAAAGTAATCCATTTCACTACGCGAACTCCATTGAGCGTATGAATTAAAGGCGGAAGAATCCTGTATTCCGTTAAGTCGCCATTGACGATGTTTTACCAGGATCACTCAGCTTCCAAATGTTCAGGTGCGAACAGAATATAACTCGAAGAAATTTAGGAATTTAGTAAATTTACAGCAATAGAGCAAAGAAATATGAGAATCTTTGCAAACTTTCGCACTGCTCATATATTTTACAAAAGTAATCACAATTAGACGTCGAACGTGGCTTGTTTGGACGAAAGATTCATGATTGGGCTCCCTTAGGGGCCGACAACGGACTTAGAAATGGCTTCCTAGGAGTATTTGGCTTCTTGTATTTTTTAAATTACCTTTTAGCACGACTGTGTAACGACCTTTTGACTATAAAATTTAAACTAGACAATCGGGACAAAACCCGCTTGTTATGTAAAAAAAGTATGTACGGATCTACTTTCGGACGAGTTGTTCGTTTTAAATTTTGGTTACCAAAATCCTTCATTTTCAAATTCAAATTTTTTGTTTTCTCTTTGTCGCCCCCGCTTAAGCTGAAGGATTTTAAATGCTCAAATGCTTCTTGAACGTAAAACGGGGGGGAATCTTAAAAAAAAATTACGATCCCAAAAAAATGCACGAAGAGACGTCTGTATATTGAAAAAAATTTCGATTTTGCAGCTCCGCGCATGCGGATAGTCTGAATATTTTTAAATTGACCCAATCTCAAGGGGAAAATTTTAAATGGACCAACTTTAAAGGTGTTCTCTGTCACGCCCGAATATGAGAATTTTTTTCACACTTTGAGAAAGGTTTTACTAGCTTTTAGTGTATGGACAGCGGGAGTTGCGAAGGGAGTCGAGTAGCGTAATTCCAGAAAAGCAGGCCGGGACCGGTGAAAAAGGAAATGGTGTCTCTCCGGGAAAAATGTTCCCACCAGACAGTTTTCCAAAAAAAATTGTCCCGCCGGACAATTTTTCTCAGGAAATGTTCCCCCCGCCACGGGAAATGTGCCCGGTGGACAAAATTTTTTACGAGAAAAAATGTCTGGTATAAGCAACAGGAAATCTTTCTTCAAACGCGGTTCGGAGGAAGTCCCCTTTGAACGTATGGCCCGGGGGAGTTGGGAACGATTTCCCAAACATTTTTTTTTTTATTGGGGGGAGACCAAAAGGGAAACTTATGGGAGTCAAAGTAAACTGAGGGAACCGAAATTAATTTGACATAAGGGACTGGGCGGAGTGTAAAAAGATATATAGTACAAACCCAAGAAAAGTCCCAAACTTGCCAAAAAATGCTAAAATTACTTTCCAAGATTAAAGGCAACCCCATGCCCTTTTTGGAAAAAATAATACTTTTTCCTGAGCACTTTTTGGAAAATTTTCGCTTTTTTTAAAGGTCATGAGGGGGTTTTTGAATCTGACATCATTTAAGTTCGTCGAAGGGGACAAAATAAAACATTTTTTCCTTTCTTTTTAAAGGGCCTGGTCATACCATGGTGTCTAAAAATGATTTAGTACCACACTGTTACAAGGAGCTACAATTTTTAAAAGGAATTGCTTTTCTTTAAAAATTGCATCCTGGATCGTTTCGTCACCCGTATTATACAATTGCTTCTCCGTTTTCGAGACCGGCCAGTGGGGGCCCAGAATAGGGTCCCGGGCCTCGTAAATAGGCATGGCGTATCCACGGGGAGGCAGCGGGCCTGCCCCCTTTGAAAAAAAAAGGAAAAAAAAATTTAAAATAGGTGGGGCGGTAGCTTTTATCGATACCGTAGGCGTCCCTTTTTCAAAAGTTTTGGATAGGTTTTTAAGGACATTCTGTCTTGAAATTTTAAAGGTAGCATTTTTGTGCTGTGGGGGGGGAAAAGCCCCGAGAACTTTAAAAGTATACTGCTCGTTGGTTTCTGAACCTTTTTAAACCTTTTTTTCGCGCGGGGTTTACCTCACTTTTGCAAAGGTCCCAGCAGGTTTACTAGTTGGGCCAAGCACGCATGGAGTCCCCAGACTTTTCGAAGAGGGGGACTGGGGTTAAAGCGTTCCTCAAAACGGACCCCCCCAAAATAAAGGGCCCCGACTCCTCTGGAGGCCTGTGTGACGGGCGTGCTCCCCTTTAGGCTTTGGGCCCGGGGCCCCACTGTAAACCCCTAGGGGCCAGGGACAATGCTTGGGGGCCCAAGAAGGAGACCCCGAACTCTAATTTAATTAAATTGTCATATTCGTTAAAAGCTTTGGGACTACCCCAAAGTGGATGGATGTTTAAAAAAAGGTAAAAATTGGCCTTTTTGGTTTTTAATGCACAAAAACAAATGAGGGGAAAAAGGATTGAGGGGAGACGAGGGATCATTTTAAGGGGTTTCCCCCGGCCCCCCCAGGTAGGGGGGGGTACGTGGCCCCGTGTCCCCCCCGTACGCATCACGTGCCCTACAAAGAAAAATCGATCGAAAATAAAATTTTACTACCTTAAACTTTGGGCCCGATTGACCCAGATTTGACCAAAAAAAATCCCAAAGGGCGTTTAAAAAAGAACGTATTTTTTTTTCTTTAACTTTTTTCTTTCAAAAAATTAAAAAATGTCCCCCGCGTACACGCGTTTTTCATCTTCATTTACATTTGCTACAGGGGCGCTGCCAGGTTTTGGGTGAGGGGGGGAGAACGTCGTATGCCACCTCAGCCCCCCCCCCCCAGTCTCCGAAATTGTAATTTTTTTGGGTGCCCCTGCGATTGTTAAACAGTGGGGAATCCTTTTTGTCACTTCATAAAGATGCCGAAATGGGGGAGGGTCTCCCTCCCTTTGAATTTTTTTTTTTTTAAATTTAAGGTTGCCTAGATGCAAATGGTGCATTTTAGGGATATTTTTGGAATATCATATCTTGCGGGAACGTGCGTAGCCAAGGGGGGGGGGGAAGGGGGCGCCCCTTTGAGCAAATTTGGTATTTTTATTTTTTTTTTAAAATATTACTATTTTCCCCCCTATTTTGTGCGGAAAAAGGCCTGGAATGCTTTTCCAGCGACTGGGGGCATTTTGGCCCAAAGTTTTTTCTCGCGCTCCTCCCCAAACCGGTTGACGCGGGCACGGGCAGCGATTTTGCCAACTCCATACCATACCGGAAGGGGAAAAATTGCACGCCTAAAATATCGGGAAAACCATGGTATCTAGTGGTAGGCCTTGTAAAAAACAACCCCTTACATTGTTTGAAGCTTTATGTGATTCTGCATACTTGTAAATGAAAAATTATTTGTTAGCAAAGTGTTTTGTGTATTGATTCTATATAGTTATTCCTATTTAATATTATTAATATGGTTACCCTACAAATTTTTCCCAAAGATACATAATAATATGCCCCTTTTTGCATACAAAATATCGTATAAAGTATGCACCAAATCACATATTTTACATCACCGGGGGAGGGGAACTCCACCCCCCCTCGCCCCAAGTGTTTAAAGCCTTTTGGGTCATTTTAAAAATTTAAAAAATATCTGAACGATTGGGGGGCCGTCCCCAGTGAAACCCAAAAACTCTCTCTCTGTATTCAGGGCTGTACCCTAGTCCCCTGGCCCGAACCCGGGCCCCAGTGTAATTTAAGTGACCCCTAGGGTAAACCCAGTCCTATCCCCCTTAAATTTCCCCGAGGGTATCCGTTTCAGGTTCTTAAATTCCGGGGCCAATTCCACTGGAGTCCAGTATTTGGCGATGTGACATCATGTTTTTTGTACGTTTTGAAATTTCTTTTAAATTAAAACCGGGGTTTTTTGGGAGTAAATTTCACCCCTGGTTAAAGCTGTTTTTTAATTGACTGTATGTACCCATTATTTTTTAAAACTGTGCATCAATAAAAATGTGCCCTAGGGAAAAAATATTTTAAATTTCATTTTTTGGCACCTTTTTGAATGGGTTTCCCGATCCGAGTCCCGCTGCACCCCTTTTCCGGGCCCAATTCAGTTTTCCAGAACCTCCCATTCTGGCCGTTCCGAGTCCGAAAAGCATGGCTCGAGTCAAATCGGAAACGTTAAGCCCGTTGCTTTGTGGGAATGTAAGCTACCTTCTTTTTCAAATTTCCCTTTTTAATCAAAGACCCGTCCCAACAAAGTTTTTTTGATGCCCCCCACACTAAAAATACTTGGGGGTACGATGTATGTTTTTTAAGTATCCAAAAAATCATAAAAAAAACTTTATTTAGCTCCGTCCGTCTCCTTCTCCCCCCATTTCCTGCCCCCTTTCTTTGTTCCCTTCCCCTATTCGGGTCGGGAACCCCAGAAATGAGAGAGGGGGCGTAAACGTCTGTAGAAAGTGCATGGTGCAATAGAGGGGGCTAGGGGGTTTTAAAATTCTGTCACAAAAATCATTGTTTTGCGAAAATAGGGGGTACCCCCCTTTTCCCCCCCCCCTTTTGGATTCGCTTTTGGCCATTATCCTTATCTCTTTTTTTCCCAAAATTTCCTCCTGCAATTTATATATCATGCTTTCCTGGGCGTTTTTTTCCCCCAACTGCCTTTAATTGTTTTCCCCCCTTTCTTTTCTCTCCGCTCATTTTTTTCCCCCCTTTGCAAATCGGCCCCTTTCTGCAGCCTTGTCCTTGTTCCTTCTTCCCACCTTTTCCTTTTTTTTTCGGGCTATTTCGTCCCGTTCTTTTTTTTCCCATTCTTACCCTGTCTACCACAAACTAGAACATCCACTTTTCCTTCCAAATTTTACCAAGCCAATTTCCCTTCCCCACCTTACCAAATTCATTATCACCCTATTCTATTATTTTCTTTTTTTGTCTGTCGTTTTGTTTTTCCCCCGGCTTTATTTTTTTTTTTTTCATTATTCTCCTTTCTCTTTTCTTTTCCCGGATCCCGATTTTCTTAATTTTTTTCGGCGGCAGTTTTTCCCCAGCCCCCTCCTGGGCTGAAACCTTTGGGGCCGGGGAATGCACAGAGATCAAAGACTGGGGGGAAAACATCACTGAAAGGTGTTCGTTACAATAAAATCTTTCTTCATCCCTGAGGGAATCAAACGTGAAATTTAACCCCTCAAGCAAACCTAATTTTTGACCAGGAGGCGTTAACACCCAGTCTTTATTCTGATTAACTACAATCCTCATTCAGTGGGGTAGACGGATTTTTCTCACGGGGGCCAGCAGTAGTTGTTGCGCCTGCCGGGGAGGGGTCTAAAGGGGTGGGTCCCCGCCTTTTGAAAATTTTTTAAACTTATTAGGTTTTCCTTACATGCAATCGGGGGCAACTATGCTCCTTTTAGTAAAATTTTTGGTTAAAAAATTACGTATTTTTTAGGGAAACTAAAACAAGAAACAATCGGGATAGTGAGGGGGGACCATGGCTATGGGGTTCCCCTCCCCCTTTGAACTTTTTTGAAAAAATTAGGTGCCCTTAATACATGCATCTGGTCCAACATATGCTACCTTTTTAAGAAAATTTTGTTAAAAAAAATTTACGTTTTTTTTAAAGGAACTTAAAAAATGGGATAATGAGGGGGGCATTCCCCAAAGGCCCCCCTAAATACCCCCCTGTCTATAGTACCCCAACTGATGTTTTTTTTTTTCAGAAAATCTGAAATCAAACTAAATGCATTATTTTGAAGCCCCGGTCTGTCAAAGCAGTTTTACCGGTTTTCAATTTTAAACCCCCGTGGGGGCCAAAAAAACATATTTTTCCCCACATTTTCTTTGCAACATGGTGTTCCCAAAAATTTGACCCGAAATTCCATTACATTTACTCTTTCCTCTGCTTTAGCCCCCTTTATTGAAACGGAATTTTTTTCTATTAAATGTTCGCTGTTCGTGTGTTTTTGGTCGGGGGGCCCAAAACACTGTTGCTTTTTAGCTAAAGGTGTGGGGGTGTTTGTAGTACTATTCAAAGTATTGAGAAACTACCGGTTTAAAAAACTGTAAAATACTTTTTGTAGTACCACTACCCCCTACCCATGTGGTGATATTAATAAAAAAACCAAATCAAAACCAAAATCATTTTATAATTTTCCCCCTGTTTTTAAAGGATTTTAGTCTACCCCTAGGGTTTAAAGGTATAAAACCCAAAGATCGGATTTGATTGGTTCATGGTCTGTTTTTCTCGCGTTTAGCATCCTCTTATCCACCGCGGCAACCATATAGACGAATCCCTCAGGCGTTTTAGTGACGTAGGGGCATTTAAAGGGGTCCCTGCCTTAAACGTCTTCATTTATAATCTAATGAAATTTTAAACCCACTATTTTATGAAATTTTAACGAATCAAGATACAAATTTTTTGTCCAAAACCCTCCAATACAGGTAAGGAAATTGAAAGATTAAAAAGGGGACAGACCCCCCGGGATGGCCGACTGAAATCAAACCATCACTTGCTCTCCGGATTCGTCTATACGGGTGCCTCAGTTTATCTTTTCCAAAACATTTGCGGATAATCAAAAACTTGTGGTTTTTACGGCAGTGGGAAAAAGGGCGTATTTAATCTGGGATTTGTTTTGTAACTGTCCAAAAATTTTTAACAGTAAAATGTGTCTGACGGGACACAATTTCTTAAAGTGGGGGGAAAAAACTGTCTCTCCAGACACGTTTTCCAGGACTTAACCCGGAATATCGTCCGGTGGGACCAGACTAATTTTTCGGGTTGATTTTTTTAGAGCTTTTGCATAAAATTTAGTCTTTCCCCCTTTTTACATTTTTTCTGATAAAAAAATGAAAAATTTCTGTACATGTGTGGCCTATAATTTAAAAACCTATATTATATTTTATAAAGTTTTCGTGAAGTGAGGTTATTAAAGAAAATTTTTTGTCTTTCACCGCTGAATATGATTTTTCAGGTTTCTTGGGGGAGAGACAGTAACCGTGTGATACCAAACTTGAGTATGTTTATTTTCTCACGTTAAACATAGACTGACTGATCCCCCGTTGCATGTTAAAAAAAAGGGGAGGTATATACCCTCAAAGTTTAAACCTGTTGTTTTTTATTCCCTAGAAACTGTGACAATACTTGGCAAAATTGATGCTTCAGTAAGGTTTTTTTTGTGGAGGTATGCTAAGAGGACTCTTTTTTTCACGGGGGACACATCTTCCCGACACCGGCCGGGAAAGTTGGGGGCGGAAAGCCTGTTTTTATTTGCAAAGAGGTATTTAGACGCGGGCGATTTTCGTGGGAAACTTTAAAATTACTAGGGTAACTTAATTTTGAGATAATAAATCGGCATGCCGACGTTCTAGTTTATTAATTGCCCGAGTTCGACTTTTAGATTTGGAGGAAAAATGGGGACCTTCCCGCCGCCGTCAAGTAAAATGAAGAATTCACGTCCCGTTAAACAACCAGCGGTATGTTAAAATACCTACTGGGGCACTAGCACTTGATCATTTGGTATTACGGTGGATCAAAACAGCAAGGGTGAGGAACCCCGCATGTTGGTTCGTTTTTGCCTCCGGCCCGCGAGACCCCTAATTCGTTGGCCCGGAAGTATGAAAAAGTAAATTCAATTCACTTGAATAATAATTCTTTAAAAAAATAAACTTTAAATCCTGGTCCCACTGTTTTATCCTTGCTACCCGTCCTTTTAGGACATTTTACAAAATAAAGTAAAATAACGTAAAATAACTCCAGGCCAAAATTCGTTTTCAAAACTCTTTTCAGGTAAATTATTTTGCGTGCAGATAGTACTTTGAAGAAACTTAGAAACTTCGTTTGCTAATGAAAGTAAATGGGATTACCGAAGCCCTTTTTTCACTAAAAACACTATTCAAAAGGCTTTTTAATTTTCAAAAATGTAAAAAATAAAAAATTCCTCCTTTTACAGCTAATTATACAAAATTTTCAATTGCACAACCGTCTAAATAAAAAAAGCAAAATTGCATACATTGACTGTTGTTTAAGAATCGAAACCTTTGAGAAGGTATTAAAGGAAAAAATAGAAAATCGATGTGCCCTAAATGCAGGGTTTCTACCTGGTAAATTTGCTAAAGAGGCAGGATTTATAGAGGACTCGAAAAAAAACCTTGCTTCACATTTATTCCATGTGCTTCTTTCTGAATTTGCACACGAAAACTGGTTTTATTGTAAACCTCACCAATGAACAATTTGGTACTCTAGCGTGTTTATCTTATTTAAACAAATGGCGCAAAGCGCGCCATATGGAAAAGTTTCGATCATAAAAAACCCCACAAATCGTTCGTGTGCGGGCTATGTGCATTTTTAGGTTTTTTCTTTTTTTTCTGGGGGTAGGCCGGGGTGCGGGGGTGCGGGGCGCGCCTCCCGCACCAGGTGGAGTTCCCCTTAAATGAGACCAAAAAAAAAAAAAAAAAATGCGCGAAAAAAAAAGCTCAACAAGATAACTGTGTTTCTACCTGACCGGCGTCTATAACCAAGCCCCAGTCTTGTGCCTATAAAAGGATACATTACGACAGCTTTCGTATATCCACGTTATATTTTTGTGAGTGAATAGGCGATAAGTACATGGAGGAAATAACCCATTAGAAATGTTTTTGTATTATGTACCTCGGCTGCGACGTTGCTCAAGTGTTTTGGGGAATTCCTGGCAAAAATCCCCACTGAACAAATAAAGTATAAGGTAGGGGTGCACTTTTATGTCACATAGTAATACAAGGGGGCACCCGACGTTGGCTAGAGGGGAGGGCTGAGGTTTTTAGAAGGCCATCGAAACGAATCGCCACCAACCCTTGGCACGAAGCGTACAAAAAAGTTTTGGATAAAATACCCCCTTTGATCCAGGGCATCGGTCTTTCCTTTTTAGGCTTCGCAAATTTAACTTTTTAAAATGGTATTGCTAGTATTTTCTTGGAATAGTTGTTTATTCTTTCGGTCAAAAATTTTGGGTTAAGAATTTTTATAACGGGAATTTTTTCCCCGGAAAACATGGCCAATATGTTTAATAATAATAAAAGGATTTTTTGGGGATTCTTGCAAAATTTTTTTGTTGTAAAAAAAACTGGAAAAAATTTTTTCTTTTCTGCCCTTAGTTTTTTTCTTTCTAGGACAGACATTGATGGATAAACTTCTTAAAACTTGAAAAACCCCAAATTTAGGACAAAAACCTCAACTATCAATCAAGAAAAAAGAAAAAAAAAAAAGAAAAAAAAAACTAGTTCATCAATTTTCCAAGACTTGGGGCCGGAGGAAGTTCCCCTATCAAAATTTTGAAAAAATTTATCGGAAAATTTTTAAAAGTCCTTAACTTAAAAATTTTTATATTATTATTTTATAATATTTTATATATAATTAAAATTATAATAAATATATATTTATTTATATATATAATATATTATATTATATTTTAAATTTGATATAAAAGTATTTTCCCCCACTCTGATTTTTTCAAGAATCAAAGAACCTTTTTCACTATTCTTTGTAGAGGGTACCCTTTCAAACTTTTGTCCCACCCTCTTCTGACCGTTGACCTCTCAACCCGAACGACTTCTCCATAAAAGAGAAGAAAACTTTTGGGGCGCATTCCCCCCAGTCCTCACCCGTCCCCTGATTGGCCCCCCCTCTTACAGGAAAAGCGTTTTGAATTCCTTCGGGGCGACCCAGCCATAAAAAAAATTTCCCCCTACACCCCACTACAACACGTAAACAGCCCCCCTAATTAAGGTCTTGTGAAGGACCAAAACCCTTTCGCAACATTCCCCGCGGGGGGTAACCGTCCCTGTAATAAACCCCGGTGCCAGCTCGTACCTTTTTTTGAATTCCAACCAATAGTATAGTATGCGGATATGGACCCCCTTTTTGGGGGGGGGAGGTGGGGTGGCTTGAGAAGTAGTGAGGGCGCCCCCACCAAAAGGGGTGCCATACCCGCATTAAGAGGCTAGGTGACAAACAATTTTAGGATTAAAAGCCATGGCTAACTTTTACTATAATCTTATTTACTTCAAGTTTTAATAAGCTACAATAGAAATTTAAATTTTTATTAAGCGATAATAATTTTACATTTTTTTTTTATTTTTTTATTTTTTTTGTTGTTGTTTCGTACGTACCTTACAAGTTTTTGTAATATAGTTGTCACTTATCATTTCAAAATTACTCTAGTTATATTTGATTTTGTCAGTAAAGAGACAAAAGAAGTAAAAAACCCTTAAAAAAACGAAAAAAAGCAAAACGATAAAAACGGAAATTTTATTTTCAGGTAAGAAGTTTATTTCGTCTGTATCTTGTTTGATTTCACTGCAAGACAATTTTTACATTTGAATGAAAACCATGTAAAATTCTTATAAATATGGGAAATTCGAAATATATTAACACAGGAGAAATATATCCACTCATCTTTTTCAAATAGAAAGTAAGAATTTAAAACTTTTTTTTATTTGTAACAATCAATACAAAAAAAAGAACCCAAAAGCAATGAAAACATGTGAAACTCTTATGAATATTGAAAATTAGAAAGATATTAACATGGGGAGAAATATTATTTTCGGCTCTCAAACAGAGGGTGAGAATTAATAGATTCTTATTTAAGTAAATGTTGAAGAAAATTTTTTTTCTGAACAAGGACTTAAAAAACAGAAACTCTGGTACGACCTCAAGAGAGTAAACCAAGGTTTTCTTTATTTTGTAACAAATAATATAATCAAGGAGATAATCCCGAAGCAATCGAACTCTAAAACCAAACTTAACCCCAAAAACAAGATGGTAAAACGAATATGATTAAGACTCAGCATAACGTACGTGTTAAACGAAAATTATGTTTATTCACCAGGAACAAGAAACCTTCAAAATTCCAAAAATTTATTATCAAAAATCACAACAAAGGGGAACAAAAACATGGTTAAAACACCCAAAATTTGACTACAATTATGAAAATACAATATCGAAAATGTTACAAAATTGATCTTGGAGGTGACAAGAGTATCAATTTGGGGGAAATGTCAGATTTACTGGACCAAGTTAGGGTATTTACTTCAAGAAACCAATTTTTTTTTAAATAGATTACGTAGTTATGTATACTCCCGTGTTTTAAGCCCAAACTTAGCTAAAGAAACTAATGAACAAGCCGATGTATTCATTTTAGTTTTAGAAGACTTAATGTTGACAGTGGTAAAAAAAAGAAAAGAACTAAAGGAAAACTTATTTTTCAAGTTATCTTTTTCCTCCTATACTAGACAAGAGAACTTGGAAAAGTTTAGCATCATCATACGTCGTCAAAGAAATTCCCCTCCCCCCCCCCCAAATCCCCCCTGAAAAAATTAAAAACATGCTAATCATATCGCATTGGTTTACTTATTTTTTGCATGTTTTTAATTTTTTCATTATTGTTTTCTTTGTCGACCAATGCACATATAAGTGATCAATTTCCTTTTTAAATTCTTATTTCTTCCATTAGGAAACATCTCTTTTCAGGGATTATTGTAACTTAACTTTTACATATGAACTTTGTAAAGATTCCGGATTTTTTCTAAAATAACGAAACATGTGTCCATGTTCGATAAGTTAATTGAAGCTGTACTGGATCTTTCACAAAGTGAGCACTGGCGAACAATAATAGAATAATTTTCGGGGGGATTTGGGGGGGGGGGACTTCTTTGACGACTGGCATTATTATAGCAATGTGTAAAATCATGCCAAGAAGTGTTGAGATCTAGCAGACGAAAAAGACCCATTGACTTCACTTCCTAATCAACTTAAAGTGGTCCAAAATTTTCAGAGCTACACAATCAGGAGCTTATTGTCGACAAGGTGATACGGTTTCAAAGGAGAGACGAGTATTTAATTTATCCCCTTCCGTAACAGTTTCCCTGATACAAGTAACCAACTTGATATAGAATATTGCCTCAATGAAAAGGGAAAGGGGTAAAGTATGTAGGAGAGACTTCTCGAAGTTTAGGGGAAAGATTCATGGAACATTTTAAAATAAAAAACGATGTCAATTCGGTTTTCTACAATCATAAAATAAACATTCATGGAGGACAAGATTAAAATTTTAACATTACTATTATTAATTCCCACACTGGGGACCCTAGCTATGCGCCGCCAGGTAGCTGAAAATGTCTCCATAGAAACCATGAAACCCTTACTCAACAAAAAAGAAGAATGGTCTACTGGAGACTTATTGTTAGAACCCAACAAACAAAAACCCCCTGCCCTGTTAAGTAGCACCTCCCCCTTTATTAGAAATAGAATTAACTTTAAGATTAGCTACTGTAAGTCTTAGCCAAAAAAGCTACTACTGTATTACGGTTACCCACATGTACATGTACATATAAATGCATTCTAGCTCTGACTGTCGTATGACTGAGAAGGATCCTGGGGTTTCGAAAATTTTCAAAGGAGACAAGATGATACTACGATTACTACTCTTTCTATACTCATTTTTAGTCTCTAGAGTCGAATGGCTGAAACGAAAGTCAATACAACTTGAAAATTCCTTCGACTAAAGTACGTACCATCAGTCTCTCTGTATTTAGTGCTGGTAAATCGGCCTCCAATTCTTTTTATTCTTTTTTAGTGTCTACCCCTAAAAGGTAACATGCCAAGACTTGAAAACAGATAAGACTATTACGTAACCGATTACCAACAAAAGATTCGCCGATACGCCTTATCTGTTTTCTGACCATCATCACTATTTCAAAAAAAGATTTTTTAAAAGTACTCTCATTTAGTAGTTGGTCACCAAAGGAGGGAAAAGAACTAAACTTAATCCATCAGCCATTACAATGGTGTTTTTAATGTAAATTGTGTTTAAAAGGTATTTTGCCGTTTTGATCACTTGAAGAAACCCCTTTAAAAGGTACATACGAAGGACAGTAAGTTACAATGTGGGGGATCTGTTTCAAAACATTTTCTCGAAAGGATAGCCTACGCCCTCATTTGAAAACACATGAGACCGTTTTAACGAAAGGTGATCAAGTTCAACTGAACAGTGCATTATCTGATGTTAGCACCAGTACTATCCTTGCAACCAGATTTTATGAACTACAGATCAACTCTGACTGCTTCGGGAACAGGGTCTATATCATCCAATGAAAAATTTATCAGAAACCAACAAGGGTAATAAACGAAAAACGCGAAAACACTGGAGAAATAAAGAAATAGTAGCATCATCGAAGCGACTGAAAACTTCGGAATCTGTTTGATTTTACTTCACTAGAAGATCCGGCTGAGGCCCCTCCAAATTGACGAGCCCTGTGTCCATCTTACAAATTTTCCCGAAGGAGTCGCTGTTCTGCAGAAGATGTGAAAAAAGTTGTGTAGGAAGCACTGGAACACTATTCGCACTAAACACCCCAGACAAAATAAACTTCGGGATACATACAACTTTTCGTTTGGATGAAAACGCCTCCGGAGGAATTATTGCACAGTCGAAAATGATCTTTGAAGATCAAAAAGTGTCTTCAAACTTAATGTCGGACTGGGTTCTTCTTACGTAACATAGAAACGTGTGAACTTCGTTACTGCTACGCTTCCAATAATTCTAAATTATTTCAGCGAACCTTTTCTGATAAGAAATACTCAGCTCTTGAACACTTTAACAAAGCTTTATTAGCTCAGGATCTTCTCGAAACATGCTCGGTTTACAAAGACCTAACCAAGGGGGGTAGTGGAATCATTACCAATGTGACGTATTTTGTATACAAATTACCCCAACCACCCTATCGGTTGTGTGACAATGGACCTTACCCGACTTTGTGAAAAATAACAAAGCATTAACAACCCTTGAAAGAAACCGCAAAACCGGCGACGCTACAAAGACAAATTTGTGCTTATTTAGGTGTTTGGCTCTTTTTCGTGGTTCCAGTCCAACAGTTTAGAAAAAGAGACCAAGAAATTGTGTCTTGAGTACTTCGTCAGGATCCAGATAACTTTGGTGGGGAATACCCTTGAAAGAGCTAAGCAGCTTTGAAGATACGTTCAAGGTCATGTTGTTGTTTACGAATTAATCCGACATGATGTGAACGACGGTGATTCAGCCAGAGATGCGACGGAAAGATTAAAACTCTGTGACTCTGCTGGTGCAAATGTAACAGCTGTTTGGTAAGGCGTTCGTTAGAGAGATATTATAACACTTGTATGTTAACTTAAGTGGTAACCACTTTTCTTATTTTCAAATATTAAAATGTATACAAAATCCTACTGTGTTGTAATGTCAAAAACTGTGGAAAGATGGTAATGCTCTTCTCAGAACATAAATGAAATGTGAAGGTAAAAGGGTCGAAAACAAAATTTCCTGGAGGAGTCTTCCAGATACAAAAATCGGTTTTTGAAAATTTAGAAGATGAAGGGTTTCTGTGCCAGAAGCATTAAAGTTATCATCCCAAAAGAGTTGTTTTTTTATTTTGAGTGTTATTTCACTCCCAGGAAGAAGCTGCTGAATCAGTGAGTAAATTGGTTTGGGAAACTAAACACGTGCCTTTGAGCGCAAGTGTTTGTAGTAATGTACCAGGATATCTCGAACCTCATTGCTTTGTTTCAGAAAAAGATCCAAAAACTTTGATTAAAAGGTTGTTCCGACTATATATCAAAATTTCAGCCTCAAGTCAAGCTATCTTAAACGAAACCTTCAACGAATTTATTTGTAGCGTTAAACAGAAAATCGTCAAGATCAAGATGAATGGAATTCCATTCAAGAAACATATAAAGAAGAGCGTCGTCCTAAAAGACATCACCTGGACGTTCTCCTTGATTCTTTACATCATGGAGTCTGAAATACCTGTTTTAGGCTTTAATTCCGGTAGCTATGATATCAACCTCATCAAAGAATTCTTCTTCCCATACCTTTTTCGAAACTGATCCAGTGAGCAGCGTAATTAAGCGAAACAATAATTACATGTGTCTCCGCACGAAAATCTCAATTTTCTTTAAAATTTCAAACTTTCCTCGCACCTGGGTTTAGCTATGACATTTTCTTGAAAGCATTTGAATGTTCCCAAACAAAAGGATTTTTTCCCTTTGAATGGTTTTCACCAGACAAATTGAATGGGCCCTCAGTTACCTCCTCATGAAGCTTTCTACAGTGATTTAAGAGAGTAATATCTCAGTAGAAGAATTACATGTACTGTCAGAAGGTATGGAGGGAAGGAAATATGAAACTATGAGAGATTTCCTCGTATGGTATAACTCACCCACCGTAACTCACCGGAGCCCCCGGCAGTAACTGCCGATGGGGTCGTAAAAAACTGGGGCAGACAGCCGTTTCTGGCTTATGTAGAGCCCCCGTCTTTTCCGTAGAATAGGATCGATTTCGTTTTTGAAACCATTGACTGTTGTAGCAGTTACAGCTTCCTGTGGCAAATTTATTCCATTCTGTAATAATTCTCTGACTAAAAAAATACTTCCTAATATCCCGTCGACAATAGGGGTTTCTGAAATTTTAGCTGATGTCCTCTGGTTTCTACTACATTCTGACAGATTGAAAAAGATTGACTGATCCACATTTTCTAGGCCCTTAACTATTTTAAAAACTTCTATCAAGTCAGCTCTAAGTCTACGCATTTCTAGTGAAACTAAACCAGTTCGCTCAAGCCTTTGATCATAACTGAGAGAAAGATAGTTCTGGGATCATCTTTGTAGCACGACGTTGTACTTTCTAAATATTATCTATATCTTTCTGCAATAAGGGCGCCATCCCTGACAACAATATTCAAGATGTGGTTAACCAGTGACTTATACAATCTAATTATTTTGCTACTAATTTTACAATCATAGGTTCTGTTAATAATCCCAAAGTACCTTATTAGCAGAGCTTACAGCTTTGGCACACTGTCTACTTGTACTCAGCGAATTATCAATAAGCACACCTAAATCCTTCTCATAACTCAATGGCTTCAACTTGAAAACCACCTATAAAATAACTAGCCTGGGCATTAAAATGGCCTACGTGAAGGGGACATTTACATTTCTGAGCATTAAAAGCATTTGCCAATCACAAGACCATTTATACAACATATCCAAGTCCTCTTGCAACTCAGCCATTTTTATCCATTGAATGGACATCAGAAAAGACCTTCGATCATCTGCAAACTTCAGTACTGAATTTTTCAAATTAAACGTCCAGATCATTAATATAAATTATAAAAAGTGTAGGACCTAGCACTGAGCCTTGTGGCACACCACTAGTAACGGGAAGGGCCATCAGACATATGACCATTAAGTACTACTCTTTGTAACCTTTTATCCAACCAATTCTCATCCAATCACCACTGCTAAAACAATACCATGAGCTTTGACCTTTAAAATAAGTCTCTTATGAGGTACTTTGTCAAAGGCCTTGCTAAAATCTAAATATACAACATCAACAGGATACCTTCATCAACCTTCCGATTACATCTTCCAGAAAATAGAGGAGGTTGGGTAAGACAAGACCTTCGTGATCTAAAGCCATGCTGAAGAATCAGATTAATAATTACCTTCCAGATAACTAACAATACTGTCCTTCAAATTGATTCCATCACTTGCAGACCTGTGAAGTCAAACTGACTGGCCTATAACTACTGGCTGGTTCTTTGGGACCCTTTTTATAAAAAGGGGGTCACTTTGGGCCAGCTTCCAATCAACAGGAATCTGATTACACTGCAAACTCTTGCTAAAAATAATACTTAAAGGCTTGGAAACAACTTTGGCAAGTTTCCTCAACACGACAGGGTAATACCATCAGCACCAGGCGCTTTATTAGGACGTAAATTACACAGTTTCTGGAAAACCACCTCCTGAGAAATATCTATACTACACAATGACTCAATACTATCATTAGGACCTTAAAAGCTGGCATGTTGTTAACATTTTCCACAGTAAAGACCGATGAAAAGTACTCATTTAGCAGTCTAGCATTAACATTATCATCATGAATTGGTTGACCATTTTCATAAATCAAAGGACCTACTGTATCTTTAGTCTTGATTTTGCTACGTGCATACCTATAAAAGGCCTTTGGATCCTCAACAAAAATTCTGGCCAGCTTACTTTCAAAATTGCGCTTAGCTAACCTCACAGTTCTAGTAGCAGAATCAAGAGCTTTCTTGTACCGTACATGGTCATAGTAACTACCAGTCTGCTTAAAGATTGCCCAAGCTCTTTTTTTCCTCTTTCTCGCTACTTCTACATTGTATGACCACCATAATGGTTTACTATCCTTCCTTCTCCTTTTCCTTTGGGTGTACTTTAAACAACCTCATTTAACTTCCCTTTAAAATATATTCCACATACTTTCTACATTCATATCTCTCAAACAATTGTCCCAATTAACCAAGTTTCAGCTCCTTTCCTCATTTTCTTGTAATTTGCTCTTCTGTAGTCATAATAAAATTCCTTCCAGCTCTTCCTCATCATTATAAACTAAATTAAACGTTAAAAAGTTATGATCACTATTCGCAAACTGCTCATGGCATTAAGCTGTCCACCATGGACACATCTGAAGAAAAAACTAGATCTAAAATATTGTTACCTCTAGTTGGCTCACAAACATGCTGATGAAGAACAGTCTAAAGTAAGATCCAAGAACTTCTGTCCCTCACTACTGGAGTGTAAAAGCTCCCAATTTATAGACCTGTGATTAAAGTCACCACAGATGAGGACATTAGCATATTTACTACAAGCTTCTCTAATTACACTGGGGAGAGCCCCCTCATGAACATCTGTAGCAGAAGTACTGTGATAGCGGGACACCAAAAAGAATACAGACCCAGGTAAAAATTTCACACCAAACAATTCAGTACTAGGAAAAAAGTTAAATCCTCAATCAAAATGCTTGATAAACATCTTTTACATACAAAATGAAACCACCTCCTCTAGAAACTGTTTCTGTCCTTACGAAAAATCTTGTAACCCTTATACTCAGTTCAGCATCCCCAAATTTAGCGTCACTAGCCCAAGACTCAGTTATCATAATAATATCTGGATTATTTCGTAAACATAACATAAAATTTCGCTCATTTTTTAATAATGCTTCTTGCATTTGCCAAGAAACATTTTAACACCCCAGAACCAAACGGGAAGGATTTATGTAAATAGAACCATTGCTTAACGTAGAAGACGAGTGAATACTATCCGGGCAATTTATCAAGAACACTATTTCCCCTATTTACATATTTACAAGGACTGAATTTGCTATATTTTGTGCTAGGACACTGCTGAACTGTTCCTCTGTGCAAAAAAGATGCACCACATTAGTTTTAGGTGACAATTTGACCACGACTCAAAATTAAATTAGTTTCACCATTCTCCCTTCTACGTTTTCAATTCAATCGTAGCTCATAATCCTTTTTCCTTTCTTGTTTTGTTAAGTCCGGTTTAAATGTAAACACCTTGCCAATCGTCATTATCACGTAATCTTTTTGCAAACCTTAAACTTTATGCTTTTGGTTGACAGAGCCTAGTTTGACGACTAATTTTCGATTATATGTTTCACTTGCTTTTTAAACTTTTGGCACTCTGGTGGTAAAAACAACCTCTACATCACTTGCTCCTAATACATTGTGAATAAGTTGTTTAACAGAAATCATTATCAGTAGCTGGCTCTTGGTCTGGATCCCAGCAGCCCCATGATCAGTTTCTTTAATATTAAAATTTAAACATGTATAACGCCTGTATAACAACAGAGACTAGAACCTTTCGTTGAGGCTTTAGAAAAGTTTGGCAAATTTTTACAAAGAACGAGGAATTGACCCCTTTAAGGACGGGATTTCCGTTCCTGGGCTTACAATGAAATACTTGTTTAAAATATCAAAAAAACCACCATTTCAGTTAATCGATGAGAAAAATAAGGATTTGTATTACATGTTTCGTGATAATTTGGTGGGGGGGGCCCTTTCCCTCATATTTAACCCGATACCAAGAAAAAGGTAAAACCTTCATTCGTAATAATCCAAAAGCACATCTGTCAAAAAGGTCGTTGGCTACGATGCTAACGCATTGTACCTTTGGGCCAAATTTTGCAGACATGCCTACTTTGGTTTGCTTTACAAGACGCAAAGGGATAACGGTTTAAAGTCACTCGAACAAGACCAATTAGTAATGAGTGGTTAGAATGGAAGGGTTTTGAAGGTGGTGTGAAAATTCGCCATGCCATGAACAATACAGAGAAAAGAATAGGCCCTTTCGAAGGATCCCTGTAGATGGCTTCTGTAAAGAAACAAACACTGTACTGCAGTTTCACGGATGCTACTACCATGGTCATGATTGTCATCTGACAAGAGGCAAACAAGTTAATTTCAAAAATGGTGCACCAATGAAAGAACTGTTTAAAAACACTAGGGAAATTCGTAACTACATACTGACTCAAGGTTTCACTTATGAAGAAAAAATGGGAAAGTGAATTTCGGGGGATGAAGAAAATAATCAAAAGCTAAGACAGTTTCTACGGTCACTCTATCGTCCACTTGAGTTTAGAAACAAAAATTTACCGAAAAACAAATTATTCGTGCAATTCTGGATGACGAAATATTTGGTTTTGTTGATGCGACATTCACGTTCCACACCATTTGAGATACATGTTCTCTGAAATGTGCCCCATTTTTAAAAATACCGATATTTCTGTACATACATTGGGAAACACATGAAACGGTTTGCTATTGGAAAACAATATAATGCAAACTCCTCGAAGGGGTCTCATCGGGAGTATGTTTGGTAAAAATACTCCTGACCACTCCCTTATCAAATGGTATCTTGAACATGGCTTGGTGATTACTAGTGTCCACCCGGTTATTTTAATATCTCCTAAGAGATGTTTTCCCAAAATTTTGGAGAATCGGTGTCCAGTGCTCGTCGGGATGGGTGATAGTGACCCCTCGAAGACTCTAATAGCTGATACGATGAAATTAATTGGTAATTCCTCCTATGGCAAAACCATCACAAACAAAAGAAAGACACACAAACGTGAAATTGGGAGACGCAAGCTCCTCGTCCAAAATGATTAATTCACCCTCGTTCCGGGATTTGAATCCCATTGTAGACGATTGTTACGAAGTCGAATTGGCTAAAAGTACCATTAAAATGGACCTTCCAATTCAGATAGGACTGTTTGTGTATCAGTATGCTAAACTACGCATGTTGCAGTTCTATTACGATTGTCTTCAGAAATTTTTTGATGCAAGTAGGTGGGAATATGTTGAGATGGACACTGATTCGGCGTACATCTCAATAGCGGCGAATAAGTTGGAAGAGATTCTAAACCTGACATGGAAAAGAAGCTTTCTTCAGAGAAAAGCATTTGTGGTTTCCTGGGAGGACACAGAAAAAACAGAAAATACGACAAACGGACACCTGGGTTATTTAAAGTTGAGTGGCAAGGTGATGGTATCGTTTTCCTTGTGTAGTAAAACCTACTACTGTTTTGGAGGGGTGAAAGGAGAAAAAATTTTGCTGTAAAGGGGTGAACAAGAAAAAAAAACGAAATAAAGAAAAAATTTACAAAGACGTGCTAGAACAAATGGAAACAAAGTGCGCTGAAAATAAAGGTTTCCGAGTGAAAGATAACAAAATGTTCACATACAGTCTCAGGAAAGATGCATTCACCTATTTTTATCCCAAAAGGAAAATTCTAGCAGATGGTATAACTACTACATTTCTTGAAATATGACGAAACATGTTCAAAGTGTAAATGATGTTAGACTTACGGGTTTAAGTCAATGTAAATGGTTACATAAAACCAAGAAAAAATTTAAACTCCCCCGCGCCCACCTGATCTTTTATCGTAGAGATATCACTATCGGATGTTTTTCTTCTTTTTTCCTCTTATAGAGTATTGCTAGCTGTCTATCATTTGGAATAAAGTGGGTTTTAAAAAGAAGTGTATGATGATGCTAAACTTTTCCAAGTTCTTTGTCTAGTATAGGAGGAAACGATAACTTGAAAAATAAGTTCCTTTTAGTTCTTTTCTTTTGTTTTAACCACTGTCAAAATTAAGTCTTCTAAAACTATATGAATAAAATCGCTTGTTCATTAGTTTCTTTAGCTAAGTTCGGGCTTAAACACGGGAGTATACATAACTACGTAATCTATTTAAAAAAAAAAAATTTGGGTTTTCTTGAAGTAAATACCCTAACTTGGTCCAGTAAATCTGACATTTTCCCCCAAATTGATACTCTTGTCACCTCCAAGATCAATTTTGTAACATTTTCGATATTGTATTTTCATAATTGTAGTCAAATTTGGCTGTTACACCATGTTTTTGTTTCCCCTTTGTTGTGATTTTTGATAATATTTAAGGAATTGTGAAGGTTACTTGTTCCTCGTGAATAAACTAATTTTCGTTTTAAACACGTACGTTATGCTGAGTCTTAATCATATTCGTTTTAAACCCTCTTGTTCTTGCGTTAAGTTTGGTTGTAGAGTTCGATTGCTTCGGGATTATCTCCTTGATTATTATTTTTGTTACAAAAAAGAATACCTTAGTTTTTCTCTCTTGAGGTCGTACCAGAAATTCTGTTTTTAAGGCCCTTGTTCAGAAAAAAAATCTCTTTTAAAATTACTTAAATAAGAATCTTTTAAATTTCTCACCCTCTGTTTTTAGAGCCGATATATACATTTCTCCTATGTTAATATCTTTCTAATTTTCAATATTCATAAGAGTTTCACATGTTTTTCATTGCTTTGGTTTTCTTTTTTTTTTGTATTGTTGTTACAAAATAAAAAAAAAATTTAAATTCTTACTTTCTATTTGAAACGATAGAGTGGATATATTTTCCTGTGTTAATATATTTTTGAATTCCGATATTTATAAAAATTTTACATGTTTTCATTCAAATGTAAAAATTGTCTTGCAGTGAAATCAAAAAAAAGATACAGGGCGAAATTAAAAATTCTTACCTGAAAATAAAGTTTCTCGTTTTATATCGTTTTGCTTTTTGTCGTTTTTTTAAGTTTTATACTTCTTTTGTCTCTTTACTGACAAAATCAAAAAATAATAGACGTAATTTTGAAATGATAAGTGACAATTAATTTTTACAATACTTGTAAGGGGGTACGTACGAAACAAAAAACAACAAAAAAAAAAAAAAAAAAAAAAAAAAAAAAAAAAAAAAAAAAAAAAAAAAAATAAAAAATAAAAAAAAAAAATGAAAAATTTTATCGTTAAATAAAGATTTTTACTATTGTAGCTTAAAAAACTTGAAGTAATAAGATTATAGAAACGTTGCCAGGGCTTTAATCCTAAAATTGTTTGTCACCTACCTATTTAATGCGGATTGGCACCCCTTTTGGTGGGGGCCCCCCTCATCCTTCTAAAGTCCACCCCCCCTCCACCCCCCCCAAAAGGGGTGCCATATCCGCAATATACTACTCACCCATTTTACTGTACTTCGCCCGGATTTAAACCCTTTTCCCCCCGGGGTCCCTTTTTTGTGATTATCTAATTGGTGATTCCCTTTCTTGTGTTAAATGCCCGAATTTGCTTACTGGGAGAGAGGGTGATAGATTTGGGCTGAGATTTAAAAAACCAAAACACTCCTTAGATAAAACAAAACGCTTTCCTGTGGATCTCATTTTAATTTCCCCGGAACAATCTATATCCGATTTAATTTTTCTTTTACTAGCGGTCTTTTTCCTTCAGCTGAAAAACGCAAAACGTATAAACTAAAAACTTTCCTTAAGCTTAACCCACAAAAACAAGGTTAAACAGAGATTTATCGTTTGATACTATTCTGGGTACAACAAGGAATTTTTCCATGAAACTATTTTAATCTCTTTTCCCTATTATATACGAGTGAAATCGCTTGTAATCCTTTTTGCTTTTTTTTACCGTTTTCTACACTAAATTTTTCGGTTTGACTAAAGTTTAGCTTCTATCATTTTGTTCCCCAAGTGCGAAGGCGGGCACCGAAATATTTTGCTTGTTTCTCCTATACTGGAGATATGAAGGCTTTGTCTTGAAGGGCGTTGTCTTTTTTTTTTGTTATATTTTTTTATTATTATATATATTTAAAATTGTCTTTTTTCCTTTTATATATATTATATATATATTATATATATATTATATATATAATATAATATATATTTTATAATATCTTTCGTCGTCTCGACGCACGTATTCTCGGAAACAAAACAGTTGGTCCCCTGAAAGGACCCTTATATACCCTATACCATAAACCTTTCAAAAATTAAAATTAATGTTTACGTCGACTTAGGCCCGAGAGGTAAAGGGAAAATATCATTTTTTTTGGCCCTTTTTTGTGGGCATTAAAATTTTCCCTTTTAAAAAGTTAATTTTTTATTTAATTCCCAATTTTGGGGGGAAATACCCCAGGGGGCCGGGGCTTTTCTCTGGCCCCTTTTAGGTAGTTTTCCCTTTTGCCCCACTAACACAGGAATGGTCAAATTTCATTTTTGTGGCCTTTAAGTGCGTACCGGTATCCAATTTGCTGGAAGTAGTTAACTGTTTTACCTTTTAATGCTCCAAATTTTTAAAAAAAAAAAAAAATAAGACCCCACCGGGGGTTTGCCCCTGGACGCTACAGGAGCCCCAAAGGGCAACACGGATCGGGGGGCCACGCCGTCGGGGGGGCCCCAGGCACTTCGGGGCTGTTGGTTTCTTCTCAGAATCCCCAGGGTTTTACTCCGCCAATGCCCCCAAGGAAAGGGCCCATTAGCCAAAAGAAACCCCAAGGTACTTGGGGAAAGGGGCCACAAAAATTTTGAGGAACCAATGCTGAACTTTGCACATTAAAGGGGATCGTCGCTTGAAAATTCTTTGTGACGTCGCCCCTTTTTTTTTACAGTTTTCTGCATCGTCACTGTTCAAGGATACACCGTACAAGTCTATTGACATCGGTATACTAGTAGGGATACAGCTACAAGCCGTCTCTTTTGCTTCCGATTAGCTATACCATGCTTGTACGGGGTTCCTTGAAAGTGCGACTGCGAAACATGTCAAGAAAAAGGCTGACGTCACAAAAAATTTTCAAAACGACTGATCACCTTTAAACAACAAAAGCAAAATTTAAGTTTTACAAGGTATTTTAATTTGTATGGTATATGCTCGGGGTTCATATTGAAAACTACGGTCGATTTGAAGAGATGTTTTGCTGAAATCTGATAAAACCCCCTACCCTATCTAATGAGTTTTTTTTATTTATCTGGACTTACAGACAAAATATGACGTGAATCATTAAATATTTCTGAAATTTCTTAACAATTTTTGGGAACCAGTCGTTTCTAGACAAATTGCTTCCAACGCCACAAAAGTCACTTTTCTTTAACCGCAGGGACGAGATTTGATGTCTGAAAGTGTGGGGGGGGGGGGTGGGGGGGGGTGTGTGGGGTGGGGGGGGGGTGGGGTGGGTGGGGTGGGTGGTGGGGGGGTGGGGGGGGTGTGGGGGGGGGGGGGGGGGGGGGGAGGGGGGGGTGGGTGGGTGGGGTGTGGGCGGTGGGGGGGGAGGGGGGGTGGGGGGGGGGTGGGGGGGTGGTGGGGGGGGGCGGGGGTGGGGGGGGTCAGGGGGTGTGGGGGTGGGGGGGGTGTGGGGGGGGGGGGGGGGGGGGGGTGGGGGGGGGGGGGGGTGGGGGGGGGGGGGGGTGGGGGGGGGGGGGGGGGGGGGGGGGTGGGGGGGGGGGGGGGTGGGGGGGGGGGTGGGGGGGGGGGGGGGGGGGTGGGGGTGCGGGGGGGCGGGGGGGGTTGGTGGGTGGGGGGGGGCGGGGGTGGGGGGGGGGGGGGGTGGGGGGGGGGGGGGGTGGGGGGGGGGGGGGGTGGGGGGGGGGGGGGGTGGGGGGGGGGGGGGGTGGGGGGGCCAACCCCATTTTTAAAAGTTTGAAAGTGCCGTTTCACCCGGGTCTGGAAAGCGAGATTAGAAGACTTTTCAAAAAGGTAACAAGAGTATTTCCCCGGAAAATGTTGGCCCGGAATTTTTAGATCCCCTCTCTCCGCTTGGTACACCTATAATGCAGTGCCAAAAAGGACCTTTTTCAAGTATGTTGAAAGTTTAACAAAAAAATGTAGGGTTTTTTCGAATTTTAAATTTTTTTCATATAAAAATTTGATTTTGGGGAATAATACTGTCAGCGTTTGCAGTTGTTTTACGATTTTCATTGCAATCTAAGTTTCTTAACCATTTTCTGGTTTCCTTTTTTAGCTAGCTGTCATATGGGAAAAAATTTTCTAGGATGTAAGGATTTTGCCCTTAAACCTCTTTATTTTTAAAAAACCCCATGCCAAAATTTTTGCCCTGACAATAAGGGGGCAGTACCTGACAACGTTCCTCCCCTGAAAGGTTTTAAATAGTTTTATGAAAATTCCGGGTAGCCGATTTAAGTCCCGGTATTTCATTTTCCCAGGGGGAAACTGAAATAAACGGTCGATCCCATATAAAAAAAATGAGCTTTTTTTCCCAAAACTGAAGGCCGTGGGCCTACCACAAAGTGATGCTTATTTTTTGCGCTAAAAATTTTGCCTTACAGTCAAACGAGACAAAAAAAAAGAAAAGACGAAGAAATAATTATAGAAACCGGTATTTTAGGAAAAATTTTTACCGATACCGATCAAGGAAAAAATGGGGATATCGGCCGAACCGATCGAAATACGATAATCTATCCTACACTATTTTTAAAACTTTACCCCAAAGTTTGCCCTATCATTATGGGGTTTTCCGGGTTTCTGCAACAGGTCTAGCCCCCACTACCGTCTTTTGAAAGAAGTTCGCAGGAGTATCAGTGGCCCATTACCGAAAGACGCCATTTCGGGTCGGCCCCTTCTCCTTCTTTTTGGGTGGTTTCTGTGTGGGGCTGTTACGTTTAGACAAACGACTCTCGATTTTTTTAAGACATAATGATGCATTTTTTTTGGTACATAATAATTTAAAAAAATCGCTTATTGTTTGAAGAATGCTATTTTTTGAAATCAACTATAAATGAACTTTTAAAACTCCAAAATATTTGAATTATTCAAATAGGTCGCCTCACTAGTTACCCAACTGTATCCTGGCTAAAATAAGCTATAAAAACCTGTTAAAAATAACGGGCAAAGTTTTAAAATTGAAAAGGGTTTTAATCAGTTTTTTAAATTTAATTAGGGAAAAAATTAAGTTTGAAAAATAAATTTTTTGGGATATTCGAATAGGGAAAAGGCTGGACACCAATACCCCCCCCCCATTTGGAAAAATTTTAAATTTGGGACACCTTTTTGGGGGACGGAGATATTTTTTAAAGACAAAAACCCGTTTTTAGATGTTTGGATCGGCCCCTGAGAGGTAATTTGTTGAATCGTTAAAAATGGAGCTTTGAAAATCCCCTTTAGGTTTAGGAAACTACAAAAAAGGTGAAAAAAAAATTGTCCCATAGAGCTTAACATTGACGTGATGCACGTCATTTTGGCGCCAAAACAGGAAGCACAGGACGCCGACGTAGGGCTCGACGCGACAGTAGAATACTAGGCGCGTATCGACCCATACACAATCAGCTTTTTTGCATTTTCAGGGGTAAGTTGCAAAGATCGGGGGTTGCTGAATGATAACGCTTGCCTCCATTGCAAGGGCGTAGGCTGAATTTGGCAGGGGGAGTGCACTTTAGGTAGGTGGAACCGGAAGATTTCAAGCGGAGCCCCAGCATTGCTTGGGCGGAGGCACAAAAAAATTTTTTGGGTTTTAAAAAACCCCCCGAGGGCCCGGAAACAGCTTTTCCGACCCTTAACCCAACAGTAAACACCCTTTCAAAAAGTGATTCCGTCTCCCTTTTCTCAATTTAAATGATAACAAATCGTCAATGCATGACTTTTTATTCAAATTGAAATTGTCGCCATTTTTTATATTCTATTTGATGGGTTTTTCCCCAATTTCAACTTGCCCTCTGCTGACCTCAAATGCCCTTTGACCAGTTAAGAGGCAGCTATACTCTCAGTAATATACATGTCAAATAGGAACTAAATCCCTGTTTTGTTCCTAAAAATTCATCCACTGGGTTTCAGAGACTTTTTGTTCGTCGATTTTCCTTCTGGGCCTAAAAGGTTTTTTCAAAATTTTGACCTCTGCTGGACCTAAAATAACTTGAGTTTCAAGCACAAAAAAAAGGGGTTTTTTCCTAAAATTCACATGGAAAACACAGGGCAACTGTCTTTTTATATTTACAAAATAAAAAATGTCTAACTCTCAGTTGAGAGAAAACATGCTAATTAGTACTTACCTAGGTTTTGATGAGGGACTTCGTTTAGTCCCCTTGGGGTGGAGAGAACGTAGATGTGGGCCACCCGATCAAGATCAAATTTTTTGGTAAAAGGGAAATGTACCCCCCCCAAAAGATAAAAACCCCCTTTCCCCTGGCCAAGTGACCCGTAGATTGAGTGAAAGCGTCTCAGTGCACTCGCACCCCTTTAAAAAAAAGGGAAAAATAATTATTTTCAGGGAAGTTTTTACAGACACTGACCTTCGAAACAAAAAGTCAGAGATTTATTTTTAGACTCTGAAAGAGGCTCGATACCGGGCTCTATAGCCCTTCATCTTATGATATAATATTCAAGGCGATCCGTAATTCAATTTCCAAACTTACCGATGTAGGTTGGTGTGTGGGCAAAGTCAGTTCGTCCTTGTTTTACAGCGTTGAAAACGGAAGGAGTGCATTTTTTTTGTTTCCCCGCCAAGGGGGAATCCTCTGCCTAAGGGTGGGGCACGGCACCCAAAGCCCCCCAGCCTACGCCCCTTTCATTTGGGGAAGCGTGACGCATTGCATAAGCCTATATCCTCGATATTCTAACTTCAGATTTTTTCCATTATGAAAGAAATAAATAGAAGAAAAGTATTTTTTGCTTAGTAAGTAAAGGAAAGTGGGGTCTGTTTTCTTCACGGAAATTCGATAAAAATGGGAAAATTTTAGGGTCAATAAAAATTTAAAAATTTCTAAAATCTCATCACCCTTCTTTTTTTTCTTAACCCAGATTTGCAAGAGACGTGGGAAAGTTTTCAATTGCACATACAAAATGCCACTCTCCTGTTAAAACATAAAAGGTTTCGACATTCCTGTGAGCAATACAAATTGCCTGACGAAAATAGTGACGGATGTGTGAATAACAGAATCATTTTGTGGCGATCTAGAAGCGTGTTTTGGAATTTTTGGGCATGTAAATACGGGATGAAAATGCTTCTCTTGTTCTCTTTTAACGCCCCAAAACCCTTTTTAAAAGCATTTTTTAGCTAAGTAAATAGTTTTGGTAAGCGTCGATTTTAGCCACAGTTTAAATTACGACAAAAAGGACGCAACCAAAATTTTCCCACTCCTTTTTTATGCTATTGGGAAAAAGGGTTTTTATATTAAAAATTTTTTTTTTATTTTCCCTAGCCCTATCTACATTTCAAGCGTTTTAGCGTCTATAAAAATTTCAAATTTTCAGGCTATCTAAAAGGACATGGTCTAGTGTATTTTTTTGCCATGGAAACGTCAAAATTCATTATGTGATTCAAGCGTACTCTAACGGCGATTTAAATGCGAGGTTAGTATCCGCGCATGCCTTTTCTGTAGTACCGCCTGCATAGGCCTTTTTTTCTTTTCCCTTGCGTCCTAGTCTTCTAATAATGAAAAAGCAGTGATTCCCACTGGATTTTTCAAACGACCCCAAATTTTATGATTTTAAATTTTTCGGGGACCCCCAAAGCCGTTAGATCGTATTGTTCCTACCCGGGATGGTTTTTCGCATACAGAACACAAATTTGACCTGAAAGCGTTGCAAAACCCCCCACGCTCCCCCGAACCCCACATGGGCTTGGGACCCATCAGTTAAATATATATAATATATATAATATATATATATATATTTTTATATATATAATAATATAATATATTTAATATATATAATATATATATAGGTTGGAGGTGTAAATTGTATTAGTTTCGATCTAAATTATACCAGTCCTAAGACAGAGCATAGCTATCCCTTATCAAAGAAGGGAAGGTTGAAAGAAAATACCAGAGAGAAAAATTGAACTGAACATGCCATCAGCTTCTTTCCGATCCGTGCAGCGTCTTCGACCACTAAGCTACCACGGCTCGTGATTTTAAAACGAGACAATAGGACAAAACCTCGTTTGACTCAATTTTTCTCTCCTTTTACCATGGTGGCCCCAAAGGGGAAATGAATATTAAATAGGTGAGTTGGTTATCAAATTTAGAATAAAAAACGACTAATATATCGGCGCGGCCCCAAGGGGGGGGGGGCACCCGGTCTCAGCCCCCCTTTTCGCCACACAACAATAAAAAAACGAAAAATTAGTAAAATTTTTAAAATTTAGGAGAATCTTTAAGGGGGCTTCCAGCCCCCCCCCCCGCCCTTTTCGAAATGTCTGTATCCGCGCCTGATACTCGACCTATCCCTAATAATATATATATATATTTAATAATATATAAAATTATATATGTTTATAAGCTTAAAAAAAACCTTCCCCCGGTGCTCTAAAGAACCCAAAGGGAATCAACGAGAGGAGGCCTTGAAAGAAGTCTAAACGTCCCCAAAATCTACATTTCCCTTGGAAATTTCCCATCACCCAGGGTACGCCCCTCATTGTCCCATTTACAGGAAGTAAGGGGGCCCCTTCAAAAGACCCTTCAACCCGTGACCTTTTCCCCGACCCCCCTTTACGGCCTTCAGGGAAAAAAAAGAACATTTCAAACTTAGTTGGGGTTTCCCACCCCAAACAACCAACCCACAACACCCCAGGTACATTTTCCCCGTGGTGTAGTAGGTGCAAAACATGCCAGTGGTTGGCAAAAAAACATATTTAAAATTTTGGATTCTAAAGGCAACAAATCAGCGTGAACCAACACTTACCGCACTTCCACAAATTTGGTTCATTTTGTTTTGGACGTTTCAAATTTCCTGTATGGGGGAGACCAAACGTGGGCTGACCGAATCGCTGAACACCTCAGGTCCATCAAGCAGAACCTTCAAGGTATCCGGTCGCCACACATTTCAACCCACCATCCCGTGCTCAATTAAAGACTTGGGCCGGTCCCGCAGAGGTTCTGACCGTGATCGTCAGACCGCCGAAAACCGACTTATCATGAAGCTCGGACCCTCCCCCCACACGGTCTTAACATTAGAAGGGCCCTTTTTTTTAATTTGTTTCCCTTTTCATTACTTTTTACTAGTTTTTGCAGCCTTCTTTCGCATTTATACCCCGTGTTGGCTCTGTACGACCGGTTTGGCCGTGCCTTTCTTCAATATGTTTCTTCTCTAATTCTACTTTTTTGTGTTCAGTTGCATTCTTTGCCACCTGATGACGAGTCTATACTCGAAAACGTCGTGGAATTTTCCGCAAACTTTAGCACTTTTTACAACCTTTATCGCCCTGTGTATATATATATCGAGAATTCTTTGGGTTTTCCCGGCTTCTTCATTCAAGATATAAAATTATAAAAAACTTGCAAGCCATTATAAAATCACACAATAACAGGATCATAACCACCATATCGTCAAAACACCCGCAAAGATGTGCAACTGCAGGGGCAAGGACCCCGCCCCTGGTGGGTAAATGCCTTACCACAGCCTCGTCTACAAAAGCTACAGTCTCGGGGTTTGCGGTGTCGAACCCAAGACGTACATAGGGATATCTGGGGGGCCATTCAAACAACGCTACTATAACCATCGAAATCATTCAAACCCCCAAAAACATGCAAAGGAAGAAGAAAAAGCTTTGGCTATGAAACCCTTTTCAGATATTATGAATACCGTGGGGTCAATCCGGGTTTTCTCAGTAGGGGAAGGTGCCCAAATGAATGGGTCAGCCAGGGCAACGTAACGCGTGCTTAGATACGAAATACACGAATAGACCTGGTACATTGACGTCACGCAACGTCATTTTGGAGGGTAAACAAGAGAGCACACAACAAGCACGACGTAGACTTCGCAGGTGCGCCTAGTAGACTTGAGCGAGTATTCCACCGATACACTACCCCGGGGAGCGGACGAAGTTTTTTTCGTTCGCTCATCGCTGAGGGAGGCACCCCCCAAGGCGCTACGAGGTACCGAACAAAAAATAACTGTCGTTCTTGGTGGAAGTTGCAATTAAAAAGGTTTGCCCCCGTCGGGGGGGGGAAATTTCTGTTCGTGACGTATATGCCTAAGGTCCTTTAAAAAGTAACAGACACAAAGAACAGTCAGGGTAGGTTTTTGGGTTTTTTGGTGATCTTCCGAGGGTTTTAGGTTTTCAGATCTGTAAGGGTTTGACATCATTTCGATCTGGGAGGGGCCGTTTTTTTCAAAAACAGACCGAAAGCCGAGATCCTAATGTAATTTTATACTTTAAAGGGAAAAAATATATCTCCCCCCGCAGAATACCACAACCGTGGTTCAGTGGCGTAGCCAGAGGGGGTGGGGGGGGGAAGAGGCCCCACAGAAATTTTGGGGACGCAAGGGGCGATGTTAAAATGGAGGAAAGCAAAAAAAAAAAAAAAAAAAAAAAAGGGGCGGAGGGATGGGAATTGGGCCCCGAGGGGGAGGGGTGGGATCTAGGCCGGAGATGAGTAATGCGGGGAATCCAAAGCAGAACGGACGGCATATTTTTTTTTAGCAGGACCCGGTAAGAGCCACGAAAAGTAAATAAAATTTTGGATTTTAATGATGTCGTCTCGTCGGAAACAGTGTTCCGGATTTTTTTCCCCCTTTCTTAATGATTACCCTTTGGGGACTGAACCCTAGCCCTTTTTTCGAACCCTAATTGATTTGAAACAAAAAAATTTAAATCCCGAAAACGTATTGGATGTAATGCATTTTTTACCGAGGGGGGCCCCCAGGGGTGGGGGTGGGGACAGGGAGCAGGTGGGCCATGCCCCCCCCGGGGAATTTTACATTTTTTTCGGGGGTTTGTCGATACGACAAAATGCCCTCCCCTGCACCCCCAGGGGTTTTTTTTTTGGTTTTTCCCCCTTTAAAAAAAATCTTTTTCCGGTTTGGGGCCCCTTGGGGGGAAACCAATCTTAAAATTTTTCCTTCCCCTACAAAAATTTCCCCCCTACCCAAATTAAAAGTAGGCGAAAATACCATATTCCCCCAAATTTTTTCCTATGTGCCCGTTTCGTTTTTGGGGGAATTTTTTTTCCCTTTTTTTTTTTTCTTTTTCTTTTCTTCTTCTTTCTTTCTTTTTTTTCTTTCTTTTTCTTTTTTTTTCTTTTTTTTTTTTTTTTTCTTTTTTTTTTTTTTTTTTCCCCCCTTTTTTTTTCCCCCTTTTTTTTTTCCCCCTTTCTTTTTTTCCTTTTTTCTTTTTTTTTTTTTTTTTTTTTTTTCTTTTTTTCTTTCTTTCTTTTTTTCTTTTTTTTAATTTTTCCCCTTTTTTTTTTTCCCTTTTTTTTTCCCCTTTTTTTTTTCCCCTTTTTTTTTCCTTTTTTTTTTTTTTTCTTGTTTCTTTTTTCTTTCTTTTTTTTCCCCTTTTTTTTTTTTTTCCCCTTTTTTTCTTTTTTTTTTTTTTTTTTTTTTTTTTCCTTTTTTTTTCTTTTTTTTTTTTTCCCCCCCCTTTCCCCCTTTTTTTTCCCCCTCCCCCCTCCCCCCCCCCACCCCCCTCCCCGTCCCCCCCCCTCCCCCCTTCCCCCCTTTTCCCCCCTTTCCCCCCTTTCCCCCCTCTCCCCCCCTTCCCCCCCCCTTTTTTTCCCCCCCCTTTTCCCCTTTTCCCCCCCCCCCCCCCTCCCCCCCCCCCCTTTCCCCCCCCCCCCCCCCCCCTCTCTCCTCTCCTTCCCCCCTTCTTCCCCCCCCCCCCCCCCCCCCCCCCTCCCCCCCCCCCCCCCCCCTTTCTTTCCCCCCTCCCCCCCCCCCCCCCTTTCCCCCCTTTCCCCTTTTTTTTCCCCCTTCCTTTCCCCCTTCCCTTTTCCTTCCCTTTTCCTTCTTCCTTTCCCCCCTTTTTTCCCCCCCTTTTTTTTTCCTCCTTTTTCCTTTTCATCCATATCCAATCCCTATTTGTTTCTCAAGGTGGGATTTTCTTTTTTTCTATTCTCTCTCTCTCTCCCCTCTCTCTCTCTCTCCCCTCTCCCCTCCCCTTCCCCTCTTTTTCTTTTTTTGTTTAATAACCCAATTTTTTTTTTTGGGGGGGGGAACCCCTCCAAAAAAATTTTCGGCGTACATCTGAAACCCACGCAAACCTTTTTTGGACAAAATAAACCCCGCCTTTTTTTTAAAGGACTTTTGTATGATATTTGCATATCATGAGAATAGCTATTAACTTCATTTATGCCCTATGAGGGATTCATGGACTCACGCGCAAAGGATTTCCCCAGGAAATGAAGGGCAAAAACATACACGCCAGTAAGTGAACTTACGCTTCCCCCGCACACGGCATAACCATAATACCAGTGACACATGGACCGTGCCCGTAAAAACCCAAAGAGACGCAGATCTTCCCCTTCAAACCAAAAAGACGGCGATCTTGCTCTTAAAAATTGCTTTGTTTTTAAAGCAGTGATGAAATCCTTATTACTTTAGTTTCACGAAACTTTTTTTTGGGTTTTCGTTTTGGTCCGGGTTGGATGAAGCTTTCGGGTTTCGACGGTTTGGCTAACCCCCAAACGATGCCGGTTTGGTTTTTTGGTGGTGGTCTCGGGGGTTCTAGTCAGTTTTGTAGTCGAGACCGGGCATATCCGAGACCGAGCCCAAGCCCGAGACCGGGGGGTGCGAAACCGAGCCCAGAAAATTCGAGACCGAGCCCGAGCCCAAAAAAGGCGAGACCAAGACCGAGCCCGACATACATTTTGTACAGGAAAATAAAACAAAACTGTCCAATTTTCTGAATACTTTTTACCTGACTTATTACCTAATGATCCAAAAACGACCTATTAGTACAAGAGGCCGCCATAATAAACCTCTTTTCTTTCGATACCAAACATATTTAAACAAAATTTAAAATTTAACATAATCAGTATTTTTCTAATGGGGCCCCTTTCTTTAAATCGGAGTCGTGTCAAGTTTCAGGTGATAATTGGTGCCAATTAAGCCATGGGGTTGTCCAACCCAGAAAAAGGAGTCACGAACTTAGTTAGTAAACCCTTTCCTTGGAAAAAAACAGCCATGGAGTACTCGCATTTAAATTTACCAGACTTTTTGTTTCGACCCGGATAGGTTTGCAGATAACTAGTGGGCCAGCACAGGGGTGGAAAAACTCCGGCCCAGGGGCCGTATGCGGCCCGCGAGAAAAATTTTGCCCGGTCCGAAAAGGCAATTCATAAATGAAAATTCAGAATTTTTAAAAAAGGAATTGATAATTATTTTTTTCCCTATGGTTCCATCGTTTACCCGAAAGGTATCCGCAAGGGTCCATTATTTACCCGGCACGTACCATTTTTGGATACTTCACGTAATACTGCTCTAAAACCCTAGTAGCAAAACATAACATGCCCTCTGTTTCTTTAGACAAACCAGGTGCAGAACCTTATATTTCTAGTGGAGGCTTAAGTTTGAACAAAATTTTCAGTATCACTATATTGTCATCTATACAGTACGTAACTCAGAGGGCCGTTTTCGGGGGCCAGAAGGTCCCTCTGAAGAGTGAGTTAGCTTTAAAAAAAGTAGATAATTTTGAATTTAAAGTAAGAAAAATAAAATTGGTTTCAATGTGAGCGATTTTTTTTTTTGGCACGTTCAGGCGCCTTTCTTCCTATTCTTCATGCATAAATAAAAGACAAAAATCATATTTTGATACTCCCGGGGCTGAGTAGCCTTTCCAGCAATGTCATTAAAAGTTACGCATGAGATTTACTGCTACAAAATTTGCACCCAGTCAATATACGTAGCATCGCACTAGTTCCTGGCTGGGCTTTTCCCTAACTCCACCCCGGGCCAGACCGGTGTTGGGTTTGTGGGGAAAACCGCCCTCAGCGGGGGGCCTGGGTTCGATTTCCCGGTCGAGTATACCAAAAAACATAAAAATCCCCCAGCCGTTGGCGTGAGTCCCCATAAGCAGCGGAGTAAGGGAAAAACAACCCGTGCCCCACAAAATGGGAGAAAAGACCCTGGGGGGCCCCTAGATTAAACCAGGGGTTTATAGCGAGCGTAAAACCTTTTAACAACTTTTTAAATACCAGGGCCTGTTTGGGGGGCCCTTGCCCGAGTCCTTTGGGGAAAATTTTTTCGCCCTCACTATTTGCGGCCCTCGAGGGGGTTAGACTATCAAAACGGGCCCCCATTAATATACAAAACAGTGTAAAATTTAGGCCTAGGCTCAAGCTTTAGAGTCGCCAGATAGCTGTAGTATCAGTCTAACATGGGACCAAAAATTTTGCAGTTGACTTTTTCCCATCCCGGAAAGAATCTGGCGTAACTTAAGAATTATTTTTGGAAGGGGATATTTGTTTACTCTATTTTTTTAATAGCCAAATGATATTTGTACCAGATTTGGTTAAATATGGGATGAAAAAGGGCCCAAAGGGGAATCCCCAAGAGCTGAAAGGATAGCACTGAAAAACACTGAGAAGGGGGTTTCAAAAAACCCCCCAACACACACCACACACAGTGAACACCCAATGCAGTGCAGTACGAGACTGCACTGTTTGAGCATACTGAGTGACCCTTAGTGACCCCCACTTGTGCTAGTCAATGACATTATCCCCATTGGGCCCAAATTAAATTTAAAAACCCACTCACTAGCCACAGAGGGAAGTTTAACCAAATTTGATACAGTGAGGACTCGCGGATGAATGACTTTTTTTTCAAGGGAATATTTTTTTCAATGAAAGTAAAAAAGTTAAAAAAAAGTTTTAAATAAAAGAGTTATTTAAAAAAAATGAAAAAAAAAGACCAAAATTTTTTTGCCGGTCTCGAAGCGAGAGCAGAAAAAATTCCGAGACCGCAAGGGTCCGAGACCGAGACCAAGACCGAGACTACAGGGTGTCGAGACGAGACCAGGAAAAACCGGTCTCGAGACCGGGGGACCGGTCTCGAGTACTACATCCCTGGTCCGAGTGTGTCAATGTAAAGCCTCGGTTTAAATTGAGTATCCCTTTTTGTAAAAAACGCCCCCTGCCCCCTTAGCGCTCATCGCCCCCCTGATTTGTGCAAACGCCCCCCGGGGGCGAAAAACGCCCCCGGTTGGGAACCACTGGTCAAAATCAAACGATTTGGTGGTCTGGGCAACAACCAGACCAAAGCGTATCTATCTTATTACAAATATTGCGTTAAGTTTGCATTTTGATTTAAGTAAGGTCTTAAAAAGGAAGTCAGAGTACGTTAAGGCGAGTTCGATAATTCGACTGCACAAAAGCATACCCTCAAAACCCAGCGCTTCTCAACCGGTGGGCCCGGCCCACTGGTGGGCGCGAAGCTCTCCCAGGTGGGCCGCGAGATCCGCCATAAAAAATAAGCAATAAAGGAAAAAGAATAAACTTTTTGTAACGTGGGCTACAGGAAAATTCTGAGAGTCAAAGTGGTCCTCGAGTTAAAAAAAAGGTTAAGAAGCGCTGCTCTAAACCGTCGGGAAATCATTACCGAACCACGTGTTCCAAAAATCTTGAGTCCAATTGAGAAATTTGCCGAATCATCCATTTTTAAACCCATCGCAAATATGACGAGGGTGCTTTGTGTCCGGGAAACTGCATAAAACTGCCGCTTTTGTTGTAAAATGTGTATTTTAATCTGCCATAGAGTAAGATAGAAAACCCGTTTTTCGTGCATTTAGGGGGGGACACAACACACCCCCGCTTAATGATATAGTAGGTAGGTACTGCAAGAAAATTGCGGGGCACACGAAAATAGGGGAACGCAGGTTTGTTATATGCTGGAGCTCAGTTTATTATCCCCTGTGTATCCCACAACGAAAATTTTCCAACTTATTTATTAATTTTCCAGATAAGCCTAAATATGAATTTAAAATAGCTGAGAAATATTCTGACCATGCTCGTTACATTTTCTTAAATTGCAGAGGACCTCACCGATTTAAATCAGAAAATGCAAAAAACGAAGTTTGCAAAAGCTGTGACCCTGGCGAAAATGGAGAATATTTAAGAACGCAATCGTAACGTCACGGCCACCCCCGATTCACAAGGTGGTATTGGAAATCCTAAGGCTTAAGATTTACGACAGGAACTGAAATTGATGCCGCCAGGGAGAAGCTAAGAAATACATATTGCAAGACCTAAGGATGCTTGAAAATACGTTGGGAAGCTTTAGTTGTTCTTTTAGTACAGTGGTTCTTAACCAGTGGGTACTTACCCGTGGGGGGTAATTTCTGTATCTCAGGTGGGTAATTATTGACCGCCAATCCTGTCCAGTATCTTTTTCTTCTGTAATTCTTCTGTAATTATTCCAGTTCTGTAAGATTACTTCGAGTCGGACGATCTGACACTGGTAAAAGGAAGTGCGAACAAAAAGTACGATAAAAGGCACCAGACCCATTTTTGTGAACTCACAAACATTGAAGATGATTGGGTTCTTAAGACTATTTTATGGAAAAGTGAAGGACAATTCAGTAGACTCATCTCCACATAAAAGATAGCCTAAGGATACTATAGGAAAACAGGTTAGGGGCCCGTTTTCCGGGGATTTTGGGCATGTTCTTTCAGTATCGTCATTTTATTACCAAATTACGCCCAAGGGGTCCAAAGGTCTTTGCCCACAGCATTCTCTTTTTCTAAATGTAACTATGGAAAAAACCCAAATTTGGGGAATAATATTGTGGCGGATTGGAAGGGGGGGGGGGAATAGGAGGGGTATGATTAAAAGGGGGGAAAATGGACGAAAAGGTAAGAACCCTTTTTTTAGTACATTGGGGTGTAATTGGGTAGCATAAAAATTAGCCTGACGTACGGTATCTGGGCACGAAATTATCTAGGAAGGACAATTCACAATGTTTTTAAACCCTCATGGAAGGGCACTGATTAGGTCAGCTTTCTGGGCCGATTCCCCCTAGAAGCTCGTTCCCAAAAGTAAAAACGCTGAGGCAATGATGCCATACAAGCGCCTAGGCTAGTGGCCTTCGGCCCCCTCGGCCTTTTGGGACGCAATTTGAAAAAAGGCCTAATCAAGTACCGTTAACTACAGGAAATATAATGAAAATTGGGGAATCATTTAAAAAGTTTTTGATAAAAAACCTTTTAGCCTAGGGTTTTCCCATCTTTTACCCTGCTCTAGCCCAAGGTGCCATATTTTTCCGCTCGCCCTCTTTCTAGATTTCACGTAAGACTCCCCAAAAACCCTGTATGCCAACATAAATCCCCACTATTCGTTAGACAACCAGGGTAAAATCCAATTTATTCGGGTGGGGAAAAGCAGGAAAAAGAATTGGTAAACATGTATGGGTCTATCTACTAAAGTTGAACTAAAAGGGCACGTGTTTGCCCGGTAGATTCGGGGGGTGGGGGCTAAAAGTGCCCCCTCTGAAGAGTGGTTAAACGTTAAAAGTAGGAAATTTTTGCAATTTAAAGGAAAAAAAATAAATTTGGTTCCACAGTGCGCGCTTTTTCGGGGGCTTATGCGCATTTCGTTGACTGTTTTTCATGAAAAAAAAAAAGACAAATGGTCATTTGTGATGTCCTGTCTAAGTAGCCTTAACGTCAATGCGGTTAAAAATTAGGGGATAAGCTTCTTTGCCTACAAATTTTCACAAACTAAATAGTTCTGGGGGCATCGCGGGGGCTTTTGCCCAAACCCCCACCGGGGCCTGTTTGGGTCCCCCTACTGTGCCCTTTTGGGGGAAGGGCTTTTTGCCATTTCACTATCTGCCCCCCGCAAGGGGATTTGACTACAAACTTGAACAGGTTCCCCCCCCCTGGCCTATAATAAAGAACATTGGAAATTTTTGGGCCTAGACATATACCTTTAGAGTTCTAGATAGCTTAGTATCAGTCTAATCATAGTTTGGGAAAAACCCTTTTCAGTTTAAATTTCACAAAAACACTAAAAAGTAATGAGTTATTAACAAAAAATTGCTTTAGCGTGTACCTCATGATAGGGTGCGTTACATTACTTCCTTTTTCTATTCTGGGGATGGTTCTACCATGGAGGGACTACTTGTCCAAGTAGTAGCTCCTGATTCTACTTTAGTAAGTTGAACCCACACAAGTAGCCCCCAAATCGGGTTTTAGTTTCGAGGGGTATTTCCGAATTGGCGTGTTTCTCCAGTTGTAAAGCCAGTGATTTTGGAGTCAAATAATGAAGTAACGCAAGAGAAATACTAAGCCTTAACTAAAGCTTAGGATTTCTCTGCACACTGCCGCACGACGCAATTCGCAGCGCGCTTATATATTTTCGCAGATCGACCGGTCAAAAAATCAGTGTCTGCATATGCGGTGTAATTTGCAATGACACCACTTGCCCCATCATTTTTCGTTTTGACGTCTATGCAAAAGGGTCTTTCCCAAAGGCACCTTTGCATCCACTATTATAAACGGGCCTGGAAATTTGTCTAAAATTAAAAAAACTAAAAAGCTCCCCTTTTTCCAAAACACACTTTTGTCTTGTTCGACGTGTTTTTCAAACTTTGATCCCTTTTGAAGCGTCATTCATAAAAAAATTTATTTTTTTCCTGCATTTGTTTGGCTAAAAACCATTCGAGACCAGTTCGAGCCGAATGGCATCGTCCTGGCCTTATGACAAAAGGGAAAATTTTGGGGAATTGAATCCCACTGCAGGGGCGGATCTAGGTTTTTCTGGGGGGGGCCAACAAAAAAGGGGCACATTCTTTTTTAAAAATTTTTGGTTCCCCAAAAAAACGTCAGGTTTAACAATTTACGGCATAGTCAAAAAAGAAAGGAAAAAACAAAGAGAATGCAAAAACTGGAATCAAAACCTGGAATCTAAGCGGGAAAATGAAAGGCGCGCAAAGCGCCAAAATTTTTTTTGGGAAACCTACATTTAAAAGAATTTGTACAAATTTTAAAAGCAATTTTGAAAATTGCCCAACAGTTAGGCCCTATTATTTACTTCCCCCTCGACCACTAGCCTACGTACGACAGCAAAAGTGAACTTTAACGGGTTTAACAAAAGCGATTCAATTTTCCGCTTTACATAAATCCATTAACATAAATCCTTATTTTACTGAAAAGGTGGAAAGGGTTTTTGTACTATATTTAGCAAAGTATAACGGAACTGAGGAAGAGTGGACAAAGAAAATTTTGGGTTTTTACCCCAAAAATTTCCCCCTTAGAAACCCAAAATAAGTAAATCGCCCAGTGTGGCGGCAGATTTCCCCCAACAGGGCCCGGGGGCCATGTCAGCAACCCAATTATTTTCCGACTTTCCCCATTCGGGGGATATGAGAAGGGAAAATGGAGGAGCCTCTTTATCCATGCCATTGCCGGCATATTTTGACAATCACTTAATACTTCAAGATCCGATTTGCGCATGATGTGTTCTTTGAACGGGTCGTAAAATTGAAAAGCGCGCGAAGGGGGGGAATATTTTTGATAGGGTAACACCAAAAAATAATATGACAAAACGAAAAAAAACGTGGGTTGTAGACCTATGGGGTGTAAAAAAACATTTGTTCGAAACCCCCGGACTACAAGATAAAATAGCCAAATTTTGCTCCGAAGTCGCTCACCAACTGACTCTACCCAGACAAACAAAAGAAACCCCAAACTGGGTTTTGCGATATGGGATGAAAGTTACGAACTTTACATAAATAGTACTTGCCATATTTTATTGGTAAGGGGAAAGGACTTGTGCTACCTGTTTTGCGGAAGGGAAACTTTTTAAAAAAGAGAGTGATCAACAGCGCGCTAGCGCGCCAAAAATTTTGGGGTTTTTATTAGAAAATTATCCTTTTGAGGGAAAAAAAACGGGGAACCCGCCGGGGCTAGTTGTCGTCGGGGACTGATAATTTCGACTGGACTCCCGAAAAACCTGTAAAATTCCCCGATAGTTGGCACCCTTTCCCCGACGGGGGCATAAACCCTTTTCCCCCCACCTGGCCCCACGCTATCTCGATGAGGGAGGGGTTTAAAATACTGTAGTGTGTTCCCAAAGTTGCGGCGCGACTGTCAAAAAAACTCTGCAGAACAATGGGCTGAAGCGAATGTTGCTTTTTTTTTGCGACAGCAGACCCCCTCTCGGGTCCAAAGACGTCAAAAAAATTTTAAACCACTAACTTTTATTTGACCCGGTGGTGATTTTATTAAAATTTTTTTAAAGAAAAAAAGCCGATTCGTCCCCCTTGCGATTCGGGTAATCTTGGCTGTGGCTTTTTAAATAAAATTGGCTTTTTATTTTCCCTCACTGGGCAACACGAATAAATGAAAAGGGGTAAATCCCGACCATGAATATCATACGTGTTCATGAGTTAGTTAGATGAGGTTTAAGTCCCAGTTTTCCAACCAATTGGTTCAGTCGAGACGACCACGGGCCTTTTTTCCAGTTTTGGTCACTGTTGTTTTCCCTAATCCATTGCTTAGCTGGCACCCAAACACAAAGGAGTAGGTTCCATTTTTTAAAATCTTTGGTCGACCCCGGCCAGGGTTGAACCCTGACCTTTCCCGGGTGCAAGTCGGATGCTCTAACCATCGTGTTTATAGAGGGGGATACTAGCGGGGGAAAAGGGAAGGTTTCGTAGATGTAGCGTTTTTGGAGTGTGAACAGATCATTATTTGTTAGACCAAAAGACTGCGGGCCTTTTGGAATCAATTTAAAATCGTAGTAAAACTTTCATAAAGCGCTGTGAGTATGGGAATATTTCGCGTTTTACTTGAAAGCCCCAAACAGTGGTTCAAGCGAAAAGTGATTAGAATGCCACTGTCACGCAGGGAGTGGAATTAGAGAGATGAGGTTTTACGGGTCAGTTTTTAACCAACGGGTTTTAATCGGGCCGGCCCGGGCCTTTTTTGCAGTTTGCTCATTTGGGAGTTTTTCCCCACTCCATTTCAATCAGTAAGACATACTGTAGTCACATTCTCTGTAAGCGATTTCGCGTTTGTGTTTCAGGGCGGGGAATATAGGCTACCATAGTCAAATTATTTCTGAAAGTTTCTGCGTACATAGCTAGACTTTACGGGTGGATTGATCGATACTGGATGGGGTAACCAAAATCTCCTCGGAACTGGGCAACTGTCATTTCCTGTCAAACTGTCGTGGTTTTTTTTTTTTTTTTTTTTTTTTTATTTTTTTTGGTAGTGTGTAAAAAAAAAAAAATTTTGAAAAAGGGCAAATTGGGGAAAATTTTGGGGGGGCCCGGGCGTCGGGACCCCCCCTGGATCCGCCCCGCACTGTTACCTACACTGTGCGAGCGTGTTTTCCGCGAAGCAAGAAAGAAGAAACCAGAGAAACCTAAAAAACAAGGGGCTTGGGGTTTTCGGCAAAACTAGTCATGTTGCATTAAACTTCACAGGTCAAAAGCTTTCGTCCGTTAAGAAAAAGGGGAAGAGTAATTTTCAAAACAAGATAAAATTTATGACGCCCTTAATGTTTTTATTAATATATATTATAAAATATAATATATTATATAATAATATATATATATATATATACTAAAAGGGAGTTTTTCAGCCCCAAAACTGGGAAAAGCAAAGGACGTAATGTTTTAATACGCACCTTCACTTTGTTTTTTTTGGGTGGCTTCAGTCGAGCCCACTGAAGTGGTTTCCGTTACTTTATTCTATGCTTTCACCCCTTTGGTGGTCAGTCCGCCATTTGTCCTCGCTCTAGCAATAAATATCTTAGTATTTTTTTTGTACACAGCAGGATCAAAAATAAAAGACTGAGGGAAGGAAGGGTTTCAACAGCGCAACAATAAACGTTAAACAATAAACGTTTTAAAACCCGTACAAATGTACGAACAGGGAAAACTTTTGACTCTCTCTTGTCTTTAAAATTTGGCTCTTAGTCCTGTCATCATAGCTCCACTGAAAAAAATGCTTAAAAACAAAAGTATATAGTTAGGGGCCTTTGTTTTTGGGGTTCCCTTTTTAAATCGTTTCAAAAAAAAAAAAAAAGGACGGTTTACTTTTAGAGGCAGTGAGACCTTGGGCCAATCAAAGGCCCGTACTAATTTATCGCGGATGACACCGATAAGATTCGCCTTCCCCTTTTCGACTATAGCGTCCCGGGGGCCGCATAGATCTTTTCCCAATGGAAAAAAAAAAAGGGTTGGGGAAGAATTTTTGGTGTGAATCGTTTTTTTTTCCCCAGCAAAATGCCATTGACAAAAAACATCGCCCACCAGAACTCTGTTTCACAATCCATTTCAATTCTATTGGAAAAAAGGGGTTTTTGTAGGGCCCATTCGATGACGTGAGTGTTCCCCCCTCTTAACCTAAATCATGCCCACATGGGTGGTATGAGAAATCCCAATCCCTGATTTTCCCAAAACTGTAAAATGTCGTCACCATAAAAAAAATTGCCCTTTTTTTTAATAAACTTAAACTGACACAAATGTTAGGGCCCCAATGAGGCTGAAAAATTTATATTTTTTGAAAAAAATTTTCAAAATATTTTAAAAATTTTTTGATTAAATATAAAAAAAAGGAAAAGTTCTGGCAATGAAGACTTTTTTTCTGTTAGTTTTCGACAAAACCCTCGCGTAACGAATGTGGGGGGGGTGGGGGGGGGGGGGGGTGGGGGGGGGGGGGGGTGGGGGGGGGGGGGGGTGGGGGGGGGGGGGGGTGGGGGGGGGGGGGGGTGGGGGGGGGGGGGGGTGGGGGGGGGGGGGGGTGGGGGGGGGGGGGGGTGGGGGGGGGGGGGGGTGGGGGGGGGGGGGGGTGGGGGGGGGGGGGGGTGGGGGGGGGGGGGGGTGGGGGGGGGGGGGGGTGGGGGGGGGGGGGGGTGGGGGGGGGGGGGGGTGGGGGGGGGGGGGGGTGGGGGGGGGGGGGGGTGGGGGGGTGGCGGGGGGGGGGCGGTGGGGTGGGGGGTGGGGGCGGAGGGGGGGGGGCGGGGGGGGTGGGGGGTGGGGGGGGGGGGGGGTGGTGGGGGGGGGCGGGCCGGGCGCGGGGGGGTGGGGTGGGGGGGGGGGGGGGGGGGGGGGTGGGTGGGGGGTGTGGGCGGGGGGGGGGGTGGGGGGGGGGGGGGGTGGTGTGGGGGGGGTGGGTGGGGGGGGGGGTGGGGGGGGGGATTGGTTTAAAAATGTAAGGTACAAATGGAAAATTGAGGTCTTGGGGTTAAGTTGTGGCCTTTGGTACCAAAAATTAGTTTCTTTCGAAAAACCAAGAAATTCTTCAAAATTTAAAATTTTTTCCAAATTTTTTCCCCTAATTTGGGAAAAAAGGTCAAAAGGGGGACCGGCCGAAATTGAAATTAAATTTCCCCAAATCCATGAAATTTTAAAAAAACCCCACACAATTGGTTGGTTAACCGTTTATTTTAAAACTTTTTTCCAAAATTTAAAATTTCTTAATTTAAAAAATCACACCGGCAATTTAAAACCAAATTTTAAACCCCCAACCCCTTTTCCTCAAAATGACCCCAAAATTGGTTTTTTTATTCCCTTGTGTTTGGCCCCTTTTAAATGAATTTTCTTAAGGACCTTACCCATAAGCCCCTAAGTAAATTGATCCTTTGACCCTTCCTTTTATTTTTCCCAAAACCAACTTTAAAGTTCACTTCCTGAAAAATTGTTCCCAAAAAAATTTTTGATTATACCCCCCTTTCCATGTTACCCATTGTTTATTTCAAATTTCCCCTACCTTTTAATTTGAATTAAATTAAAAAATTCTTTTCCTTTTTGAAAATTTCTTACCTTTGGCCCATACCCTTTTCTCTTGACCTTTGAACCCAAAATTGACCTTAAAAATTTTAAAAACCCATAAATTTCCCTTTTTTTAAATTCCCCCAATTTAACTTTCATTAAATTTACAACCCAAGGTTAAACCCCTTAAAATTACCCTTTTTAAACCCCCAAAAAACCAAAGAAAGACAAAAAATTTGCAAAAAAAAAAAAACATTTTTTTCCTTTGGTTCTGGAAACCCCAATTTGCTTTTAAAGAGGTTTTTTTCCCTTTTTTAGGGACGGAAAACCCAAAATTTTTTCCCAAAGTTAAAAAAAACAACAAACCCGGAAAAGGGTTTGTTCTACCCAAGGAAAAAAAATTATAAATTACTGGCTTTTCCTTTAAAAAAAGGGGAAACCTTTGAAAACCCCAAGTTACAAATTAACCCTTTAGAACCGAAACCCTTTTAAAAAGAAATGGTTGTTGGTAAATTTTTTCACAAATCAACAAAGACCCACAATTTTTTTAACAAGAAAAAATTTCTTTCCCAAGATAATTTAAGAACTTTTGCTTGCCAATTAAAGGTCAAAATTGTTTGGAATTTTTTTTAAGGTTTTAAAAGCCACAAAAAAAGGCAGTTAAAAAGGGGCAAGGAAACCCCAAAGCCGGTTCACCAAATTTATTTACAAATTAATTCATGGTTTTTTAAAAAGTACCAACCCTAAATTAATTTTTAAATTTTTGTTTTTACCCCCACTTCTAGTTTCAATAAGGAATTTGATTTTTCCAATTAATTTTATTCGAAATGAATTAACATTTCCAGCCCAAACCATTTCCCCATTTTGCCAATTCCAATAAGGGGGGCAATCCAATATAGGCCCAAAATTAAAATTTTTTTTTGAAAATTTTTTAATGTGAATTAAAATTTAAATTTTATTCTTAAAGTTATTTAAATTAATTTTCCATTAATTTTAAAATTTATTTCCAAATTCCTTTTGTTCAAACCCGTGGCCCCCCAAAAACCCTTTTTTTAAAGAAAGAAAGAAATGATTTATAACCATTGGAAATACATCTTTTTTTCAAGAGAATTCAAATATTGTCAAAGATTTTCTTATTTGGACCCTTTTCAGAATAAATTTTTCCCCAGTAAAGGTAAAACAAAATTTTACCTTAATTAAACCCCTTTAAGTTTCCAAAAAAATTTTTTTTCCCCTTCTTCCCCCGGGGTTTGGGTTTTTCATTTTTTTTAAACCCCCCAATTTTTTTGGTTGGGCTTTTCAATGTTTTTCCCCCTTTCTTTCCCTTTTTCCCTCCTTTTTTAAAAAGGGAATTTAAAAAAAATTTAATTTTCCAAACCCCGTTGAATTCCTAAAACAAAATTTCCCACATTTTAAAATTTAACCCCTAAAATTATCCTACTTACTTTTATTAATCGTCCCTTTAAAGAAAATCCTGTTTCCCACAGCCCTTTTCCCCTCAATTTTGAAAACCCCATTGACCTGTCCAAAAAATTTTTAAATTTTTTTTAATTTAATCCAAAAATTGAGAAAGGGTTTTTCCCCTTTTGGGCCAAAATTTTCCCCAAATTTAATCTAAACCAAAAAATTTTTCCCCCAAAGGGGGAAATTTAATTTTTCCTTTTTTGATCATTTTAAAAAATTTCATTCAATCCCTTTTCAATTCCTTTAAACTTGAAAGGATTTAAGTTTTTAATTTTTTCCCCAAAACTTTCCCCAAACAGGGTTTTCCTAAAAGCATAAAGAAGCCCCACTTATCTTTAAAGTGCAGTAATTTAACCGTCCTTGGTTTTTCCCCCAAAAACCCGTAACCATTTCCCCATTAATTTTAAAACATTTCCTTTTTTTTTAAAGGTTTGACCCTCTTTTCCTTATTTACCCCCAAAAAAAGTCACTCAAAGTCCCAAAAAGACCCAAAAATTTAAAACGACATTTTTAATTAACCCAATATTTTCCCCAAAAAAAATCTCTAATTTAATTCCTGAAAAAGGGTTCAATCTTGGGAAAAAAAATAATGAAATCTGTCCCAAGAATTTTAAAAAGGAAACCAATTGGATTAATTTAAATTTTTAATCCTCTTTTCATTTCCGGTTTTTTTTTGAACCCAAAATATTTAAAAAAAATTCAAAGTTAAAGTTTTAAATTTCCTTCCTTTTAAATTTTGTTAAGTTCTACATTTCCCAAAAATTTTTCCAAAATTACAAATTTAAATTGGTTTTAAATTTTAAAACCTTAAACTTAATTTTGTTTAATTAAAAACCCCCCAAAAACCAAATTTTAACCTTAACAAAAAATAAGAAACCCCTTTTCTTTAAAAAATTTAAATTAAAGCCTATACCACTTTTAAAAATTTAACTTTAAGTTCTGCCGGGGTAAATTTGGGGTTGTTTAATAAGGTTGAAACACTTTTGTTCCCCAAAAATTTTTTAAAAAAAGGTTTTCATTTACAAAACAATTACCAAAATATTTAATTTTTAAAATTTTTAATTACGATCCAAAACTCTTATAAAATTCCTTCCAATAAATTTCCCATAAAATTCCACTTACCCTTTAAATATTTAAAGGTAACCCCTTTTAACCAAGGAATCCAATTATTAAATTCCAAAATTTAAATTTTTAATTTTTAAAAAAATGTAAGGTTTAATTTGCCCTTTACCAATAAACCCCCAAAAATTAAACCTAAACCCCAAAATTTTAAACAAACCCAATTTCAAAATCCTTTAACCTTTTAATAATCCTTTTAAAATTATCCCAAAAAGGGGCACACTTAATTTAAAACCCCAATTATTTGGGAAAATTTAAAGGTTATTTCTTTAAATCTTTCAATACACCCAAAAAAGGATTCCCACAAAAAACAAATTTTGTTTACCTTAAAGAAAAAAATTTACCACCCAAAGCATCCTTCAAAAAATTTTTTAAATTTTAAATTTTTTTAAAGATTTTTGAACTGACTTAAAACCCTTTTTCCCTTTTTCAAAGGGGCCCACTTAATTTAAAACAACAAAGGCCCAAATTTTATTAATTAAAACCAAAATTTTAAAAACCTGTTTCCAAAAATTTTTAAATTAAAAATTTCCCAAACCTTTCAAAATTTTACACCTGGAGAAGGTTGTTTCTATTAATAGAACTCCTTGTCCAAAGGTTAAACCCCCCACCCCCTTTTCCCTTCAACCCCTTCCCCCCCTTTTAAAACGCCTAACCCAAAATTCAAATAAAACCCCAACGAAATTTCTTTTGGAATTAACTGAAATCAAAATTTGTTTTCATTTCATTAAAAATTACCTTTAAAAACCTGAAAAAAGATTAAATGCCAAAATTTGTTTACCCAAAATTTACTTTTCCCAATTTTTGGATTTAAGAAAATTTTTAAAATTTTGGCCCACAATTTTTTTTAAAAGAACTTCCCTTAATTCCAAACCTTGGCTTGCATTGAAAAAGTTGAAAATGTAAACCCAAACTAAAGATTGGTTCATTTTAATTTTCTAACAAACTCTTTTCCAAATTTAACAACATTAATTTCAAATTTAAAATTTTTCCCCAAACAAGAATCTTAAAAAATTAAATTTAGTCAAATTTCCCAGGGGTCCGGTCAAAAACAATTTAATCCCCGGGTTTTTTCCCCCACAACCCTTTTTTTTTTAAATTTGCAATTTTTCCCCAAAAAACCCCCCTGAAATTTTTATTTTTAAAGGAATTTCAGACAAAAAATTTAACATAAAAGCCAAGTGTTCGTCTTTTTTTAAATTTTTTGCCTTTGGGTTAAAAGTTTCCTTTAACTTTTTCCCGGACTTTTTTCTTTAGTTTCCTTTCCTTATAAATTCCTTTTGGGCCTTGGTTAAACCTTCCCCTTTTTTCATATTTTCTTTTTTTCGAATTTGTTGGGAATTTTTCCCCCTTTGGTTTGAAATTAAGGTTAATAAGTTTTTCATAACAATGGGTTTAATTTTAATTACAATTAAATTCTAAATCATTACATCCCGTTTTTGATTTAACAAGCCTTTTTAAATTTAAGGGTTTTAATGAAACAAATTTTTTTCCTTTTAACAAAAATAAATTGGATACTAGGAGAAAGAAACCCAATTTTAAAAACCCCTGGGCCCCCCCCCGGAAATTTTGGTTTAAAAGCCCTTAAAGTTTTAAATTTTAAAAAGTGTCCCTTAATTATTCCCAAAAATTTCCCAAAATTATTTGGGAACCTTTTATATACAAGGGCCAAGTTAGGAAAACCCTAAATTTTAAAAATAAAATTTATTAGGTTTGAATTTTCCCCCAAAAAATAAATTCTTTTTTTGGTAAAGGGCATAAATTTAAACCAAAGGTTGAAAGAATTTGGCTTAAGTTTTATGGGTCCCATGGTTGGGGTTTTTTTCTTGGTTTTTTTATTAAAAAAGGTAACCCCCGGGGGAATTAATTTACCTTTGGAAAAAATTTTATTTTTTTCTAAAAATACCTAAAGGATGACAATTTCTGTTTTAATTTTTTTTTTCCCCTTTATTAAATTTCGTTTTAAAAAAATTTAATTTTTATTTTAAAATTTTTTAATTTAATTTTTAATTTTAAATTTTTTGGGAAAAATTTAAAAATGTTAAATAAACCCCTTTTCTTTTACACATTCATTTATTTTTCCTTTTTTCCTTTTTCCTTTAGTGGTGTTTTTCCCCAAAATTTGGTTTCCTTTTTCTTAAATTTGGGGTTTTTAAGGGTTTTTTTTTTTCCCTAAATTTAAATCTTAAAATTTCACGATTACCAAATTTTTACAAAAATTTTGGGGTTTTTAAAAAAACCAATTGAAAAGGTTTTTAAAAAGTTAAAAAGGAAAACCTTAATTTTAAAATTTTATATTTAATTTTGGGGAAATTTTTTTTTAGTTCAAAAGTTTTTACCCTTTCTAATGGGTTGGAAACCCCAAAATTTTGAGTTGAATTAAACCGCTTACCATTTTTAGCAACTTTTCCCTTTTTTTTTTTATTTTTAAATTTAAAAAAATACAAGTTGCCAAAAAGTGAAAAATTTTAAAACCTTTTTAATTTGGGCCCCCTTTATTTAAAAGACCTTCTAAATTTTTTTCCCCAAATTTAAACCGAAAACAAAAAGCAAAATTTTTTAAACCCAAAAATAAACCCTTTAAATTAACTTTTTCTTTTTAATAATTGAAATTTAACAAACCCAAAAAAAAAAAAAGGAGAAATTTCGGGTTTTAACGGCCAAAGTATTTTGTAAAAACAAAAGTTCCCTTTTAAAAATTTCACTGTTTTTAAAATTAGGGGAAAATTTTTCCCATAATCGTTTAAATTCTTTTAACAAGTTTAAAAAATTTTATAATTTTACCCTTTTTGGGGTTTATCGTTATTTTCCTTTTCCCCTTAATGTTATTTAGCTTGGGTTCTTTAGTGATTTTAAAAAACGCTGGTAATTTTGGTAATTTAAACCGATTTTGTTTTTAATTGTCCCCCAGAGGAAAAAATTTTTTAAAAGTTTTAAATTTTTTCGTTTGAAAAGTAATTCCCTTTCAAAAATTTTTTTTAGGGGAAACCCAAATTTAAAATACCGGGCTTAGGGAAAAAAAATTTAAACAGTTTAAAATTTAATACATATTAAATAGTTTTTTGTTGAAATTTAAGTGTTAAAAAATTACCTCCCAAATTTTCTTTAATTTAAAATAATTTAATTGGTTTGTTTAAGGAATTTAATTTTTCCGCCTTTTGGACATTTATTTAAAAAAGTGACAAAGGAACAATTTCTAAAACAAATGACATTTACCTTTTCCTTAATTGAGTTAAACGCCAAAACATTTTCCCCCCCTTTAAAATTTTCCCTTTTTGTATTGCATCAATGTATTCCAAAAATCGTTTGTTGGGGGTTTTAAGTTCCAGGAAGGAAATTGTTACTTAAATTTGTTGGTTTTTTTTTTCTGTTTTGGGAAAATTTTTGGGAATTGGTTTTGTTTTAAATTTGTCGGAAAAAACCGGGGTTTTAAATTTTGGGTTTCAAACCCCCTTTTCAAATTAAATCAAATTTAGTTTGTTCTGGTTAAATTTTAATTTTTAATTTAAATTTGTTTTCCCAATTAGTTTTAAAAATTCTTTTTCCCCCCTTACTTTTCCCCCAAAAATTTGTTAAATTTTCTTTTTTGTCTGCAATTTTGGCTTATCCTTTTGTTTTTTTTTTTTAAGTAAATTTTGGTTTAAAAAAATTTAATTTGGGGGAAATTTCAAAACTAAAGCAACAAATTGATCTTTTCCTTTTTTAATTATTAATAAATTAAAAATTCTTTAAATATAAAAACCCCCAAAAAGTTTTAAACCGGGTTTTTAATATCCTTTTCCAAAATTTTAATTTTCTTTCTCCCAAAAAATTTAAACCCCTTCCCTCTTTTTTGGGAAAAAATTTGGGGGTTCCCTTTTTTAAAAAACCCCCCCAAAAAAAAAGCAAAATTTTAAAAAATTAAAATTTTAATCCAAAATTAAATGAACCAAAAATTTTCCTAAACCCCCAGAAGAAAGCTTAAAATTTTTTAAAAATGCAAAAATTTTAATTGCCCCCCAAGGGACAATTTGGGAACCTTATTTAAAATTAAATTTTTTTTCTTTTTAATTTTTTTTTAACCCTTTTAAAATGGTTTGTTTTCTATTTAAAATTTTTATTTTTTTTTAAATAAAGAAGGGTTTTTAAAGAATTTTACAAATAAAGGGATCTATTTTTTTCCTATTAACCTTATTTTTAAAGGTTAAATTTTTGTTTATTATTTTACCAAATTTTAAAAAAATAATTTAATGCCTTTTTTAAATAAAGGTTTAAATTTAAAAGGGAAAATAAAAAAATTAAAATTTAAATTTATTGGAAAAATTTTTTATTTCCTTTTTAATTTTAATTATTTTTTACCCCGTTTGATTTCAAACAAAATAAAAGTCCCCTCCAAAACCCGGGAAAATTTTAAAATTTCTAAATTTTGGGTTTCCTAAAAAAGTAATTTTTCCCTTTTTTTTTTCCCCCCTTTTTTTTTTTTGGGGGGGGAAATCCTTTTTCCCCAAAAAAGAAACAAAAAAAGAAACAAAAAGGGTTTTCAAAAGTAAAAAAAAAAGGGGTTTTTCCAATAAATTATTTTTCCTTTGGTTTTTGAAATCACATTAAAAATTATTTTTTCAAATTAAAGGGTTTTTAATTTTAAATTTTAAAATTAAGCATAAATTTCTTTTCCATATCACAATTTAATTCCAAATTTTAAATAAAAATTTACTTCCCCCAAAATTTTAACCCCAAAACGTTCCCAAAACAAATTTTTTTTGGGGTTTTTAAAATGAAAATTTCCCAAGATTTTTCCCTTTTGCCCAAGGCTGTTATATAATTTCACTTAAAAACTTTTAAGGGTTTTGAAAACAAAAAATTCTTTAAATTCATCCCTTTCAATTTTATAGAAAAGAGGTTTTTGTTATGTTTATGTAAAAGGTTTGGTTTAAATTTTTTAAGGAAATTTTTAATTTACATGTAATTTTCAAATTTTTAATGGGAAAAATTCCTTAAAATTTAAAATACAATTTTTGATTTATAGGGAAAAAAATTTCAAAAGGGGGGGTTTTTTTTTTTTCCTTGGGCAAAAACCCCCGTCTTTAGGGGTTTTATAGGGGAAAAATGGTACTGTTCCATTGCCTTTAGTTGGTAAATTTTGGTCCCGATAATGGTTATTTAATTTGGGTTGGTAAATGAAAAAGGTAAGGGAATTTTCAAAAATTTTATTTAAAAAACTTATTCAAATTTAAAAATTTTAAAAAAAATTTTCCCTTTTTTTGGGTTGATTAAAAATTTTAAAAAAGGTTGAAAATCATTTTGCCCTTATTAAAATTTTTTTTTTAAATCGTTTAAAGGAAAATTATTTTAAATTTTAGCCCCCAAAGGGAAAACGATTAATGGGGAAATTTTACCGGGTAAATTTGGAAAAAAATTAAAAATTTAAAAAAATTTTTTATTAATTTTAAATAAAAATATTATATTTATCAAACCTTTTTAAATGAAATTTGTTTAACAAGCTTTAAATTCCCTTGGATGGCCCCTTTTTTCCCCCTTTATTTTTCTGAAATAATTTTGGGGGAACCATACCCTCCCTAAAGGTTTCTTCTTAATTAAAAATTTTATAAAAAATCAACCCTATAAAGGGGGTTTTTATCACAACCCTTTAAACCCAAAAAAAAAATCCAAAACGGAAAATTGCCAAAAAAAATTTTTTTTCAGAAGCATTTAAATTAAAACCTTTTTTCACTATAACAGGGATATTAAATTAAATTAGGTTTTTAAATTTTTCCCTTTAAATTTCCTTTAAACCCGTAATTCAAGGAAATTTAATTTAGCTAAATTAAGGGTAGCTTTATTTTGGGAAAATTTGGCAAAGTTTTTTAAAGTTAAATTTTAACAAAATTTTAAAACATGGGGAAAAATTTTTGTATTTTTTTACAAATTTGAATTTTGTTTTTAATTTTTGGGGATACTTTTAAATTTTTTCCCTTGTTGGAAATTTTTGGGTTACGTTTCAAATAACAATAAAATTAATTTAAGGGCCGGAGTTTTTTTAGTTTTACCAAAAAAAATTGGCCAAACGGAAAATTAATCCAAAAGTTTTTTGGCCCCTTTAAACACAATTTTCCGTCGGAAATATTCCCAAAACCCGGTTTTCCGGACTAAGGGGCCCCGATTTTTTATTTACCCCCCTCAAGGAAAACAACTAAAAGGGGGAAAGGGAAAAAAGGGAAAAGGTTTCCCGGGAATTGCTTTTTTGGGTTGAAACCATTTAAGGTTTTTAAAAAAAATTAATTTTGAATTTATTTCTCCGTAGAATTTAAACTTTTTAAAGTTTTCCTTTTTCCTTTTTTCCTTTCCTTCCCTTTAAAGGGATTTTTTAAAACTTTTTTGGTTTTTCATTAAAAAGGAAAAAAAAAATTTTTGGTTTAAAATTTTTTGTTTTATTGAAACCAAAATTTTTAAAACAAAAAATTGTCAAATTTTTGGAATTTAAAGTTTTTAAATTTTAAAAAATATTTTTTATTTTTAAGAAAGGAAATTTTTTAAATTAAGGTTTCCTTTCCCTTTACAAAAATAAGAATTCGGAAATTTTTAAGCATTTCATTTAAAAAAGGAAAAAGCCCGCGGTTTTTTAAATTTGGGTAAAAAACCCAAAACCCAAAACAACCCCCTTTTTTTATTAAAAAAATTTCCAAAATTTTTTTGGGGCTTAATCTTTCTCTTATTATAATTTTTAAAAATTTTTAGGGCTAAAACAAATTTTGGGCCAACCAACCCCTTCCAAACCTTTACCAAGATTTAATTTTAAATTTAAGCAAAAAAACCAAAAACCCTTTTTAAATTTAGGCCCCCTTTTGAGGGTTTTTTTAAAAAATTTCCCAAAATTGCCCTTTAATTTTTTGTTTAAAATTTTAAAATTAAATGGAAGGTAATCAAATGTTTAATTTAACTTTATACAAATTTACTTTTGGGGAAATTACATTAGGAAATAGGGAAAAGAATCTTTATGAAAATTCCTTTAAAATTTATTAAAAACCTAATTAAAAGATTTTCCCCAAAAATCTTTTTTTAAAATACAAATTTTCAAAAATTTAAAAATGCAAAAAAAAAAAATTTTGGCCCCAATTTTCCCAAAAAAACAAAACAGGAAAAAATTTTAAAGGTATTGGGGTTTTAAAAAAAATTTAATAAAAAATTTTGAACTTAGAAAAAATTGGGTTTCCCCCCATTTAAATTCCCCAATTTTGAAATTTGTTTTTAAAGTTGGGGTTAGGATTTTTTTCGTTTCCTAACCCTAACCTTATGAAATTCACCGGGCCACAACCCATTTTAAAACAAGTTTGAACTTATTTTTTGGGGGTTTTAAATTTTTTAAATTTTAAAAGGAATTTTTTTAAAAAGGGAAAAATTTTCCCCGGGGGTTTTTTTTTTGGAATTTGGGGTTTTTTCCATTACCCCAATTAAAAAAATTTTTTTTAAGGTTATTGGGATTTCCCAAAATTTTAGAATGTTTTTAAGGGCCTTTCAATTTTGGGCCTTTTGTTTCTCCCTTTTTTGTTAAATTGTTAAAATTTTACAGGTGAATTTTGGGGGAAAAAAGGAAAGGGAAAAAAAGTGATAATTCTTTTATTTAAGAATTCCCGGGAAAAGCCCGTCAAAAAAGAAAATTAATTAAAAAAAATTTCCCCAAAGGGAAAAGGAGGATAAAATATGGTTTTCCAAAAGGAAAAAATTTTTTGTCAATAATTTAAGGAATCATAAAAACCTGCGAACTTTTATATTGGACCTTGCTTTTTAATCTGCTTGGGTTTTTTTACTTAATTAACTTTTTTTTTTAAAACAATCCCAAATTAAAAAAATTGGGAAAAACCCACCTAGGCTTTTAAAAAGGTAATTTTAAATGAATTTTTTGGCTATTGTAATGCGGCCGCTTGGAGAATTCCCCAGTTTTCCATTTTAAATTTATCCATTTATTGGTTAAAACCAAAAGGGGGCTATAGGTTTAATAATTCATGAACCCACCTGGTTTACCCCTTTGGGAAAAATTGTTTGTTAAAATTTTTCCTTTGGAAACTTAAAATTCCTTTTGAATTAAAATTTTTTAAAAAAGCAATAGCTTTGGTTTAATTATTTCCTTTTTTTTTTAACTGGTTTTTGGTTTTTTCCCCTTTTAAAAAATTTTTCCGAAACCCTTTCCTCAAACGTAAAAAGGAATTTAAAACCGGAATAAATTGAATCAAAAATTTTTGAAATGGTAAAATTAAAAAAGGAAATGGTTAACCGGAAAACCCAAAAAATTTCCCTTTAAGTTTTTTTTTAATGAAAAATAAGAATTTTTGGGTTTTTTTATTTTTTAAACCCTTTTGGCCCCCTTTTGCTTAATTTACCAAAATTAACCCTTTAACCTATGTTTGGGTTAAAAGCTCATAACCTTCAATTAGGGGTAGGGGGAAGGAATTGGGGGTTTAAAACCCGGTAATCCCTTCTTGGGAATTTTAGTCCAAGGTTTGGGAATTTAAGAATTAGGTTTCAACTTTCCAAAATTTAAAACCCCTTTCTTTTGGTTAAATTTAAAAAGGTTTAACCAAAACTGGAAATTTGATCTGTTTTGCCCCAGATCCCAAGTTAATCTTCGTTTAAAAAATTTGGGGGGTTTCCTTACATTTTTGAAAATGACTTAAAGGGTTTTGTATATGTTAAAAAAACCAGCTTTTTTAAAAGGAAAAATTTAACTTTTAAACCAAGGGTCCTTGGGGCCATAAAATTAAAAAATTTTCCTTTGGGAAACCGTTAAAATATATGAAAATTTTTTCCCTTCCTTTGTAGGGGTTTAAAAAAATTTTTAAAATTCTTTTGGAACAAATTTGGGCCCTTTTTTAAATAAACATAACAGTTTTAAGGGGCTTGGGCCTTTTTATTTAAAAGTTTTTAATTTGTAGGTTTTTTAAAAAACCCGTTTAAAAGTAAGATTAATTAACTTATCCTTTAGTTTCCAAATTTATCCCCCGGGGGGGGGGGGAAGGGACTTAAACCTTACTTCAAGGAAATGTATTTTTAAGGGTTCCAAAAGGGGTTTTTATTTTGGGAAAAAAAAGGGGGAATTTAACAATAAAAATCAAATTAGGTCTCCTTTGTTAAAAAAATTTAATTTTGGGAAAATTTTTCATATTGGGAAATTTAATTTTAAATTTAGAAACTAAATTTTAAATTTGGTGAAAGTTAACCATTTTTTTAAAAATTTGAAGAAATTCCTAAAAATTTTAAAATTGGAAATCTTTTAACTTTGCCAAGTTTAACCAATTTTATAACATTTTAAAATCAAGAAAAACTTTTAAAACCCTTTCAAAATTTTGGGGGAAATTGGATTAAAATGGCCATTTTGGGATTTAGTTGGCATCAAGGTAATAAATTAAAAGTTTTGAAATTTTAAATTTTATTTGATTCTAAAATTTTTTAAAAAAAAAGGGGGCTGGCCAAATTCCTTTCTTTTCCCCCCGGATCCTTTCAATTGATTCCCTTAAAATTCCCAATTTTGAAGTCTTTGGTCTCAATTAAAATTTCCCACAAATTTTGGAATTTTTATTTTTAATTAAAAGGGGGCCCTTTTTTGGGGGAAAAAAAACCAAATCCTTGGAAAAAAGTTTAAAATTTAGAGGAAATGCCAAAGGGAGTGATTTACTATAACTTTTTTGGGTTTAAATTGGTTTATTTAAAATCAAAAGAATGTTATTGGAAAGTAGAAATTTTAAAAATTTTAAAATGTTTGGGTTTTATGGGTCAGGGCCCCTTTTTTTTTCAAGTTAATGGGAAAAATTTTATTGGAGTCTTTTTTTTGAAACTTGGAACCCTTTTCATTTTAAATTTTAAAGGTAATTTATCCCAGCTTTGGATAAAATGCATCCAATTTTTAAATAATTTTCCAAAAGGCCAAGTAAGGGTTTTAAGAAATTTTTATATTGGTGTTATTTAAGGGGATTTAGCAAAGTTTCTTAAATTTTTTAAAAACCTTGAGGAAAAAAATTTTTTTTGGTTTTTGGGGGGATCGGTTAATTGGTTTAAAATAATTTTTTTTACCTTTTAAATTTCATTGACAAAAGGGAAAATTTTCTTTTTTAAACCTTTTAAAATTAAGGATTTAAAGGGAAATTGAGGGCGTTGCCCCTTTTTAAGGGTTTTAAGACTCCCTAAAACCCAAAAACCAAAGAAAAGAACGGGTTTTAATAAGGGAAAAAAATTTAAATTTTTCCTTAAAATAATAAAATTTTTTTTACCAATTTTTTTTGAAATTTTTTCAATTTCCTTTTAAGGGAAAATCTTCCCTTTTTTCCCGGGTATTTGGGAAGTGCTAAATTTTATCCCTTTTTAAGTGAAAAATTCTTTTGTCAAAGGAGAATGTAAATTTGGTTTTTTCCCAAATTTTTCTTTTATCTCTTTAATTTTTTGGGCATTGGCCCAATTTTTTTTAAAAAAAAAAAATGTGACTTTTAATTTTAATTGTAAATTTTTTTTTTGAAATAAAAGTTTTTCTTTTAATTTTTCCAATTTAATTTTCAGGTAAAGTATTTTAGGAGGAATTGATTTAAATTTTTTTTGATTAATTTAAAAGCGGAGGAACTCCCTTGTAATTTCCTGTTTAAAATTATTTTATTCCATTAAAAAAAGGAGTTGGTTTTTTTTCCTTGACGTTTGGGTTGGGAATTTTTAAATTAACGTGGTTGTTTTATCTCCAATAAATCTGAATGGTTTGAAGATAAATAACCTTTCCCAATTTAAATTTTAGGGGGTTTGTCCCCTTTTAATTTTCCTTTTTTGAGTTTTTTTAAAACTTGGGCCCAATTTAAACAATTGTAAAAATTTCTTAAAAAGCGGGCAATTTTTCCCCAAAATAATTTGGAAATTTAATTTGGTTCAAATTTTATTCCCAAATTTTTGTTTTTAAACCACTTTTTTTTAAAAATTAGAAACAGAAGGTTTTTCAAACGGTTTGGAGGGGTTTAAAAAGGTTTTTTTTAATTAAATTTTGGAAAGGGTTTTTTTTTTTCCAGTTTTTCTTTCAAATTTTTTTTTAACAAAAAATTTTTTTGGATTTTTTAAATTTAAAGGGGTTGTTAAATTTTTTTGCCAAAGGACCTTAGATCATTCCTTTTGGGCCGGGGGGGGGGGGGGGGGGGGGGGGGGGGGGGGGGGGGGGGGGGGGGGGGGGGGGGGGGGGGGGGGGGGGGGGGGGGGGGGGGGGGGGGGGGGGGGGGGGGGGGGGGGGGGGGGGGGCGGGGGGGGGGGGGGGGGGGGGGGGGGGGGGGGGGGGGGGGGGGGGGGGGGGGGGGGGGGGGTGAAATCCGTCGTCGCTTCTCGTCTCTGTCTGTCCGTCAACATTGGAAAAAAGCTGCTGTTCTGCAGGTTTGACGTTCTTCTCAAAGTTGGTGTGGGTATAACACATATCAAGGCTTGATTAATTATGTAAAGGAAGTAGGTCAAAGGTCATTGGGGGTCGAGAGGGTCCAAAGAGTGAAATCATGCAAAAGCCTTCAACTCCTTGTGTTTTGTTGGAATTTTTCAAATTTGGCAAGAGTATTCAGAAATAATGGGTCATCAAGTTGTTACTTTTGAAGTAGGTCAAAGGTCATTTGGGGTCATGCAAAAGGGTCAAACAGTGTAATCACTCAAAAGCCTTCAACTCTATGGGTTATATCTGAATTTTATCAATTTGGCAAAAGGGGTTTAGTAGATAACTGGTCATCAATGTTGTACTTTTGAAGTAGGTCAAAGGTCTTCTGGGGTCAAGCAGGGGTCAAACAGTGAAATCAATCAAAAGCCTTCAACTCCTAAGGGTTATATCCAAATCTTATCAAAGTTAGCCAGAGTGTTCAGTAGATGACAAGCTGGCAAAGTTGTACTTTTGAAGTAGGTCAAAGGTCATTTGGGGTCAAAGAAAGGTCAAAAAGTGAAATGTTGTAAATGGGTTATATCCAAATCTTATCAACGTTAGCCAGAGGGTTCAATTGATGATAGGTCATCAGAGTTGTACTTATGAAGTAGGTCAAAGGTCATCTGGGGTCAGAGAGGTCAAACCGTGAAATCACTCAAAACCCTTCAACCACTAGGGGTTATATCCAAACCTTATCCAAGTTGGCCAGAGTGTACAGTAGATGACAGGTCTTCAAAGTTGTACTTTTGAAGTAGGTCAAAGGTCATTTGGGGTCAAGGAGAGGTCAAACACTGGAACTGTGCAAATGCCTTCAGCTCCTAGGGGTTGTGTCTGACTTTTATCAAAGTTGACAAGAGTATGCAGTAAATGAATTGATGGGTCATCAGAGTGTTACTTTTGAAGAAGTTTAAAGTTGTTTGGGATCAAAGAGCTAGGGCAAACAGTAGAATCAAGCAAAAGCCTTGAAATACTCATGGTTGTGTCGGAATCTTATCAAAGTTGGCCAGAGTGTTCAGTAGATGATGCATAGGTGTACTTTGTGTTGATGTTAATTAGTGTTTGCACTGGGGGTACCCGACTGATGATGTCAGGACCCTGTTCTCAAATTGCTACCTGGATCCAAAGTTTCACTAACATAGATTGCATGTGTGACAGAACACCTAACATGTTACTTTTTCCTGGCAAAATTTATCACGGACACGCCTAAGAACACTTGTCATGCCCATACGTAAGATACGTTGGTGTTATATTATATCAACTTGTAAAGCAAACTTTCTCATTATGACTTTTATGACTTTAGAACAAACTTGTAGCCTAACATAAGTTATATTTTCGGGTACCCGGGTACCTAGTTCCGAATTTTGGACCCGGTGCAAACACTAATGTTAATTGCCATTTGGGGTCACAAAACATCATATGGTGAAATGCATGCTAGTGCTTCTCCATAAGGGTTTATGTTTTGTATGATGTATACTATAGGAATCATTTTTTGACAGACCTGACAAATTGGGGTATAAGTAGCCTAATTTTTGTCAGCAGAATTACCTACAGTACTGTGCCCACAAACACTTAACAAAAAGTCGCAAGCGGACAACTCTAGCAGATATACCACTGCTGTGACCATTTACATATATAGCACTGAAGTTCCTAGATCATGACAGTCTACGACTCCTTGATTTGGATCCCTATGAAATATATAACATTAACTGTGTAAGAGAAATTGTAGTTGAGCTACAGCATCATTGATGCTCTTGTTAAATCTTTTTCACCATTCCATAAGTTTTCTAAAAAGGGGTCCATGAAAAATTTTAAACCCAAAAAGTTTTGAAAAAAAAAATTAAAAACATTTTTGAAATTTGGGTTTTTCCAGAAAAAATTTACTCCTTTTTTTAACCCCAATTTAATCCCAAGAAAAAAAACCCCCCTGGCCTTTAAAAACCCCAAAATTTTTTTATTTTTGTAAAACCCCCAAAAATTTTTAAACCAAAAAAAATTTAAATTTTTTTTATATTTTTTTTTCCGGGAAAAATTTTTTTTAAATAATTTTTTCTTTTTAAAAAAAAATTTTTTTAAAAAAAAACCAAAAAATTTTTGGGTAAAGGGTTTTTTTTATAAAGGGGTTTTATTTCTGCCGGGGGGTTTAGAAAACTTTTAAAATAATAAAGAACCAAAAAAAATTTTTAAAAATTTTTATGTTAAGAATTTCCCCCAAACCCCGCACCTTTTAATGCCAAAAAAAGGGTTTTTTTAAAAAAATTAAATTTTGGGTTTTTTGAAAAATTTTATTTAAGGATCAAGGAAAGAAAAAAGAAAGGGTTGATTTTTTGGGGTTCTTTTTTTCTTTGTTTCTTTCCCTTTTAAAAAGGGGGAAAGGGGGGCCCATTTAAAATTTAAGGGAAAAAGGCCTTAAAAAAATTATCTTTTAAAAAATTTTGGGTTTTTTTGACAAATTAAATAAAATTTTTTTTTTCAAAATTTCCAATTTTGGATTTTTAAATTTTATTAAAAAAATGAAAATCCCGGGGTTATTTAAAATTCCGCCCCAAAAAATAGGGGAAAGGGTTAAAAGCCGTTTGGAACAGGGTTTTAGGAAATTTCAAAGTAAATTTTAATTTTTTTTTTTTAAAAACCCCAAAATTTTAAAACCCCTTTAATTTAATCCAAATTTTTAAAAAATTTAGGGAAAAAGGGCCCCCCCTTTTTTAAAAACCGTTTAAATTTTTACGGGAAAAAACCCAAAACCCCCTTTTATTTAAGTTTTTTTGTTTTTGATTTTACCCTTTTAATTTGGGGGAATTTTTGCAAATTTTTTTTTTTTCCCAAAATTTTTTTTGAATTAAAAAAAGAAAATTCCGGAAAATTGGTGGAAAACCCTTTTAAAAAAGGGGGGGAAAAAAGCCCAAACCCCTCCACCTTGGGGAAAGGTTTTTTTTAAAACCATTTTAATTTTAAAATTTTCGGAATTTACAAAAAGAAAATTTAAAAGGGGTTTGAAAATTTTTAAAAAAAAAAAACTTTTTTTTAAAAAAAATTTTTTCGGAAAAAATTGAAAAAAAAAAAAGGGGTTTTGATAAATTTTGTTTTTTTCGTGAGGTATAAAAAAATTTTTGGGGGGGAAAAAAAAAAATTTTTTATTAAATGGGGCTTCTCCGGGTGAAATGGGAAAAAGGGCTAAAAATTTAAAATTTTTGAAAAAGGAAAATTTTGTTTTTTTACTGGGGCCGTGATTTTTTTAAAAAAATTTTTCTTGCCCAAAATTTCTGCCCTTAAAGGGAAAATTTTTTTTACCCGAAAAGAACAATTTTTAAAAACTGGGGCAAAAAGGGGGGTTTTTTAAAGGAAATTTGGGGGGGAAAAAAAAGGGGAAAATTTTTTATTTTTTAAAAAAAATCCTGGGAAAAAAAATCTTTGAAAAATTATTTTCTTTTTTAGGGGGGGGAAAAAAAAAAAAAAAACAAAAATTTTTCCCCTTTTTTCTTATTTTTGGGGAAAAAATTTAAAAAAAATTTCCCCAAAATTTTCCCAAAAAAAAATTTTTTAAAAAAAAAAAACCCCAATTTTTAAACCGGGCCCCGCAAAAAGGGGGGGGTTTACCCCCAAAAATTTTCAGAAAGGGGAAAAAAAAAAATTTTTAAAAATTTCCAAATTTTTTTGGTGGGGTTTAAAAAGGGGTTTTTTCAAAGTCTTTAAACCTTAGGGTTTAAAAAAGCCTATTTAAACCCCCTGCATTTTTTCCTTTTTAACGATTTTCTAATTAAAAAAAGGATTTTAAAAGAAAAATTTCCGCGAATAATAAACAAAAGGGGGAAATTTTTGGAAAAACCCCTTTTTCAGTTTATCCCCCCTTTTTTTTGTTTTTTTTATTTTAAGGGAAAAAAAACCCAATTTTTGGTTTTTAAAGTTTTTCCCCCCCAAAAAGGAAAACCCTTGGGTTTTCCCCCAAATTTTTAAAATTTAAAGGGGGAAGGGGGAAATTTTCCCCAAAAAATTTTACTTTTTTTTGTTTTTTCTTTAAAAATTTTTTAAATTTTTGGGAAAAAAAAAAGAAAAAGGGAAAAATTTCAAAAAAATTTTAAAAAAAATAATTGGAAAACCAACTTCCCGGGAATTTTCCCCTTTGGGGGAAAGGGGAAAAATTTTTTTAGGGGTTTTTGTTTTAAAAATTTTTTCCCCCAAAATTTTTGGGGTTTCCCTTTAAGGGGAAAAAATTTTTCCAAAATTTAAAAAAAAAAATTAAAAGGGTTTTTCCGAAAAAAAAAAGAAGGGGGCCTAAAAGGGGGAAAAAAAATTTTTTAAAATTTAACAGGAAAAAAGAAAATTTAACCCGGAAAAAAACCCCAAAAAAAGGGGAAAAAAAATTTTAACCCCCCAAACCCCAAAAAAAAATTTTTTTCATCCAAAAAATTTTTTTTGTTTAAAATTTTGGCAAAAACGGTTGGCCAATTTATTTTTTTTTTAAAACCCCAATCTTTAAAAAGGGATTTTCCCCCTTTGGGAAAATTTTGGGGGAAAAACCCTTTAATTTTAAATGGCAATGGGGGGGGGGGAAAAAACAGGAAAAAATGATTTCCCTTTATTTTTACAAAATTTTTAGGGAAAAAAAGGGGAAACCGTTATGGGCCCTTTGGGGGCCCCCGGTTTTTTTCTTGATTTAAACTTTGGGTTTTTTTTTTTTGGGTTTTTTATTGGGGTTTTTTTTCAAAAAATGGTTTTTAAAGGCCCCCAAAATAAAAAAATTTTTTTAAAAAAAAAATTTGGAAAAAAAAAAAAAAATTTTGATTTAATATTGTTTAAAAAAAAATGTTAAAATTTAAAAATTTTTAAAAAAGCATACTTTTGGGGAAAAAAAAAAAGGGGAAAAACCCCCCCATAAAAAAAAAGGGCCTTGGTTTTTTTTTTTAAATGGGGGGGTAATTTTAAAATTTATTTTTTTTTTTTCCAAAATGAAATTTAAAAAAGGGGTTTCCAAATTTAAAATAAGTTTAAATTTTTAATTTGTAAATTTCCTTTTTTTTTAATTGAAAATTTTTTAGCCTTTTGGGGGTTTTTCTAAAATTAAAATTAAAAATTTTTAAAAAAGGGAAAAAAAAAATTTTAAAAACTCCAAAAGGTATTTTTTCAAAAAAATTTCCCCAAAAAAAACCTTTTTTAAAATTTTTTTAAAAATTTTTTTGTTTAAATTTTTAAATTTCAAAAAAGTTTTAAAATTTTTTAAAAAAAAATAGGGTTTTTTAAAAAATTATTTGGTTCTTTTTAAAAAAAAATTAAAGTTACCAGAATGAAATTTTTTTTTAAATTGAAAAAAAGTTACCCAAAAAAAGGGAAAATTTTAAAATTTTGGGGTTTGGCCTTATTTTTTGGGGTTTTTTAATTTTTGTTTTAAAAAGGTTTTTAAAAACATTTCCTTATTTGGGGGGGGAAAAAAAAAGTTTTAAAAAAAATTTTTAAAAAATAATTTCAAAATTTTTAAAAAGGGGAAAAATGTAAAATTTTAATTTAAATTTTTTTCCTTTTTCCCGGAAAAAAAAAAATTCAAAGGGGGTTTTTTGAAAAAATTTTTTAAAAAAACTTTGTTTCGTAAAGTGTTTTTAAAAACCCTTTAAGTTAAAAAAATACCCCAAAATTTTTTATTAAAATTTAAAAAAATTTTTTTTTTAAATTTAAAATACCAAAAAATTTTTTTTTCCCCTTTTTTAATGAAAAAATTTAAAAAATTTTAAAATTTTAAATGGGGAAAAAAAAACCCCCAAAAAGGAAAAAACCCCAAAAAAAAACTTAAAAGGGAAAAAAAATTTTTAAAAAAATTTTTAATAAATTTTTTTCCCCGGCCCCAAAAAAGGGGAAAAGGTTTTTTTTATTGGAAAAGGGGTTTTTTTAGTTGGGAAATTTGGGGGGTTTTTTAAAAAAACATTTAAAGGGCCCTTTTTCAAAAAAAAAAAAAAAACTTTTTAAAAGGTTTTTGGTTTTAAATTTCCCCAAAAAAATTTTTTGGTTTTTTTTGAAGAAAAAAACAAATTTTTTTTTCTTTAAAAAAAAAAGGGTTCCCTACTTTTAAAAAATTTGGATTAAATTTTTAAAAAAAAGGGAAAATTTAAATTTTTTTAAATTTTTGGGGGGGGGGGGGGAAAATTGTTTTTTTAAATTTTTTTTTAAAAATTTTAAAAATTTTTAAATTTTTGGGTTTTTTTTTTTTAAAAGGGTTTATTATTTTTTAAAAAAAATTATTTTTTCGGGTTTTTTTATTTTAAAAAAAAAAAGGGCCCCCGAAAAAATTTTAAAAATTTTTTAAACCCTTGGTAAAAAAAAAATTTTTTCTTTGATTTTTTAAAAAATTTTATAAATTTAAAGGGTTAAATGTCCTTTTTAAATTTTTAATTTAAAATTAGGAACCCCTTTTAAAAAAAATCGTTTTTTTGGGAAATTTGGGGTTTTCAAAGAAATAAATAAAAGGGAAAAAATTTTTTTTTACCCCCCTTTAAATTTGGGGAAAAGGTTTTGGGGGGCCCCCGAGGGGTTTTTTTAAACCTAAAAAAGGGGTCTAAATTTTTTTTTTTCCAAAAAAACCAAAAATTTTTTTGTAGGGTTTTTTATTAACCCCCAAAAAACCAAAAAAAAAAAGGTTTTAAAAGTTATACCCTTTAAATTTTATAAAATTTTTTTTTTGGGCCTGGAACCAAAAAAGAAATTTTTTTGGAAATTTTTTTAAAAAGAAAGTTAAAAATCTTCCCAAAATTTTTTGGAATTTTTTTTGTTTTTTTGGGGTTTTTGGGGGGGGAAAATTTTTTGTTTTAAAAAATTCCCAAAAGGGTTTCAAAAAAATTTGGGGAATAAAATTTTTTTTTAAAAAAAATTTTTAGAAGGGAAATTTCCCGGGGAAAAAAAAATTTAAAAAAAATTAATGAAGGTTTTTGGAAAGTTTCAAAGGAAAAAATTTTGGGTTGGAGGAATTACCACCCCCAAAAAAATTTAAAAGAAAACCTTTGTAACCCATGGGCATTTAAAAAATTTTAAATTTAAAAAAGGGAAAAAAAAAATTTTTTTAAAATTTAAATTTATTTAAAATTTTAATTTTTAAAAAAAAGAAAAAAATTTTTTCTTTTTTTTAAAAAAATTTTCAAAATTTCCTTTAAAAAATCATTTTTGGGGCAAAAATTTTTTTAGGAAAATTTTAAAACCCCTTTTAAAAAATTTAAAAAGGCCTTGGGCCCGTAAAAAAAAAATTTTTTTTAAAAGGGGGGTTTTGGGGTTTTTTTAAAAAAAAATTTTTAACCCTTATTTGGGCCCAAATTTTTAAAAAGTTTTGGGAAAAAAAAACTTTTTGGTAATAAATTTTGGGAAAAATTTTAAAAAACCCTTTTTTGTTTATTTGAAAAAATTTTAAATTTAAAATTTCCCTAAAAAGAACCCCCCTTTTTTTGGGGTTTTTTAATTTAATTTTAAAAAAAATTTTTAAAGGGCCCCCCTTTAAACCCCCTTTTTCTTTAAGGAATTTTTGTTTGGGGGGGGGGGGGGGGGGGGGAAAAAAACAAAATGTTTAAAGGGGCTAAAAATTTAAAAAAAAAAAATTTTTAAATTTTTTTTAAAAAAATTTTTTTGGGGGAAAATTTTGGGGAAATAAATTTCCCCCAAAAAACCCCCCCCTTTTTTTTTTAAAACCCCCCCTTTTTAATTAATTTTGTTTTAAGGGGCCCTTTTTTTTTAATTTTTTTTGGGGCCCTTTTTAAAAAAAAATTTTTAAAAAAAAATTTAAAATCTTTGTTTAAAATAAATTTTTGATTTTTTTTTTCCCCAGGGTAAAATTTTAAAACCCAAAAATTTTTTTTTTTTCAAGGGTTCCCCAAAAAAAATTTTAATTAAATTTTTGGGAAACGCAAAAAAAGGGGGCCCGGGTTTTGGGGCACCAAAAAATATAAAAAATTTTTTTAAAAAAGGGGAAAAAAAAAAAAAATTAAAATTCAAATTTATAAAAACAAAAGGCAAAAAAAAATTTTTTTAAATTTTCGGGTTTTACAGACAAACAAATTTTCCCCAAAAAAAGTTTTTTTTTTTTTAAAACCCCTTTTTTGGGGGGTTCTTTTTTTTTTTGGGGGAAAAAAATTTGGGGTTTTAAACTTTTAAAATTTTAAAAATTTTAAAAAAATTTGCCCTTTAAAAAAAGTTTAAAACGAAAAAGGGGGAGGTTAAATTTTGGGTTTTTTCAAAAAACCCTTAAAGGGAAAAAATTTTTTAAATTTTCATATTAAAAATTTATTTGCCTTTTTTTTAAAAAATAAAAACCCCTTTTGAAAAGGGAAAGGTTTGGAATTTGGGGGGTTTTTTTTTTTTGCCAAAATGGGTTTTTTTATTTTTTTTGGGTTTCCTCAAAGGTTTTTTAAAAAAGGGGGTAATTTGGGGTTTGTGAATTTTTTCGGGAAATTAAATTTCTTAAAACGGGGAAACCCAAAAAAAAAAAAGGGGGATAAAAACCAAATTGGGGGGAAAAAAATGTTTCCCTAAAACCCCAATACCCCAAAACCGTTTTCCCAAAAAACCCCTTTCATTTTAAAAAAAAACGGGGTTTTAAAAATAGTTTAATTGGGAAATTTTAAATTTTTATCAAAATTTGGAATAAAAAAATTTTTTTTAAAATTTCGTAATTTAAGGGTTTTTCTTCCCCCTTTTGGAGACCCCCAAAAGAAAAAACCCCCAAAGGGAATGAAACAAACAAAATATTATTTGGTAAAAAATTTAAAAAATTTTTCCCAAAATTTTAATTGGGGGCCCCCGGGGTTTTTTGACGAACAAGGGGGTTCAAAAATTTATTTTAAATTTTTTTTTTTGACTTTTTTTTTTTTAAAATTTTTTAACCCAAAAATTTTCCCCCGGAACCCATTAAAACCCGGGAAATTAAAAAAATAAATTTTCAAAAAACCCAAAAACTTAAAATTTTTGAAAAAAATATTTTTAAAACTTTAAAAAAAAAATTTTTTTTTTCCTTATAAAGAAATAAAGGGGTTTTTTTTGGAAAATTTCAAATTTTTTAAATTTCCCCCCCCAAAAAACATTTAAATTTAAATTTAAAATAAAAAAAAATTTTTCCCCAAACATTTAAAATTTTTAATTTTTAAAAAAATTTAAAATTTAAAATTTTTTGGAAAATTTAAATAAAAAAAACCCTTTTTAAAAAAAAATAAAAATTTTTTCCCTTGGGGAAAAAAAGGTTTCCCAAAAAAAGGTTTTTGGGGGTTATTTTTATTTGGGAAAGAAAAAACCCCCCTTTTTTTTTGAAAAAGGGGGGCAAAAAAGGGGGTTCGGAAATCCCAAAATTTAAAAACACTTTGGGTAAAACCAAAAAACCCCTTATTTTAAAATTGGTTTTTCAGGGTTTCAACCTTTAAACCCAAAAAAGGAAAAAAGGGGGGGAAAAAGAAATTTCCCCCAAAAATAAATTTAAAAAGCCTTTTAAAAAAAAAGGGGGGGGGTTTTTTTTGAGGTTTTAATTTTTTTTAAAAAAAAAAAAAATTTTTGAAGGGGCTTTAAATATTTAAAAAAAAAAGGGGGGGAAAATGATAAACAAGGGATTAAAAAAAATTTGGGGGTTTAAAGGGGAAAAAAAAATTTAAACCAAAAAATTTTTAAAAGGGGAAAAAAAAATTTTAAAAAAAAAATTGAATGGGGAAATTTTGGGGGAAACCGGGGGGAAAAAAAATAAAAACCCCCCAAAAATTTTAAGGGGTAAAAAGGGGGTTTTGGGGCCCAAAAAAACTTTGGATAAAAAGGGGAAAATTTAAAAAAAAAAGAAACCTTAAAAAAAGGGATAAAATTTGGGATTAAAAACCCCCCCCAATTTTTTAAGGGGGGGGGTTTTTTTTGTTTTTGGGGGGGGTTTTTTCAACAACGGGGTTGCCCCCCCCCCAAAAAAAAACATTTAAATGCAAAAATTTTTAAAAAAAAAAAAATTCATGGAAACCCCCAAAATTTTTTGAAAAAAATTTTAAATAAAAAACCTTTAAGGAATGGGGAAAAAATTAAGGGGAAAAAAAAAAATTTAAATTTTGAAATTTTAAAATTTTTTTTTAAATTTTTTTTAGTAAAATTTTTTTTTTTTCCAAAAAAAATTTTGGAAAATTTTAAAAATTTTTGGGGTGCCCTTTTAAAAATTTTTTTAAAAAAAAAAAGTGAAAATTTTTTAAAAAAAAAAATAAAAATTAAAACTTTTGAATTTAAAAATTTTTTTTTTTCCCCCGGAAAAATTGCTTTTTTAAAAAATGTCTTTTAATAATTTTTGGAAAAGGTTTTTTGGGGGGGTTTTTAAAAATATTTAAAATTTTTTTTTTAATTTTTTTTTTTTGGGGTTAAAAAAAACCGGTTTTGGAACTTTAAAAAAAATTTTTTTAAATTTTTTTCTTTGAAAATTGTTTAAAAAAATTTAAAAATTTTAAGTTTTTTTAAAAAAAAAATTTAAAAAAAAACCCATTTTGGGAAAAATTTTAAAATTTTATTTTTAAATTTTTTGTTTGGGGAAAAACCCTTAAATTTTTAAAAAAAAGGGGATTTTTTTTTTTGAAACCCTTTGGATATAAATAAATTTAATTGGAAAACTTTTCCCCTTGGGAAATTTTTTTTTTTAAATTTTTTTTTTTTCCCTGTTTAAAAAAAACAATTTTTAAACAAATCTTTTTTTTTGGGGAAAAAGAATTAAAAAATTTGGGGATTTTTAAAAAAAAAAAACAATTAAAATTTTTAAATTTTTAAAAAATTTTTTTTGTTTCCCCTTAAAAATTTGGGGGTTTTAAAGTTATTTTATTGGTTAAATTGGAATTTTAAAAAATTTTTTTTAAAAAAACCCTTATTTAAAAAATTTTTTTTTTTCTTTTTTTAAAAAAGGGGGAAAAAAACTTTTTTAACTTTAAAATTTTTAAAAATTTCTTTTTTAAAAAAAAAAGGTTTTTTTTCAATTTTGAAAAAAAGAAAGGGGATAATTTTAAAATTTACCCCCCTTTTGGTTTTTAAAAATTTAGACCCAAAATTTTCAAAAATTTAAAAACCCCCAAAAAAAAATCAAAGGGTTTCATTTACAAAAAAAATTTTCCCCCCTTTTTGGGACTCAACCAAAACCAAAAAAAACAAAACTTTCCAAATTTTAAGAAAATTTTTTTTAAAAAAACTTTTAATTTTTAAATTTTTTTTTCATTTTAAACGGTACCCCTTTTTTAAAAAAAAGGGGGTTTTTCTTTTTAAAAAAAAAAAAATTTTTGAAAAGGGGGGTTTTTTTTTTTTAAAAAAATTTTTTTTTTGAAAAAAAATTTTTTTTAAATTTTTTCCCAAAAAAAACAAAAAAATTTTTTATTTTGATTTGTTGGTTTTAAATTTTGGGTAAGACCCCTTTTTTTAAAAAATTATTTTCCCCTTAAAAAACAATTTAAATTCCTTTCAAAATCTTTTTTTGGGTTTCCTTTAAATTTTTTTTTTTGGGGTTTTTTTTTTAAAATTTTTAAAAAAAAAAAGTTTTTTTCTAACATAAAAAAAAAAATTTTTAATTTTAAAAGGTAATCGAAAAACTTTAAACAAAATTTAATTTCACTATTTTTGAATTTTAAATTCAAAATTTGGGTTTAAAAATTTAAAAATAACAAAATTTTATTCCCCCCCTTTTTGGGGACAAAAAATTTTTTTTAAAAAAAATTTTTGGGGAAAAAAAAAGGGGGCCTTTGGGTTTAAAAAATTTTTAATGGGTTTAAAAATTTAGTTTTTAGTTTAAAAAAAAAAAAAAAGCCCCCCCCAAAAAAAAAATTTTTTTTAAAAAAATCCCTTTTTGGGGGGGAATATAAAGAACCAAAAAAAAAAAACTTCCAAATCTTTTAAAATTTTTAAAATAAAATTTTGAAAAAACATAATTTTTAAATTAAAAAAAATAAAAAATTTTTGAGGTTTTTTAAATTTTTAAAATCGACTAAAAAGTCCCGTGCCCCAAAAAAATTGAATAAAAACCAAGGGTTTTTTTTATTTGGGGGGGGTTTCTCCATTTTTGTTTCAATGGGGGCTCCCTTTTCTTCCCAAAAGAAAAGGGGGGGGAAAAAAAGTAATTTTGGAAAAATTTTTTTAAATACCCCTTTTTGAAAAATCACAAATTTTAAAATTTTTTCTTTTAAAAAAAATTTTTTGGGGGAAAAAAAAAAAAAAATAAAGTTGCAAACCCCAAAAAAAGGGGGGCCCCCAAAACCCTTTTATAAAAACTAATTTTTTAAAGTAAAAGGAAAAATTTAAATTTAAAAATTTTTGGTTTAAAAAATAACACCAAAATTTCCCAAAAAAAATTTTTACTTGTTTTTTTTTTTTAAAAGAAAAATTTTTCCCTTTTTTAAAATTTTAAAAACTTGGGAATTTTAAAAAACCAAAAAAAGGGGGCCCCCAAAATTTTTAACCCCCCCCCCCCAAACCAAAAAAGGGTTAAAAAGTGAATTTTCCCCTTTAAAAAGGAAAAAGGGGGGGCAAAAATTTTTAAAGGTAAAATGGGTTTTTAAAAATTTAACCCCAAAACAATTCCAAAAAGGGAAAAATCAACCAAAAATTTTTTTGGGGTTAAAAAAATTTTTTTTCTTAATTTTTTAAAATTTTCTTTTTTTTTTCTTAAATAAAAATTTTCCAATAAAAAACGGCAAAATTTTTATAAAAAACCCTTTTTTTTCTAAAAAAAATTTTCCCCCTTTTAAAATTTTTTTTTTTTTAAAAATTTTTTACCCTTGGGAAAAAATGGTTTTCCCAAACCCAATTTTAAAAACTGGGTTTTAAAATTTTAAGGGAAAATCGGAAACTGCCCCAAAAGGTTTTAAAGGGGTTAAAATTTTTTTGGGTTTTCAATTATTTTTAAGAAAATTTCCCCTTAAATTTTTAAAAAATTTTTTTTTCCCCAAAAATTCTAAGGTTTTTTGATTTTGGGGGGGGAAATAAAAATTTTTTTCCCAAAAAATCTCTCCCAAATTTTTTTTCCCTTTTGGGGAAATTTAAAGGGGGAAAAAGGGAAAATAATAAAAAAATTTTTGGAAAAAAGATTTCCCTCTTAAAAAAAGGGTTTAAAAGGGGGAAAGGGGTTTTGGGGGGGGAAAATTTTTTTTTTAAGGGGGTTTTTTTTTAATTTTTATAAAAAACCAAAATTTTATTTTCAAAAAAAAACACCCAAAAAAAAAAAAAATTTTAAATAACAAAAACAAATTTCTTTAAAAATTTAAAGAAAATCTTTTGTGGGGGAATTTCCATAGGTTTAAAAGCTTTAAAAAAACAAAAACCCAATTTTTTAAAAAAAAAAATTTTTAAAAAAAATCAAAAATTTTAAAAAAAACAGGGGAAAAATTTTTTAAAATTGGGGGGTTTTTTAAAAGGGGTTTTTTAAAATTTAAAAGATAAATATGCGTTTAAAAATTTTTTTTTTTCCCAACCCCTTTTGGAAAAAAGGTAAATAATTCAAATTCAAAATTTAAATTTTGGAATCCCCCTTTTTTAAAAAAAAAATTTTGAAACCCCAAAAAATGACTTTTTTAAAAGGGGAAAAAAAACCCCAATTAAAAACCAAAAAATTTTTTTTAAAAAAATAAATTTTAAAAATAAAAACAAGTTTTCGGCAATTTTTTAAAAAGGAATTCCCCCCCAAAATTTTTTTTTATGTAAAAAAATTTGATTTCCTTTTTTATATTAAGGGGTTTTAAAAGAATTTTCAAGGGTTAATAATGATTAACCCCCTTTTTGAATTTAAATTTTTTTTTCCCCCAAAATTTTTTTAAAAAAGGGGGGAAAAATTTGGCCCAAAAGGGGAAAAAAAGGGAAATTTTTTTCCCCCAAAAAAATTTTAAAAAAAAAAAAAATAAAAAAAAAAATATTAAATTCCCCAAAAGGAAAAATGGGAAAATCCTTTTTCCCCCCAAACCCCCCAAAACCCAAAAAAGGATAAAACCAATGGGAAAGGAAAAAAAAAAAACAAAAACAAATTTTTTTTAAAAGGGGCCCCCCCCCCCCCCCCCCCCAAACCCCCCCCCCCCCCCCCCCCCACCCCCCCCCCCCCCCCGCCCCCCCCCCCCCCCCGCCCCCCCCCCCCCCCGCCCCCCCCCCCCCCCCCCCCCTCACCCCCGCCCCCCCCTCCCCCCGCCCCCCACACCCCCCGCCGACCCGGCCCGCCCCGCCCCCTTTTCCCCCCCCCCCCCCCCCCCCCCCCCCCCCCCCCCCCCCCCTCCCCCCCCCCCCCCCCCCCCCCCCCCCCCCCCCCCCCCCCCCCCCCCCACCCCCAAAAAATTTAAAAAAAAAGTTGTTAAAAAAAAAAAAAAAAAAACAAAAAATTTTTAAAACGGGTTTTGGGGTTTGGGTTTTAAAAAATTTAATAATTTAAAAAAGAAAACCCTTTTAAAAAAACAAAAAAATTTTTTAAATAAAAAATTTACAATTTTTCTTTAAAAATAAAAAATTTAAAAATTTTTTTTAAATTGGGAAAAACCAAATGAAAAAAAATTTTCCTAGCTTGAAACAAAATTACAAAACACCCTTTTTTGGGTTAAAAAACAATTTTTTTTTTGAAAAATTTTTTTAAATTTTATTTAAGGGGGAAAAAGCCCCCCCTTTTAAAAAATTTAAAAACCCCAAATTTTTCAAAAATTTTTTTTCCGGGCAAAAACCCCAAAAATTAATTATTTTTTAAAAAAAACCCCCTTTTTTAATTTTTCTTCTCCTTTCTAAAATTTTTTTTTGATTAAATTTTTTCCCTTTTTTTGTTAAAAAAAAAAATTTAAAACTTTTAATTTAAAAAACTAAAAATTTTAAAAAAAAACCAATTAAAAAATTTTTTTTTTAAATTCCCCAAAAAATTTTTTAAAATTTTTCACAAAATTTCCTTTTAAAAATTATATTTTTTTCGTTTTCCCTTTTTTTAAAATTTTACTTCAAATTTTTTTCCCCCTTTGGGAAAAAAAACCTTAAAAAATTTTTCCCGGGGTTTGCCAGGAAAATTTAAAAAATTTTCCCCCTTCCATTTGTCTCCCCGTTAAAAATTTGGGGGAAATTTTAAATTTTTATTAAAAATTTAAAAAATTTCCCCAAAAACTTTTAAATTTTAAAAAAACAAAAAATTTTTATTTAAATTTTTTTGTTTTTAAAAAAAAAAACATAAAACTCCCAAAATTTACCGGTTTTAAAATTAAAATTTTTTAAAAAAACCCCAAATTTTTTTTACCCAAAAACTAGGGTTTAAAAAAATTCCTTTTTTAAAAAAATTTTTTAAAAGGTTTTTTAAAAAAAAATTTTCAAAAACAGGGCTTTTTTGGGGAATTTTTAAAAATTTCCCCAAAAAGATTGGGAAAAAAAAAACTCAAAAATTTAAAAATTTTTAGCCTTTTAAATTAAACCCCCACCAAAATTTTTTTTTTTTAATTTTAAACTTTTTTAAAAAAAATAATTTTTTATTTTAAATTTTTTTTCTAACAAATTTTTTTAAAAATTTTTTAAAACCAAAAAAAAAATTTTCCCAAAAAAAATGGAAAAATTAAACGTTTCTTTTTTCCTTATTTTTTTATTTGGGGCCCAAAATTTTAATTTTAAAAAATTTAATTAAAAAACCCCCCCCCAAAAAAAAAAAAAAACCCCCCTTTTTTTAAAAAATTAAACCTTTGGGGAAAAGGAAACCTTAAAAATTTTTTTTTTGCCCCTTTCCTTCAACAAACCCCAAAAAAAAAAAAGGAAATTTATTTTTTTTTCCCGGGGAAAAAAAAATTTTTTTTAAAAAAGGCAAAAAAATTTAAAAAAAACTTGGCAAATTTTAAAAAAAAATTTTTTTAAAAAAAAGCGAAAGGGTTGGTTCCAAAAAAAACCCCTTTAAAAACCCCAAAAAAAAGGAGGGTTAAATAGGGATTTGGGGAATTACATTTTGGGGTAAACCCTCCATGAAAAAAAAAAAACAAAAAGATTTTGCCCCATCCCTTTGGGTTTAATTGAAAACGGGGTTTTTGCTTTTAAATTTTTGAAAAACCCCTTTTCCCAACCCATTCTTAAATTTTTTTTGCAAAACCCACCATACCCCAAAAAAATAGCAAATTTTGTGGGGAAACCAAAAATGCCCCCCCAAAAAAAAGCCTCCAAAACAATTTGGGTGTTTAAACCCCCCAAAAATTTTTAGGGGGCCCCCCGGGAAAAGGGGGGCCCCCCCCTTTTTTTCCCCAAAATTTTTCTTTTTTAACCCAAAATAATTTAAAATTGAAATTTAAAATTTTTAAAAAAATAAAAAAATTTTTTTTACCCGGGCCATATTTTAAAAAAAAAACTTTTTAATTTTTTAAAAAACCTTTTAATTTTGGGGAAAGAATTTAAAATTTTTTTGGGTTTTTTAAAAATTTTCCCTTAAACCTACAAAACAAAATTTTAATAACCTGGGGTTTTAAAAAGGGGGTTTTTTTTAAAAATGGAAAAATAATTTTTTTTTTTGTTTTTTTTGGGCCCCCAAAACCCCAAAAATAAATTAAAATCAAAATGAAACCCTTTTTTTCCCCCCAAAATTAGAAAAAACAAAAAAAAGGGGAAAAAACCTTTTTTTTCCGGGGGTTTTTTTAAAAACCGGGGGAAAAAAAAAAAATTTTAAAATTTTAAATTTTAAAAAAAAATTTTAAAAAAAACAAAAAAACCCGGGTTTTTCTTCCCCTCCAAACCCCAAAAAAACTTAAAAACCAAAACCCCAATTTTTTTTCCGGGGGGAAAAAAAGGGGAAAAAGGACCCCAGGGCAAGAAATTTTTTAAAAAAAAAAAAATTTGCTTTTGGGGGGTTTTTAAAAAATGGTGGAAAAAAGTTTCCCAAAATAAAAAAAGGCCCCAAAAAAATTTTAAAAATAAACCTAAGTAGTTCAAAGTCTCTTGGTGCAAGATCGTCACAACCGTGAAATGCACTCAAAAAAACCTCTTCAACGCACTAGGTGTTATATTCCAAACCTTATCAAAGTTGGCCAGAGTGTAGCTAGTAGATGTAGAAGGTCTTCAAAGTTGTTAGCTTTTGAAGTAGGTCCAAGGTCATTTGGTACATTGAGAGGTTCGTTTAAACACTGGAATTGGGCTAATGCTCTTGCACTCGCTAGGGTTTGTCTGACTTTTTAATCAAAGTTGACAAGAGTATGTCAGTAGATGAACTGATGGTCATGCAGTAGGTTTACTTTTGAAGAAGTTAAAGTTGGGGGGGGTCAAGATCTAAGGGGCAACAGTATAATTCAAGGCAAAAGGGCTGAATATACTCATGGTTGTGTCGATATCTATCAAAGTCCTTAGAGTGTTCAGTGGATGATGGGCTAGGTGTATCTTGGCGCTGGGTGTTAATTAAGTGTTTGTTACGGTTAGCGCCGTGGTACCGACTGATGATGTCTAGGACCTGTTCTCAAATTGCTAACCTGGATCAAAGTTGTCACTAGACATAGATTGCATTGTGACTAGAATACCTAACATGTTACTTGTGTGTGTCCTGCTTAAAATTTAATCACAGGACAGCGCATATGAAGCACTATGACATGGGCCATTACGATTTAAAGATACGTTGTGTTATATATTATATCAATTGCTAAAGCAAAAATTTCTCTATTATGACTTTATGTACCTTTAGTTCTAGGCAAACATTGTAGCCTAACTTGTTTATATTTTCAGGGTACCCGTGTACTGCCATAAAAACCCAGACCATCGAGTATTCGGGGTACTGGTTCCGAATTGGACTCCTCGTGTGGGCAAACACTATTAATTGCATTTGGGTCACAAACATCATTATGGTGAACTGCATGCTTTAGTGCTTCTGCAGTAAGGGTTTATGTTTGTATGATGTATACCTCTATGATGGAATCATTTTTGAGCAGATTCGACATTTGACAAATTGGGTGTTTTAAGTAGCGCTTAATTTTGTAGCAAGTATATTAGCCTACAGTACTGTGCCCAAACACCTTACAAAAAGTCGCAAGCCGGACAGAGCTCTAGGCAGATATGACACTGCTGTGACCGGATTTTAGTCATCTTATAGCACTGAAGTTCCTAGATTATGGCTATTGGCTTATCGACTCCTTGATTTGGATCCCTGAGTGAACTATATAACTATTAACTGTGTGAGAGAAATTGTAGTTGAGTCTAGCAGGCATCGATTTATGCTCTTGTATTTACCCAATCAGGGCTAATTGTGAATCTCAGTGGAGCAATGAATCCAACAGTTTTTAAATTACTTAACCGATGTGTTCTGTGTGCATTGTTTTTAATATTGATGTAGGGTTCTTTCCACACTTGAGGTCACTTCTGTAACATACTAAGTATTGTTTGTTAAAATTGAGTGAACCTCACCTACTTTGATCACGCACCCCAACTCGAGAACTGCTAAGTTGGTTTATGCTTTCTGTGCTTCTAAAATCATACCATTTGTAAATACATGTTTTTGCAGGAATGATATCGCATAGATCTATCTAATGTAATTTTGGCTTAATATACGGCATTAAAATGAGTTCAGTCTATTGATGTTTCTTTTACAGTAGATATGTTTCTGGCGAATCTGATATAAAGCCAACTCTTACTATCAACGAGAAAAATTTTTTTTGTGTGTTATATTTGCATTCATCTTTCAGCTCTTCATATGGCGCTTCCAGATATTTGATAGGGAGACCTTTGCTTATTTCAGGAATGTATGTGAGACGACAATTGACTTTGGACTAAGTCTGATCGTGACTATCTGATCAAACGCGACTTGTTGATGAATAGCGCTCGTAAGGTAGGTACAAAAAATAAGTATGTTTTCAGGCTAAGGACGATGGTTTTAATGTATTGGGAGTACTCTGATCAAGATAGTATCTCAATCTAATATTCAATGTGCTGTCATTTTATTAGCAATGGTGGTTTCAGCTTAGATTTGGCAGGTAGCTTGTTATAACGTAGATTTAATCATACAATGAGATTCCATTAATACTGTGGATTCTATGGCCATCTGGGTAGGTCAGTTTTTTGGTTGGTTCGATGTCATGCATCATTGTTGCAGGGCTGGAAATTAAGAAGTGTTCCCAATGTAAGCAATGGTAGGGCGACTTTGAATAATGCACGCCAGTCTTTTGGTATGTCTAGCTAGTATCTTGCTGACTACGTTTCAATTTTCACTCTGTCGCTAGTTATGAAGGCAAGCATTATTGCTGAATTGGCGAAGTTGATATTTTACACAAAACCTTCTGCATGTTAAAATCAAACTTAAGATTAAAAAGCCAAACTTTTCATTAAAAAGGGCTGTGGTTTGAAATTCTGATAAAATTTATTTTTTCGTTCATCTTAAGAAATGAAAATAAATTTTTTTTTCTTAAGTTTGGATCAGCCCAAAATAATTGAGGCTAAATATCATGTCAAATTTTTATTTGTATTTACATTAAGAGAAAAATAATGAACGGGAGACTGATATTCAAACTCACGAACAAAGCTGCCAGAGACCCCTTTGGGCTGAGGGAAGCAAACAAATTAAAAAGAATCCAACAACATGCTGGGATCTTTTTAAGTTCACGTAAGGTAGGATACAGTGGAATCTTTTTTAACTATGGCAGGGGTCATTTTTTAACCAATGCTATATGTGGTATTTAATTTTAGAATCATCTGAAAAAAAAATAAATTGGCGTCTTATAAAGTTTGGGGAGGGGCATTTGGTTTAGAAAATTTAACATTACAGTACATTTTTAAAAATAAAATAAAATAATTAAAGCAGGAGGTTTTTTAGGGGCCCCTCCCACCTGTAATATTTTTTTAGGCTTGTTTCCTTTCAGTAAAACGGTTCTCCTCCCGTTCCCCTGTGCCCCCCCCCTCCCTCCCCTATTTTCTTCTGGAATGTCCTTCTCAAATTTTGTTTAATTCCTGGGAAATGCAGTCCTTTATGTACGTGTGTTTAAAATAGGGTTTTAAGGTTTGAGAGTGGTATTGCATATGGGTTTTTTCCCAGCCACTAGATACTACTGTCTCTCAGTGTGTTAGTTACTGAAAATAATAATAAACAATCAAAAATGAGGGGTTTAAGTTAGGGATTAATTGATTCACCCTTAGGATTGTTTTAGAGTTGTTCTGGTAATTAAAAAGTTTTATTTCCCCCTGGATTAGTGTAATTTACAATCACTCAGATGGGACAGTGAAGAATTGGGGGGGTGGGGGGGGGGGGGGGTGGGGGGGGGGGGGGGTGGGGGGGGGGGGGGGTGGGGGGGGGGGGGGGTGGGGGGGGGGGGGGGGGGGGGGGGGGGGGGGCGGTGGTGGTGGGGGGTGGGGGGGGGGGTGGGTGGGGGGGGGGGGTGGTGGGGGGGGGGGGGGGTGGGGGGGGGGGGGGGTGGGGGGGGGGGGGGGTGGAGGGGGGGGTGGGGGGGCGGGGAGGGTGGGTGGGGTGGGGGGGGGGGGGGGGGGGGGGGGTGGGGGGGGGGGGGGGTGGGGGGGGGGGCGGGTGGGGGGGGGAGAGGTGGGGGGCGGGGGCGGGGGGTCGGTGGGGGGGGAGGGGGTAGGGGGGGCGGGGGGTGGGGGGGGTGGGGGGTGGGGGGGCGGGGTGGGGGTGGGGGGGGGGGGGGGTGTGAGGGGGTGGGGGTGGGGGGGGGGGGGGGGGGGGGGGGGGGGGGGTGGGGGGGGGGTGGGGGGGGTGGGGGGGGTGGTGGGTGGGGGGGGGGGGTTTTTGGTCAAGTAGATGTTCCGCCTATCGAACCTTCCATCAATAAACCTTCGGTCTAAGTGGGTATTCCGATACGGCGTAATGTTCAAACACAAATACGAAAGTTTAACGAATAAAAGTTGAGGTTGGGTTTGTGCTAGTGGACCTAAGACAGGAAAGACTCTCAGAACTATTTCACATGTAAACTAAAATTGAAAATTCCCCTGTTTTTTTTTTTTTTTCAATTCGCGCCGTTTGCTCTTCAGTGGGCGCTTCTTTTCAATCGTATCGACCGGGGGGGGGGGGGGGGGGGGGGGGGGGGGGGGGGGGGGGGGGGGGGGGGGGGGGGGGGGGGGGGGGCCCCCCCCCCCCCCCCCCCCCCCCCCCCCCCCCCCCCCCCCCCCCCCCCCCCCCCCCCCCCCCCCCCCCGGCTCACTTAACACTTAACGCCATTATCTGAATTCCCCTTCACCTGCACCAAACCATGGAAAGCCTTGCTTGTTACTGTAGTTATGTAGTTTCATCTCGCAAAAGGCCTCTGCTAGCACAGAACGCCTGCTGTCGAATTCAATTCTTTTTTACCTACAGGCTTCATTCATCAGAGAATAAATGTTCAATTTTTAAATATGAAACAAATTCTGGGTCACTGTATTAGCTAGTTGATTTGCGAGGCCTGTCATTCTGAGTTAAAGCTCATACGTTAATGGGCAAATTACAAGATGTAAGACTACTAATTCAGCTATACTTCACTTCTTAATCGGCCCGTGTGCATCTATTCCCTAAACACATTTCAATAATCAAGTCCAAAGTTTCAAAACTGATTAGGTCTACATTGCAACGAAATTCCCGTAGAATTTTGAGCTTCCTGGCAACCTGCAAACGTGACATGCCTTTTCCGAATTATTCGCAAAACTTAATGTTGCACAAACTGACACGATTAGGATTATGCACTGCACTGATTTTCCCCTCCGCATAAGCTGGCCATTGCAGAAGCTATAGATCTGCAAGGAGTCATGTTTGTACATGTGAGGTTGGGCCATGTCAACATGCATGTATCGTACTTGTCGTTTGAACTAAAGCAATACGAAGCTCGGCCCGAATCCTAATCCTCGTACATCAGCTGTGTTTCCCCCAGAGGACTTCGACTTCTTCCAAATACCTATCCCGAATTCAGGAGTGTTCCTGAAACTTGACGTTTTAGTTCAGTGGGTTCAGTACTCAAGTGAATTTCCAATTTGCCCTTCCTCGCAATACGCTAAGTCGTATTTAAAGTAATTGTGGCATGTTTTTCAAAATTCTAACTGGCAGGAAGCACACCCTTACAAGTATATTAAAATACAGTTAGAAGTGTCTTGACCAGTTGTGAAGACATTAAAAACTTTTTCGAGTCCAAAGGAAAATTAGCGAGAATAATCCAATACTTCCAGAGTGAAAAACGCCAACCTGTTCAGATCAATTCATAGTCTCCTTGTCGTACATATTATTCTGCCTTAAACCCCAGACCTGTTCCTTCCATTCCCTTCCTTCCACCCTTCCTCAATAGGCCTAAACTAGCTGTGTTACTGAACCTCAGGCTACGCGATCTTGACAAAAACCATGGTCTAAAACTCTATTCCGTTAAAATTTACCGCACACTATAGGTACGTGATTGCAAAGGATAGTCAGTTTTTGCTGAAATTGATCGTAAGATTGAACTCACGGTATCTTGCCTTGGTCGGTTACAAACGTTAAGACATTTTTCAAGTGAAACTGTTCAGACTGTAATACTGAAAGTCCTAGACTGAATGTGAAGACGGTCCCTGAGGCCTGGACAACCAAGCTGCATGTTTACATTGACTTGCCTATGTTTGCCCGTGAGACTAAGTCAGTTTAGTGCATACAGAACTGCATGTTCAGACACGCATGGGCCCAACCTCACATGTACAAACAGTACATCATGCAGATCGTGTGCAGCTAGCTGCAATGGTCCAGCTACTATGCGGAGGGGAATTTTCCAGTGCTAGTGCATACAATTACATCTGATGCGAAGTATGCAAATAAGTTGTCAGGACATAGCCCATTCACGTTTTGCAGGTGCCAGGAACTTCTCAAAAGTTCTCACAAGAATACCGTACATTGTAATTATTAGACGTTAAATGGTGCAGACTTCATTTATGAGAAGTCGTGTTTGGATTTTCTTGCACTAGGGGGCTTAGAAAGGGAATGGAAGGTTTTAGAAAATTAATGTCGGGCCCCAAAATTTTTAGGTTCGGGTGCACTAAATGTTGCTACTGACTGTTAGATTAAAACGTGAATAGAATAAAAACCACTGCTATTTTAGCATTTTTTTATCATGGGGGTACAACCTTGGGGTGGTACTTTCCTGTTTTTATACACCTGTAGAGTGGCGTACCCGGGGGGCAATGCTACGGGGCACTAATCAAAGTTATTAGATCGAAGGTTCGCTAGCCCCGAAGATCAGTCATCCCTAAAACTCGAACCCAAACCAAACCCCCTCATCCTACCCGAGGCATTTTTTTGTTATCCTTTTCCGAAATTTAAATCTTTGTTAACTTGGGGCTGCCACAGTGGCACCCCCGGGGTCTAACTGAACTAGAGTACTTTTCTGGGCTGACATCTAAGGGGGAGCAAAGGTTTTTGGTCAAGTAGATGTTCCGCCTATCAAAACCTTCCATAAAATAAACCTTTCTTTAGTGGTTTTTGAACGGGGGGAAATTTTTCAAACACACAAATACGAAATTTTTAAGGGAAAAAATTGGGGTTGGGGGTTGGGCTAGTGGACCTAAGACGGGAAAGCTTCAAAAACTATTTCACATGTAAACAAAAATTAAAAAACCCCCCGTGTTTTTTTTTTTTTTAAAAATTCGGCCTTTTGCTCTTCAGTGGGCGTTCTTTTTAAATGTATCACCAACTACACTTACCCAAAAAAGAAGTTGATACTGTTTTGTCGATACAACAGTCGCATTTCCAAACTTTAAATGCTTGTAGGGGTTTTTCTTCAACCGATTCGGTCTAAGCCGTAAAGTGTGCGGTTTTTCCCACAAAAAGCAGGGGCTAGGTTGTAATTGTTTAAAAAAGTTTTTAAAGGCCGGGGGGGTTCTTAAAAGATGACGGCCCATGATGCATTCATTTCAAGTTCATCCGCGAGTAAACGGTTTGAAAAAAAAAAGGTGGACAAACAAAATGCACAAGCGACAGTTTAAATTTTTATTCAAGGCATATTTATATCCGTTAAGGATCTCCGCCCAAAAAGTTCCCGCGGTAATTGGAAACGAGAAAAAACTTTTGTCAAAAAAGCCCCGCTTGGGCCCCCCGGCTCACTTAACACTTAATACCCCCCATGTGTGACTAAATTCCCTTCACCTGTCCAAACCATGAAAGCCTTGCTTTTTACTGTAAGTTATAAGTTTCATCTCACGCGAAAAGGGCCTGCTGCACTAGCACATGAAAAGCCTGCTTAAAATTCAAACGTCCCGTGTTCTTACAGTAGCATGCGCGGTTCTTCCATGTATTAATTTTTATTCCAAAAATATCGAAACATCACAGTTCTTGGGATCACTGTAAAATTAGGCTAAGTGTGAACAAGTGCGAGGGCCATGATCATTTGACGTTAAAGCTCCACTACATTAAATTGCGGCCAACAATTTACAGTATGTACAGACCTACTAACAGCATATACATTCATTTCGCTACCTGCCCCCTAGTGCAATGCATACATCCCCAAACAGCGACTTTTCACATAAATGAAGTCAATGCACTCTGCTTTACGTGCTACATATACCAATGTACGGTATTCTTGTGAAAACTTTTGAGAAGTTCCCTGGCACCTGCAAAACGTGCATGGGCTATACATGTCCTGACAGCTTATTTGCATACTTCGCAGCACTGATAATTGTATGCACTAGCACTGGAAATTCCCCTCCGCATACAGCTGGACCATTGCATGCTAGCTGCACACGATCTGCATGGATGTACTGTTTGTACATGTGAGGTTGGGCCCATGCGTGTCTGAACATGCAGTTCTGTACTGCACTAAACTGACTTAGTCTCACGGCGCCAAAACATAGGCCAAGTCAATGCTAAACATGCATGCTTGGTTGTCCAGGCCTCAGGGACCGTCTTCACATTCAGATCTAGGACTTTCAGTATTACAGTCTGAACAGTTTTACTTGAAAAATGTCTTGAACGTTTGTAACCAACCAAGGCAAGATACCGTGAAGTTCAATCTTCACGATCAATTTCAGCAAAAACTGAGCCTATCCTTTGCAATCACGTACCTATAGTGGTGCGGTAAATTTTAACGGAATGGGTTTTAGCCATGGTTTTTGTCAAAGATCGCGTACCCCCCCCCCCCCCCCCCCCCCCCCCCTCACCCGACCCCCCCCGCCCCCCACGACACACCCCCCACCCCCCAACCGCCCCCCCCCCCCCCCCCCCCCCCCCCCCCCCCCCCCCCCCCCCCCCCCCCCGCCCCCCCCCCGCCCCCCCCCCCCCCCCCCCCCCCCCCCCCCCCCCCCCCCCCCCCCCCCCCCCCCCCCCCCCCCCCCCCCCCCCCCCCCCCCCCCCCCCCCCCCCCCCCCCCCCCCCCCCCCCCCCCCCCCCCCCCCCCCCCCCCCCCCCCCCCCGCCCCCCCCCCCCCCCCCCCCCCCCCCCCCCCCCCCCCCCCCCCCCCCCCCCCCCCCCCCCCCCCCCCCCCCCCCCCCCCCCCCCCCCCCCCCCCCCCCCCCCCCCCCCCCCCCCCCCCCCCCCCCCCCCCCTTTTCAAAAGGGGGGCCCCAAAGGGGGGTTTAAAAAAAAAGGGGGAAAACCCTTTTTTTTCAAAAAATTTCCGGGTAGTTTATCGGGTTTTGGTTTTAAAACTGTTACGTTGTTTTGAATTTTTTTGGGGGATGAAAATTTTTTTAAAAAAAAAGGGGTTTTAAAAAGTTTTGGGTTAATTTATGACTTTTTTTTCTATTTAATTTTAATTTTAAAAAATTTTTGGGGGTTGTTTTTTAGGCCCAAAGGGGGTTTTTTTTTGGGGTTTTTGGGAAAGGATTTTTAAAAAATCTAAACTGAGGGTTTTTTTAAAAAGTTAAAATTTGGGTAAAATTAGCCCCCTTTGAAAACCCCCCTTTTTCCCCTTTTTTTCCCCCCGAAAGTTGGTTTATTTAATTTTTTTTTTTTTTAAAACAATTTTTTTCCCCAAAAAAAATTTAAAGTAAATTTTTTTATTTTTTTTTGGAAAATTTTTTTTGGGGAAATTTAAAATTTACTTTGCCTTTTACTTTTTTTTTAATAAAATTTTTTTATTTATTTAAACTTGGTTTTAAATTTTGAAAATTAATTTTTTGGGAAAAATTTTTAAAAAATTTTTGGGGCCCTTAACTTTTTTTTTTTTAAAATTCAAAATTTTTTAAAAGGAAAATTTTTTAAAAAAAAGGGGTTTTGGGGTTTTTTTTGGGAACCTTTTTTTGGAGTAAGGTTTTAAATTGGAACCCCCCGAAAAATTTTCCCCGGGGGTTTTTTTTTTGAGCAAACTTTTTTTCTTTGCCAAACCTTTTGCTTTAATTTTTTTTTTTTTTTTTTAAAATTTTGGGGGGGTTTTTAAAAGTTTTTTTTTCTTTTTTTAAAAAGGGGGGTTTTTGGGGTTTAAAAAAATTTAAATTTCCTTTTCCCTTTGGGGCTTTTAAAAATTTAAGGCAAACTCCTTTCTTAAATTTTTTTTGAATTAAATTTTTTTTGGGAATTAATTTTACTTGTAAAACGGACCCCCTTTGGGGTTTTTCCCATTTTTTTTTCCCCCCCTTTTTCATTGAAAATTTTTTTTATTTTTCCCCTTTCCCTTAATGGGGGAAAAAAAATTTTTTTTTGAGTTTTAAAAAAAATTTTCATTCCTTTTTTTTTCCTTTTTTCCCCTGTAAATTAATTTTTTTTTTTAAAGGGGGAAAAAATTTAAAGTTTTTTAAAAAAGGTTTTAATTTTGGGGCCCCTTTTTTAAAAAAACTTTAAAAGGGGTTTGTTTTATGAAAAAAAATCGGGGCCCCTAATTATAAAATTTTTTTTTGGGTTCCCGGGTTTAAAAAAAAAAAAAAATTTCCTTTTTAAAAAAGGGGGTTTATTTTCTAAATTTTTTAAAATTTTTTTAAAATTTTTTTTAAGGGGTTTTTTTTCCCCCCTTCCAGGAAAGAAAAAAAAAATTTTTTTTTTGGGGGGCGGGGGAAAAATTGAAAGTCTTTTCAAACCCCTTTTTTTTAAAAAATTAAGGGGGAAAAAAAAAAGGGGGAGGGGGTTTTTAAAATTTTGGGGTTTTTAAAAAAATTTAAAATTTTTTAAATTTTTAAAAGGGAAAAAACCCTTTAAATTTTTCCTTTTAATAAATTTTAAAAAAAAAAATTTTTAAAATTTAAAATTTTTTGGGAAAACAAAAAGAAAACAAAATTTAAAAAGTAAAAACCCCAAAAAAGTTTGGTTTTCCCTTTTAAAACCCTTTTTAAAAAATTTTGTTTGGGGGCCCCTAAGTTTTTAAAAATTTTTTTGTTAAAGTTTGTAAACAAAATTTTTTTTAAAAAATTTTTTTTTAATTGAAAATTTTTTTTAAAACCAAACTTTTAAAAAATAATTGTTTGGATCTTTTTTTTTAAATTTTTAAAAAGGGGGAATTTTTTACAAAAGGGGAAAAATTTTTTTTAAAAAAGATGTTTTAAATTTTTTTTTCAAATTTTTTTCCCTTTTTTTTTAAAAATTTTTTTTTTTTTTAAAAAATATAAAAATTTTTGAAAATTTAAACCCCTTTTTTTTTGAAAATGCTTTTTTTAATTTTGCTTGGTTGGGTTTTTCCCCTTTTAAAAATTTTCCAGTTTTTAAAACTAAGGGTTTTTTAATTTATAAAATTCCCTTTTTAGAACGAAAAACAAATTTTTTTAAAAGGTTTTTTTTTTTTTTAAAATTTTTTTTTAAAAAATTAAAAAAGGATTTTTTTTTAAAATTTTTTGTTTTGGGGGTTTGTTGGTTTTTAAAAAAAATTTTTTTTTTTAAAACCCGGCCGGGGGGCCTTTGCCCAAATTTTAAATTTTCCAAAGGTTTAAGGTTTTTTAAAACAAGGGTTTTGAAAAAAAATTTTTAAATTTTAAAAGGAAACCTGGGGTTTTTTAAAAAAAATTTTTTTTTAAAACCGGGGGGGGGGAAATTTTTGGGTTTTATCCCTTTTTTTTTTAAATTTAAAAAGGGGTTTCCAAACTTTTTTTACCAAAAACCGTTTTTTTTCCAAAGCCCAAAAAATTTTAAATTTTGGGGAAGTTTTTGGGGGGGGTTTTAAAAACCAAAAATTAAAATTTTTTGGTTTTTTAAAATGTTTTTTAAATTTTTTTTGGGGGCTGTTTTCAGCCCCCCAAAAAATGGGAGGGGGGCCACAATGAGGGGGGGTTTTAAAAAAAAAAATTTTTTTTGGGGGTTTTAAACTGTTAAAATTTTTGGTTTAAAACAGGGGTTTTTAATTAAAAAAAATTTTCCCCTTTTTTTAAAAAAAGGGAAAAAGGGGGGCAAAAAAAAAGGGGTTTTCTGAAAAAGAAAATTTTTTCGGGGGGGGGTTTCCCTTATTTTTTAATTTTTGGGTAAATTTTAAACCCCTTTTTTTGGGAATTTTTTTTTGGGAGCTTTTTTTAATTTTAAAAAAATCCCCAAATTTCAAAAATGGGGGTTTAAAAGGGGGGTTTTTCTAAGGGATTATTAATTTGTTTTATTTGGGGGGAAAAAAATTTCCCCCTTTGTGCAACGGTAAATTTTTTGAATTAAATGTTTAAAACAAAAGCTTTTTTACAAATTTTTTTGCTAATTTTAAAAATCCGTGTTTTAAAAAACCAATTTTTTGGTTTTTAATGGTTAAAAATTTTAAACTCAAAAAAAAATTTTAAAATTAAAATTAATATTTAAAAAAAAAAAAAATTAAAAATTTTCTAAAAATTTCCCAAAAAAAAATTGAGTTTTTAAAATTTTACCTCAATTTTATTTTTCAAAAATTTCTTTTTCAAAACGGTTTTTTAAATAAAAATGCAAAAAAAGGGAAAAAAATTTTAAAAATTTTTTTCCCCTTTTTTAAATTTGGGGCATTTTTGGGTTTTTAAAAATTTTTTGGGGTTAAAAAAAAATATCTTTAAATATTTTGGGAACTTTTTTAAAATGTTTGAATTTTTTTTTAAAATTGGGAACCCCAAAATTTTTTGGGCCGGGGTTTTGGGAAGGGAATTCCCAACCTTTTTTTTGGTTTTGGGTTGTTTTTAAAGTTTTATTTTTTATTTTAAAAAATTTATAAAAAAAAAAAATTTTTTTTTTTTAATTTTTTAAAAAATTTTGGGGGGGTTTGGGGGTTTAATAAATTTTTTCCCTTACAAAATTTTAAAGATTAGGGGGTTTTTTTGGGGAAGGGGAAAAAACCAAAAAAAAAACCCCCCTCCTTTCCAAAACCCTTTAATTTTGGTAAAATTTTTTTTCTAATTTTAATTTTCCAAAAATTTCCCAAAACAAAAAGGATTTAATTTAAAATTTAAAATTTTTTTCCCCATTTAAAAAAAACCCTCCTTGCCAAAAACCGGGGGTTTTTTGGGGAAAGGGGGTTTTTTCCCCAAAAAATTTTTTTGGGAAAGGTTTTTTAAAAGTTTTTTTAAATTTTTTAAAAAATTTTAAAAATTTTTTTTCATAAAATTTTAAAATTTTTCCCCCTTACCTTCGTTTAAAAAATTTTAAAAAGGGGTTTTTTAATTGCCCTTTTTTTTAAAAAGGGAATTTTTCCCATTTAAAAAAAGGGGGGGGAAAAAAAAGGGGTGTTTGCCGGGGGTTTTGGGGGCCCCCACTCCCTTTTTTTTGGGGTTTTTTTTTTAAAAATTTTTTAAGCTTTTTATTTTATTAGCGCCCCTTGTTAAAAATGGGTTTGATATAGTTTTGCCAATTTTTGGGAAAATTTGTTTTAAAAAAAATAATGGGATTAAATTTTAAAAAGGAAAAGGGGGACCGGGAAAAAATTTTCTTTGGGGGGCTATTAATTTTTTTTTCAGGTTTTTTAGGGGCCCCTAACAAAAAACCCAAATTTTTAAGAATTTTAACCAAAAAGGAATTTTGGGGAAATTTTCCCTTTTTCAAAAAAGGTCCTTTTAAAATTTTTTTTTAAAACCGGGGCCCAAAAAAATTTAAAAGGGGGTGGGGGAAATTTCCCCCTTTTTTTTTTTTGAAGGTTTTTTCCCTTTTCCCCAAATTTTTCCCCTTTCAATTTGGAAAATTTTTAAACCCAAAGGCAGTCCCCTTTTTAAAATTTAAAGGGGTTTGGGTAAGACCCTTTCCCGGGGACCCCCGGGGTAGGCTTTGGGGGGGGGGAACTTTTTCCCCATTTTTCCCCAAAAAAGAAATTGGGTTCTTCCTTTTTTCTTTTTAAAAGGGAAATAAAAAGGGGGCAAAAATTTTCTTTGTGGGGGGGGAAAAACCAAAATTTTTAAAGTTTTTTGGGGTTTTTGGAATCCCCCAATTTAAAAAAAAAAAAAAGGGGGGTTTTTTAAAAAAAAATTCCCCGGGGGAAAAAAAGGAAAACCAGGCCCTTCCAAAAACCCCCTTTAAAAATGTTTTCCTTTTTTTGGAAATTTTAAAACCTTTTCCCACCCCCAAAACCGAATAAAAAGGAAAAAAACTTTCTTTTTTTCTTTTAAAAATTTTGGTTTAAATTAACCCAAATTTTTTTAAACCTATATTTTTTATTCCCCAAATGGAAAATAGCCTTTCCTTTTTTTGGGGGGGCAAAGGGTTTGTCTTTTTAAACCCGGGGAAAACCTTTGGAAAAGCCAAAACCTTTTTGTTTAAAGTTTTCCCCTTCCCATTTTTTAAAAACCCCCCAAAAATTTTTAAAAACCCATTGGGCCTTTTAAATTTTTGAAGTGGTTTTTTAAAAAAAATTTTTAAAAAAACCTTTAAGAAATTGAAAAAAGTTACAGTTAAATTTTTTTTCAAATTTTTTCAATAAACATTTTCCCGGGCTTCCCTTTTTTGAAAAAAAAAAGTGTTTTAAAACAGATTTTTGAAAAACCCTTTTTTTTTTGGGGGGGGGGGGAAAAATTTTTTCCCCAATAAAACTCGGGGTTTTTAAAAAATTTTTTTTAATTTTTTAAAAAATTTTTGGGGCCACTTTTTTTTTTTAAAAAAAAACCTTAAACCCCCTTTTAAAATGAAAAACCCCCCCCCCAATTTTTCCCCTTTTTTCAAAATTTTTTAAAAAAAAGGGCAAAATTTTTCCTTTTTAATTAAAAAACCCTATTTACCCCCAAAAAACCCCCCCCCCCTTTTTTAAGGGAAATTTGATTTTTAAAAAATTTTGCCCCCCATTAAAAAACCCCAAAAAAAAAATTTTTAGTTTAAAACCCCCAAAAAGGGCCCCTTTGGAAAATTTTCCCCTTTTTTTAAACTTTTGAAATTTTTTTTTAAAAAAACACCCCCAAAAATAAAAGTAAAAAATTTTTTTTAAAACCCTTTTTTTCGGGGGTTTTTAAAGGAATTTTTTTCCCGTTTTTTAAAACATTTTTTTTTTTTCCCCCCCTTTTTAACCTTTTCGAGAGTTTTTTTTTCCCTTATTTTTTTTCTTTGGAAAATTTTTAAAGGGGAATTTTTGGTAACTTTTATCAAAAAAAATTTTTTTAAAAATTTTTGGAAATTTTTTAAATTTTTTTTTTTCCTAAGGAAAAAAAAATATTTTGTTTTTCCTTTTTCTTTTTTTTTTTAAATTAAATTTAAAAATTTTTTGTTAAATTTTTCCCTTTTTTTTTTAAAATGAACCCCAAGGTTTAAATAAAAAAAAAAAATTTTTTTATTAAAAAGGTTTTTTCCCCCCCCAAAAAAAAAATTTTTCCCTGTTTTTTCGGGAAAATTTTCCTTAGTTTTCCTCCACCCTTCAACTTTTTTTTTTAAAGGGGCCTTTTAAATTTTTAAAAGCCCCATTGGGCCCGAAAAATTTAAACCCCCCTGGAAAATCAAAAAAAAAATTACGGCCCCCCCTTTTTTAAAAAAATTTTTCCCAAAAAAGGGGTCCCTTTGGGGGGGGCCCCCTTCCCCCGTTCCCCCGGGGGGGGGTGGTTGAAAATTTTTTTCCCTGTTTAAAAACAAAAAGTTTGGCCAAACAGCTTTTAAAAGAAAAAAAATTTTTTCAAAAACAACTTTCCCCCCAAAGATTTCCCCTTTCAACCCTCAAAAAATTTTTCCCGGGAAAACATCCCCAACCAAAACCCTTTTAAAGGGGAAACCGGGTTTTATTTCATAAATTTTTAAAATTTTGAAAAAAAAAGGGTTAAATTAAATAAATTAACCCTTTTTAAAAAATTTTTTGGAAAGAAAATAAAGGGGGGTTTTATAAAACGGGTTTTTTTTTAAAAGGTTTTTTCCCTTTTTTTGAAAAATTTTTTACCAAAAATTAATTTTTTTTTTCCCCCCCCAAAAAACGGTAATTCCCCCTTTTAAAATTTGTTTTAAACCCCCAGGGAAATTTTTAAGGGAACTGTTTCAATTTTCCAAAAGGGAAAAAATGTTAAAATTGGGGAAAAAAATTATTTACACCCAGGGGAAAACCTTTATTTTTTTTATAAATTTCCTTTTTTCCTTGTTTAAAAAAATTTTCCCTTCCCCCAAAAATGAAGTAAAATTTACCCTTTTTTGGTTTGAAAATTTAAAAATGGTTTTAAAAATTTTGGGGGAAAATTTTAGTATGGGATACCCAAATCCTTTTCCCCGCGGTTTGGGAAGGGGGATGTTTAATCACCAAAACCAAGTAAATTTATTTTTTAAAACTTTTTTTTTATTTTTTTATTTTTTTTTTTTTTTTCCTTTAAAAAAATTTTTCCTTCCCAACTTTTTGGGGGCCTTTCCAAAAATTTTTAATTCCATTTTTAACATTTTTTCCAATTGGAATTTCCAAAAAATTTTTAAAAACCCCGTTTTTAAATTTAAATTTACCCCAAAGGGCTTTTTTTGGTGTTTTTTTAAAAATTAATTTTATTTAAAAACAAAAAAATTGGAAATTTTTAAAATTTTAAAATTTTTAAATTTTTGTAAAACCCCTTTTGGGGGAAAAAAAAGGTTTCCCTTTTTTTTCCCTTGGGGTCCACAAAAATTTTTTTTTTTTTTGGGGTTTTTATTTTTAAAAAGGGAAACCAAAAAATTTCCCCCAAATAAAGGATTATTTTTCAATTTTTTGTTTTTTTAACCAAAATTTTTAAAAACCCCAAATTGGGGAAATTTTTTACCCAAATTTTTAAAAAACCCTTTAAAAAATTTTTTGGGAATTTAAAAAAACCCCTTTGCGGCTAAAAATTTTTCTTTTTTTTTAAAATTTAAAAAAAAGGGTTTAATTTTTTTCCCAAAATTTTTTTGGAAAAAAAAAAAATTTTTTAAATAAATGATTTTTGAAAAAAGGGGAAAAAATTTAATTTTTCCAATTTTTTTGTAAAATTTTTAAAAAATTTGTAAAATGGGGGGTTTTTTATTTTTTAAAATTTTGCCTCTAAGTAAAAAGGACATAAATTTTTAAAAATTTTAAATTAAAAGGGTTTTTTCTTTTTCCCTGTTAAATTTTTAAAGGTTTAAATTTTTTTAAACTTTTTTTAATAAAATTTTTTTTTAAAACAATTTTTTTTTTAAAACCCCCCCAATAATAACCCGGGGGGTTTTTTTTTAAAAAAAAAAAAAACCCGAAGGTTCCCCCAGAATAAAAAAAAAAACCCCAAAGTTTTTGGGGGCTTTTAAAAAAAACCCCCAAGTTTTTGGGCATTTAAAAATTTAAAAAAAAAGCCCAAAAAACCCCCAAAAAAAAAAAAAAAAAATTTTTTTTTTTAAAATTGTTATTTTTTTAAAAAAAGGGAAAATTTTAAAAAAACCCACAAAATTTTTTAAATTTTTTTTTTAATAAAAATAAAAAATCCTTTTTAAATAAAAAAAATTAAAATAAGGGGAAAAAAATTTTTAAAATTTTTTCAATAAAAAAATTATAAAATTTTAAATTTAATTTTTTTGAAAACCCATTTAAATTTTTAAAAAAACGACCTTGTTTTTTTCCTTTCCTTTTTCCCCCCGGGGAAATTTAAAAAATTCCAAAAAAATTAGGGAAAAAAATTTTAAAAAAATTTTCAACATTAGTGAAAAATTTCTTTAAGGTAAAATTTTCAAAAGTTGGGGCCTTTAAAAAAAAATTCCCCCAAATTTAAAAAAGGCGCAAAACCCTTTTATGTTTTTTTGTAAAAAAAATTAAAACCAAAAAAAATTTTTAATTTTATTTTAATTTTTCCCCCAAAAAGAAACCAAAAATAAATTTTAAAAATTATAAAATTTTTTAGAATTTAAAATTGGAAAAACCCCTTTTTTTTAACGTTTTTTTATTTTTTTCCAAAACCCCCAAAAGTTTAATTTGGGGTTTTTAAAAAAATTTTAAAAAAAAAAACCCCCAAAACCAACTTTTTCCAAAACGTTTAAAAAAAAAATTGGGAATTCTTTGAAAAATAAAAAGTTTTTTTGGGGAAAATTTTTTCCTTTTAAATTGGGAAACCCCAAAATTAAAAAAATAACCCCTTTTTTAAAGCTAACAGTCAAAAGGGCCCCAAAATTTAAAAGCTCCCTTTTAGGAATTTTTTAAAAACCCCCCTTAAAAAAAATTTTTTAAAAATAAGTTACAAGGGGAAAATTTTTAAAAAAAGTTTTGCCCCCCTTTTTTTTAAAAAAAATTTTTTATGAAGGGGTTTTTTTTCCCCAAAAAAAAATTTTTCAAAATTTGTTTTAAAAATTCCCCTTTTTCCAAAATTGACGAAAATTTTCCCCCCTTTTACTTTAACAAAAAAAAAAAAAATTTTTTTTGGGACCCGGTTTAAAAAAAGAAAAAAATTTTTTTTAAAAATTTCTTTTTTAAAAAAAACCCCCCCCCCCCAAAACAAAAAACCCCCCCCCCCCCCCCCCCCCCCCCCGGCCCCCCCCCACTTGTTGAATATAAATGGAATTTTTTTTAACTTTTGTTCCTCGGGAAAAAAAATTTCAAAGGGAAAAGATTTTAAAAAATTTTTTTTCTTTTAAAACCCTTTTTTTTTTTTAAAAAATTTAAAAAAAAAATTTTTTTACCAAAAAAGCCAAAAAAAAATTGATCCCCAAAAAAAATTTAAATTTTCCCAAAAAAAAATAAATGGGATTAAAATTTTTAAAAAACAAAAAAATTGGTTGATTTTTTTTGAAATTTTTAAAAATTTTTGAATTTTAAAACACTTTTTTTTTCCAAATCATTTTTTTCAATTTCTTTTTTTTAAAAAAAATTTTTTGGGGGAAAACAGTAGGGAAAAAAAAGTTGAAAACCAAAAAAGGGGAAAATGTTAAATTAAAAAAATTTTTTAAAAATTTTTAAAATTTCTAGTTTTTTTGGGTATCAAAAAAAGGGGGGAAAATTCGGTTTACTCAGGTTTAAAATTTTTGAAAAAATTTAAAAAAAGGGGGGAAAAAATTTTAACCTTTTTAAATTTTTTCCCTTTTTTTCCCCAAATAGGGGTTTTTTAAAAATGCATGAACCCCCAAACAAGGGTTTAAATTTTTTTTTGAAAAAAAAAAAAAAGGAAAATTTTTTAAATTTTTGGCCCCCAAAAAAAGTTTTTGGGGTTTAATTAGGGAAAAGGAAAAGGGTTTTTTAAAAAAGAATTAAAAAAAAACCCAGAAAAAAAAACCCCGGGGTTTTAAAAAGGGAACAAAAAAAAGGGGAATTTTTTCCTTTTAAAAAATTTTTAAAAACCCCCCTTTGGTTGGGGGGAAAAAGTTTACAAGGTTTTCTTTGAAAATTTTGGGGAAAACCCCTTTTTCCCCAATTCATTTTTTTTTTTCCAAATTTATAAAGGTAAATTCCCTTAAATTTTTTCATAAAAATCAAAAAGAAGTTTTTTTTTAAAAAATTTTTTTTTAAAAACATTTCCATTAAAAAATTTCCTACATTTTTTCATGAAAATGGGCCGAAGCCACTTTTAAAAAAACCCAATTTAGGGGGGGTTTTTTTTTTTTAAAAAAAAAAAGGGGGGAAAATCCCCTTTTGTTTTAAAAAAGTTTTAAAAAAAAAAAGGGAAAAAAAAGGGTTTTTGGGCCTTTAACCCGTCCCCCCGGGGGGGCCCTAATAAAACCCCAAAATTGATTATGTGCCCCCCGGGCCCTTTTTTTGGGGTTCCCCCATAAAAAACCCAAATTCCTTTCAATCCCCCAAACCCGGTTTTTGGAAAAAAACGAAAAAAAATTTTTTTTTTTAAAAAAATAAAGGGGCCCCCCGGGCCTTTTCAACCTCTTCAATTTCAAAAAAATTTCTTTTTAAATAAAAAACTTTTTTTTTTTTGTTTTTGTTTTTTTTTTGGGTTATCGAAAAAGAATGGTTGATTTTCCAGGCCCGGAGTTTAGGGGTTTGCCTTCCCTTTGCCCCAAATTTAAAAAATTGCCTTTTTTAAAACTTTTTTTTAACCCCATTTTTTTTTTAAAACAAGGTCCTAAACCCCTTCTTTCCATTTTTATTCCCCAAAAAATTTTGCCCTTTTTTTGGGAAAAAAATTTTTTTAAAGCAAAAGGGGGGGAAAAAATTTGTGAAAAAGTTTGGAAAAATTTAAAATTTTTAAAAAAAAATTTTTTTTTTTAAAAAAAAACCAAGTCGTCCCCCTTTTACCCCCCAATTGTTTTTCCCCCAAAAATTCTCCCTTTTTAAAAACCCCCCAAAAATCCCAATTTTTTTTTTCCCCCACCCCGGGTTTATTTTGTGGTTTTCAACCCCGGTAATTCCCTTTGCCCCCCGCCAACGGAAACTTCCCATTTTAAAACAATTTTGGGGTTAAAAAATTTAAAAAAAATAAGTGCCCCAGTGCAATGCATAAATCCCCAAAACAGCGACTTCTCACATAAATGAAGTCAATGCACTCTGCTTTACGTGTACATATACCAATGTACGGGTATTCTTGTGAGAACTTTTGAGAAGTTCCTGGCACCTGCAAAAACGTGCATGGGCTATGTCTGACAACTTATTTGCATACTTCGCAGCACTGATAATTGTATGCCTAGCACTGGAAATTCCCCTCCCCATATAGCTGGACCATTGCATGCTAGTGCACACGATCTGCAGGATGTACTGTTGTACATGTGAGGTTGGGCCCATGCGTGTTTGAACATGCATGTTCTTTGACTGCACTGATAACTGACTTTTTACTAGTTCTTATAGATATGGTCAAATAAACTGGCAAGTCTATTGCGTTAAACTGCTATGTTGGTTTTCCATGGCTAGGGACTCGTGTTCAATTCAGATTAGGATTGTATTAAGTCTGAACATTTCACTTGAAAAGGGGTCTTGCTACTTTTGTTAACAACCTAAAAGATCACGATCCGAAAAGTTTCAATCTTGAGATCAGTCTTATGCAAGAAACCCGATCTATCTGCCTTGCATGTCAACGTACTAGGTGCACGTAAATTCTTTTAGGAATATTTATTCCAGTATGAAAGTTTCACAGAGCCTGTAGGTTCAGGAACAATGTACTTTGTATTAGGGCCGGTGGAAGGAAGGAGATAATGGAAGTTGAACAGGTATGGATGTTTAAGGCAAAGATACACAATGACTATGATTGTTTGAACAGCAAGTCGTTGCGTGCCCGGTATCTTAATCCGTTGCAAATTCCGCCTATTTCCCAAATTAACTCGTCAAAAGTTTTAGTGCTCCGAACAGTTATCAGGAGTTGGACCAAATCTAACTGGTTTTAGTTTCCCGTAGGCCTTGTACTAAGCGTAACTTCCAATTTGCCACCGCTTTGTAATTGAACGTTAATTAAAACTAATTGGCTAATTTAATAGTCAATACAAAGATGAAGTACCACCGTTCTTACAGTCATTAGTTTAGAAGTCAGATTGGAAGTTACGTTACAGTTACTGAGAGCCATACGAAAACTTTATCGAGTTCGAAAGGATAGCAGACATATCCAATTATCAATGTTGAAAGGCATCATGTTCAATATTCATAGCTTTGTCATGAAGTTCTCGGAAACAGACTTCCCTCATTCCTTCCGCAATTCCTCAAGGGCAATAGCTGTACCTAACCTCAGGCTACGCGTCTTTGACTCTGGTTTCAATCGTAAATTACGACACTAAGTTAGTGTTGAGGTAGGTCATTTGCTGAAATTATCAAGATTAACTAACGTTTGCTCATGGTCGGTTACAACTTAAACATTTTTCAGTAACTGTTCAGACTGTATACAAGCTAGATCTATGTGAAAACGCACCGGGTGAACCAAGTGCATTATTAGCTTGACTTGGCTTGTTTGGGCCACGTTGGAATAAGTCGATTATAAGAAGATTACAGTAGACTGCATGTTCAGACACCATGGGCCCAACTCACATGTACAAAGTACATCTGCAGTCGTGTGCAGCTAGCATCATGGTCCACTATATGGAGGGGAATTTCCAGTGCTGTGCATACAATTATCATGCTGCGAAGTATGCAAATAGTTTCAGACATGCCATGCACGTTTTGCGTGCCAGGGAACTTCTCAAAGTTCTCCAAATACGTACATGGTAATGTAGCACTAAAGCAGAGTGCATTGACTTCATTTATGTGAGAAGTCGCTGTTTGGATTTATGCATTGCACTAGGGCAGTAGCGAATATAATGTATATGCTGTTAGTAGTCTGTACATACTGTAAATTGTTGGCCGCAATTTAATGTAGAGTCACCTGGGGGGGGTGGGGGGGGGGGGGGGTGGGGGGGGGGGGGGGTGGGGGGGGGGGGGGGTGGGGGGGGGGGGGGGTGGGGGGGGGGGGGGGTGGGGGGGGGGGGGGGTGGGGGGGGGGGGGGGTGGGGGGGGGGGGGGGTGGGGGGGGGGGGGGGTGGGGGGGGGGGGGGGTGGGGGGGGGGGGGGGTGGGGGGGGGGGGGGGTGGGGGGGGGGGGGGGTGGGGGGGGGGGGGGGTCCGGGGGGGGGGGGGTGGGTGGGGCGGGGGGGTGGTGTGGGGTGGGGGGGTGGGGGGGGGGGGGGGGCGGGGGTGGGGGGTGGGGGGGGGGTGGGGGTGGGGGGGGGGGGGGGAGGGGGGGGCTGGGGGTGTGGGGGGGGGGGGGGGTGGGGGGGGGGGGGGGCGGGACCGGGGGGGGGGGGGGGGGGGGGGGGAGTGGGGTGGGGGGGGGGGGTCGGGGGTGTGGGGGGGCGGGGGGGGGAGGGGTGGGGGGGGGGGGGGGTGGAGGGGGGGAATTTTATTCTACAACATATGTAAATGTTTATGGGAGAATAGTTAAGTTCCACGTTTTAATCCAATATTAAAAACGAATATGAGAAAATAAAACAAAGAGAATTTGGGGTTGTTTGGGAGGAGATTGCCTCTAATAAACCCAAATTTGCTTTTATTGAATTCGTTCCAAATTTTTTGTTTTAATATATATTTTTATATAAATATATTATAATAATAATATTATATATTAAATTATATATATAATATATATAAATTTATATGTAAATTCAAGAAAAGCCCGTTTTTTAAAAATTCGTAAAGTATCCCCTCACGGGCCTATCATCGAAAAAATTCCCAATGTTGTATTAAAGATTTTTAAAAAAATCTCAGCCCTTTCAACTTTTGTGCTACCCAAAGATGGGACTTTTTATTTAAATTTGGTAGGGTTTGTAAAAAGGGACGATTTTTTAAAATTAAGTCACCACACGAACTCTCAAATTTTACTTCGAAAATTTCCCGGGAACAGTTTAGATCCATATTTTTTAAAAACCTGTCCCGGTGGGAAACATTTTTTGTAAAAATACGAGACCCGGGAAAAAAATGTATTTGAGAGCCACACCGTGGGGCCCATTTATTATGTTTAAAGGGCCTTTAAAAAAAACCCTTTTGGAAAAATTTTTCCAAATGAGGGAAATCCTTTGTGATAGTGAAAAAAACATTTTTGGAAAAAATAAAAGTTGAAAATGTATAATAGCTTTGTCATTAATATTTAAAAAACTACCCAAAAACTAAAAAACGTCAATTTCTCCCAATAAGTTTTGTCACCTGTGTTGACAAAAAAAAAGGTTTAAAAATTATCAGATTTTTCCCGGATAAAACCCAAAAAAACCGAATGGGAATGAGATGGATGATGAGCTAAAAAACCAACTTCCCACCCTTTTGGGCCGGAAAAAACAGTTTTCCAAAAATTTTGTCGGGTAAAATAAAACCCGATATTCCTGAAGAACCCAGGGGTTACTCCTTTAAAAATTTTCACCCAAAATGAATTAAAAGAGAAGTCTGAAACATTTTTTATGAAATTTTAACCTGTCACAAAATATGCAGTTTGGAAAGACGATTTAAACAATGCCCCCTTTAGGGGGGCCCAAAGGAAATTTTAAAAACTTTGATTCAGCTGAACAGATTTTAAAAACCACAAAAGAATTTAAAGGGAATTATTTAGTTAAAAATCCCCTTCCCCTTTCTTTAAAGGGGAAAATTCAAGCAAAACCCCACGCCCCAAATTTTTCTGTAAACCCTATTTTTTTAAAAAACCCAAAATTTTTTTGGAGGTTAAGGAATTATTTACTATGTAACCCCCAAACACCCCTGATTCCCAATGCTATCAGTCTATAATGCATTCGTTTTAAGAGTTTTTGAGAGTAAATTGTGCCAACGTGGAAATATCTGTTTAAAAAAAGGGGAATTTCGAGCCCAAAGAGATGTTTAAATTTGAACATTTTTAATAAAAGGGTAAATATAAATCGCACCATCGGGAAGATCTAAGACTTACAGGGGAAAAAGGGACTTAAAAGAGGGAATAAAGTCCGATCTCTTTTAAATGGGGGGTTTACGTCTGGACAGGGTTTTATCTTTAAATTTGATCTTTTCGGGTTCCTTGTGATTAACTGCCCTCAATGAAGGATGTCATCGAAATTTAACCCTTTTAAAGAGGAAAAAACGTTCTCTATGGGTCTCAAGCTCGGGGGCAGCAGATAAAAAATTTTATTCGGAGTTTTGCTCGATTTTAAAGGGTTTGTTACTGCAAAAGGGGAAAACTGACCCAAATTTAGGGGCGATTTCAAAAGTGTTTACAGAATTTTTTTTGGTCTTTTTTCAACATTCTGGAATTTTTAAAAAGATGGAAATTTCCTACTTTTTTTTAAAAGAAAATTTTTTAATTATTTTAAAAATTACCCAATAAATTTTTGGCTGAATCAGATAAAAAAACCCTCATCATAACTTTTTGAAAGCAAAAGGAAAACAAGTTATGGTCAATTGCACACCATTTTTGTTTTAAAAGACTACGGGGTTTAAAAAAGGACCGTATGAAAGTCAGGTGGGAAATATTGCATGGCCCAGGCTTGTAGAAATTTCCCAAAAAAGCGGTTCCCGGCCATCGTTTTAGAAAGTTTTCCCTTTCAGCTCTTTTTGTTAACAGCCCACAGAAACACAAACAGTTTTGTTTAATTTACAGTTTGTAGTAGAAAATTGGGGTCATTTTTCCGAAAAAAGAATACCGCATATTAAAACAGATTTGTCAAGGGTACCCACGAAAAGAAAAATTCACAAATTGAATTTGCTGTCTAAAAAAAGGGTTTTTCTTTGTACAGGGGCCCAAAAATTTTGATAATTTTGGAGAGGATTCAGATCGTAATTATAAAAAAGGCCGTTAAAAAAAACTGGGGGACGTATCACGAAAACCATTTTGGGTTAAATTTTGGGGTTTGCAAGGGTCTCGTAAAATTGACTTTTCCCCCCCAAAAAAAAAGATCATCCTTAATTTTAAATTTTTGGGGAAGAAACTGGATGTAAGAAATTTCGTGAAAAAAAACCCCAAATTTTTCATCTTCAAAAAAAGTCATGTTTTTAAAATAGAATGCAGGGAAAAAGAAAGGGAAAAATTAATCAATCTTACAACCCTCCAAGGGAAACTAAAAACCCCAATCTATTTTACGTCGAAGAAAAAAAAATGAAACATAAAAAGAAAACAGGCATTGATTATCTTTAAGATTTTGAGAACTCACCCCTTTACTTTCTTTTAGTCCCCAATTTTTTACAAGTGTGTTTACCTTAATTGTTTAAATTTTCGAGAGCCAAAAACACCCAAAAACTAGGTGAAGTTTCCACCAAAAATGAAAAGGGGGTTTTGGGCCCCCCTTTAAAATATAAGAAATGGAAGTTTTGTTGGGACCCTTACCAATGCTGAAATGGGTACAACTTTTGGGAAAAGGGACCAAAAGTGTTTTTTTTTATTAAAAGAGTGGGAGCATGAAAGCTAATGGGGAAAGGGAGAAAAATAAAAAATTCCCTGCCCCCTTTTTCGCGATCCCAAAACTCAGCAACTTTTCCCCTCCCTGAAAGTGCTTGAAACGTTCCACAAGCTCCCAAAGAATTTTTAAAAGGAACGATACCCCTAAAGACAGACAGAAAAAATGAAATAAATGCTGCTATATCCCCATAAAATGATTTTTGCCTTTTATGTACACATAAAACCCGCGATTTTGGTTTTAGCGGGGCGGGAAGAGAGAACAAGAATATTGGTTTAAAAAAAGGGTCCGAAACCCAAGGGGCCCAAAGGGGGCCGGCCACCCCTTTTTTTTTAAGAAAAATTTTTCGCCTCTAGAAAATAAAGATTCCAACCCTTAAAGGTTCTTAGTATTTCTCCCCCCCAAAAAAACCCTTTTGCTCCCCGGGAAAAGTTTTTCCCCCCCCCCTTCAGTCCCTTTGGTCGGTAGGGGCCCTGTCTAGCATTTTTTGCGAAAAAATTTGGAGGAGACCCCAAAATTTTAAAACAAAAAAAAATAACAAATTTGTTTAAATACTGTTTCTTTAAAACCAGGGTTTATTTTGGGAAGTAAAAATACTGTCCCTTCAAATCATAGAAAATACGAGGTTGGGGAAAGGGCTCCCGCCCCTTCCCATCGGCCAGTAAACCCCCCCTTTATTTTTGGGTTTTAAATATATGGAAATTTCCCGGCCCAAATATGCTTTCCAAAATTAAGGCAAAAGTCCGGGCACCCCCCAATGAATTTTCCAAAAGGGTTTTGCTTCAATCATGGGCGTGGCCCAGGGAAAGGGGGCCCCGGGGAAAAACGTCCTCCTCATTTTTTTAAAAGGGGGCCATCTCCAATAATTTCCCCCCACTTTTTAAAATATATAACAAAAGTTTATAAATTGAAAATACTTTTTAAAAGCTAAACCCCCACCCCAAATTTTGCAATAGGCACCATTTTCCATATGGGACACCTTAAAATTTCCTTTTTTTTAAAAAGGGGGCCCCCCTTCCCCCTTAGCCCCCACCCCCAAAAGGAGGGCCGATCGCAAATGGTGAAAGGTCCCCCCCCTTTGGGGAGAGGGACTACGCCCTTGTTTCAACTATTTAATGGGGAAGAAGAGATCAACGGTCTAAGTGATGACAAAAATGGGAAACCTGGTTTTTCAAAACTATTTTTTAACCTTCGGTTTAAATTTTTGGGGTTTACGTTCCCCCGTTGGGGAAAATTATAAGTTTTGAGACCAAAAATTTTTAATTTTAAGAAAAACAAGTGGGGGCTGAAAAAGAACAAGGGGAAAAAATGAAAATTTATTAAATTTGGAAAAATGAATGGATTACACAACGGTACATAAATTTTTTAAAGGGTTTTAAAGGGTTTAAAGCCCTGGCTGTAGGCTTGATTTGCAAAAAGCACATTTTAAAAACGGATAGGGGAAAGCTAGCAACAAGATGGATATAGCCTCTAACGGAACGGAAAAAGATGCTCCTACGCAGGGAAAAGAACATCGGGGGGGGCTATAGTGAGGGCCTGTTTGTTTTTTTTGGGTTTTGTTTTCTTCTATCTTTCAACAAACATGACAGTTGGTTTGGGGATGAAAAGATTATCCATTTTGGGGAAAGACATAAAAAAAGTGCTAGTTTGAGTCACTTTTTCTTTCCCATCAAAAATCCCTTTTAAGGGGAGACCTCATTTTCCCCTTTAGAGAGAAATTTAGCAGCCAGGGGTTAAACACTGAACCCCAAAAACTTAGTGATGATAATGAGGGATGATGAGTTTCCCCCAAAACGTAACGTATGGTTCGTTCACCCGCCAAGGATGAACGTAAAAATTGTGGTATTTGTTTTGCAAACCCGATAATAGAGGGGGTATAGTTTCTTTTTGAGAGGGGAGAGTTTCTTACCAAAAAAAATTAAAAAGAAAGGGGCCCGTTGAACGACAAAAGACCCCAAAACTAAAAGGTTTTTCGTGAGCAATTTTCAATTTTTTTTAGGGTCATGTCGTGCCTTTTTGTAAGCAGAAAAAGAAATTTTTGCCAGGAGGGGTTATCATTTAAAATACCCATTAGAAAGGGGAAAACGAAAACTGAAATTTTTGAAAAAATTTTTGCAGTTAGGAAAAAGTGTAAAACATTTTTTTCATTCAAAAAGAAAACATCATGGGGACGCAAGGGTAAATGTTAATTAATACTTTTTAAAAAATTAAAAAATTTTTACAGATCCAACATTTAAAAAATCCATTTTCTAGCCACAAACGAAAGAAAAGAAAATTTTGGGAAAAAATTTTACAACAGTTTTCCCCTTACTTCGAACGACTGTAGTTTAAGCGGTACTTTGATGTGCAAGTTACAAAAAAAAAATAAAAAAAATTTGGGGACTGACCCCCAGTTTTTCCCAAGGGAAACCCCCGGGGGGCGTTTTGGGGGGGCCGGGGGGGGGGGAAACGAGATCCGGGGAATGGCCCGTTTAAGTTTCAAGTCCCCCCAAAATTTAAATGAGAGGAAAAACCTATGTAATTTACCCGGGTTTTACAATTGCTACAAAGGGGAAAAACCTAAAGTAACAGTGGCTTTTTTAAAAAAAATTGAGAACTTCAAACTAGACTTTAATAAGATTAGGTAATATTTACTTCGGGGGGGGTTAACAAGGTCAGCTTTCCCGGGGACAACATTTTCGTCAGGGTTTAAGGGGTTTCCTTGACCTTTGACCCACCCCTGATGCATTGCGTAAAAGCAGTCCTTTGGAAATGTTGACCACTTTAAAAAAAGGGCCCAAAATTTGAGTTGCTCAGACGAAATGTC